>JBBBDQ010001221.1:65000-772954 GCA_037127315.1 Ascarosepion bandense | reverse complement strand
TACGGTTTCGTTTATAAATAAGTTTAGATTCTAAAACCAATCTGCCTCTTTCAATCGCCTGCCTTTGCTGGGATCGGGCATTTGCTTTCAGAAGATAACCTCCTAACCCCCATATATCTGAAGCTTTTAAAATACTGAGTAGCAACCTGACCAAACGGTACGGAGCAACAATAGGTCAAATAACTTAAAGAGTAACTTCGACGGTGCGTCAACACTACGACTGATTTTTATTCCATGAGGGGTGAAGACGACCACAAATCTCACCACCTTATTTTTTTAAATACTTCAGAAATAATCTGAAGATATTTAACAAAAGCTGAAGAACTTTCAACATTTCCTAGAAGATAATTTTTAAATATTTAACCAGTAGCGGACAAAGCTGAATGCTTTGCCCGTAGATTCTCAACCAATTCGACACTGGACTCGTTAGGAATACCTATACAAGACTTCCCACCCAGAACTAAGGCTCAACGAAATAACGTCCACATTACACCCTCGCTGGTCGCCAAGATAATTGCACAACTTGACCCACACAAAGCGAGCGGCGGTGACGGAATCCCAGTCATAGTACTGAAGAAATGTGCCCCAGAACTCTCCTCTGTCCTCTCTAAACTCTATAACCTCTGCCTATCTGCTTCCTGCTTTCCTGCCTGTTGGAAGTCCTCCTGCGTAGTTCCTATATTTAAGAATTCTGGCGAACCCTCAGACCCCGCCAATTACCGTCCTATTAGTCTCCTTCCGATCTTTGGCAAAGTTTTCGAAGCCATTATCAACGCCGAGGTGATTCAGCATCTCACGGCCAACAGGCTTCTCTCTGACAAACAGTACGGGTTTCGCTTCACCAGGTCTACTGCTGATATGCTAACGACCGTTACCGAGTACATATACCGGGCACTTGACAAGAATGGTGAAGCCCGAACCGTTGCCTTGGATATCTCCAAAGCGTTCGACAGGGTCTGGCATGCTGGCCTCTTGTGCAAACTGCGGAGCTACGGGATAACTGGACATCTGTTTGACCTCATCCAGTCTTTCCTCTCTAACCGCACATTGAAGGGTATTAAATGGGCATACCTCCCAAAACTACCAGACGAACGCGGGCGTCCCTCAAGGTTCTATCCTAGGTCCCACGCTCTTTCTGATCTACATTAATGATCTCCCCGACGCCATTAGATCCCAAGTTGGCATGTATGCCGATGACACAACAATCTACTCTCGCATCGATCAAAAACCAGGTGTGGACGACAAAGTGAACCTCGCTGCCGTACTTGAAAGGGACCTCCAATCCGTAGTGGCCTGGGGTAGGAAATGGCTGGTAAATTTCAATGCCTCTAAAACGAAGCTGTTATCAACTAACCACCATAGACAATCGCATCTACCTCCATTAGCATGGGACAGGCTAGCCTCCCAGATAGTAAAATACTACGCCTCCTTGGCCTTACACTTTCGGCGGACCTCAAATGGAATGACTATATCGAATCCATTGCCAAATCTGCTGCTATGAAAGTCGGCTCTCTGTGCAGGGCCCGGAAGTTTTTCCCACCTGAATCTATTCTGCACATATACAAATCTACCATCCGCCCGTGTATTGAATATTGCTGCCATATCTGGTCGGGTGCCCCTGCTGCTCTCCTTGGGCTTCTTGACAAAATACAAAGGAGGATCTGTAACGTGGTTGATACTGACTTGGCAGACCGGCTGCAACCACTCTCTCACCGGCGTGATGTGGCTTCCCTGTGCCTCTTCTACAAGTACTTTCATGGCTTCTGCTCCGATGAGCTTAGATCACTGGTGCCGCCTAAGCACGAATTTACACGAGATACTAGATTGGCAACTAGGTCCCACCCTTTTACAGTTAAACAAATAAGATGTAACCGTAAATTCTACTCCAACAGCTTCTTTTCTCGCGCTTCCCGCCTGTGGAACTCCCTTCCACAACTCTGCTTTCCCGACAGTTACAATCTCCAGGTGTTTAAATGTAGGGTCAATAGACACCTCCTATCACACTAACTCCCAATTATTCTCAGAACACTCTCATCTACCCAACCCTCATTCTCGGTATCCTTACCCGCCTATCACCCACCCTCTGACATTTCCTATATTTAACCATCCTTCCTCCACTCTACGTAGCCCCCTGCGCAGTAGTGGCAGTGACATGGCTTGCTTGGGGTGAAACGCTTATAAAAAAAAAAAAAAGTATATGTACGAGAAAATAACTTTTTTTCTATTTTCTAGAAGATATTTCTGGAAAAACTCTAAGACATGACTTGATACTTAATATAAGTTGCATAAATCATTTGCAGTTGCAACAGAATAGTAGACAAATAAATAAAAAATATATTTTATAAATGACAAAACCAACACAAATAAACGGTCTTTTTCAACTAGATAATTCTCATTTTTAAAAAAAAAAATCACCTGAGGATGAAGCCAAAACATAATGGGCTGGCTTCGAAACATGAGACTTTTTTTGATACTATGAATTTAAAAACATTGTAACAACCATTACAGTATATATATATATATATATATATATATATATATATATATATATATATTTACAAAAATTTACAAAACCATCAATATATCTACGATATGTTGATGATATCCTACTATTATTTAAAAATACTGATGAAATCTTACAACTTCAAAAACAATTTCAAAATAACTCAGTTTAAAATTTACTTATGAACTTAGCAAAGATAACAAAATTCCTTTTCTTGATATATTAATTAACACTGATAACAATAAATTTACTATCTCACCGTATCAAAAACCCACTAATAAAAATCCCCCCACACTCAATTATATTAGTGAATGCCCCCACTATTACAAAATAGCCATTATAAAAAAATCTATTATATCGTGCAAAAGTCAATTCATCTACAAATCGGATCTTCCACAGTGAACTAAAAAACATAAAACAGACACTCATCAATAATAATTTTCCCAACTACATAGTTGATGAACAAATACATTATTTTCTTAAAAAGCTTAACATGGAAAAAACAACACATGATACTAACCCAACCAATCCTAAACATATCACTCTCTTATACCGTAGCCAGATGCACTCCAGCTACCAACTAGATGAAAACATCCTAAAAAAACTCATAAATACTAATATTTCTCCGACAGACTCTAACAAACGAATTAAGTTTATTATATATTACACTAAATCCACTACATCTAATTCATTTGTCCGCAACGACTCTTCCCCCACCGTTAGTGATTTGCAAAAAACCAATGCAGTATATAAATTCATATGTCCATTTAGAGAATGTATCTCTAACAACCTCAATAATATCTACATTGGCCACACCACAAATTCGCTCTCACGGCGTCTGACGTTGCACTTAAATGAAAATTCAAATATATTCCGTCATTTCGAACAACACGGTTATCAAGGCACACTTCTGAGAAAAACGCTTGTTGATAACACGTACATACTCAAACAAGAAAATAATAAGCAGAAACTAAAAATCCTCGAAGCACTCTGCATTAAACAATTTAAACCTGGTTTGAATACAATCAATTTCGATATTTCCAATAACGTACTCAAATGCCTGTAATCAGACCAGGGACCACGACACCACTATTTTGTCACTGTCTTCGGCCATCCGCCACGGTAGGGATGGACTTATATTTTCAATTCAATTTCTCTTTATTGTTAATAGCTTAAATGTTCTATGTTTACTGTGTGTTAATATTTACTCTTTGATAATGGCTTATGTGAGCCGAAAGCTTAGACCCGATAAAAAATTCAACAAATACTGTGATTTTTTGTTGTCTTTCAACGACATCACCATCAAGTATATCAGACGGTATGAACGGATCCTACACAAAATTAATAGACAAAACTTGTCTATATTATTCAATGAAACCTGCATTAATATATATATATATATATATATATATATTTATTTATTTAGGGTTAATTTTTGTTGTATCAAGAACTACGTTTAAATGTTTAGTTATACCCGGTAAGACTCACGAGGAACATGATGAACATTTCTTGAAATTTCTTGAGGTAGCCAAACTATATAATCTTACTTTAAATAAAAAAATGTCCTCCTTACAAACTACTAATTATTAATTTTCTTGGCTACACCATATCTCATGGGATTAAGTGTCCTGATGCTGACCGACTCCGCCTACTGAAAGAGGTACCTATCCCTAAAGATAGAGCTGCCCTGAGCAGCTTAAGTTTCTTTTCATATTATTCCCAATGGACATAAAAGTTTTCTGATAAAGATCAAACCATTAATTGCAGCTGTCCGCTTCTTCTTCTTCTTTGTGCCATGTTTTTTCAGGACGTAAATGATCATGGCCGTCTACGTCTCGTTATCCATGGCGGTTCTTAGCATGCTTTCTCCTGTTATCCCCACCCAAACCCCACTTTGTCACCTACTTGATCAGGCCCGTCAATTATGTTACACGCTGCTTTCCCCTGCCTCGCCTTCCCTCTAACTGACCTAAGAGTATCAGATTCTCCAAGCCCACCTTCCTCATTGCATGTCCCAGGAACTTTAGCTGTCTCTTCCTGATGCTCAGTATTAATTTGCTTTTCGTTTCCATCCTTTCCAAAACCTCATCATTGCTCACATGCTCGATCCATGATATCCTTCTGTAGATTTCAAAAGAAAATTTCTGAACGCTGGAAACTCTCCTAAAATCAGTTGAAAACTCAATTATTCATGTTAAGATTATTGACAAAATTCCTAAGGTTTAAATACTTATGGACACATTTTGAAGGTGAATAGTTTTTCACAATAACACAGCAGATAATGAAAAATAACACGACCCAATTTTGTGAAGGCTGAAAATATTTCCTATATAGAACAATTAAATGTAAAACGTAGTTTTTCAGTTTAAGATAAGGCAATAGCAGGTCAGAAATGTGCCAAGGTTGAACTATTTTATAAATAATGGAAATTAATGTCTGATGCTCATTCATCTAGTCACCATCGTCGTCGTGCATGACAATTTAATATTCATAACTAAATTTCTCTCTTCATTTCTGTGTCTACAAAGTATTAGTCAGTTAAGTGCCATACGTGAAACACGCTTTGGGCGATCATGTCTTGAAAGAGACATGACTGACCGCAGTAGGTTGCCATTGATTTCTGCGGTAGACTGGTTGCCAGCCAAGGCTATAGAACCCAGTCAGTCCTGTTATTTAACCATTAACTGCAGGGAAGAGATGGATTAATACCTTTCCCAAGAGTATTTATATAAAATATATATCTGTGACACGTTATTTAAAAAAAATAACAAAAATTACACAAATTAGTATTACTTATTTATAGCATGAAATTTAGAATAAAACTATTTCTTAAACCCAGTGTGTTGATCTTTCCGACCTCTTCTATATATTTATTTGACATGTGATGACAGCCAGACAGATGCGAAATAAGATAAGTGATGGCTACCGGATTGAGAAATTGTGCAATTTTGTTTTTTTGTTTTTTTACGGAAGAAAATATGAAATGCATGACTTTTTAATGTACACATAGAAATAACCATAAAAAAACCCAAAAACTTCAATTACATTCACACACGAAATTAAAAATTATTTTAAAAATACGAAGGCACAAAAAAATTTGTATTAAACTTTTTAAACTTTTCAATTTTCGATTAGTTTTAAAATCGATAACAAAACAGCATAGTATGAATAAAAATGGTACCAAACTTAGTAAAACAAACATTTTCCCTCAAAATGTTTACATTATTATTAAGAGGAAAGATCAAAGTAGTTTTTAATTATTTTTTAAAAATTTTAATCTTTTTTAACATTTTCGAAATTTTGTCAAAAAGTTTTGTTTAGATTGAGTTAGCGGCTAAGAAACGTTTACTACTGTTTTACAATGGACACCAAATGATTAAACCGAAATCCTACATTGCTGCTGCTCCCAGATCTATTGCCTGTTCGACCTCTGCCACAAGTTCAAGTACTGACATGCCTGAGGCAACTGAGGACATGCCTGCAACTCAAAATCTTTCCAATGCCATTGCAACCTTGAGTGATGCAACTGCAACCTTAATGAAATCAAATGCAATGCTGCTGGATGATCTTAAAAACATATCTTCCAAAACCCTCTCTGCAGCAACACGAACCCTCTCTGCAGCAACACGAACCCACTCTAGCGCAACACGAACCCTCTATAGCGCAACACGAACTCTCTCTGCAACAACACGAACCCTCTCTGCAGCAACACAAATCCTCTTTTCAGCAACAGAAAACCTCTCTACAACAAGTACAAGCCAGCATTCATCTGCCACTCTGTCTAAATTGAAGAAACAGCTGTCACAAAAAACAATCTCATCCCTTACAAAAAAAATATCAAGTCACTACAAAACAAAAAAGAAATAAAAAATAGTTTGAATCGGATCACTATGAGAAAGCTTCATTATGACCGTCTATTAAATGGAGTTCCTGCTTCTCGTGTTAGTGATCTGGTGAAATCTATGCCAAAGACACTCTCATTGGATGATGACAAGTTGATCAGCAGTTCTACAACTTTATATAGAACGGTTGGGGAGCTCGGTTTCCTTTCAAGACGTTCGGTGTGGTGACAAGTGCAGAAAACTGCACTTTACTTTTCGACTCCACAACGCAAGATGGGATCCACGTGAACTGTGTCATCTTAACAACACCATCATCATCTCATCTTGTGTCTCTAGAACGTCTTGTTGGAGGAACCACAAAAGATTACAAGCAGCATATTTGTCACTACATCAACAAGTTGGCTCAAGTAGGCTCACTCTCTACTGGCCAAAGTGTTTATTTGGAAAATGAAATGCTGCTTGACAGACCAAGCTCCTGTCAACGATTCTGCAGTCTGTTTATTAGAAAAGGAGTGGCAGGTTGAATTGAAACAATTTCATTGTAATTTGCATCCGTTGGAAGCGGTTGCATCAAAAACAAGGAACGTCCTTAAAGACTGTGAGCCCAGCACCATGGGAAATTCCAGTATAAGTGAGTTCCTAGCATGGCGAATTATTGTAGCCATGAATTTCCTCAGATATAGTGATAAATTAGGGCATGTCAACACAATGAAGTCCTTTTTTCGCCAACAAGGTCTTCCATTGTCCCTAATCCCTAGATTCCGAGGAAATCGGTCGCACATAATTTTCCATCTAGGAGCGCTTATTTTCCCATTTTCGAAAGGTGCAAAAAGTTTGTAATGGGACTTTCCTCCACAAATGACACAATCTCAAGATTAGATATTTTACCCTGCCTTATTTTACCCTGCCTTATTTTACCCTGCCTTATTTTACCATGCCTTATTTTACCAGGCCTTAAACTTAGTGATAACTTAATAATATGAAAAATACATAATAAAAATATTAATAAATAACATAAAATATCTTAGTTTGGTTATTTTAATTTCATTCATTCTGATAATTTAAAATTATTTTAAAAGAAATTTAAATTTTTATTTATTCAGAAAGCATATTCAGATGTCTGGGTATAAATCTAAACTAAATTCTATTAAATATTATATAATTGCTGAAATTATTAAATAAATCTTTAATTTTACTATTTAGCTAAAAACCAAAAAAAAAAGAAATTTGAATTTTTTTTTGTTTTTTTTTTTGTCAGTATTTTCGCCATACTTACCGTTCTTGACTACTTCCGGTTCTCATAAATCTTTTGACACCTCCATTCAAAACAGAAAAAAACAGACTCAAGCCAACTGGACTTTAGGGACTAAAGTTATTAAAGTTAATCCCTAAGACGATTACCTGAACGTATGGTAATTTTTGTGATGTAAGTAACTGCATTAATCTGTCGAGGAGTTTAGCACTAAGTTACTTTCCTGCATTAAAAAATCCATAGTTATTCAAAAAATGTGTTGACATTGTAGAAATTGCTTATCAAATACTTCAAATATAATTATGTCAAGTTGAACTAAAACCAAACAAGTATTGATTCCTCATCTTTGATTTTATTCTATAATCTTGAACTACGGCCATTTTCCTTTTCATTACGTCTCATAAAATAGGAATAGAGAATTTTTTAAAGAAAAGAATCGCAAATGAGTTTTCAGTGATTTTATTATGAGATCTGCAAAAATTTTAATTGACTCAAATCCGTCGAATTGGAGACTAAAAAATATTTTAAACATAAACTGGAACAAATTACAATAATTGTACAGATTAAAAAATATAAACCAAATAGAAGTCAAGAGAAGTATTAAGCATACAAATATAGCGAAGATTTTAAAAGATTTCAAAATGAAAAAGAAGTTAAAAAATGAAAATTTCGAATTAGATTTAGGACTCAAAATAACTAATCAAAACAAAGCATGACAAAACATTAATAAGTGTAAATATAAGGTTTGAAGTCGAATGAAAGGAAGCATTTTGAGCGTAGACAGTTTGTTAGCCGAATCTTTGTCAATCTGAAACCTGTATTAGCAACTATTTTTCTTTATCATAACAATGTGTGTGTGTGTGTGTGTGTACTGCATATTTTTTAAAATCAAACTATATAAATATTCAGTTTAATTGTGCTGTCGCAGGGCCACTTTATGCTAACCGACTCTATAAACTTTTAAGAAAAGGTGAAGTGACACACAAAAGGCAAGGATGACAAAAACAAGATGTTGAGTGACAAATATATATTTATATAAATCGAGGAAAAAATTTAGATTAATCAGAGAAGTCACTAGAAAGGTTTGATTTCAAATGCTTACAACCATCGTTGAAGTTCTCGTCAGTGTAAAATTACACGCCAACTTTAATATCGATATCTAACCAGGACGTAGCATTTCAAAAATTTTTATCTCAACAATCCAAGAAAGTCAAATATTTCAAACTATCTATCTTCGTTTACTTGTAAAACCATATATACCTTCGGTGAGAGATGACTACAGTCGCTATCTCACAGGATTGACGTGGCTTCTCTGTGCCTTTTCTATAAATACTTTCACGGCTTCTGCTCCAATAAACTTAGATCACTGGTGTCCCCTAGGTACGAATTTGCACAAGATACTAGATTAGCAAATACGTCCCACCCTTTTACAGTGAAACCGATAAAATGTAACCGCAATTTCTACTCCAACAGCTTTTTTTCTCGCACTTCCCGCCTGTGGATTTTCCTTCCCCATGCTTTCTTCCCCGTTATCTACAATCTCCAGGCGTTTAAATGTAAGGTCATTAGACACCTCCTAACACACTAACTCGCATCCATTCTCTCAAACACTCTTCCCATCTACCCAACCCTTATCCTCGGTATCCCGTCTATCCCCCTCCTTCTGACATTTCCGATATCTATCCACTCTTTCTCATCACTTTCCCCGATGTAACCCCTTGCACAATAGTGGCAGTGGAATGCCTTGCTTGGGGTGTAATTATTTTTAAAAAATTCTCTCTACTGCATTAATTTATTTTGAAATGATAGAAACATTTAATGAATTTTGTTAAGGGATTCACGGTCAATTTTAACGTGCCTTCAAATAAATATTAGGTTGGTGTTCCCTACATACGTTGTCACTGTAAGAGATAATCAGTTTGCGAGTGAACGATTTAAGGAATTATTTACAGTAATGACATTTAATAGATTGAGGATTACCGCATATCATCCTCAAACATTTATTATTGTAATGATAGTAATGTATCATTAAGTCAGTTAATCATAATTAGTAGGCAAAACTAGTTAAATGTTTTACCAATAGACGAACTGCTTTGAATATAAGATGTGTCGTGTTCGTTACACTTTTCTATTTAACCGGATGTTGACTACTCGACAACCAAAGTAGAATAACAGATTTCAGTTCTGTGCATAGGATCGACGCATATCTTCTGATAACAAAACAATTATTTTTCATTACTCATTTAGCGAGTCGATGTTAAAAATATATTGACAAGTAGAAAAAGGAATTGTCTACCGACTGAAGAAATAACCAGTGAAAGAAGAGAAACCGAGAAAAAGTAACAAGTCTCTAATGTTTAGTTTGTTATGAAAAAAACAAAAACACATGAATCAAACATTGGACACAGTCATGCAGAGACATAGCTTTGGGGTCAAGCGACGAGCTTCCCTTACCATCAACGCCGCCGTTGACACAGGACATCAGCTGACAGCAACCGATACTCTTTCGTCTTTTCTTTCACATTTCCTTTTTTCCTCTCCCTTTCACGGCAGCACCGGAGAGCAGTTTATGTTTTGTACATATGTAATTAAATTATATATTTATTTACCCAAAACCAGATGTAGTCTTTTCTTCCTGAATTTATGATTGCTGAGGCGAAGTAGAGATTAATCTTACAACAGTAACGGCAACAGCTACAGGTCACCTATTCTTTCGCTTTCGCAACAATTGCTCTCATCGCTATTCAACTGCATTTCCATAAACACGTAATTGAACAAGATTCCCAAAGTTAACTAACAAAAGACTAAAGAAATAAACATACACAAAGTAGAATTAATTTTATTGCCAGTAAGTTAGTTACATTCTAGACAGTAAAAATATATTTCCAAAAACGTCCCTTCATTCATGAAACGCTATGAATTGGCCTAGATAACTTGAAGCTTTTTATTCTGGAACTTTGAAACTCATAGGACAAACATTTTCCATTATAATCATTTACAGCTACTAAAGAGTTTGAATATAATGTATAAAACCAATTACACATTTGTGGCATTTAAACAAAAATAGAATTAATGATAAAAAGAAACCCTTTTCCTATCATGGCTAAAAAATTGGCTTAATCATCTTTATAGATTGAAGAATTCCAAAACAAAGCTTTCTCTTTCGCCTGTCTTTGCTGGGATCGGTCACCAGCGCATGACTCAGTGAACACTGACAAGAAAACAAGATGGGAAAATAGTAAATACCGACTATACCTTCATCTAAGCCGCAGCCTCCATCTTAATGCTAGCATTCAAGCCATAAACTCTGATTTCGCGTTTTCGTAAAATTCCATCGTAATAAAGAAGTTAGTCTCTTAAAGAATATATATGTAAACCACCGGACTTTCATTAAAGAAAAGAATCAATGAATATGTTGCAAATATCACATTAATCATTCTACAAATACACTGAAAAAGTACGAGGGTCATTCAAGGTGAATTTTTCGGCATAAGGACTCCTAATACAGATAAAGGCTTACTTTTTTAAAATTTTTTCCTTTGCTTCTTTTACAAAGGGACTTAATTTTTTGCAGATGGAAAAAAAAAACTTTGAGAGTTTGGGAGGTTAACAAAGATGGCCGACCAGGAAGCATGCTCCAGGATTGAACAGAGGTCCGTTATCATGTTTTTGGTTACTGACGAGTGCAAATCAGTTGAAATTCATTGGAGAATGTCAACTGTGTATGGTGCCACATGTTTCAGCCCAAAAATGTCTACAAGTGGGCTAAATTGTTTAAAGAAGGACGGAGCAGTGTTGAGGATGAAGACAGGCCTGGGAGGCTTACAGAAGTGAGGTCTTCTGAGGTGATCGATTCAGTCAATGACCGCATTCAATCTGACAGAAGGGTGACAGTAGATGACATTGCAAGGACTTTAAGCTTATCTTTTGGGACAGCCCACAAAATTGTCCATGATCATCAGTCACAAGGAGTCGTCTTGCATCAAAACAACACAAGGCCTCACACAGCAGCCCAAATGGTGCAGACCATCAACGAGCTGGGCTGGGAACTGCTCCCTCATCGCTCTTACAACCGAAACCTTGTCCCTTTAGACTTTCACATGTTTGGTCCCTTAAAAGCGTTCGAAGTTTGAAAGTGAGAATGAAGTCAAAAGTGCTGTGAGCGATTTGCTGAGACATCAGTCCAAAGACTTTTACGCCGAGGGAATTCGGAAGCTTGTGCACAGATAGGAAAAGTGTGTGACACTGCTTTAAGACTACATTGAAAAATAAAAAGGAAGCTTCTATCTGCATTAGAAGTCTTTATACAGAAAAATTCACCTTATTTATTGAATGACCTCGTATTAAATCGTATTCGCTTGAATACATTTTGTTTGTTTCTTATCTTAAGACGTTGTATCCAGTTTGTTCATCGGTGCTGTTTTATTTTTCCAGTCAGAAGTATCGCCTTTTCACTTTTCTTTTATGATCTACTGTTTCTTTTTGTGGTATCTTGATACACTGATTCCGACTACACATTTTATTTTTACAGATTACACGTATGTAGCAGACACCGAAGCTCCTGATCCACACATATCAAGAGACTTTTTTGCAGACATACATTATAAAAATATAAAACTCCACGCTAAATTTTCAAAATACAATGTTATCCTTATTTCAGCACAGAATAAAATCTAATGTTATCCTAAATTCTCTTTTTAGATGAGAGCGTATTTTGTCTTCGGTAGTTTTAATTAAAATAATAATTAAGCATAATAGAATGAAATTAATTAAAATAAAAATAAGATAGTTATTGTTATGGTGCCCTCCTACGAGGAATGGACTCTTCCTCTTGTTATATGTAATTACCTGCGTGACTTCCGGGGGATAGTCAACGGAAACAGTTAACGGAAACACAAACCGATCACTACACCTTTGCGGGGAAGTTTCGTCACAACTCCACAACAAATTGGCGACGAAGATTTGCGACGAAGATTTGCGACAAATATTGCACAAATATTTGCGACAAATATTGCACAAATATTTACGAGGACCACCGGGATTAAAAAAACCTCGGGTAACACAAGTTTTTCGTAAAGTACTACATGAAAAGGAAAAAACACAAAATAGAAGACTTCAAGAACATCTTATTACAGCTGAAAAGGTTCCAGACAGAACAACAAGAAAAATGGAGAAAAATATTTCTTCAAACGCAGAAGGAAAAGCAAGAAAGGCAGATCGAATTTCAGAAGCAAGTGTTGGAACTAGTAAGCCGAACGAAAACCAGTTAAAAAGAAAATTCTTTTTCACAAGACACAATTTGGAGCGCGATAGAAAATTTAACGTACACTCACGAGGAAGACATAGCATTTGCCTCTTACTTTAAAAGGTATGAGGATATTTATGATACAGATTGTAAAAGCTGGAGCGACGATAAAAAAATTACGTCTCCTTCGAAGAAAACTGGGTACAAATGAGTATACTAAATTCGTTAATTACATTTGGCCGCGGAAGACTAGTGAATCGAAGCAGTGAATTTACTCACTGAGCTTTTCAGTCCTAAGACATCTTTTTTTTCATAAAAGATGGAAATGTCTTAATCTAAATAAGAATGAAACGGACGACTATCCAACTTTCGCGTCGAAAGTTAACAAACACTGCGATGATTTTAGGCTGGCGGAGCTAAGCACAAACAACTTCAAATGTTTGATATTCGTGCAAGGACTAGTTTCAGCAACTATCAAAACCCGATCAAACGGATTAGCTGAGAGGTTTGTAGATACCTTGAAAAGGGTTTTGAATAAAAAAGCTAGGGTTGTTACACCAACTGAAAAAGCCTTTCAACAATTCCTGCAAGTATGCAGGATTACACCGAATGACAAGACACCAGCTTCACAATCACCAGCCGAAGTGATGTTCTCGCGTCGTATACAATCTGTGTATAACAAACAACTTCCGAAACAAACGAAGCCAAAGAGAACGAACATCGAACCTGCAAGACGATAAAACCCAAGAGAAAATGATTTTTTCAAAATGTTTAAAGACAACAAATCTTTTTGGGAGATGGGTACAACAGAAAAAAGAATTAGTAACATGATTTATATAATAAAGGGTTCACAATTCATACATAAAAGACACACAAACTAACTTAGGACATACTTAACTGACGAAGTTGATAACGTGTTTCCTGAGGAAACAGCGATGGATATAATATTTGACAGTTTTAATATTCCAACCCCTTTAACGGCTCCCGAAATACGCCGTTCGAAAAGGAAAAGAAAAGCAAGAGTAAATAGTGGTCAATTCGAAGCGGAAACGATATTAAGACCACAGACAGTTAAAAGTTGTCAAAAGTTTCTTCCGCGAACTTGAAAAAAAAAAAAGGAATTTCTGTAGACTCCTGCGGAGTTGAGATTTTAGAAGGGGTGGGGGTGTTATGGTGCCCTTCTACGAGGAATGGACTCTTCCTCTTGTTATATGCAATTACCTGGGTGACTTCCGGAGGGCAGTCAACAAAAGCAGTTAACGGAAGCAGTTAACAAAGGCAGTTGACGACAGCTACTATTCAGGCCATACGCAGCGTAATACCTTCGGAATTACTTATTTCTATATTACTTATTATTAACACTTTCTTTTGAATATCTTGTTATATTAATCCACTGTTTTGAACCTACCTTCTGGTTCCGTGTCTTTCTTCCGGTACAAAACCTGTCACTACAACTTTGCGGCGAAATTTCGCCACAAATCCTCGACAAATTGGCGACGAAGATTCACAAAAGTTATTAAAAAAGATAATAATTCCTATTATTCCCCAAACCGGAAATTTATTATTTCAGTTAACCGACGCCGCAGGTTTGAAATTTCTGTTGGAAAAATCGCTTTAAAAAAAGGAAAGGGCCTTCACCTTGCTCGCTTGAATTATGCAACGCATTACCAGGCACTAACGTTTAGAATCACTTCTACGTGGACGTACATAATTACATGCATATCGGCATGTACACACGTTCATCCACATATACCCACATACTCTTACATTGGTGCCGCGCGTGAGGTCACTTTTTTCCCGCGCTTTATTAAGAAATATATAAGCGGATGTTCACACGTGCTTAGACCAGTTGGATCCTGCTTTTCGGAGCTAACAATCCAAATGACGTTAGTTCCTTTCCAACTCACATACTGCGCTAATTGCATTCAGCAATTAGCTACATCAAAATGTTTCTCTCTCTTATAAGCATATTTCACTACTTGTAAAATATTATTCAATTACTGATCAGTACAAACATTATTTCCTCTTTCAGGAACTCTTCCAGCATCAACATTAATACATTTTCTTCAATATCTTAGAGAGAACTTTCTTTACTATATCTTACATGCACAATTAATCAATCCTGTAATCATGCTTAATACAATGTTGTTATTCTCGTTACATTGTGCTTTGAGTTATTTTATTTATGAATGTAGTGGTTTGGATGATCAGCCTGCTTTCCGCCTTTAAAATTACTACCACGACGTTCTTAAAAAAAATTAGCCACCACAATTGATAACCCCTACGGTCAGTCTACATCAAATAGTAACCGAGATGTTCAGACTACCACAAACGGACATAACACAAACAACATTAAATCGAAAACAAACTTATTTCAACCTGGTTCCTCCAAATTGTGAAATCTTGTGTTACAAACTCATTGAGTCTCACTCAATCATTTTTTCAGATTCTTATTTTCGCTGATTGATTTCTTCATTCAATCAATAGTAATTGTTTATTTTTATTCTTGTTGAATTACAAAACTTTTTCTTTCGTTTTCAATCATTCGCCTGAAACTACGACTTACACTCATATTCTCCAACAAAAAAACTTTCAAGACAAAAATTCTCACACTGATCAAAGGTCGACGTATTCGCTTCAATTCAAATATACGACAAACGCGAATCGAGTCAGACACAGGAAACTAGACACCGACAGAAGAAAATTTGTGAATGTAGAAATATTATTTAATGAAAAGAGTTTTTGATAACGAATTTATCATATTAAAATAGCGGCAAAACAAAAATCCTATATTTGTCAAAGTTGAAATATTTGCTTACGAAAGTAACTTTAAAGCAATTAGTTTGTCACGTTTTAGGATAACTGAAAAAATGAAAAATAAATAAATTTGAAGAAACATTTTCTCAAGAAAGCAATTAAAAGCAAATAGTTTTTGGATATTTCAGGCGTTGAAAATTGCGAATTGTAAAAATATTCAACTCGACTACAAAGATAAAAGAATGGAAAATATGATTGTGCAGAAATTGTTTTTTTCTTTTAATATTTGAATTTCTTATAATCTTAAAAAGACACTTTTCGTAAAAGAATCGATGAAACAAAGAACGATTTCTTACTATATCTTTTTACTACTTCAACTCGGACTGTTACATCCGATCGATACTCAGACTATCAAACGGACAACTTTATTATCCTTTTATTCATACCTGAAGCATTGACCTAGTAGTAGACATATGAACGCGAATATTTAACGGAAAAATACTTGGCTTTATTTGGATGTCTTTTATCTGAAGAGTTTAAACTTTCTAATAACTATACATAATTAAAAAATGAGATTTTACAGATATTTTATGTATGCTTTAAATTAGGTACCACCACTAAATCGATAAAAAATACCACAGTATGAATAAAAAAAGGCCACAAACTTAATAAAAACGAACATTCCTTAAAAATGTTTTTATTATTATTAAAAGGAAAGATCAAAGTATTTTTGAATTATTCTTATAAATTTTTTAATCCCTTCTAACACGATCAAAATTTTTGTAAAAAATCTTGTTTTGATTTTAGTTAGATGGTAATCAAATCGTTACGAGATTTCACAATTGAAAATATATTATTACATAATGTTTTAATACAAATCGGCGTGCCTTTCTATTTAAATGTTAATGTTAATTAAATGTTTTTGTGTGTGTATTTGAAGATTTTTTTTTGTGTGTGATAATTTTCATGTGTAAATTAAAAGTTCATATGTTTCAGGGTTTCTTCCTTTACAAGAAAAAAATTGTACAATTATGGAACTTGTGATCGCCATAGACTTCTGTCAAATTTGTCAACACATGGTGGAAAGGTCAGAAAATTGAACTCTGTGTTTAAGAAATAGTTTTATTCTAAATTTCATGCTATAAATAAGTAATATTTGTGTAAATCAGATTATTTTAACATCAAATTTACTAATTTTCCTAAAATCATGTGTCACAGATGTATATTTTATTTTTGCAATATTTTTAAAATTGAAAAGAGAATTAACTTTTGTTTACAAATATGTCAATTGCTTAAAATAGCAGAAAGACTGAAAGATTAAAAACAGATTGAAAAATTTGAGATCCAATCAATATAATTTCTGTTTGAAATACTCCAGAGTATTTTGCTTACTGGAAATAGTAAATTTAATCATTTAGCTTTCAGTTAAAACTAAAATAGAAGCTTTAAGAATATTTTTTTTTAAATTTAATTCCAAATTTTGATATGGAAAATGATTGGAGGTACATACTTTAAATTCTGTGTAATATTTATCTCTCTATATTATAGATTATAAGTTACTAGCAGTATAGCCCGGTGTTGCCCGGGTGTAATGAAAGCTTTAAAACTAATCCATGGTCCTGGAGCTCAGACTCTTTGCACGTTGGCACGAAAGACTAAAAAGCAATAATTGTTTCCAGTTAAAGCGAAACCGTAGACTGAAAGAAAAATGAATGGATGTAAGTCAAATTTTAATTTCCTGGGATCGATATCAAATTTTCTTCAACCTTGAAACTTCTGAATATCGTTTCTTATGTCTTTGTCTATGAGTGTATCAAATTTGATTAAAATCGGACCACTCTTTCTATTAACCGATTTTTTTCGATTATCGATATTTATGGGGGGTACCGCGACACAAAACCTAGCTAAGAACACTCGTAGACGCTTATAGTACAGCTGTGTAAATTTTCAAGAAAATCAGTTCTGCCGTTTCATAGGTAAAACGCACGCACGCACGCACGCACGCACGCACGCACGCACGCACACACAGACGGTTTCGTTTATAAATAAGTTTAGATTCTAAAACCAATCTGCCTCTTTCAATCGCCTGCCTTTGCTGGGATCGGGCATTTGCTTTCAGAAGATAACCTCCTAACCCCCATATATCTGAAGCTTTTAAAATACTGAGTAGCAACCTGACCAAACGGTACGGAGCAACAATAGGTCAAATAACTTAAAGAGTAACTTCGACGGTGAGTCAACACTACGACTGATTTTTATTCCATGAGGGGTGAAGACGACCACAAATCTCACCACCTTATTTTTTTAAATACTTCAGAAATAATCTGAAGATATTTAACAAAAGCTGAAGAACTTTCAACATTTCCTAGAAGATAATTTTTAAATATTTAACCAGTAGCGGACAAAGCTGAATGCTTTGCCCGTAGATTCTCAACCAATTCGACACTGGACTCGTTAGGAATACCTATACCAGACTTCCCACCCAGAACTAAGGCTCAACGAAATAACGTCCACATTACACCCTCGCTGGTCGCCAAGATAATTGCACAACTTGACCCACACAAAGCGAGCGGCGGTGACGGAATCCCAGTCATAGTACTGAAGAAATGTGCCCCAGAACTCTCCTCTGTCCTCTCTAAACTCTATAACCTCTGCCTATCTGCTTCCTGCTTTCCTGCCTGTTGGAAGTCCTCCTGCGTAGTTCCTATATTTAAGAATTCTGGCGAACCCTCAGACCCCGCCAATTACCGTCCTATTAGTCTCCTTCCGATCTTTGGCAAAGTTTTCGAAGCCATTATCAACGCCGAGGTGATTCAGCATCTCACGGCCAACAGGCTTCCCTCTGACAAACAGTACGGGTTTCGCTTCACCAGGTCTACTGCTGATATGCTAACGACCATTACCGAGTACATATACCGGGCACTTGACAAGAATGGTGAAGCCCGAACCGTTGCCTTGGATATCTCCAAAGCGTTCGACAGGGTCTGGCATGCTGGCCTCTTGTGCAAACTGCGGAGCTACGGGATAACTGGACATCTGTTTGACCTCATCCAGTCTTTCCTCTCTAACCGCACATTGAAGGTGGTATTAAATGGGCATACCTCCCAAAACTACCAGACGAACGCGGGCGTCCCTCAAGGTTCTATCCTAGGTCCCACGCTCTTTCTGATCTACATTAATGATCTCCCCGACGCCATTAGATCCCAAGTTGGCATGTATGCCGATGACACAACAATCTACTCTCGCATCGATCAAAAACCAGGTGTGGACGACAAAGTGAACCTCGCTGCCGTACTTGAAAGGGACCTCCAATCCGTAGTGGCCTGGGGTAGGAAATGGCTGGTAAATTTCAATGCCTCTAAAACGAAGCTGTTATCAACTAACCACCATAGACAATCGCATCTACCTCCATTAGCATGGGACAGACTAGCCTCCCAGATAGTAAAATACTACGCCTCCTTGGACTTACACTTTCGGCGGACCTCAAATGGAATGACTATATCGAATCCATTGCCAAATCTGCTGCTATGAAAGTCGGCTCTCTGTGCAGGGCCCGGAAGTTTTTCCCACCTGAATCTATTCTGCACATATACAAATCTACCATCCGCCCGTGTATTGAATATTGCTGCCATATCTGGTCGGGTGCCCCTGCTGCTCTCCTTGGGCTTCTTGACAAAATACAAAGGAGGATCTGTAATGTGGTTGATACTGACTTGGCAGACCGGCTGCAACCACTCTCTCACCGGCGTGATGTGGCTTCCCTGTGCCTCTTCTACAAGTACTTTCATGGCTTCTGCTCCGATGAGCTTAGATCACTGGTGCCGCCTAAGCACGAATTTACACGAGATACTAGATTGGCAACTAGGTCCCACCTTTTTACAGTTAAACAAATAAGATGTAACCGTAAATTCTACTCCAACAGCTTCTTTTCTCGCGCTTCCCGCCTGTGGAACACCCTTCCACAACTCTGCTTTCCCGACAGTTACAATCTCCAGGTGTTTAAATGTAGGGTCAATAGACACCTCCTATCACACTAACTCCCAATTATTCTCAGAACACTCTCATCTACCCAACCCTCATTCTCGGTATCCTTACCCGCCTATCACCCACCCTCTGACATTTCCTATATTTAACCATCCTTCCTCCACTTTACGTAGCCCCCTGCGCAGTAGTGGCAGTGACATGGCTTGCTTGGGGTGAAACGCTTATAAAAAAAAAAAAAAAGTATATGTACGAGTAAATAACTTTTTTTCTATTTTCTAGAAGATATTTCTGGAAAACCTCTAAGACATGACTTGATACTTAATATAAGTTGCATAAATCATTTGCAGTTGCAACAGAATAGTAGATAAATAAATAAAAAATATATTTTATAAATGACAAAACCAACACAAATAAACGGTCTTTTTCAACTAGATAATTCTCATTTCTAAAAAAAAAAATCACCTGAGGATGAAGCCAAAACATAATGGGCTGGCTTCGAAACATGAGACTTTTTTTGATACTATGAATTTAAAAACATTGTAACAACCATTACAGTATATATATATATATATATATATATATATATATATATTTACAAAAATTTACAAAACCATCAATATATCTACGATATGTTGATGATATCCTACTATTATTTAAAAATACTGATGAAATCTTACAACTTCAAAAACAATTTCAAAATAACTCAGTTTAAAATTTACTTATGAACTTAGCAAATATAACAAAATTCCTTTTCTTGATATATTAATTAACACTGATAACAATAAATTTACTATCTCACCGTATCAAAAACCCACTAATAAAAATCCCCCCACACTCAATTATATTAGTGAATGCCCCCACTATTACAAAATAGCCATTATAAAAAAATCTATTATATCGTGCAAAAGTCAATTCATCTACAAATCGGATCTTCCACAGTGAACTAAAAAACATAAAACAGACACTCATCAATAATAATTTTCCCAACTACATAGTTGATGAACAAATACATTATTTTCTTAAAAAGCTTAACATGGAAAAAACAACACATGATACTAACCCAACCAATCCTAAACATATCACTCTCTTATACCGTAGCCAGATGCACTCCAGCTACCAACTAGATGAAAACATCCTAAAAAAACTCATAAATACTAATATTTCTCCGACAGACTCTAACAAACGAATTAAGTTTATTATATATTACACTAAATCCACTACATCTAATTCATTTGTCCGCAACGACTCTTCCCCCACCGTTAGTGATTTGCAAAAAACCAATGTAGTATATAAATTCATATGTCCATTTAGAGAATGTATCTCTAACAACCTCAATAATATCTACATTGGCCACACCACAAATTCGCTCTCACGGCGTCTGACGTTGCACTTAAATGAAAATTCAAATATATTCCGTCATTTCGAACAACACGGTTATCAAGGCACACTTCTGAGAAAAACGCTTGTTGATAACACGTACATACTCAAACAAGAAAATAATAAGCAGAAACTAAAAATCCTCGAAGCACTCTGCATTAAACAATTTAAACCTGGTTTGAATACAATCAATTTCGATATTTCCAATAACGTACTCAAATGCCTGTAATCAGACCAGGGACCACGACACCACTATTTTGTCACTGTCTTCGGCCATCCGCCACGGTAGGGATGGACTTATATTTTCAATTCAATTTCTCTTTATTGTTAATAGCTTAAATGTTCTATGTTTACTGTGTGTTAATATTTACTCTTTGATAATGGCTTATGTGAGCCGAAAGCTTAGACCCGATAAAAAATTCAACAAATACTGTGATTTTTTGTTGTCTTTCAACGACATCACCATCAAGTATATCAGACGGTATGAACGGATCCTACACAAAATTAATAGACAAAACTTGTCTATATTATTCAATGAAACCTGCATTAATATATATATATATATATATATATATATATATATATATATTATATTTAATTTAGGGTTAATTTTTGTTGTATCAAGAACTACGTTTAAATGTTTAGTTATACCCGGTAAGACTCACGAGGAACATGATGAACATTTCTTGAAATTTCTTGAGGTAGCCAAACTATATAATCTTACTTTAAATAAAAAAATGTCCTCCTTACAAACTACTAATTATTAATTTTCTTGGCTACACCATATCTCATGGGATTAAGTGTCCTGATGCTGACCGACTCCGCCTACTGAAAGAGGTACCTATCCCTAAAGATAGAGCTGCCCTGAGCAGCTTATGTTTCTTTTCATATTATTCCCAATGGACATAAAAGTTTTCTGATAAAGATCAAACCATTAATTGCAGCTGTCCGCTTCTTCTTCTTCTTTGTGCCATGTTTTTTCAGGACGTAAATGATCATGGCCGTCTACGTCTCGTTATCCATGGCGGTTCTTAGCATGCTTTCTCCTGTTATCCCCACCCAAACCCCACTTTGTCACCTACTTGATCAGGCCCGTCAATTATGTTACACGCTGCTTTCCCCTGCCTCGCCTTCCCTCTAACTGACCTAAGAGTATCAGATTCTCCAAGCCCACCTTCCTCATTGCATGTCCCAGGAACTTTAGCTGTCTCTTCCTGATGCTCAGTATTAATTTGCTTTTCGTTTCCATCCTTTCCAAAACCTCATCATTGCTCACATGCTCGATCCATGATATCCTTCTGTAGATTTCAAAAGAAAATTTCTGAACGCTGGAAACTCTCCTAAAATCAGTTGAAAACTCAATTATTCATGTTAAGATTATTGACAAAATTCCTAAGGTTTAAATACTTATGGACACATTTTGAAGGTGAATAGTTTTTCACAATAACACAGCAGATAATGAAAAATAACACGACCCAATTTTGTGAAGGCTGAAAATATTTCCTATATAGAACAATTAAATGTAAAACGTAGTTTTTCAGTTTAAGATAAGGCAATAGCAGGTCAGAAATGTGCCAAGGTTGAACTATTTTATAAATAATGGAAATTAATGTCTGATGCTCATTCATCTAGTCACCATCGTCGTCGTGCATGACAATTTAATATTCATAACTAAATTTCTCTCTTCATTTCTGTGTCTACAAAGTATTAGTCAGTTAAGTGCCATACGTGAAACACGCTTTGGGCGATCATGTCTTGAAAGAGACATGACTGACCGCAGTAGGTTGCCATTGATTTCTGCGGTAGACTGGTTGCCAGCCAAGGCTATAGAACCCAGTCAGTCCTGTTATTTAACCATTAACTGCAGGGAAGAGATGGATTAATACCTTTCCCAAGAGTATTTATATAAAATATATATCTGTGACACGTTATTTAAAAAAAATAACAAAAATTACACAAATTAGTATTACTTATTTATAGCATGAAATTTAGAATAAAACTATTTCTTAAACCCAGTGTGTTGATCTTTCCGACCTCTTCTATATATTTATTTGACATGTGATGACAGCCAGACAGATGCGAAATAAGATAAGTGATGGCTACCGGATTGAGAAATTGTGCAATTTTGTTTTTTTGTTTTTTTACGGAAGAAAATATGAAATGCATGACTTTTTAATGTACACATAGAAATAACCATAAAAAAACCCAAAAACTTCAATTACATTCACACACGAAATTAAAAATTATTTTAAAAATACGAAGGCACAAAAAAATTTGTATTAAACTTTTTAAACTTTTCAATTTTCGATTAGTTTTAAAATCGATAACAAAACAGCATAGTATGAATAAAAATGGTACCAAACTTAGTAAAACAAACATTTTCCCTCAAAATGTTTACATTATTATTAAGAGGAAAGATCAAAGTAGTTTTTAATTATTTTTTAAAAATTTTAATCTTTTTTAACATTTTCGAAATTTTGTCAAAAAGTTTTGTTTAGATTGAGTTAGCGGCTAAGAAACGTTTACTACTGTTTTACAATGGACACCAAATGATTAAACCGAAATCCTACATTGCTGCTGCTCCCAGATCTATTGCCTGTTCGACCTCTGCCACAAGTTCAAGTACTGACATGCCTGAGGCAACTGAGGACATGCCTGCAACTCAAAATCTTTCCAATGCCATTGCAACCTTGAGTGATGCAACTGCAACCTTAATGAAATCAAATGCAATGCTGCTGGATGATCTTAAAAACATATCTTCCAAAACCCTCTCTGCAGCAACACGAACCCTCTCTGCAGCAACACGAACCCACTCTAGCGCAACACGAACCCTCTATAGCGCAACACGAACTCTCTCTGCAACAACACGAACCCTCTCTGCAGCAACACAAATCCTCTTTTCAGCAACAGAAAACCTCTCTACAACAAGTACAAGCCAGCATTCATCTGCCACTCTGTCTAAATTGAAGAAACAGCTGTCACAAAAAACAATCTCATCCCTTACAAAAAAAATATCAAGTCACTACAAAACAAAAAAGAAATAAAAAATAGTTTGAATCGGATCACTATGAGAAAGCTTCATTATGACCGTCTATTAAATGGAGTTCCTGCTTCTCGTGTTAGTGATCTGGTGAAATCTATGTCAAAGACACTCTCATTGGATGATGACAAGTTGATTAGCAGTTCTACAACTTTATATAGAACGGTTGGGGAGCTCGGTTTCCTTTCAAGACGTTCGGTGTGGTGACAAGTGCAGAAAACTGCACTTTACTTTTCGACTCCACAACGCAAGATGGGATCCACGTGAACTGTGTCATCTTAACAACACCATCATCATCTCATCTTGTGTCTCTAGAACGTCTTGTTGGAGGAACCACAAAAGATTACAAGCAGCATATTTGTCACTACATCAACAAGTTGGCTCAAGTAGGCTCACTCTCTACTGGCCAAAGTGTTTATTTGGAAAATGAAATGCTGCTTGACAGACCAAGCTCCTGTCAACGATTCTGCAGTCTGTTTATTAGAAAAGGAGTGGCAGGTTGAATTGAAACAATTTCATTGTAATTTGCATCCGTTGGAAGCGGTTGCATCAAAAACAAGGAACGTCCTTAAAGACTGTGAGCCCAGCACCATGGGAAATTCCAGTATAAGTGAGTTCCTAGCATGGCGAATTATTGTAGCCATGAATTTCCTCAGATATAGTGGTAAATTAGGGCATGTCAACACAATGAAGTCCTTTTTTCGCCAACAAGGTCTTCCATTGTCCCTAATCCCTAGATTCCGAGGAAATCGGTCGCACATAATTTTCCATCTAGGAGCGCTTATTTTCCCATTTTCGAAAGGTGCAAAAAGTTTGTAATGGGACTTTCCTCCACAAATGACACAATCTCAAGATTAGATATTTTACCCTGCCTTATTTTACCCTGCCTTATTTTACCATGCCTTATTTTACCAGGCCTTAAACTTAGTGATAACTTAATAATATGAAAAATACATAATAAAAATATTAATAAATAACATAAAATATCTTAGTTTGGTTATTTTAATTTCATTCATTCTGATAATTTAAAATTATTTTAAAAGAAATTTAAATTTTTATTTATTCAGAAAGTATATTCAGATGTCTGGGTATAAATCTAAACTAAATTCTATTAAATATTATATAATTGCTGAAATTATTAAATAAATCTTTAATTTTACTATTTAGCTAAAAACCAAAAAAAAAGAAATTTGAATTTTTTTTTGTTTTTTTTTTGTCAGTATTTTCGCCATACTTACCGTTCTTGACTACTTCCGGTTCTCATAAATCTTTTGACACCTCCATTCAAAACAGAAAAAAACAGACTCAAGCCAACTGGACTTTAGGGACTAAAGTTATTAAAGTTAATCCCTAAGACGATTACCTGAACGTATGGTAATTTTTGTGATGTAAGTAACTGCATTAATCTGTCGAGGAGTTTAGCACTAAGTTACTTTCCTGCATTAAAAAATCCATAGTTATTCAAAAAATGTGTTGACATTGTAGAAATTGCTTATCAAATACTTCAAATATAATTATGTCAAGTTGAACTAAAACCAAACAAGTATTGATTCCTCATCTTTGATTTTATTCTATAATCTTGAACTGCGGCCATTTTCCTTTTCATTACGTCTCATAAAATAGGAATGGAGAATTTTTTTAAGAAAAGAATCGCAAATGAGTTTTCAGTGATTTTATTATGAGATCTGCAAAAATTTTAATTGACTCAAATCCGTCGAATTGGAGACTAAAAAATATTTTAAACATAAACTGGAACAAATTACAATAATTGTACAGATTAAAAAATATAAACCAAATAGAAGTCAAGAGAAGTATTAAGCATACAAATATAGCGAAGATTTTAAAAGATTTCAAAATGAAAAAGAAGTTAAAAAATGAAAATTTCGAATTAGATTTAGGACTCAAAATAACTAATCAAAACAAAGCATGACAAAACATTAATAAGTGTAAATATAAGGTTTGAAGTCGAATGAAAGGAAGCATTTTGAGCGTAGACAGTTTGTTAGCCGAATCTTTGTCAATCTGAAACCTGTATTAGCAACTATTTTTCTTTATCATAACAATGTGTGTGTGTGTGTGTGTGTGTTACTGCATATTTTTTAAAATCAAACTATCTAAATATTCTGTTTAATTGTGCTGTCGCAGAGCCACTTTATGCTAACCGACTCTATAAACTTTTAAGAAAAGGTGAAGTGACACACAAAAGGCAAGGATGACAAAAACAAGATGTTGAGTGACAAATATATATTTATATAAATCGAGGAAAAAATTTAGATTAATCAGAGAAGTCACTAGAAAGGTTTGATTTCAAATCCTTACAACCATCGTTGAAGTTCTCGTCAGTGTAAAATTACACGCCAACTTTAATATCGATATCTAACCAGGACGTAGCATTTCAAAAAATTTTATCTCAACAATCCAAGAAAGTCAAATATTTCAAACTATCTCTCTTCGTTTACTTGTAAAACCATATATCCCTTCGGTGAGAGATGACTACAGCCGCTATCTCACCGGCTTGACGTGGCTTCTCTGTGCCTTTTCTATAAATACTTTCACGGCTTCTGCTCTAATGAACTTAGATCACTGGTGCCTCCGAGGTATGAATTTACCCGAGCTACTAGATTAGCAACTAGGTCCCACTCTTTTATCGCACATCCCGCCTGTGGAATTCCCTTCTATATAATTGCTTCCCCGACAGATACAATCTTCAGGAATTGAAATGTAAGGTCAATAGACATCTCCTATCTCACTAACTCGCCTCCATTCTCTTAAGTTCTTTTTTTCATCTACTCCACCCTCATCCTCGGTATTTTCATCTATTTATTACCCCGCTCCTGATATTTCCAATATATCTAACCCCTCTTTCTCATCACTTTTCCCTATGTAACCCCTGCGCAACAGTGGCAGTAGAATGACTTGCTTGGGGTGAGATGGTTTAAGAAAAGAAAAAAGATCATTTATTCTGTTGTATGAACATTTCTACTTCATGACAATACGTTAAAACTACGGAATTTTTAAAATTCTGGTTTATTTTCCTGAAACAAGCGACTGACACGCGTGTCACTTCATGAATGAATTCCATATTTAGTTTGTTAAAATTCCCCGTGTGTTTTCTCGTCAATATAAGCCTTTATTAATCTTCTTAGTGTGGCTAAATCAATGGTTAATTTAACCCCTCAACCCCATGCCACTATAGAGTCACTTGAATTGATTAAAACGATATAGAGACATAAAAAAAATGTACAATGGTTTGTTCAAAGTGAATGAGAAAGAAGCCTATTGGTATCTTATAAAATTTTTGTTGTTGGATAGGGAGAATGGCTCTGTCTATTCACATCTGAATTTTTTATTTTAAAAATAAGATAAACTATTTTGGGTGCGTAAGGTTCTACCTTCATTAAATTCTAATTTGATCATGAAATTGTATTCATATAATTTTGAATTTTTTTAAAATCGTAACTATATTTTATCTTGTAGACATCATTATAGCTTTTTATAGGGTTGATTTGCCCACTTCCTTTTAATGTTAAATACCTAGGAAGTGTTCTAATAGATGGAAAGTGTGACACAGAGATCCGAAGGCGAACTGGCAAGGCAATAGACGCATTCCAGAAGCCGAGTAAAATATTAAGACACAGGAAAATTTCACTAGAAACAAAGAAGGGAGTACTGGATTGCTATGTGATGTCAGTTCTTCAATATGGCAGTGAATGCTGGACAATATCATCGAAGACGAGGAAAAGAACCTGAAGCAGCTTAAATGTGGTTCTACAGAAGGATGCTGCAGATATCATGGACTAAGCATGCGAGCAATGAGGAGAAAGAATCGCAACCAAAAGAAAATTAATAGTGAGCACCAGGAAGAGACAACTGAAGTTCCTGGGACATGCAGTGAGGAAGGAAGGCTTGGAGAACTTGATACTGACAGGCCAGATAAAAGGAAAAAGAGACAGAGGAAGGCAACGGATAATATATTTGAAGGACCTGATCAGGTGGATGACAGTACGGTGGTTGCCTGTTGTAACAAGAAATGCTTACTAAGAGCCACAAGGGATAGGGAGACGTTGAAAATCATGATCGCCTACGTCCTGAAGGGATAAGGCACATAGAAGAAGAAAATTACTGTTTGACTAAGTTGGCTGTTCAAATTTATTTTGAAGTTTATTTTTTAATTTCAAATTACATTGATTTTTGAAGAGAAACATGATTTCAATGAAAATCGGTCATTTCTGTTTCAAAACGGACAGGATTTCATTTCATAAGCGGAATATTTCAACACATAGTGCAGAATAATGGTTCACAAACCGAAACCGCAGATTATTGTAAGAATTTTCACATTATGAGACACTTCCCAGCAATGTGCCAACTAAAGCTTGTTTCATACTAAAACGATTATAACGAAAAGCCCAATTCTACAGATTTTATTGTGATAAAAATTATATCCAATACTCTTGGAAAACCTGTTCAACCCTTTTTTTCATAAATTTGGATAAAAAAAAAAAAAGGAGCCAAGAAAAAAAACTAAATAAAAACTGTTTATTACTAAAAAGAAAAAGTTTCCAATATTAGAAGAAAAAAAAAACAGTCATATCTCACAACGAATTATTTTATTATAGCTTACCCAATACAAGGCTCAAGAACCACTCAAGATAGACGCGCGGTTGTTGCATGTACATGAGAGAAAGAAGGAAGAGGTAAGTGCAGATTATGAGAATACGCATGATAGGTAACGGTTGACCCAAGACATGAAGAGGTTAAATTTGTTGTGTTCAGAGAAGCATTCTCTTGGGAGCCTGTTCCATAAAGTAGTGGATCTTAGAAAAAAGTCGCTCAAACGGAACTTCCTTCTTGTCAATGAAATAAAGGATGCTATGCCCCTTCGTATTTTGCATAGTTGATCTTCGTTGTAAAGGTCTGGACTGGTGGATCTAAGAGGCTGCTGGGTTGAAAATGTTAGAGTAATATTCCGTTTTTGCTCCGATCTGACTCTTAAAGATAATAGGAGGAGCCCGGTACTTTCTGGAGAGATATGTATCTAACCAATCACTCTTTCAGTCCAGTGAACAATGAATTTTATATATGAGTTTCACTTGCGGTTCTGTTGTGAGCTTGAGTTCTCAAAATATGTTCAAGACAAGGATCCTGACTGCGAGTACAAATCATAGTTGGATAAAATTTGGGGTTTGATTTTGGTGATTTTGAAACGTTACTAGCATTTGGCTTGCATATTACAAGAAAGTCCGTCCTCCATTGAGATGTTAGATCTTGATGAGTGTAAAAATTGGTTATCAGGCTCTAGTTATTTATATTTTTGGAGGCACAAGCATAGAAAGTTGTATCATTTCTATAGATCTTTACTAGAGATTTGGGTCTTTTTTTTTTAGGGATGTCGTTGATATAAAGCAGTGTGGGAGAATAGAAATAAACTAATGAATGGAATAAAGAGAAAAAATAATAGAATAAATAGAATTTATTTTTTCCAAAACGTAAAAGAAAAAAAAATGTTTGAATTTTATGACCTCACTACCGAAAAGGATATGATCGGTCTCTTTTCACCTTGCAAACAGAGAGTTCGGACGTGTTTGGTGTCCGTTCCAACGAAAGAAAGATTCGCCCACTCTCGTTCAATATCAGGCTGACTTGAGGTCGACCATTTTTTAAACTTTCGCATCTTTCTACCTGTAGAAAATATTCTCTCGCAAATTGCTCGAATTTCGGGCCAGAAAAAGAAAAATGCTGACAATTCAACTCGCCGGTCCAATCTCGCCAACTGCTATCCACCTAACCAGTTAAACCTTCTCTTCGCTTCGAGAACGACTGCTTTTATCGGCCGATCAATTTTTTTTCCATTGGCCGACAACACGGAGAGGTATGTAATTTTCTTTTTCGCCGCATTTTACGTCGTAGTATTAACGCGACGCGCTGTCGCTTGGTTTGACGAGGTAAGTCGCCGTTTTCTTCGCTATACCCCCCCCCCATGATCTCATTATCACAAAACGAACTGCTTGGAGCAGGTCTTTTTATCCTGGTGCTTCATCGTAATGGGATGATTTCCTCTACTCGTGTCGGAGAGTCTTCTCCTGAGGAGTCATCAGATGTATCTCGAGTTTCTGGAATCTCGGGGTCTGTAGAAGCATTGGATTCGCAGATTTCGATTATTCGATCGCTGTCAGACGATGAATCATCATCGGATTCGCTCGACGATGCATCAGAACCAACGAAAAGACGAAGATCTTTTACGTGCCGTGGCATCCCGTCAACTATTATTGTTTTCGGACTTACGAACTTGATACCTGGAGGTGCACCGGCCATGGGGAGTTTTCACCCATACTCTGTTCCCAATATTGTATATACTATGATCTTTACAGCCATCAGGTGGTAATGTAGTAGTAATTCCCTTCACTTTCAGTTGGTAACGGTGAATAATATTGGCAGGCGCATTAGTCGACGATACATTATCCTTCGGCGTGATATTATGCCAGTATACGGCCTCCATTATCGAACATTGCTTTCTTGCTGCAATTCTCTTTATGCTCCGATGAGATCTTTCCACGATACCGTTTCCTGCAGGAACATAAGCGCAACGAAAACGAAGTTGGACTCCCCATTCATCCAAAAAATCTTTAAAGGACTTACTGCGAAATGCAGTGTCATTGTCGGTTAGTATTTCTGATGTTGGGTCTCGTTAAAAAAAATACTTTCCAACTGTCGGATGACGCTTCTCGAGTCTTGTTGAGGCAAGCGTCGCCATATCGCAAATCGACTGGGGTCGCAATCAATTAATGTAAGGTAGTGTTGTCCACCGTAATGCGTAATATCCATTCCCAAGCGGGTTCAGGTTCCAGTTACACTTAGGTTGCCACGTGGCCAACGACTCGGGGCTGGGTCAATTGACTGGCATTCTTTACATTTTCTGACTACTGCCTTGACGACTGCTTTGGATGTCGTAGGGTAAACTAGTCTCACGAAATACAGCGTTCGCCTGATGCCAGGATGCCCACTCCGGCAATGAATGACACGTATCTGATCAGGGGAGGTTCCGTTCACCATAGAAGCGCATACCGGGCGTGTTGGTTCAATTTCCTTCTTAATCACATCATACCATCGTTGCGGTACTCTGGTAAGCTTATCCGCTCGATTCTCACTTGACGATACTAAACTTATCGTGATCAATAAGTTATACTCTTGAATCAGCATTTCAAGAGTACTCAAACGCCTCCGGATCAGCATCTCACTTGCCGCCTTAGTTCGTATTCTGGCTTTGCCAGTGAGCATGTTTGATACCCACTGGTGCACACATGCGGAGTCCGTGAAGAGGTGTAGCTTCGTTGCGCCCCACTGTAGGGCTAAATTGACGCCCTTCAGAATAGCATCCAATTCTGACAAATTGATATGTTGGACGTCCTTCTCAGGCCGCAGCCAGCATGCGTCTTCTACAACGCTTCCGTCAACTTCCAGCGAAACCCCTGTGGCGAGAGAATTTGCATCGACCCATACCTCATAAGTGTGTCCGCTTGTGCACCATTTACCGTGTGCAGGATCATTCTGGCAAATTCTTTCCGCAATCATGTTCTTAAGGGGAGCGTCTGTCACTTCGTCGTCCCAACCAGACGTGATCGATACGGTCCTGCGTTTAACAAATGATGTAGCAACACGAAGCCATCCACACACGGGAACGTGACCCACCAGTTTTCCGCACCACGAGAAAACGTTACGTCAGGACCTCAGGAACTGATGGAATCTCATTTTCACGCTTCCACTTAAGCGTGTCGTTATCTTGTTCGACACGCAAACCCAGCACACGTGCGCCGTCCCGTAACCGTTCCGAATCCTTGCAGGTCAAACCAAACGCAGCCAAGTGCTCCTTCACGCGAGCTGCTGAAATCATTCTCTCGTCAACATAAATATCATCAATATATGATGAGGTTGCCCGTTGAACTGACTCGTCTTTCGACAACGCGGCGTCCACAATGGCCTTCATTATGGCTGGTGCAACATACAACCCAAAACTCATTCGGGTCAAGCAATATCTTCGCCCCTTGAAGATTACAGTTTGAAAGGGCCAAAGTGACTTATGGATATGAACTTGCAGATGGGCCTGCCGTAGGTCAAGGATAGCGACATCCGGTCCTTTTTTTTACGCCACTCCCTCAGTTTCTGTGCACATACGTCAGCATTGGCTGTGTGTGCGTCGAGACACTTGTTCAGCTCTCGATAGTCTAATACTGGCCGCACTTTATTTTTGTTTTTCTGCACAACCGCCATCAACGGAATTAGTCCTTTTGGAGGACCAAGTTCTTTTTCAGGATAAGGCTGCAACCAACCGTTGTCAAGCCAGGTCTGCAGCTCCCGGTCGTATTCCTCCTTAATTGCCGTTGGTATAGGGTACTCGGATATCCGATTTCGCAAACTCTCCGGTGATCGACCCTAAGACTACTTCCATGGTGCGACCCATATCTTTCGGTTTGGGTCGAATTCGGCATAGAAATCAGGTTCTTCTATTTTAATAGCGGCGCAACAGACAGTCCCATGCTTGGGAAATCGTACGTCGCCACACTATTATTTGGAGTCCGCCTAACTTTTTAATGGCGTCGAACCCAAGTAATAAATCAAAGCCCAATAGTTCTCCATCCACTACCAAGACTTCGATTTTGAGAGGGGTTGCATTGGCTACGCCAAGCTTAGCACGTCCAACTCCGCAACATTTAAGAGTATTTCCGTTTACAGTGAGTACGTCCACCTCCGTCATCTGCCAGGATTGACAGATTGATTTACTCACGAGTGTCTGAACAGCCAGAGTCCACTAGTGCTACTCTCTTAATTCCGTTCACGTAAATATTCAATACCGGTAGCGCCTCATTCATAACTCGCTTGGGGAAGAGACCGGCGCTGACGTCTTGTCCCCTTCCTCTTTTCCCGGACAGAATGAAGCAATGTGGCCTATTTCTTGACATCTGAAGCAACGCAGTGTTGTGCGTGACCTGCGTGACTTACGGGCATCTTCTCGTCGAACTGGGCAGTCCCTGGAAAAGTGATTCGACCCAGAGCATCTGTAGAATCACATACCCTCCCGACGTTTATCATGTGGATATTTACCAGCTCCGCCTGGTGAAATGGTAGCTGCAACCATTTCCTCAGTTGGGATTTGATCTTTCATTATGGCCCGATCTCGGTCCAATAGTTGGTTTGTCTTCATGCCTTCCATTCTGGAAGACGCGCGCAGTAGTTGTTTGACGCGCGCTGGTAATCCTGCTATGAACGCACATGCGAGTCCTTGCTCGGATATTCCGCCAAAGAGACACGCGAGCTTCGTCAAGTCGGCTAAAAACACGTCAACGGATTCGTCTGGGCGCAGTCGGCGTTCCACGAACTGCTCGTAAGCCAAGAAACGATCTGGTGCAAAGGCAATCCGCAGGGCTTGTTTTATTTGCTCGACATCTGACTTTTGCTCCGAGTTTAGTTGTTGATAAACAGCAAATGCTCCGCCCGCCAACCTCAGAGGAAGAACACGTTCAAACTTTTTTATTCCACACAAGTCACAAACAAGTTCCGCCTTGTCAATCCATTCAGTAACTGCCGGTCCGGTTACCGAACCATCAAACTCTGGTATCAACTTCACGTCAAAAGTCTTGTCCGTCATAATACCGAAATAGATTGTAGGAAATATCCTCTCTCAAATTGCTCGAATTTCGGGCCAGAAAAGAAAAATGCTGACAATTCAACTCACCGGTCCAATCTCGCCAACTGCTATCCACCTAACCAGGTAAAACCGGCTCTTCGCTTCGAGAACGACTGCATTTATCGGCCGATCAATTTTTTCCATTGGCCGACAACAGAGAGGACGCCAAAGATTTGCATACACTCCCATAGCGACTCCTGCGGCGGACTAGTTTTGGGTCTGTAATTTTCTTTTTCGCCGCATTTTACGTCGTAGTATTAACGCGACGCGCTGTCGCTTGGTTTGACGAGGTAAGTCGCCGTTTTCTTCGCGAGACTACCAATTTGAAAAATTGGTAAATGACACGAGGATGACAGTAAAAACATACAAGACAAAATTAATGGCAACATTTTGTAATGACACACACACACACAGATGAACTATTAACCTAAAAATATCAGGCTGACTTGAGGTCGACCATTTTTTAAACTTTCACATCTTTCTACCCAATTTGAAAAATTGGTAAATGACACGAGGATGACAGTAAAAACCCTACAAGAGAAAATTAATGGCAACAATTGGTAATGACACACACACACAGATGAACTATTAACCTAAAAATATCAGGCTGACTTGTGGTCGACCATTTTTTAAACTTTCGGATGTTTCTACCCAATTTGAAAAATTGGTTAATGACACGAGGATGACAGTAAAAACCTTACAAGAGAAAATTAATGGCAACAATTGGTAATGACACATACACACACACACACACACACACACACACACACACAGATGAAATACACCCTCGCTGGTCGCCAAGATAATTGCACAACTTGACCCACACAAAGCGATCGGCGGTGACGGAATCCCAGTCATAGTACTGAAGAAATGTGCCCCTGAACTCTCCTCTGTCCTCTCTAAACTCTATAACCTCTGCCTATCTGCTTCCTGCTTTCCTGCCTGTTGGAAGTCCTCCTGCGTAGTTCCTATATTTAAGAATTCTGGCGAACACTCAGACCCCGCCAATTACCGTCCTATTAGTCTTCTTCCAATCTTTGGCAAAGTTTTCGAAGCCATTATCAACGCCGAGGTGATTCAGCATCTTATGGCCAACGGGCTTCTCTCTGACAAACAATACGGGTTTCGCTTCACCAGGTCCACTGCTGATATGCTAACGACCATTACCGAGTACATATACCAGGCACTCGACAAGAATGGTGAAGCCCGAACCGTTGCCTTGGATATCGCCAAAGCATTCGACAGGGTCTGGCATGCTGGCCTCTTGTGCAAACTGCGGAGCTATGGGATAACTGGACATCTGTTTGACCTCATCCAGTCTTTCCTCTCTAACCGCACATTGAAGGTGGTATTAAATGGACATGCCTCCCAAAACTACCAGACGAACGCGGGCGTCCCTCAAGGTTCCATCCTAGGTCCCACGCTCTTTCTGATCTACATTAATGATCTACCCGACACCATTAGATCCCAAGTTGGCATGTATGCCGACGACACAACAATCTACTCTCGCATCGATCAGAAACCAGGTGTGGACGACAAAGTGAACCTCGCTGCCGTACTTGAAAGGGACCTCCAATCCGTAATGGCCTGGGGTAGGAAATGGTTGGTAAATTTCAATGCCTCTAAAACAAAGCTGTTATCATCTGACCACCATAGACAATCGCATCTACCTCCCATTAGCATGGGACAGGCTAGCCTCCCAGAGAGTAAAATACTACGCCTCCTTGGCCTTACACTCTCGGCGGACCTCAAATGGAATGACTCTATTGAATCCATTGCCAAATCTGCTGCTATGAAAGTCGGCTCCCTGTGTAGGGCCAGGAAATTTTTCCCACCTGAATCTATTCTGCACATATACAAATCTACCATCCGCCCGTGTATTGAATATTGCTGCCATATCTGGTCGGGTGCCCCTGCTGCTCTCCTTGGGCTTCTTGACAAAATACAAAGGAGGATCTGTAACGTGGTTGATACTGACTTGGCAGACCGGCTGCAGCCGCTCTCTCACCAGCGTGATGTGGCTTCCCTGTGCCTCTTCTACAAGTACTTTCATGGCTTCTGCTCCGATGAGCTTAGATCACTGGTGCCGCCTAAGCACGAATTTACACGAGATACTAGATTAGCAACTAGGCCCCACTCTTTTACAGTTAAATAAGATGTAACCGTAAATTCTACTCCAACAGCTTCTTTTCTCGCGCTTCCCACCTGTGGAACTCCCTTCCACAAGTCTGCTTTCCCGACAGTTACAATCTCCAGGTGTTTAAATGTAGGGTCAATAGACACTTCCTATCACACTAACTCCCAACTATTCTCAGAACACTCTCATCTACCCAACCCTCATTCTCGGTATCCTTAACCGCCTATCACCCACCCTCTGACATTTCCTATATTTAATCATCCTTTCTCCACTCTACGTAGCCCCCTGCGCATTAGTGGCAGTGACATGCCTTGCTCGGGGTGAAACGCTTATATAAAAAAAAATATATATTAACTTAAAAATATCAGGCTGACTTGAGGTCGACCATTTTTTAAACTTTCACATCTTTCTACCCAATTTGAAAAATTGGTAAATGACACGAGGATGACAGTAAAAACCCTACAAGAGAAAATTAATGGCAACAATTGGTCATGACACACACACACACAGATGAACTGTAAACCTAATTATAAACACACTGCATGAAAACCACACAACCACCACCACCAAAAAAAGGAAAAAGAATAATCTCATACTCAACATGAAAGCACATGCTCAGGAGGACGGGTAAAATTTTCTAAAATATGAATTTATATGATTTTTAGTAAATAATTTATTTATATAGTTACGCGTCATGTGGGAATTTTGCGAGGAGAATGAAAACAAAGTAATAATTAAACACTAATAAATACAAAAGATTTCATTTTTTCATGTCTGACCTGGTCGTGCAGGTCAGAGACATGGTGGACCTGTTTGTCCGAGCTTTTTTCCATGGATGGTTTATGTAGAAAGTGTCGTGTGGCCCACCCAGAAAAATAATAGAAAACTAAAAGACTTCATTTGTTCATGTCTGACCTTGTTTATGTAGGAAGAGTCGTGTGGCCCACCCAGAAAAATAATAGAAGACTAAAGGATGTCATTTTTGTCATGTATGAACTGGTCGTGCAGGTCAGAGACATGGTGGACCTGTTTGTCCGAGCTTTTTTCCATGGATGGTTTATGTAGGAAGAGTCGTGTGGCCCACCCAGAAAAATAATAGAAGACTAAAGGATGTCATTTTTGTCATGTATGAACTGGTCGTGCAGGTCAGAGACATGGTGGACCTGTTTGTCCGAGCTTTTTTCCATGGATGGTTTATGTAGGAAGAGTCGTGTGGCCCACCCAGAAAAATAATAGAAGACTAAAGGATGTCATTTTTGTCATGTATGAACTGGTCGTGCAGGTCAGAGACATGGTGGACCTGTTTGTCCGAGCTTTTTTCCATGGATGGTTTATGTAGGAAGAGTCGTGTGGCCCACCCAGAAAAATAATAGAAGACTAAAGGATGTCATTTTTGTCATGTATGAACTGGTCGTGCAGGTCAGAGACATGGTGGACCTGTTTGTCCGAGCTTTTTTCCATGGATGGTTTATGTAGGAAGAGTCGTGTGGCCCACCCAGAAAAATAATAGAAAACTAAAAGACTTCATTTGTTCATGTCTGACCTTGTTTATGTAGGAAGAGTCGTGTGGCCCACCCAGAAAAATGATAGAAAACTAAAGGATTTCATTTTTTTCATGTCTGACCTGGTCGTGCACGTCAAAGACATGGTGGAGCAGTTTTTGTCTTAACATTTACCATGGTTGGTTTATGTAGGTAGGTGATGTAGTACACCTAGAAAAAGTAATCTTAAAAAATAAAATAAATATTAGTACCTAATATTGGGGACGAGGTCGTTCATTTTCTATTTTATTACAGACGTCTAAAATTGTTTGAGCTGATATTTTAGATTCTTGATACAAGTGTGACAAGTTAAAGTTTGGGTTACGGTAAGCGGATGTAGTGGAATTCGGGTATTTGTGAATTGCAATGGTTTGCCGTCGTTATTGTGTCGATAAAGGAAGTCAACAATCATTGTTATCAGGAAATATTCCTCTATACAGTCGCGCGTTCTCTGAGTGTGATTTTTCAACAAGGGAGGAATGGACGTTAGACACAGGGGAGATGACCCACATTACGGCATGTGCCCTGACTGGCTAAACGTCATCAGTAAAGAGCACACACGCAATTTCCGGGCCGGTATGAAATCACATAAAAGAAGTGAGAATATTTGACGAAGAGGTCATTACATGAGCGATTAGGTTTATGAATTTCCTATGACAGAAGAATTCAGAAACGTAGACGAAAGGGCGATTTTTGTTATAAATCTTGTTATCGACTAGCAGTATAGCCCGGCGTTGCTCGGGTGTAATGAAAGCTTTAAAACTAATCCATGGTCCTGGAGCTCAGACTCTTTGGACGTTGGCACGAAAGACTAAAAAGCAATAGTTGTTTCCAGTTAACGCGAAACTGTAGACTGAAAGAAAAATGAATGGATGTAAGTCAAATTTTGAAGTTTGGTGAGAATCGGATAAAAATTGTGGATTTGTATAATGGACATACAGACAGATAAACAGACACACACAAAAACATCTTGCCTTTTATATATATATATATATATATATATATATAATTATTATTATTATTGATTTTCTGCACTATTGTAAGTACTGCAACCTTGAAACTTCTGAATATCGTTTTTTATGTCTTTGTCTATGAGTGTATGAAATTTGATTAAAATCGGACCACTCCTTCTATAACCCGATTTTTTCGATTTTCGATATTTATCGGAGGTACCACGACACAAAACCTAGCTAAGAACACTCGCAGACGCTTATAGTACAACTGTGTACATTTTCAAGAAAATCGGTTCAGCCGTTTCGGAGTCTATAGGTAACGGACGGACACACACACACACACACACACACACACACACACACACACACACACACACAGTTCCATTTATAAATAAGTTTAGATTTGTATGTTAGCAACTTTTAAAATGTTTTGAGTAATATTTTCTCCATTTCTCGCCCACACTGATACGTTTCACCGTCTTGAATTCAGATTTACTTTTTCTGTCTTGCAATTACCTTAGTCATAATTCCTTGTCGTTGCTAGTACGATTAAAATTATCTTCGAAACAATTATCATAACAATTATCCTAATAATAACAGAGTAGTCAAGATGCTTTGTACCAAATACATGTGTATGCGTTAGCTAGGTAAATATTGACACTTACTCTCAGTGTTTGCAATCAGGTCCCCCACGTTGTGACAATTCCCGTCCTAGTTTGGGTAAGAACACGGGTTTTCTGACGTCACCAGGCCACATACCATATAAGATAAGTCTTCTGCACAATCTACGGGCATGTGGTTGCTTGGTCAATTTTGTTTGACTATTGTCCCGAGTGATTTACTCTAGTTCCCCACGTTAAGCCTGACCTTGTGGCACATCCCACCTCAGTGACTTCACCCCTTAACAAATGTTCTTCACAAGAACAAAACATTACAGTGGAGGACAAAAACATGTATGCATTGAACACTACAAAATAAATAAATAAATAAATAAATAAATAAATAAATAAAAACGAACTCACCGACTTCACAAAATTGTTATTCATAGACGACGATATGACAATATTTAACATGGCGTACGGACGAAAAAGGGTTAAAGAACACGATGTTTCTTATTTTATTTATTTATTTATTTTTATTTGTCGGAAAGGGATTCGTTTTCCCAAGATTGTGAACTGCTTAAAAAATGAAATGAAATAGAATCACACAATACGATTGTTATTATCCAGCGAAACACAGCTGGCCTATTGGAGGTCAAATGTCAAAGCCGCCTTGTTGAAAGAAATAAAACAGAACTAACATTGCATAGACGAAAACGATTAAAGAAAGAATTTTTTTAAAATTCATATTTCCTCAGGTGGAATTCAACGAAACACAGCTGACACGATTAGGGAGCCAAAGGTTAAAGTCGTCTTGTTAAAAGAAATAGAGCAGTACTATCATTACATAGACGAAAACAATTAAAGAAAAAGATATTTTTTTAAAATTCATATTTCCTCAGGTGGAATTCAGCGAAACACAGCTGACACGATTGAGAGCCAAAAGTTAAAAATGATGTTGTTGAGAGAAGAGAAAAATCAATTGTTAATTACTGGTTTGTCCTTGTGTGATGGGATCGTCCCGGCGGAGCCTTCGTGACCTGTTGTCCCTTGTGTCATGATTGATCCTGGTCTAAGAGCAATCCGTCAGCTCACACTCGTCGGTCACTGATGGCATTGACACAGCAGCTGGTCTTTAAGTTGACCTCTTCAACTGTAATCTCTCTTACCCACGTTGTGATTTTGAAGGAGTTGAATACGCGCGTACAATTGTGGAAATAAAAATGGCATTAATTTTAGAAATAAAATAAATGACGCCTGCATAAACTGTAGATATTATTCATATACAAAAAATAAGAGAAAACTAATTACAGTTCGTCTTTTTCCCAACTCGTTCCTATTAATTGGCGATGGAACGAAAGTTTCGACCAGTTTCTGTAAGTCGAGCCAGACTTCTTAATCAGGTAACTGATTCAGGTTTAAGATAACACAAATTAGTCTTTTTAAGGACAACGCTATTCTCACTTCCTACATGAGCTTGCAGAGTTATCTTTGAACTAGTGCACTGTACTGTTGTTTTCGTTTATGTATTTACAACAAAAATAAATTTGGCAATATATATATAAAGTTCTTCGTTTTGTTTGTTTTGGTCTTCCGTCATTCAGTATATGTTTCTTAGGATTATATACCACCCTCAACAGTCGATTTATGTCCACGGGATTGCCACGATCTTTAGAATGGTTGCCCCCCCCCCAAGTTATAAAACCCAGTCTATTTTGCTATTTAACTCATAGCTGGAGGAAGAAGAAAAGCATTTCATGCCTTTCAGAGAGGCATTTGTGCGAAAGTGAATGTTACGAACACAGCTGAAGTTCGAACTCATTTCTTTGATATTCTGTTTCGTGCCGCAATCCATTGCACCACACCCACATCCACCACCACAACAATAATTAGCGTTGCACTATTTATTATTGTTCTTCATTTTAATTGCCTTTTGACTATTAATCAAATCTTTGTCGATCTTATAGAAATAACCGCAACAATGTCAAAACACTAGAATTTATATAGCAGCTAATTTTTTTTTCTGGATTGTTCACTTTTATAGAATTCCAGTTTTATTAAAGGCGAGTGGCTTTAAAGGGAAGCAAATTCTAGACAGTGATCGGAGCCCTGCCTCCCAAAAGTAGTCATTAAACGACTTAACTGTAAATATCTCTGGTGTCATCTTACGAAAAGACAAAATCAGAACTGATGAGGATCAGCTTGTAGTCGTTCAGTGTACAAGCAGGTGTTGTTAGCAATTACGAATAGAATTTGTCAGGGGGGGAAACTGTAATGTACAAATACCTGCAAGCCTCGTCCGCTAGCCTCGTATTGGTATAGTAAAAGTTGACACTAACAGTTAGTCAGGAAAACTAATGGATGAGTTAAGGCCCTTATTAAATGATAGCTCAGCTATGACAATGTGTGGTTTATAGTTGATCGGGTGAAGAAATCTTTAGAAATGTCTTCCACAGAGCCATACAAGATTTGAGTAAAACCAACGAAAGAATTCCAGAAAAAATATATATACTGAACCATTCACTTATATGAGTCATGTTGATACAAACAAGTACGACATCAGTCAGTTAAGTACCATACGTGATACACGCTTGGGCGATCATGTCTCAAAAGAAACATGACTGACCGGGCAGATGATTATCCCGCAATAGGTTGCCATTACTTTCTGCGGTAGACTGGTTGCCAGCCAAGGTTATAGAACCCAATCTGTCCTGTTATTTGACTCATAGCTAGAGGGGGAAGAGATGTATTATATTCTTAAGTAGTAATTAGTTGGGGATCAGTTTATTACTTCATAACAATATAAAACTGATCCCCCACTTTAGGCCCAGAAGATGCCTTAATCATGTTTTCAACTATTATATTCAGTCAGTCTTTGGTGATACACGCTTAGGCGATCATGTCTCAGAAGAGACATGACTGACTGGGCAGAAGATTATCCCGCAGTAGGTTGCCATTACTTTCTGCGGTAGACTGGTTGCCAGCCAAGGCTATAGAACCCAATCTGTCCTGTTATTTATTGGAGAGAATAGACGGATTAATACCTTTCCCAAGGGTATTTGCGCGTAAGTGAATGCAAGGAATTTAACTGGAATTCAAACTCGGCTCTCCGAGTCCTCGTTCCGAGCCGATAACCACTGCACCACATCGCACATCCGACATAGTACGATTATGTCAATTTAGGCGTTGGTAAGAAAGTTACAAACATTATGAATGACAGGGCTTTTATAAAAGTTCGTATTATTTTGGCAAAATATATGAAACTGAGAATTATGACATTTTGCAGAAGTTCAGAACACCTTTCACTACACTGTCTGACAAAAACAATTCTATAATTGTAGTAATTTCCGAATTATTCCAAATATATTTTTTAAAGAAACACACCTGGCTTGCAAGTAAAAGAAATTCATTCGCTTGCTTACTACTACGTCTGCGCGTTTCTTATGTGTGTTACTCCACTTGATTTTAATTTAAAAAAAAAAAAACGTCGCTAGGGGACGCACTTTAAGCTTTATACATAGTCATCTTTTTTACAACTCTGGTTATAAGATGTTGTCGCACGCGGGTAAAAAGTGTCCTCCCCTGGGGTACGTTTTCTTTTTAATCATTTCGCCTCCAGCAAGGCAGAACTGCCACTGGTGCGCAGGGGTTACATGAGAATGATGAGAAAGAGGAATATTTACAGGGGGTGTCAGAGAATGTGTAAGATACACATTGGAGTAGATAGACTAAACTATCGCCCGGTTCACACTCCACCCACATCTATTGAACAGGTGAAGTGGCTCATCCCTTGTTCCCTGTTTAGGATGTGGTTTCCGGCTTTCTCTTTTCCAATCTTTTCACTCTTACGTAGCCCCCTGCGCATCAGTGGCGTTATCGCCTTGCTTGGGGTGATATGATTTTAAAAAAAAGAACGATGAGAACACAGGTGTGAAACGGGTTGCATGAGAGTAGAGTGGAATGGAAGAACATGATACAAGTGTTGTTAGGGAAAGGATCCGAATCAAGGAGATAAGAGATGGCAATTGGCATTGCATTTAAATTCTTTGATATTGTAACTGTCAGGGGAAGCAAATATACGGTAGGGAATTCCACGGGCAGGAAGTGCGAGGAAAGAAGCTAATAGAGTAGAAGTTGTGATTACATTTGATCGTTTCACTGTAAAAGGGTGAGACCTAGTCGCTAGTCTACTATCATATCAGATACTATCATACAAACGCACGTCTTCCTCAATGCTCTATTCTAGATCCTACGCTTCCACTGATCTTCATCAACAATTTTCCTGATGTAATCTGATCCCAGGTAGCCATCTATGCTAACAACACAACCATTTACTCCCCCTGCGATAAGAAATCTGCCGAGGCTGATAAAACAAACGTCACTGCTGATCTGGAAAAGGACCTGTAATGTGTGGTGGACCGGGGTAAGAAATGACTATCATGTTCTTTCATTCCACTCTACTCTCATGCAACCCGTTTCACACCTGTGTTCTCATCGTTCTTTTTTTTTAAAATCATATCACCCCAAGCAAGGCGATAACGCCACTGATGCGCAGGGGGCTACGTAAGAGTGAAAAGATTGGAAAAGAGAAAGCCGGAAACCACATCCTAAACAGGGAACAAGGGATGAGCCTCTTCACCTGTTCAATAGATGTGGGTGGAGTGTGAACCGGGCAATAGTTTAGTCTATCTACTCCAATGTGTATCTTACACATTCTCTGACACCCCCTGTAAATATTCCTCTTTCTCATCATTCTCATGTAACCCCTGCGCACCAGTGGCAGTTCTGCCTTGCTGGGGGCGAAATGATTAAAAAGAAAAAAAAGTACCCCAATACTACCTTCATTATGCGATTTGAAAAAAACGACTGGATTCGGTCAAACAAGCGTCCAGTTATACCATAGCCCTGAAGCTTGCATAGAAGGCCAGCATGCCAGACTCTGTCAAACGCTTTGGAGATATATAGTGCAACAGCTCGAACTTCGCCGTTCTTATCGAGAGCTTGGTATACATACTCTGTGATGGTCGTTAACATATCAGCAGTAGACCTGGTGAAGCGAAAACCCATACTGTTTATCAGAGAAAAGGCCGTGGGCTGTGAGATGTTGAACCACTTCAGCATTGATAATAGCCGCGAACACTTTGACAAAAATCGATAGGAGGCTCATAAGGCGATAATTAGAGGAGTCCGGGGGCTCTCCAGTGTTATTAAATACATGAACAATAGAAGAGGACTTCCAGCAGGGAGGGAAACAAGAAGCAGAGTAGCAGTACTTATACAGTTTGGAGAGGACAGAAGAGAATTCAGAGGAACATTTCTTCGGGACAATAATTGTGATTCCGTCACCTCCGCTCGCTTTATGGGGATCAAGCTTTGAAATCATGTTAGAGACCAGCGAGTGGGGTAATGTGAACGTCACTCAGTTCTAAGTGGCAAGTCGGGTGCAAATACCCCAAATGAATCAAACGTTGAGTTGGTGGAGAATCTGCGAGCAGAGCATTTATAGCGGGTACCTTTATTCATTCGCTTTCTGGTCGGCATAGAGCCAACATCCGGTCTCGCTTTTGCTCGGTCGGTATCACCACACATTCATCCTTGTCCGCTTAAGATGTGAGGACCTCAAATTCGTTGATTAAAGTGGGGATTGAGGTCTTGCTGATATTTAACACATTTTTACAGAGCCGCCATTACTGCTTCAATCTTCCAGCAAACAACAGCTTAGCATCATTTAGGATCCTGATTACGAGCAGAGGCAAAAAGGCGCCTATAACGCTTGGCTCCGATAAAGCTGGAAAAAAGTGATTACTTCACTTTCAGTGTAATACTTTTCTCTCGAACTTCTCATTGTATAAATTTAATACGTGCATTGTCGTTTGTTTTATGTATGCTTTTGTTTTAATCATTTATTACTCGGACTCACATTCGAGTCCACAATAACTGTTACGGCAAAAATACAACAGGAAACGCGTGTTTTTTTTTTTTTTACATAAACACAACTAGAATTCCCGCAAAAATTATAAAAGTTGTAGTTACAATGTCTCTAGGAGTGGCCCATCCGAAGATGGCCACCCGATAACAGGATGGTATGTCAACTCATTTGCTGTAAATGAAATTCTGAACATGTTCAAATTTTTCTTCTGATTACACAAACACTAGAGCGCGCGCGCACACACACACACATACACACACACACACACACACTTAAATACAAAAAGAGTTATTTTTCGCCTCAGAACTTCTGTGTTTAGTTGAAACAAAAGACTCGATTCCAGAATTTTTTCAACATTCTCATTGTAAATATTATTTTTATAATTTTAGTATTGAATCACATTTTACTTTGCTGAATGTAACTTCTGAAATTATTCCATACACACACGCGAGTGGTCGCCATTTCTACACATTTTCTAAGTTCAACTTGTCTGTACGTATGTCTTTCACGCTTATTTCAAAGTTTTGTGGTGAACACAAAATTAAAAGTAAGACTCTTCTCTTCTTCACTTTCACAAAAATTCACAATGACGTATGAAATCCTGATTTTGACAAATAGGAAAAAGATTGACCCCGTACTGAAAGAAAAAGACGAAGCCGGATTCGCGATGAGATGTTAAATTAATTTTCTAACCAATGGAAGGAAGCGATTTGCAAAAGTGAGAGAAAAGTTAGCAATCTAGTGTGAAAAACTAAATGGCATTAAAAACACAAAAAAGTCGAAGCAGTCAGTAAAATAGGAGCAGCGGGAGACGACACGCTAAAATGAAACTACAAGTCTGACATAAGGTCCCATCACACATTCGTTCTTCTTCTTCACTAGTGCTAGTTTCTTTTACCTTTTCTCCATCCTCAACATTCTCGCAGTCAACAAAGAAGACGACAACAAGATATTTCAACTGACTCCTAAAATTAACGTCTGATAAGTACAATTTTCTTTATTGCTTTACCTTCCGCCGGCCATAAAAAAGGAAAGGGACACAGACTTTATTAGTAATCTTTCTACATACACACATTCTGCTACCTACCAATTTCGTCAAGCCTCATTTTTTACCTTTGATATTTTTTGCGACTCACTTTCCCGCCTATGACCATTTTCATCTCTTAATGATGTTTGCCATTAAAGACAAAGAGCTGAGGTCATATGGTCAAAAGATTTCATAATCGTTTGATATTATTAACACATTTAGTCAAAACATTGTTATTCGTTTCAATAAAAATAAGCAAACGAAGACGCAGTAGGTAAGCAAAACACAAACCAAATAAAAGAATTAAACTGGAAAATATTAATTCTATTTGAAAACTTTCTGATATATCCCGAAAAGGAATACAGTATCAAATGATCAATTGAAGAATGGAACTCCACACCAGGAATAAGAAATACAGATTGATGGTACTAAGGTACAATTAACAATAATACACATATAGGCAAGCGACGGGTTGGAGCGGAATCGATTATCGAAGAGTGAATCCCGTCGCTAAGACATTTTTGTATTTACTAGCCTTCCCACGCAAGGCCAGATGTGACACATGGTCATTTTATAGTGGGTATTCCCGGCCATATAGCCGGGCCAAAAAATCTCTGTCTATTTTTCCCCAGTCGTGGATCTACCCTTCGGAGGAACCACGACTGGGTTTGTGCTCTCTGCTCGGAAGCAGAGAGCTGACAGTGTCATAGAGCAGTCAGGCGAATGCCTAAGAGCTTTTGTATTTACTAGCCTTCCCATGCAAGGCCAGATGTGACATATGGTCATTTTATAGTGGGTATTCCCGGTCATATAGCCAGGCCAAAAAATGTCTGTCTATCTTTCCCCAGTCGTGGTTCTACCCTTCGGCGGAACCACAACTGAGTTTATTCACTCTGTTCGGAAGCAGAGAGCGCCCTCTACCCGAAGGCAGAGTGCTGACAGTATCATAGAAAAGTCACGCTATTGCCTAAGAGCTTTTGTATTTACGAGCGATCCCACGCAATGCCAGATGTGACACATGGTCATTTTATAGTGGGTATTCCCGGTCATATAGCCAAGCCAAAAATGTCTGTCTATCTTTCCCAGTCGTGGTTCTACCCTTCGGCGGAACCACAACTGAGTTTGTTCACTCTGTTCGGAAGCAGAGAGCGCCCTCTACCCGAAGGCAGAGTGCTGACAGTGTCATAGAAAAGTCACGCTATTGCCTAAGAGCTTTTGTATTTACTAGCCTTCCCATGCAAGGCCAGATGTGACACATGGTCATTTTATATTGGGTATTCCCGGTCATATAGCCAGGCCAAAAAATGTCTGTCTATCTTTCCCCAGTCGTGGTTCTACCTTTCGGCGTAAACACAACTGGGTTTGTTCTCTCTGTTCGGAAGCAGAGAGCGCCCTCTACCCGAAGGCAGAGTGCTGACAGTGTCATAGAAAAGTCACGCTATTGCCTAAGAGCTTTTGTATTTACGAGCGATCCCACGCAATGCCAGATGTGACACATGGTCATTTTATAGTGGGTATTCCCGGTCATATAGCCAAGCCAAAAATGTCTGTCTATCTTTCCCAGTCGTAGTTCTACCCTTCGGCGGAACCACAACTGAGTTTGTTCTCTCTGTTCGGAAGCAGAGAGCGCCCTCTACCCGAAGGCAGAATGCTGACAGTGTCATAGAAAAGTCACGCTATTGCCTAAGAGCTTTTGTATTTACTAGCCTTCCCATGCAAGGCCAGATGTGACACATGGTCATTTTATATTGGGTATTCCCGGTCATATAGCCAGGCCAAAAAATGTCTGTCTATCTTTCCCCAGTCGTGTTTCTACCTTTCGGCGGAACCACGACTGGGTTTGTGCTCTCTGCTCGGAAGCAGGGAGCTGACAATGTCATAGAGCAGTCAGGCGAATGCCTAAGAGCTTTTTGTATTTACTAGCATTCCCACGCAAGGCCAGATGTGACACATGGTCATTTTATAGTGGGTATTCCCGGCCATATAGCCGGGCCAAAAAATCTCTGTCTATTTTTACCGAATCGTGGTTCTACCCTTCCGCGGAACCACGACTGGGTTTGTGCTCTCTGTTCGGAAGCAGAGAGCGCCCTCTACCCGAAGGCAGAGTGCTGACATTGTCATAGAAAAGTCACGCGATTGCCTAAGAGCTTTTGTATTGACTAGCGATCCCACGCAATGCCAGATGTGACACATGGTCATTTTATAGTGGGTATTCCCGGCCATATAGCCAAGCCAAAATATCTCTGTCTATTTTTCCCCAGACCTGGATCTACCCTTCGGCGGAACCACGACTGGGTTTGTGCTCTCTGCTCGGAAGCAGAGGCAGAGAGCTGACAGTGTCATAGAAAAGTCACGCGATTGCCTAAGAGCTTTTGTATTTACTAGCCTTCCCATGCAAGGCCAGATGTGACAGATGGTCATTTTATAGTGGGTATTCCCGGCCATATAGCTGGGCCAAAAAATCTCTGTCTCTCTTTCCCCAGTCGTGGTTCCTCCGAAGAGTATTCCCGGCCATATAGCCAGGCCAAAAAATGTCTGTCTATTTTTCCCCAGTTGTGGTTCTACCCTTCGGCGGAACCACGACTGGGTTTGTGCTTTCTGCTCGGAAGCCGAGTGCGCCCTCTACCCGAAGGCAGAGAGCTGACAGTGTCATAGAGCAGTCAGGCGAATGCCTGAGAGCTTTTTGTATTTACTAGCCTTCCCACGCAAGGCCGGATGTGACACATGGTCATTTTATAGTGGGCATTCCCGGCCATATAGCCGGGCCAAAAAATCTCTGTCTATTTTTCCCCAGTCGTGAATCTACCCTTCGGCGGAACCACGACTGGGTTTGTGCTCTCTGCTCGGAAGCAGAGAGCTGACAGTGTCATAGAGCAGTCAGGCGAATGCCTGAGAGCTTTTTCTCGTCGTACCTTTCGTTACGGTCTTTTATAAAGTAGAGCATTCCATTCTCGGGGATTGCAGGATGTTCTACTATAACACTTTCCTTTTCATTCCTTCTGCTTTCGACGGGGACAATAAGTAAATAAGAAACAAGTGTATAAAGTTAATGAAAAAGTTAATAAAAAAGAATAAGAAAAAATTATAAGAAAAATGGGGAAATATTAAAAGAAATCCAAAGTGTTGTCTCTACCAGGAAAAAGGAAACAGATTTAATTAAATTTTTACCTTTTCTGAACACATTCATTTTTATCTGTCACTGACAAAACACGGAGCTTTGACAACGAAGCGACATATCAAGAACCAATAAAATACTCCCAACTTCCTTCACATCAAACACACTTATCTACGTATCCAGAGGAAAATGAGCAAGTGCACATCTCTAATGACATTTTTTTTTTTAATCATCTCACCCCAAGCAATGCATTCCACTGCCACTATTGCGCATGGGGCTACATAGGGGAAGGTAAAGAGAAGGAGTGGTTAGACATAGGGAATGTCAGGAGGAAGGTGACAGATGAGTAAGGATAGCGAGGATGAGGGTTGGGCAGATGGGAAGAGTGTTTGATAGAATGGGAGCAGGTTAGTGTGTTAGGAGGTGTGTAGTGACCTTACATTTAAACTCCTGGAGATTGTAGCCGTCGGGGAAGCAATCATTTGGAAGAGAATTCCACAGTCGGGAAGTGCGAGGAAAGAAACTGTTGGAGTAGAAGTTACGGCTGCATTTTATCGGTTTCACTGTAAAAGGGTGGGATCTAGTTGCTAATCTAGTATCTCGTTCAAATTCGTATTTAGGGGACACTAGTGATCTAAGTTCATCGGAGCAGAAGCCGTGAAAGTATTTATAGAAGAGACACAGGGAAGCCACGTCGCGCCGGTGGGAGAGAGACTGCAGGCGGTCTGCCAAGTCGGTATCTATCACATTACAATAGTTATATGATGAGATTGATCTGCCACCAACTGGCGTTCATTTTTGGTATTGTTGGAAAATTAAAGCTGCCATTGAACTCAATATTAACAAAATATTTCTTGTCACCCTAAATATTAATCTCAAGTCGTCTACAATACAAGTTATAAGTGGAACTTATACATGGTTTAGATTTAGAAATTGCGTACAGTTTAAATAATTTGGTTGATTGTTTCAGAAATCTGATGAGAAAACAGCATAGTATGAAGAAAAAAGGTGTGAAACTTAATAAAAACAAAGTTTTATCGTCGTCAAAATGTTTGTTAATATGAAGAGGAAAGGTCAAAGTATTTCTAATTATTCTTTAAATTTTTTTCTCCTTTCTAACACGCTTGGAAATTTGGTTAAAAATATGTTTTTTCGCCAGCGGATAACAAAATCACTACCAGAATTTACAATGGATAATGTAATATTACGTAACATGTTGTGGAACGGTAGAATGTGTTTAAATAAATAGATTATCAGTGGGGTTTCAGTTACGAAGCCTGTTGGTGTTTATAATTGGCACACTGGCAAAGATTGGAAAAGCAAAATAACGGTAAGAACACAGATTTCAGTTAAGAATAATTCAAATAGATTTATATACAAATTATACAGATTTGTGAAATGTTTAAAAAAGTCGAAAAGCATGAAGTTGATAAGGGTTGTCTCTGGGTTGACGAAAAATCAATTATAAAAGTTCAGCAACAAATAGAACAGTTCTTGAGACAAAATTAAACGTTTTAGAATGACGACAAATTAGAAAACTGTTTGTGACAGAATGGGTGCGCGCATGCGCGTGTGTGTAAAGAGTTAGTAAATGCAGAGTTGCATACCTTTAATCAATTAAGCAAATATTAGTTAAAGTAATTGGTAGAAGTTGTTAACTTTAGGAAATATTACTGTAATTGTTCGTTGAAGAACCAAGCTACAGTTGTTCATAATGTTCGAGTCGAAGATGAACAGCTAGATGATGGACGTTGTGGTACAGTGGATATCGGCGCGGAACGAGAAACCGGGGAGCCGAGTTCGAATTCCAGTTGAATCCATTGTATTCACTTACGCGCAAATACCCTTGGGAAAGGTATTAATCCGTCTCTTTCTTCCAGTTATGGGTTAAATAACAGGACTGATTGGGTTCTATAGCCTTGGTCGGCAACCAGTCTACCGTAGAAAGCAATGGCAACCTACTGCGGGATAATCTTCTGCCCAGTCAGTCATGTCTCTTTCGAGACATGATCGCTCAAGCGTGTATCACGTATGGCACTTAACTGACTGATGAGTTAGTTCGGGACTCTATGTCGAGCGACAAAGGTTCGTGAGGCAATCGGAAGCTAACTGCCGATCAAAGCCGAGTTCTTGTTTAAATAGGCGGTCTAATCCCCGCGCTTATTCCATGTTCGTTCGGTGGGAACATGTAACAAGCAATGTGATTGGTCGGTTTACAATCAAAGAAACTGATTGGCTAAGATCATTGCTGCAGGGACAGTACATTATGTAATTGAGTAAAGTCGGTATATGGACGATCAAAATAAACACAATTTTTTTCCAGTGAAAAACACAGTAATTTGGAAATTATTGCAAAAATCAAATAATTATCGGATTTTAATGAAACTTCCAGGACATGAATGAAATTATACTTGAAATTATTATTTTTAGAAAGTCTTGATAAAAATATTTTTTCGAAAATCTACTCCGAACAGCAAAATAGAAAATGCAATAAAACTATGACACTAATTAGATAAGCTTTAAATTGCTTTTAATATATATATATATATATATATAATTACTTAGTTCTTGGTCATAATACAATTAGGCCAGTACACAGATTTTACCGTATTTTTAAGAACGCTCACGTAACGGGGATTTTTTGAATGCGCAATTTTCAAAATTAAATTAGAAGAAATTATAACATTTCCATCCATGGTTATATGAACATAAGAGGTATTTTTGGGGGATGGTTACACTTAATCATAATTTCTGTTCTTTCGTTCAGTAATTCATTTTTTTTTTTGGGGGGGGGGGGGGAATAACATAATAGCTAACTTTTCTTCCTGACACAGTCTACATATTTTGCCACCATTGTAAGGCTTGGCTGTTTTCACTATATTCCACGTTATGTCTGGATCTTTTCCATATTTTAATTTCAATTTCTACACGTGGCTAGCCAATTTTGTACAATTTTTTAAAGTTTTCTATTTTTCATGTAGACCTGTGATTGAACCATCTGGTCTTAAAGGTGTCTTTGGTTGATCCCAAATATGTTTTGTTTTCACCATTTAAGTCATGTACTTTTGCTTTGTAAATGACTTCTTTTGTATGACAAAGTCCTTAAAGTGGGCATTTATTTTTGTAACTACAGTTTTGTCCTTATTAATGATCTTGTTTTGTACAATGCTATTTAAATTTATGACGTTTTGTTTCTTTATGAAATTTTCTAAATTACTAGTACAGCTATAACTCAGTTTGATTATATTTCTATTGAAAATTTTGTTTAACTTTTTGGAAAGTGTTTATCTATCAGTTTAAAAAATATTTGTCCTATTTTGGTTTTTACTTTTAAGTTAAATGGTGGGTTGAACCAGATAACGTTTCGTTTTCTCTCATTGTTTTTTAACTGTCTGTTTGGTTGGGGATTGTACCCTAATTTGTTCTTATGGCCAGATGTTTTTAGTATATTTTCATAGTTTCTTTTCTTTTCATCAAACATTGTTTTGTTTGACGAATTTTTTGATAGACTGTGTTCTATTCACAATGGTTAATACAAATCTTCGAGTCGAAAGATTTTTAAAATAATTTATAATTTTTTTGTGTGTAAAGGAAGTTTCTTTTTAGGTATGATATTTCGTATGTTACATTAAAAGGTCACGTGTTTCACAGTTTCTTCTCCTTACAGGAAAAAAATTGGATAATTATGTCATTTCTGGTCAACCATACTTAACTTATCACCACATCTGGCTGTCATCACTCACTTAACACAGGTCAAAATTTATGACCTCCGTTATTAAGAAGTGCTTTTATTCTAAATTTCATTCTATAAACAAGTAATACTTGTGTAAATCAGTTTAACTGAACTTTAAATTTGCTAATTTTTTAAAAAACAACGTGTCACAGAAGTATATTTTAATTTTGCAAGATTTTTAAAACCGAGAATTAATTTTTGTTTACGAATTTGTCAAGCTGTCAAAATGGATGAAAAATGGTGAATTTTGAAAGTTTTAAAAAAGTTGAGATCCAATCAATATAGTTTCTAATTTAGATACACCAGAGTATTTTGTTTACTGGAAATTTAATCGTTTCGCTTTCAATTAAAGCTAAAATTAAAGCATCAAGAAATTGTTGAATTTTTAAATTTTAGTTTAAAACTTAGGTACCGAAAATGAGTTGAGATATCTAGTTTATTTATATGTTTGTTTTTAAGTTTATCCATAGAGTTTGTGTAAGATTTTATATTTTGTTTTATCATCTATCTAAACTTATTTATAAATGGAACTTTGTCTCTGTGTGTGTGTGTGTGTGTATCCGTTACTTATAGACTCTGAAACGGCTGAACCGATTTTCTTGAAATTTTACACAGTTATACTATAAGCGTCTGCGAGTGTTCTTAGCTAGGTTATGTGTCGAGGTACTCCCGAAAAATATCGAAAATCGATAATCGAAAAAATCTAGTTATAGAAGGAGTGGTCCGATTTTAATCAAATTTGATACACTCATAGACAAAGACATAAGAAATGATATTTAGAAGTTTCAAGTTACAATAGTGCAGAAAATTTGATATCGATACCAGGAAATCAAAATTTGACTTACATCCATTCATTTTTCTTTCAGTCTAAAGTTTCGCTTTGACTGGAAACAACTATTGCTTTTTAGTCTTTCGTGCCAACTTCCAAAAAGTTTGAGCTCCAGGACCATGGATTAGTTTTCAGTTTTCATTACACCCGAGTAACGCCGGACTATACTGCTAGTGTAAGATAGTTGTAAATTTTGACCCATAGTTTTTTGTTTTTGTTTTTATTTTTTTGTTTTTTTAATGACATCGGTGTTGTTATTATTGGCGAATTATCTAATGATGATGTTGGACGAGAAAGGAGAAAAGGTTAAGTATCAACATTTGGGTAGCAATAGTAGAAGCACCTGGCTGGAATTTTTCTCAAAATCTGTCTTTTACAGCAATACTCAGTCAGTTAAGTGCCATACGTGATACACGCTTGGGCGATCATGTCTCGAAACAGACATGACTGACTGAGCAGAAGATTATTCCGCAGTAGGTTGCCATTGCTTTCTGCGATAGACTGGTTGCCGACCGAGGCTATAGAACCCAATCTGTCCTGCTATTTAACCCATGACTGGAAGGAATAGACGGATTAATACCTTTCCCAAGGGTATCTGCGCGTAAGTGAATGCAAGGAATTCAACTGGAATTCGAACTCGGCTCTCCGAATTCTCGTTCCGAGACTCAACCTGTACAAATGCCCAGGAACTATTCGAGTCGGGGTAGAGGGTTATTGAGTAAGAGGCTTTCATAACAGCAGGGATAATCTCGTGTTGACAGGGGTAAAAACATACACTAAATCATGTTAAATTGGAAATTCAAATCAGTCAGTATTTGTGCACTGGTGTGTCTGTGTGTATTTTAGTCACATGCGTTTTAAGGGGCAGTCACTTCGTATATTAATAAGCCGAGGAAAGGATATGGAAGTTTTGACCCTGCAACAGTCGGTAGTAAAAAAAAAAGGGGGTGAGTTTGTTGCAGAATCGAAGAATAGGTGACCTGGAAGACAGAACTGTCGCCGTTGTCGTTATTGCTGTAGCGGTTAATTTCTTCTTCGCTTCAGCAAACGTGAATTCAAGGAAAGAAAGGAATACGTCGGATTTTGGGTCCCACGTTGGGCGCACTATTTTAGGATGTGCGTTGTGGTGCATTGGATATCGGCTCGGAACGAGAACTCGGGGAGCCGAGTTCGAATTCCAGTTGAATTCATTGCATTCACTTACGCGCAAATACCCTTAGGGAAGATATTAATCCGTCTCTTCCTTCCAGTTATGGGTTAAATAAAAGAACAGATTGGGTTCAAGCGTGTTTCACGTATGGCACTTAACTGACTGATATACAGAAACATCAAACTACTACCCTGGTGCTGTTGGGAAAGCAACGGGGTGGGAGAAAAAGTAAGAAAGAGAGAGCGAAAGAATGTTCGTTGTTGCCGTCTGATGTTCTGTGACGACAGCGGCATCGGTAGATTGACGAGGGTGAGTGAGCGGTAGATTGACGAGGGTGAGTGAGCGGTAGATTGACGAGGGTGAGTGAGCGCGTTGTTCAAGCCTGAAACTGGGTTTGTACGTAACTCGCTTTCCCGGTCTTCTGTGGGAGCGATTATTATGATTATTACAAGTTTTTATAACAAAACTAAAGTTCGCATAGGCATGTTACTTTCTCTCAGTTTCTCTTCTTTCATTGGTCATCCCCTCAGACCGTAGCCAATTTCATTTTCTATTGGTCAATATATATATTTTAACATAGGATCGCTAAATGAGTAATGAAAATAGTCGTTTTAAATCGGAAGATATGCGATGATCCCGTACGCAGAAACTCAAATTTGTTATTCTACTTTGGTTCGTCGATCAGTGACCATTCGGTTTATATAGAAGAGTTTTAAAAACTCGACAAGTCCCCACCACCTCTAGAAAATTAATCGGGTAAAAGCCGTATCATTTAAGCTTTTGTTGCATATTAGTTAAAATTGTAACCTTTCTCTAACCTTTGTGGCATATTACAATTGTAACATTTTCTCTAACCTTTAGGCATATTGGTTACAATTGTAACATTTCTCTAACCTTTGTGGCATATTGCTACAATTGTAACATTTTCTCTAACCTTTGTATATTGGTTACAATTGTAAACTTTTTCTAACCTTTGTGGCATATTGGTTACAATTGTAAACTTTTCTCTAACCTTTTAGGCATATTGGCGTTACAATTGTAACATTTTCTAACCTTTTGTGTGGTATATTGGTTACAATTGTAACATTTTTTCTAATCCTTGTATATTGCTACAATTGTAACCTTTTCTAACCTTTGTGCATATTGGTTATAATTGTAACCTTTTCTCTGACCTTAGACATTGGTTACAATTGTAACATTTTCTGACCTTTAGTAAGTATTATTGTTTAAGCAATTGTAACATTTTCTTAACCTTTAGGTATATTGGTTAAGTAATTGTAACCTTTCAACCTTTGTGGCATATTGGTTACAATTGTAACCTTTTCTCTAACCTTTAGGTATATTGGTTACAATTGTAACCTTTCAACCTTTGTTGCATATTGGTTAAATTGTAACCTTTTCTCTAACCTTAGGCATATTGTTACAATTGTAACCTTTTCTCTAACTCAGGTATATTGGTTACAATAACCTTTTCTCTCTAACCTTAGGCATATTGGTTACAATTGTAACATTTAACCTTTAGGCATATTGTTGAGTAATTGTAACCTTTCTCTAACCTTGGCATATTGGTTACAATTGTAACCTTTTCTAACCTTTTGGTGCATATTGGTTATAATTGTAACCTTTTTCTGACCTTTTGTGACATTGCTGCAATTGTAACATTTTCTCTGGACCTTTGTGGCATATTGGTTACAATTAAACATTTTCTCTAATCCCTTGTGGCATATTGTCATAATTGTAACATTTTCTAACCTTGTGGCATATTGGTTACAATTGTAACCTTTTTCTCTGACCTTTGGTGGACATTGGTTACAATTGTAACCTTTTCTCTGACCTTGTGGACATTGGTTACACTGTAACATTTTCTGACTCAGGCATATTGGTTACACCATGTAACCTTTTCTAACCTTTTGGCATATTGGTTACAATTGTAACCTTTCTCTAACCTTTTAGGTATATTGGTTACAATTGTAACTCTTTTCTAACTCTTTAGGTATATTGGTTACAATTAAAACTCTTTCTAACCTTTGTGGCATATTGGTTACAATTGTAACCTTTTCTAACTCTTGTGCATATTGGTTACAATTGTAACCCTTTTCAACCTTGTATATTGGTTACAATTGTAACCTTTCTAACCTTTGTGGTATATTGGTTACAATTGTAACCTTTTCTAACTCTCAGGGTATGCTTGGTTACAATTGTAACCTTTCTCTAACCTTTTGTGCATATTGGTTACAATTGTAACATTTTCTAACCTTTGTGGCATATTGGTTACAATTGTAACATTTTTCAACTTTGTGGCATATTGGTTACAATTGTAACATTTTCTCTAACCTTGTGGTATATTGGTTACAATTGTAACATTTTCTCTAACCTTTGTGGCATATTGGTTACAATTGTACATTTTCTCTAACTCTTTGTGGCATACACATAAATTGTAACTCTTTTCTAACCTTGTTGCATATTGGTTACAATTTGCACCTTTTCTCTAACCTTGTGGCATATTGGTTAAGTACTGTAACCTTCTTCAACCTTTGTGGCATATTGGTTACAATTGTAATCTTTCTCTAACCTTTGGTTGCATATTGGTTACAATTGTAACCTTTTTCTAACCTTTGGTGCATATTGGTTACAATTGTAACCTTTTCTCTAACCTTTGTGGCATATTGGTTACAATTGTAATTTTCTCTAACCTTTGTATATTGGTTACAATTGTAACCTTTTCTCTAACCTTTGTGGCATATTGGTTACAATTGTAACCTTTTCTCTAACCTTTGTGGCATATTGGTTACAATTGTAACCTTTCTCTAACCTTTGGTGCATATTGGTTACAATTGTAGTCAATATGCAACAAAGGGTTGATTAATAGTAAATGTATATCTGGAAGATTTTAGGAAAAGTGATTTTTCTGTCTGATCTGGTTTGAATTGTGGATGTATTGTCGGATTGTAATGTATTTTTAGGTTTGGGTATTTCTTTTACATAAGAAGAATATATGTGTGGTTGATTTTCTTTTTCTCAAACAGCTGGTTTCAGTCTGTCAATAGCCACTGTGTCTGACTTGTTACCTTTTTGTATTGTGAAGTATTTTTTCGCTCCGTGTAAGATTTTGTATGAACCCTGATAGGGCTTAGCATTTGGATTTTAAATTTATATCTTGTTTAGCATTGCAGTCATTTTCTTTTTTGGAAGTTAGTGCATTAAGTCTTTGATCGAACGACACAAAAATTTTGTCGGTAATATTTGCCAGTTTTTCCAGGGCTGTGTCGTTTGTCATAGGTGTTAGTATTTGTACCATTATCATTTATCCATCACACCCAGATGGTGCATAGGGTAGCAACTTTTCGTTACTGTTTCTGTAAGAAACTGTTTTTTACGGGACAGGGTTGTTAGCCCTGCACCCAACCCCAAAACCTGGAGAACCGGTGGACCATTCTTGGTCCTTACGTTTACAGCACCTGGTATTCCCAAATGGTCACCCATTTTAAGTACTGACCAGGTTCGATGTTGCTTAACTTCGGTGAGCGGACGGGAACCGGTAAATTCAACACGATATAGCCGTATTTGTACCATAGTGATTGGCAATTTGTCCAACCATAGATGACACATGATGAACTCTGACATATCTGAGGTGATTCTTCATGTTCCTGAGAAGTTGCCAGGGTAATCTATCACCGATACTTATGTTGTTTAATAACTCCCTCAACATTTGTTCGTCTGAGTGACCTTTCTTTTTAATGATGATTGCTTTAAGGACGTTGTAAGGGTCGGTGTCAGGGACAACTTCAAATAGGTTGGCAAATTCATCAACAACGTCAGGAGACGAGGCTTGGACAACACTGGTAAATTTTATTTTCTGCAATTTTCCCCACGTTAAATATTGCTGTGTTAGAAATAGAGAGATGAGATAATTAGTGGCAAGATTAGCTGGTTAACTCTTGTTCCGCATCTTTCTCACAATTTCTCTGTCTAATGTTTTATGTGAGTTATATTAAAAAGGAAGGAGATTATGGCGTCGAGTCTACGAGAGAGACTTACTTGCCACCTTTCTGATCATAGTTCAATTAAACAACATTTCTTAGAAAAACATAGCCATGTATGCAATATTAATCAGATTTTAGTCGATGACACAATAATACTCCCTCATACACGCAGTAAAACGAATCTCCAGATATTGGAGGCCATCTACATTAAATCAAAACAACTCACACTTAATAAAATCACGTTTAAATCTGGTCATCACACATTACATTGCATTTAGACATCTAGTTCTGTTAACATTTTGGTCTCTCACGCAGTGTGACGTCATAGAACCGCATTACAAATTTATGAACTGCGTCTGCTATTCGGTGACTGTTAACGTTGCATAGCAATGTTTTATGTCAACACAAGATAATGTCATCTTTGATGGTGGATGTCTTTATGTTTACATCCCTGTAATCTCTCTGAAGATGGCTCATGTGAGGCGAAAGCTTAGAACAAGCATAAAAAATATCCAAATGTTAGACAATTTTTGTCTTTATTTTCACCTGAAATTAAAGATAAAATATGATGTTTAGAATGGCACATAATTAAACATAATAGACATTTACTGTCTGTTATATTTAACAATTTATGTTTAGAGTATATATATATTTTTTTTTCTTTTAAACATGTCAGATTAAATAAATTGCAAACAATATGTTTGCTTATTTTTAATAAAATCCATTCATACTCAGAAAGAGGGTGAAAGTACTTGGGTACCTTAAGAAATGAATGAAAATAACATCTGTCAACGTTACAGCTCATTTCTGACATGTTTTGATTGTAATACGCGAAAGATTATTTGTGAGTATGAACGGATTTTATTAAAAATAAGCAAACATATTGCTTGCAATTTATTTATTCTGAGATGCTTAAAAGAAAATTTGCTGCCTAAATACACACACACACACACACACACACACACACACACACATATATATATAGTCATCCGCAGACAGATCTGTTTCGCTGTATCACAGCTCATCAGTACGGTTAGACTCCGATTGCTTTTTTACCCAGGATTGAAACCCGACCGAATTGACGTCAGTCGGCGATTCTACCTCTGGGCTACGGGCGTTCGGTGGAAGAAGGCAGACTTTTTAGCGCGTATATCATTATACACGGCCAACAGCCAGAGTGCTCTAATTCATTATTGAATGAGCGATGTGTATATGCCAGAGTAGCTATTGTTTTCAAAGTCTCCCATTCTTCCAGAGTGCTCAATCAGGGTGTGAGAGCGTATATATATATATATATATATATATATATATATATATATATATATATATAATGTAGCTACATCAATAATCCTACAACCTAATGGTTAATTTCACAATATTATATATTATCCTACATTTTACGCATGACTTGGAGTTTTATGCATTTTTCAGTAAACCTCATATTACACACACACACACACACACACACACACACACACACACGAGTCCAGAATATTAACCTCTCTCTCTCTTATAAATATAGAAAATTTCCATCAATATCAATATAGAGAAAGACAAAGAGATTAAAAAAAAGAGTGGTTGAAAAAACAGCTTACATAAATCAGATTTATTAATTAATCCGTTCATTCACTAATAAATTTGAATGACCTACATTTTGGTGAATATATATATATATATATATATATAGGAGAGAGAGAGAGAGAGAGAGAGAGAGAGAGAGAGAGAGAGAGAGAGAGAGATTTGAATATATTATTAAATGAAGCATTGTTAATGGTAATTATTTCTTGATTTATATTTCCTTTCCTATACGTTTTGTTCTAAATTTTATTGTTAATAAAAAGAAAGGAGATGAAACAAAATTAACAAAATGCTTGAGTTCCTAATTCAAGATAACATTCGATGAATGTCAGTAAATTGGCCAATGTAGAACGAATCAAAGTGAAATTGGTTGAATTGTCTTTGTGGCCAAATTGACCGAAGTAGACACATTTCCTAAGCTAAAGAGATGCAAGTTCAAATATTCTGGCGGCTTTTTTATTTTTTATTTTTAAATCATATATGAAATTAAAAATCATATTATGATGGTGCGATAATTACAATAAAATGTAATCGAAAAAAAAATGAAAATAATACAATTCCGAAATTAAATTCGGCTGGAAGAAAAAGAAAGAAAAAAGTGTGATTCTTATTGTTACCCACAGACTTTACCAATACTTCTTTTTGCTTAGTTCATTCTTTTCTAACAATTGACAAAAATATTCATCGTTGTTAGAGATATATTTCATGATTATATAAAGGATTTTGAAAAATTTCACTGTAAATCTATTTTGGCTCATACGTGCTGTTGCATTAAAAATCAGGAAGGATGGGATTGTCAGTGGTCATGAATAAGTGCAAGCATGGCTTAGAATACGGCCATGTAAATGTATTGCTAATGAGTTTACTATGAGGATGCGCTGAAAATCAGGAAATAAAGTTGATTTATCTGTGTAGATGTTGCCTTGCATTGTCCTATCTGTAAAGGCTTGAAGCTCATACGAACATTTGAGTATCCATTTTGGGTCGTAATCTGACTCTTGTAGCAGGAGTCAAAATACTTTCTGGAGCTATAGAACAGACTCATAATTTCTGCAGCATTTTTAGAAATGGTTTCTTTAAATATAAATTCCTCTTGAGGTCTGGATTGAATTTGAGAATAAACTAGACATTCTATGATGGCTCATTATAAATGTAACTGTTGATATATTGAAAAGTTTGCCTCACTAAAAAAGAATTTATTGAAGATGATTTCCCAGTGAACAAAACTGTTCTGTTGTTACTTCTAACTTATAAAATATTCATGAAAATGGTTAATGTTCAAAGAGCATAGCACCTAGTCAGGGACGATAAAACGAATTTGTAACACTTGATTTTTTGTTTTTGAGGAAGAGAGAGAATAAAAGAAAACGGAAAGAAAAGAGAGAAATCGAAAATGATAAGAAACAAAAGGAACCAATCAGAGTGAAACGGGGGGAGGATGCAAAAAATTCATGATAGTCAAGTGAAGAGGAAAGAAGGAGCTAATAGTAAAATACATTGCAAGTAATAAACTCACCATCAATGACTTTGGTGACCAACGTGTTAAGCAAAGTATTTGTTTTGAACAGATTGAGAAAAGACCAGATTCTGACACTATATTGCCTAAAATAAGTCGCATTCTATTAGTGCCCGATTTCCTTTTCTTGAATTTTTTACCAAAAATCTTTAATTTGTACACATTTATTTAATACTAAACATAAAAAAATTGCATTATTCTAAGAAAAAAAAAAACTTTTAATTTGGTCCTTACTTTAGAACCAAACTTATAGAGAATCTTATATTTGAGCAAAATTACTTTCCTACATTTTCTTGGCTTTATAGGACAGTTAGAGCATTCATATATACTATACAAATATGAGTTAGATATAAGCATGACTTACCAGAAAAGGTTTTGCTTGAATGATAGATGAAACTGAGTGTCTCCTCCTCCTCCTCAAGATTTTCACTCTATACTGAAGACTTAGACATCAGTGTTGCCAATAGACATCAGACAGTAGGTGATATAATTGGAAGACACTTCGTTCTTTATGACTAACCAAAGATATATCTGAAAACCGAAGGAATTGCTGAAATATGGTAAATTCTCCTTCTGGTCCTAAAAAAAGGACCATTGGCACTAATGGGTTAAGAAACAAATCTGAAAATTTCTCAAGAACAGGTCAAAGGCATTTTAAAATTCCAAAGATGCTTTTTTTTCCTTATAAATTATTCAAATTTTTAAAATGAAATCCTTTCCTTCTTTCACACTTTCATCTTGGAAACAACTTCTGTATTCCAAATTTACAGAATTTAATTTCAAAAATCGACAAATACTTGACCCAAAAAAGGTTTGGATTAAAACGTCTCAGCATCTGTAAAAGAAGAAAAAAATTCTGACAAACTATTTTGTCTGTTACAATTAATTCGTAGAGCAAAAATGGTGTGGATCAAGAAAGAATGATGGCCATAATAGTGGAGGGAGGGTTAGTGTTAGAGATAAGAATTCTGGTTGATTAAGGCTTCAATGTCCAAAGGAATATGGAAATTGCTACATAATATAGCAAGTTCTCTTGAAAAGTTCAAATGTTATTTGGAAACTTGTTTGAAGCTAAAGAAAATATTGACCAAAAAATGTGATAAAAAAGACTCAAAATATGAAAGAAACAAAATGTTCTTGTCACGAAATTGCATGTTTATCTAAACTTATTTATAAATGGAACTTTGTGTGTGTCTGTGTGTATGTTCGTTACCTATAGACTCCGAAACGGCTGAATCGATTTTCTTGAACATTTACACAGTTGTACTATAAGCGTCTGCGAGTGTTCTTAGCTAGGTTTTGTGTCGAGGTACCCCCGATAAATATCGAAAATCGATAATCGAAAAAATCGGGTTATAGAAGGAGTCGTCCGATTTTAATAAAATTTGATACACTTATAAACAAAGACATAAGAAACGATATTCAGAAGTTTCAAGGTTGCGGTTCTTACAATAGTGCAGAAAATCGATAATATACATATATATATATAAAGCAAGATGTTTGTGTGTGTGTCTATTTATCTGCCTGTATGTCTGTATTTTTTCATCCCTTTTATTTTAGTTTTTGCTTCGTGTTTGGCTCTAAGTAGGTATAATTGTAGTTCTTAGTCTCAGCCATGATAACATTTACTCAGAGGAATTATTTAGCCTTCAAAATTCAGTTTACGACGAAAAAAAAAACTTATTTGATATCGATACCAGGAAATCAAAATTTGACTTACATCCATTCATTTTTCTTTCAGTCTACGGTTTCGCTTTAATTGGAAACAACTATTGCTTTTTAGTCTTTCGTGCCAATGTCCAAAGAGTCTGAGCTCCAGGACCATGGATTAGTTTTAAAGCTTTCATTACACCCGAGCAACGCCGGGCTATACTACTAGTTTTAAATAAACATATTGTTGGAAATTATTAAATTTTCCTGTAAATTAGGGTTATTTACAGTTTTTAATGATTGTTGAACAACTTTTTTTCAGAAGCCCTTCATATTTAAAAGGAGGATATGAGGGGTGGGGTATAAATATTAGCATGGAATTGTTAAACCGAGTTGAAATTCTTAGCTAATGTCTGACAATTTTCACTCTTAGATAAGTAATGAATCTGTTTCTTTTCACCACAACAGGGGCTCTCTAGGCTTAGGTGGCAACCAGTATAAAGGAAGTATTGCATTCGATGTTGTCACTTGACCCCCGACACTGCTGCATAGATGGTATGAACAAAAGACATTTTCTGTTTCTTATTTGTTTTATTAGAGGGTCAGACATGGAAGTATAAATTTTAGGAGGCAGTGGGAGGAAGAACTTCAAGGTCACACATGCTGCTTATTCACTTAGCATCCATCTGCCTGTGTCCTTAGCCCCTCTCTCAAACCTGGATTTAAGAAGCATATTGATTCTTCAAAATTCCTGCAGCCTTCTGTTGACTTTGCACTTTTGGCACTTCTAACCAAAACTTAGACAAACGCATTTCATGACTGACAAAAACATCCACAAGGTATTCTGACCCATTGCTGACCATTCTGCATTCTCTAACAGAAAGAAAACTGAATGCCAAACTATGGAGAGGTCGTCCCACCCCAGCTCCCAGTATCAGTAACTTTGAAAGATTCCAGCATATTTTTTTTTATAAACCTTCCAAATTCAAAAATTCATCTTTTTAGAATTTAACCTGGGAAATAACAAGATGAAATTTTTTTTATACACAACAGAAAAATTTTGTATTGAACAACATTCAATTTTTTTCATTTTTGAAAAAATTCATCAAACAAAAAAATTAAAAAAAAAGGGAATAATTTAATAATAAATTTTCTATTTTTTTGGTTTCCATAAAAAAAAAAAAAAAAAAAATTACTTTCGTCTTTTTTCAAATAAATGTTTTCTTAAACAACTGTTTCCTTAGAAAACCAGTTTACTTTTGAAATGACAGCACCAATTCCAAAAGAAAACAGAAGTAATTAAGAAGTCAGTTTGTGAATTTAGGAACAATAATTGAGTTCAATTCCTGGGTAGTTTGTAATTGGACTCACTGGAAACAAGATGGGCAATAACTGAGCAATTCTAAATAAGAACTAAGCTAGATATTCCTAGACATGGATAGTGAAAATTTCTTGAAGATGGCCTGGACTGACAATCACTTGAAGACCAGATAGAATAATGGGTAAAACTTAGTGAAAACAAAAAAAGATAAGGATAATAATCCTTGTGTAAATTTGTCCCCACTTTTTATTCTTTTCCATTTTTAAGTTCAATATGGCCAATTGATGTCAGATTTTGAAGTTTTCTACCTTTTTCACCTGCAGCCACTAAACCACACACACCTTCTCCTTTTGAGGTTCTGACCTTCATAAGGCCAAAGCAACAAACTTATTTTCACTAAATCTTGTCCCACAGGACGACAAACAGCAGAATTTAGACGTCTACACTGAATTAAAGCTGTCAGATTATTATGTTTAACTTAGCTACCTCCATTTTTTTTTTGCTGAAAAAACAACATACAATGATTAAAAAAGCCTGAAACTTAAAAACAAAGTTTTATTTTCAATATGTTTATGTTTTAATAAGACCAAAATATTTTTATTAAATATTTCAATTCTTTTAAATAGGTTTGATATGTTGATGAAAAAGTGGTTTTTGTATCAGTGATTGACATAATATTTGTGATTAGTGTTGCTTTTTTTCCTGTGAAAAACATGTTGATTTGTAAATTCTTGCAAAAATCAAATAATTGTCAAATTTTAATGAAACTTTCAGGACTTATTCACAAATTAATTATTTTTAAAATTTTGAATTTTTTTTTCGAAAATATTAGTAAAAACATTTTTATTTTTACATAAGTTACTTCCCCACCTCTCATAATTTCTTAAAATTTGAGAAATTAAATTTTCATCTGAAAATGTTTTTTTAAGTTAAAGGCAAGCCTCCTTGGAGAATGTAGATCATTAATTTTTTTTTTTTTTTTTTTCAAACTACTCATAAATAACACTACTTAATTAGATAAGCTTTTATAAATAAGATTTAAGGACACTGTTGTCGTAAGTAAAAAATTTTTTTCAATGAATAATGAATTTTCACAAAACATTTTTAATTTTTTTTTAATTATAATAATTTATAATTTTTTTTTAAAATTCTGCATTACTTTCATTCGGTTAAATAACATTGTTATTAAGTTCAAACAATATTTACTAATCAAAAAGTGAAAAATTTAAATCATTTTGAACCAAAATATTAAAAATAACTTTTAATTTTTTAGTATATATAAAATATTATGTAATGTTTCCATTTTTGAAAGTATGGTCAACCACACATGACATTATCAGAAAATAAGAGCAATAATTATAGTAAATTTAAAGTTAACATAAGTACAATTAAATTAAGGAGAATATTTTCTGAGATTTTTAAGATTACTGATTACTTAAACATTATATAAAAAAAGGGCTCAATCACCATTATCTTAAATTATGTTTTAACAGATAAAGTCTCCTTAGAACAACAATAAACTTATCAACACCTTATCAGCACTTGTAAACATGGCTGCTGTTGGTTAAAAATAACCACTACTGTTTGTTTTAAAAATCCATTTCTTTGTTATTTTAAAATTAAAGTAAATAATACTTGTTTCAAATCAGATTAATTAGACTTTAAATCTGCTAATATTCCTTAAATGAAGTTTCTGAAAAATACATTTTAGTTTAGAAAGATTTTTTAATACAGAAAATGACATTATGGTGAGAGATGATAAAAAAATGGTGCTAATTAGCTATTTTAGGAAAAAAATTTAAAAAAAAGTAAAAATAAAAATCGATTCCAACCAATATAATTTCTGTTTGAAAAATACACTACAGAATATATAGCTTAATGAAAATAGTAAATTTAATTCTTTCGCTTTCAATTAAAGCTAAAATGAATGGCTCAAGAAAACCTTTTTATGTTTAAAAATTTCATTTTAAACCAAAGTATGGAAAATTAGTGGAGGGACCTAGTTTAACTTTTAAAGTATTTGTCAAATTTATTTTTGAGCTCTCTTTTTATATATATATATATATATATATATATATATATATTGTTTAATTACTTAGTTTCTGGTCATAAGATTAGACCAATGATTTCTTTTGTATTAAAAAAATTTTCAATACAATTATATTGTAGAACTTTTGAATATTTTCCATTTGTAAATGAGTTATTATGCAACCTAGGTTTCTACCATGAGTGGTGTTTTCAGGCAATTTGCAATAACTGATTTTACCATTTATTGTTTGTTTTTAAGAACGCTCACGTAACTTTTTTTTAACGTTCATGTGAACGGCGGTGAATTTTTGAACGCGCAATTTTTAAAATTACAAGGAATTATGCCATTTTAATCCATGGTTATATGAACCTAAGAGGTATTTTTAGTATGGTTACACTTAGTCATAATTTCCGTTCTTTCATTCAACAATTTCCTTTTGTTTGGGAATAGCATAATCTCACTTTTCTTCCTGGCACAGTCTACATATTTTGCCACCGTTGTAAGGCTTTGCAGTTTTCACTATACTCCATGTTATGTCTGGGTCTTTTCCATATTTTGATTTCAATTTCCACACATGTCTAGCCAATTTTGTGCAGTTTTTTAAGTTTTCTATTTTGAATGTAGACTTGTGATTGAACCACCTGGTCTTAAAGGTATCTTTAGTTGAACCAAATATATCTTATTTTGGCCATTTAAGTCATGTACCATTGACTTGTAAATGATTTCTTTTATGTTGCAAAGTCCTTGAAGTGGACATTTATATATATATATATATATATATATATATATATATATATATATATATACACACACAAAAAAAAAAAATATTTGCCACTGAAGAAAAGTTCAATTTGCTCAAGAAAATAAAAAGATGTTTTTTCTAATTCAAACTTGTCTTCTAGAAGACAGTGAATCTTTCCTTGCATTATATACAAAGAATTAATCGGTAATTGATCAATTATTTTAGATCACTTAACCAGTTAGTTTGTATATTGGTGCAGTTCTAATGAAAATATTGGTGCAGTTCTAATGAAAATAAATGAGAAACAAATGAATAGCCTTTCATTTTCACAAAACTCATTCTGATATACGATTTTCTCACCACTAAAATGACATTTAAGCAAGCCACAAAGCTTGAAATTACTGTTGCTGATGTTTCTCACTGATAACCTGTTCAAGTTATTTGACAGGTCATTATAACTAATAACAGGTATCGGCTGCAAGCTAATCTTACAATTTTCATTTCAAAATAAAACAAATTTCTTTTTTTTTTAGATTGGTGTGACAAATTAATTCTGAATTCAAAAACAACAAAGAAAGAAAAAAAAAACTAACCAAATTTGCCAACAAAACAAATTTTGTATGAATATTTTTTTTATTATTTCCATCATATTTTGAAATTTGTTTTCGGATATCCCACATCAACTTATTGTAATGATTATAAGTCAATGTCACACCCCAACATCCATGAGAGCCAAGACAGTGGGCCAGGTTAGAAATAATGGCTGAAGAATTTGGAAGCCGAGTTATCAAGAAAGGGATATACACTCTGGTTCTAAAATGCACCTTCATAGTGTCAAAGGTTTTTCTAGATCATCTAAACTGTCCACATTGTGACTCTCTTCCAAATCTGACCGTGACAAATGGTCTTTCTGACCCAAACTCACTGCCGTGTCAACAATTTTTGAAGACATCTGCGAATCACAGTCCATTGAGGGCAAGGGTTGATGTTCAATGACAAATGGTGAGCTGGGTTTTAAGAAAGATAGTTTTGCTGCAAGGTCATTTGCTGACGCTTCACCAGCTGCTGAGGTGGCATCTGTAGCAGACGGTAGAGCGGCAACGGATGCAGTTTCATCCAGCCAGTGTCGGTTGCTAGATATGAAACTGCTACACCGACTGCCTGTCCCTGTTGCTAAAGATTTTGCTGAAGCTGCAGAGACAGTCGCAGTTGAGAAAGTGTTAACAAATGGTTCGCACGCCGCCTGAGTAGGAGTGAGAGGAGGAGTGGAGGGTGTGACAGCAAAGGGAGATGTCCCTGTGGAAGGAGGAGGAGGAGTGGAGGGTGTGACAGCAAAGGGAGATGTCCCTGTGGAAGGAGGAGGAGGAGTGGAGGGTGTGACAGCAAAGGGAGATGTCCCTGTGGATGGAGTGTTGACTTTGAAGGGAGCTGTTCGATGTCTGAGGTTAGAGTCTGCTGTTGGAGTTGAAGTCATTTTGCTGCTGCTGCTGCTGCTGCTGGCTGGAGGAGGAGGCCTGTGACTGGGCTCTTGATCCTCTGCACCAGGAGGGGAGGAGGGAGGTGAAGAAAAAGAAGAAGATCGGGACGTGTTGCATCCGTAGATCAATTTATTTGCTCGACCCAGCAAAAGCATTGTATTCAGAACTTTAGTGGACATCAAACTGAAAAGAGAGAACAATATCAATGTTTATCAACTGCGAAGAAAAAACATTAGAACTCAGGAAAATGCAACAATTGGTTTGGTTGAGTTTTACAGCATATCAACCATGGAAATTTTATCTAAACATCAACAACAATTTACTGGTTAGAAAGCAAGTCCAATGAACATCTTTGTTATCAGAGATGTCTATGCAAAGGGGCTCTTACACCACTTTGCAAAGATAGACTTGTTTTCTTTCAAAAATGTGTTATGGAAATAATATTTTTCCTTTAAAAATCTATTGTTTGTGTATTTTTCCTTCAAAAATGTATATATTTCTAGAAAAGTCTATTTTTATACTTTCATAGTGTTTTGACCCCAGTTTGGGGGTTGACTATTTGCCTATAAAAGGGACTCTAACAGGTGTTACTACTCCGGGTCAGGGTGGACCTGGGAACAACAACAATTAAGAGGTGGGGTTCCATGCTTGTCACAACCTCCCCATCATGCAGTTTACCGTTATACCCAGGACTGAAAATTGTTTTGGAAAATCAAAGGAAATAAATATTAAACAATTTAATAATGGCAATAAATCTTTCAACCAAATGATACAGCCTTGTCAGATCTAAACACTTATATGAATTTTAGGCATAGCATCCAACTTGTTTAGAAATGTCTGTGATCATATATAATTATTTTCTCAAATCAACGATTAAAATATCTTCAAGCAAATGAATTCTTTAGGTTTTAAAAAAAGTTCATCTGATTTTATAAACTAAAACTATAAAATCACAGAACTTTACCTAATAACAAAAACAACAATTCTGAAAAATTCCAACTGCAGCAACAACTAAAATGGATAGCACTTAGAACTACAAGGTAACCAAAAAAGTTCTGTCCATTTTTAAAGGAAAAAAAAGAAAATGCTTCACAGTATGAGTAACTTATATTTAGTCTTCAAAGTAATCGCCATCGGTATCCAGCACCTTCTTTCAACGTGTCTCCAGCTGTTCAATGCCCTTGCGGTAGAACTCGAGGGAGGGGGTTGACGCAAAGAAGTCCATGAGGGCTTTGCGCAAGTCTGCTTTATTGGTGAGGGATTTCCCAGGAAGATGATTATCCAGGGAGTGGAAGAGGTGGTTATTGGATGGCACAAGGTCAGGTGAATAAGGGGGATGGCACAAAGTCTCCCACCCAAGTTGCTGTATGGTATCCCTGACCACTCGCGCAACATGCGGCCTGGTGTTGTCATGGAGGAAAAGCACACCTTCGCGATTCACCAGTGCTGGCTCCTTTTGATGCAATGCTTGTTGCACACGTTTCAATTGTTGCGAGTATAGGTCTCCAGTGACCGTTTGGCCCGTTGGTAGCAGTTCATAATGAACTGCTTGACGACCTGTCCACCAGACACAAAGCATAATCTTGTGTGGGTGCATAGGCGGCCGTGCGGTGTGAGGGGCAGCATTCTGAGGAGACAACTAATGTCTGCAACGCTTGGGAGTTTCGTACGGAGCCCACTTTTCATCACCGGTAAGCACTCAATTGAATAAGGATGCGGTACGGTGGCGAGAAAGCAGCGATACGCAGGCTGCCACTCGTTGTCCCTTGTGGACTTCCAACAGCGTTTGCGGAACCCACTTGCTCAGTTTGTATGTCTTACCTAGGCGGTGCAGGTGAAATCTGTTTCATCAGAAACGTTGAACTGTCTTGCAAGTTCACCACACATTAGACTACTGTTCTCTTCAATGGCCGCCTTCAGGATTCCATCATTCAAGATCTGTGGTTGTTTACTGAGAGGCTCATCATGGAGAGACAAATCTCCCGACTTGAATTTTCGAAACCAACGCCTTGCAGTACGTTCATCCACAGCACTATCCCCAAATGCTTGACATATGCGGCGACTTGATGCAGCTGCTGATAAGCCCACTTTGAAGTCGTAAAGCAAAAAGCCTCGAATGAGATCTCTAGACACTTCCATTGTTCTCAGAGCTGTCCGGCTTATAACGTCTGATGTTCCTACTTTCGGCTGTCCGAATTTGCAAACAATTGCTACACGAATTTCAGATATATTTCAACTTCATTCAATGACTAATCAAAAAAACGGACAGAACTTTTTTGGTTATCTTGTAGAAGGAAAAATAAGGACATAACGAAGAGTTGTTTCCATTTGAGTTCAACTAATTCTTTTGTTGGTTTCAGAAATGATAACATCATAACTAGTATGACAAATATGGAGCACACATTGGATAAGTCAATATGGCGATTTGAAAAAAAAAACTCCATCCTTAAATTATCGATTAAAAGAAAGGAGGAGGCGTCCACTGGAAACTACCTCACAAGTACATCAGGAATCTTACAGCATAAATTCACCAATATTTTGAATTTGTTTGAATGTCAAACATTTTGAATTTATGTTCAATGAAACATTATTGAACCAATCTTCAGAAATGCCAACAAAGATTGACTATTCTGGATTTGGTTCAAAATTGAAAGGAATATCACCTGAAGAAGGCCATAGTTTACAATGGCCAAAATATTGTGAATATGACAATAAAAGATGAGGACAACATTTCCAACAATGTCAATAGTTACAATGCTTCATCTCAGAAATACAGACATGTTGAAGGTAAATATGGCTATAAAGATGAGGTGTTGAAAAATCTAATTTCCTGAAAAGTTATTTTAATAAAAAATTTAATCATTTTTTTATTAAAAAATTCACCCCAAGCAAGGCAATACTGCCACTGGTGCGCAGGGGGTTACATAAGAGGAGAGTGATGAGAAAGAGGGACAAGTTACAGGGAGTGTCAGAGAATGAGTAAGAGAAGGATGAGAACACAGGTGCGAAGAGAGCTGCATGAGAGTGGAAAGAGAAAATTACACAAAAGTTGTCAGGGAAAGAATACGAGTCAAGGAGATAAGAGATGGGAATTGACATTGCATTTAGATTCTTGGATATTGCAGCTGTCAGGGAAACAAGTATACGGAAGAAAATTCCACAGGCGGGAAGTGTGAGAAAAGTTGATAGACTAGAAGTTGCGGTTACACTTGATTGGTTTAACTGTAAAAGTGTGGGACCTAATTGCTAATCTAGTAGCTCAAGTAAATTACCAGGTCAAGATTGATTTGGATTTTGTCAAGAATTTTAAGATGACTAGCAGGGGCACCCGACCAGATGTGACAACAGTATTCAATGCACAGGCAGATGCTAGATTTAGACATGTGCAAAATGGATTTAACCCTAGCAGCAGATTTATATATGGATTCAATGTAGTCATTGAGGTTGGCTGAGAGAGTTAAGCCGAGGAGGTGCAGTGTTTTGCTTTCAGGGAGACAAGCCTGATCCATGCTGAGGGGGGGGGGGTAGGAGCAATTGTCCATGGTTGTTAAAGGATAGCAGCTTTGTTTTAGAAGCATTAAAATTTACATATTAGCAGTAGACCTGATGAAGCGGAAACCATACTGTTTATCGGAGAAGAGATTTGGGGTAGTGAGATGTTGAACCAATTCAACATTGATAATGGCCTGGAAAACATTGCCAAAAATCAGTAGGAGGCTAATAGGGTGATAATTAGAGGGGTCTAAGGGTTCTCCAGAGTTCTTAAATACAGAAACCACACAGAGGAGGACTTCCAGTAACATTATACTAGAAGAAACCCCGATATTATTCAACTGTTGATCAAAGCAGCGTTTCAAGACACTACATAAGAGTTTGGGCTGCTAACTATCAGTCGGAAGTAACAACTAGGAAACTGCCACCCTCAGAATGAAGAGGTATTACCACCATCCACACACATTACAAAAAGCTTGTGACAGCACTACTATTAAGACCTGAGGAGAGGAAAGAAACTGAGAACCCCCTTCTTAAACAGAAAAAAAGCGAGAAGTATAAGCCGGGCAATAATTTTAAAGAGAAATGATTACTTTTCAGTCAATGTATGCTGAATGTTATCTGTAAGAAAATAGATACATCTCACCATTACCAAGGATAAAAATAATTTGCTTTGAACACCCTAAGCCTCCCCTCCTCTTCAACAAACAAACTATAAACATCCTACATTTTTATTTTTATTTATCAATATTTTTCTATCACAAGTTCCGAGTTTAACAAAAGTTACATTAAGTGAGACAATTATTATTATGAGGATATACAAGTTTCAGAAGAAACAAATTTTTGTCTTGACAAGTGTAGAGAAAAAGCATTTGCTAAGATTTAGTTAATTTTTTTAAATTCATAAAATATTTTTTAATTTATTTCTGATTTTATCTTATGCAAAAAAAGAATTTGAAATTAAGAGTTAAAATAACTGACATTAAAGACAAATTCCCAGCAGTTTGGGATCATGTCTGTCTCTTGTCACTGTTAAGATGATGATGACCACCATCATCATCATCACTACCTTAAGTGAACCAAGTTACAAAGGGAGGTAACTCAGAGCGAAGTAGACAACTGTATATGAAGAAATCAATTATTTTGGGGACCGATTTCTTAGCCGACATATTTTCATATTTCCCATCGTCTTCCACGGGCAAATATCACACCAAGATAAAAGGACAGGATTTCTGAGAAAAGTAGTTATTTTTCACATTCAACCAACTGTCCTCATCTTTGTTACAGTTATCCGAACATTTCAGATATTATGGCCTCTGGCCATCATCAGGATGATTGATTATCTCTAGGCTAGGCAGAGTGTATATTTTGACTTGGTGGAAACAAGGCAAGCAAAATAGGTGAGCAGTACTAAATCAGAATAAGATGAGTTATCTTCCTTGGTTAAGTAGAAAGACAACAATTAACCTTCATAGATTAAATAACGGATTCAGTTGAAAAGATACTGAAAGATACCCTGATCAACAAGAACTTGCTGAAAGCTTCAGGGCACAACGGCCAAAATGGTATTATAATAACAGAGATGAGGACAATAGTCTAAGTGTATATAAAAAGACGGAACGATTTTTAGAAAGTTGATTTAGAAGACGGATAGGTTCCTCAAAATCGGAGGATTTGTATAAACCGAAACAAGCACAAGTTCCGGCTATTATGAATAATAATCTTTCGAGTATTTATTTTTATTTTAGTCGATTCTTTATTGCAATTTTACTCAAACAGTATACCAGTAGCCGATCCTTTATTTTCAATTTGTGCTGTTGACTCGTCGCTATAGACTGACAGCTTGAGTAAAGTGGCACGAAATCTGTGCTGTTAACTCGCTACCATGGAAAAATAGGTTCTTCACAGAATTTTAAGATTTTATTTTATCTATTCTCTCTTTTTTTTTTAATGATCTGACCTGAAAACATTGATGCCAAATAAGTTTTTCTTTTACACAAGTATCATCCTAATAGACAAAAAAAAAAAAAAGATTGGAGAAGAGCAAATAACTGATTACTCTTTTAAAAATATCAGAACAGCATCCAAATTTTTTCTGGGATTTTTTCAGTTTAAAACCTTGAAACATGGAGCTAGATTCAAAATTTGCGAGAATGGAGTAGCTTTCCAGTGGTTTTCGTCTATTTGAACATCAGAATTTTTCTCTTTCCTAAATATCTACAATTCTTAAGTGTATTCTGCCTTCATTCTGAAAGATGCTGCTTCTAATGGAACCCAAATAATTTAATTCCAAACTTACACGATTCATTATTAATTTCAATCTTACACAAAATTTTCTAAGAAATAAAAGCTAATTATTGAACTTTAATCAATATATTTTCATTTGAAAATCCAATAAAACAGAAAAAGCAATTTTTCATAAAAGGATATGTAAAAATATTTTCAGTTAATTCTACTTCTATTGAAGAGAGAAAAAAGATGGCAAATCTGAAATATGGAAACCGATTTCAAAAAAGTTCTCATTAAAAATTACCAACAATAGATTTTATAAAATGAGATGTAGTCAATGTGATCAACTGAACATGAAAAAGCAAAATGGTTACCGTTTATTTTTTCATCAGAAATAATCAAACAAATTTTTCTTCTTTTTTTTTTTCGCAGTAAGGAAGGACTTCTTTGCTTGGGCCATGATCTTTTCAGCATTCGTTCATAATGCAAAGATTTTTGTTCAAGAAGTTTTTCAAGTTAAGACAGAATATTTTATTCTCAGGCAAGTTCCATATTTTTTAACTTGTAAAAGAAAATGAGTTGCATTTGATGCAATACAAGTTAATGTACACATGAAAGAAAGAGTTATTTTGTCGCTTGGCCAGATAATAAATTTGTACAAAATACATGTATTTACTTACCAAAGGTACACCATGACGAGCACAGCAAAGCCAACATAGCCATGTACCTTGAATGATCGAACACAGACTTGGTAAAGAATACAGGCCAAAGGAAGAGGTGTAAAACCCATTCTCCGAGAGAGCAAATCTGAATGGTCGGTAAAAGCCTAAAAACAAAACAAAAATTGAAATTGTCCAAAAAATAAATTTTATTTAATCAAAGTGAAATTAGTGAATCAGTTTTACAGAATCTTTAGACACCAAATTATCAAGATCTTTTCAGGTTATATTTTTTTATCATAACATTTTGACCAAAGTATTCTTCAGTGATCTATTCTAATAAATAACTTTGAAAAAATATTAAACAAAGCCATGAGGATATCTGTCTCATTTTATCAACAAAAGTAACAAGTTTTCATTTCAAAATTTGAAAAAAGTTGTTTAAATATTTGTTATAGTGGAACATCCTGCCATCCCCCGAGAATAGAATTCTCTACCTGATAAAAGACAGTAACGAGTGGTCTGAAGAAGGAAAGTCTTAGGCGAAGGCATTCACTATTTGATAGTCTGTTCCGCTCCAACCCGTTGCTTGCCTATATGTGTATTATTGTTAATTGTACCTTAGTACAATAAATCTGTTTTACCTTATTCCTGGTGATCTATTTACACTGTATTCCTTTTCGGGATATATCAGTTTGGCAACGAAGATGACTGTTACCTGATACCAGTTTGGCAAACTAGGAAAACTACCACCGAATGTCAACTGGTGACAGAAAAAGGCGAATTCGCACGGAAATTTCAGTTGTTGAATAAAGATTAGGACTCCTAAGGAAATACAACCGTATTAAACGAGGAGACATAAAATATGAACGCTAAAGAAAATATTTCAGCTGAGAATTTAAGTAAGAACCTTCAACAGTGACGACCATATAAAAAAAAATTAAAAAAGGTAAAAAATAGTTTTTTTTGTACACCTTCATAAAAAAAAAACTTTTTTGTTCTTGCCAAATTTTTAACTTATTGGTCAACTGTATGGTTAAATTTTTATTTTTCCATATACATATTTTTGTTGTGCATGGAATATGGAGCAATTAGCAGAATTTACAAAGATGCTAGGCATAGCAGTTCAACAACTAATACAACAACAGCAAAGTCAACAAAAACAACAGATCTTCAACAACAAATTATAAAACAAGGAGTTTTGCAAAAAAATATTAAAGCAAGGTGAACCAAAGGAAGGTTCCAGAATTTACTCTGCAGATGGTATATCAAACTCTCTTTCAGAATTTTTGTACAAACCTGAGGAAGGAATAACTTTTCCTGTATACTTTAAAAAGTATGAAACAATTTTTTCAAAAAGGTGCAAATCATGGACCGATGAAGAAAAAAATTATGCTTTTGTTATAAAAAAAAACTGGTGCTCAGGAAAATACGAAGTACACGAACTTCATTTTGCCAAAGAAACTAGAAGAGATTTCGTTTGACGAAACTGTTGAAATATTATCAAAAGTGTTTGGCGAACGGGGCAGTTTGTTTCATACACGGTATAAATGCTCAAATATCGTGAAAGAAGAGGACAAAGATTTTGTTTTGTATGCTGGGAAAGTTAACTCCCAGTGTGAATGTTTCAAAATTAAAGAAATCAAGGAAGATATGTTCAAATGCCTAATTTTTGTGCAAGGTTTGTTGGTGCCTAAGGACAAGGAAGTTCATTCAAAGATTTTAGCAATGTTGGAGCATGATACGGACATAACTTTGCAGAAAGTATTGGAGGAATGCCAGAAGTAGATTATTATTAAACGGGATAATTTATGTATTAAAGAGAAGAGTATTGCTGGAATACATAAAGTAAAACAACCTGCCTACAAAGAAGAAAGACTATACTGAAAATCATGTGGCAACACTAATCATGCTACAAGTAAGTGCTATTTTAGAAATAAAATATGTTTTGAATGTGCACAAAAGGAGCACAAGGCAATAATGTGTAGAAAGAAAAATTATTGAAAGCCTAAAAGGATAAATAGTGTTTTATCTAAAAAAGTTAAGGATTTCGATACAAGAAAGAAAAATAGGCTGACTGGAGTTGCAGGACACTAAGAAAATTGCGAGAGGCATTTCAGGTAACAAGTTGAAATTCAAGGGTGAATTTTTCACAAAGGTAGCATTCGACAGCAAAATCCACAAAACTAAAGTCTATGTGATTTTGGAAAAAAAGGCAAATTTATTTGGCATTGATTTAATTGTATTATTTAATTTATGGGAGAAGTCCATGAATACGTTTTGTAAGAAAATAAATGCATCAAATACAGGAAAGTCTAAACAGACAGAAAAATTTATGAAAGATTTGAAGACAAGTCTTTGAGGATGAACTTGGCTGTTGTATGCAGACAGAAGTGAAATTTGAAAATTTTAAGATAACATAAAACCAGTATTCAAACCAAAAAGAAAAGTCCCCTTTGCATCGTTAGACAAGAGATAAAGAGTTACAGAGATTGGAAGAGAATGGAGTAATTAAGAAGGTAGATTATTCTGAGTGGGCATTACCTACAGTCTACATAAAAAAGGGAAATAATAAAATAAGAGTTTGTGCAGATTTCTCAACGGGACTGAATGAATGTTTAAAGGATCACACATATCCACTCCCCACACTGGAGGAGATATTTTCAAGGTTGAATAGGGACAAAATCTTTTCAAAAGTTGATTTGTCAGAAGCTTATCTACAAGTCAAGGTCGAGGAGGAATGTTCGAAATATTTAACCATCAACACTCATAGAGGATTGTATAAGTTGAAACATTTACCGTTCGGTAGCACCAAGTGTATTTCGGCAAATAATGGATATGATGTTGTCGGGCCTAGATTATGCAATGGTATACTTGGACAACATATTAATAAAAAGTGAAAAGTGAAAATATGGAAGTGCATAAAATTCATGTCTGTGAAATTTTCAAAAGAATTAAGAATTATGGATTCAAGGTAAGACTTGAAAAGTGCAAGTTCTGTATGAATAAGATAGAATATTTAATTGCATTTAAATTCCTGGAAGTTGTAGACGTCAGGAAAGCAAGAATATGGGAGCAAGTTCCACAGACGGGAAGCGCGAGAGAAGCTGCAGGAGTAGAATTGTCATCTGCATTTGGTTAATCTAACTGTGAATGGGTAGGACCCAGTTGCCAATCTGGTTGCACGAGTAAACACCTGTTGCAGAGGCACCAGTGACTTAAGTTCATCGGAGCAGAAGCCATGAAAGTATTTATAGAACAGACAAAGGGAAGCCACATCTCGTCGGTGGGGAAGTGGCTGTAGTCGAGCTGCCAAGTCGGTACCTATCACATTACTGATTCTCCTTTGGAGCCTGTCAAGAACACTGAGATGAACAGCAGGGGCGCCTGACCATATATGGCAGCAGTATTACATGCACGGACAAATGGTTAATTTGTATATATGCAGGATGGATTCAGGCGGGAAAAACATCCTGGCCCAACACAATGATCCAACCTTCTTAGCAGTGGATTTAGCAAGGGATCATAAGGGAAGGAGACCTAACCCAAACAGAACTGAAGCGATAAAAAATATGCCTACTCCAGATAACGTGACTAAGTCACAATCATTTCTGGGCCTCGCAAATTACTACAATCTATATATTCCTAATATGCATGATTTAAGAGCACCATTAAACAAATTATTAGAAAAAAAATAAAAAGTGATGTTGGACAAGGGAATGTGACGAAGCATTTAAAAAAAATTAAAATGTGCTTATTGTCGGATTTAGCGTTAGTGCACTTTGATCCAAATAAAGAATTAATTGTAGTGTCAGATGCGAGTGAATATGGCATAGGAGCTGTTCTTTTACATAAATTCGAGGATGGCATACCCAAACCTATTGCTCATGCCTCAAGAGTGTTGCTTCCAGCGGAAAAAAATTATAGTCAGATAGAGAAGGAAGCGCTAGCTATAATTTATGCTGTAAAGAAATTTCACAGATTCATTTATGGGAGATCGTTCGTGCTACAAACCGACCATAAACCATTATTGTTGATTTTTGGGTCAAAAAAAGGAGTACGTACTCATTCTGCAAACAGGTTGCAAAGATAAGTGTGATTTTATTAGATTACAATTTCAAGATGCAATTTATTCCATCTAAGGAAATTGTTCATGTGGATTGTCTTTCAAGACTAATCTTGAGAAACCCTGAGTTGTTGGAAGAAACCGTGATAGCAGCGTTAAAAGAAGAGAAAGAACTTGCGGATGTACTGGTGAACACTGTTAGTGAATAACCGTTAACGCTGGAGGAAATTAACAAAATGGCAAAAATGGATGATTACATTTCAAAAATGATTAAACAAGTGAAAGGGAATGAGAAAAACAAAGGACATAAAGTATCACCATTTTCAATTTGCAATGAAACACTAATGTCTGCTCAAAGAGTGGTAATTCCACGTGTCCTATGTAAGAGGATATTGAAAAAATTTCATTTGGGTCATCCGGGTATATCCAGAATTAAATCATTAATGAGGAGCTCTACATACTGGCCTAGGATGGACCAGGACATTGAAGATTTGGTGAAGCATTGTAAAGGCTGTCAGTTAGCAGCAAAATCACTACCTATAAAAACTCAGCCATGGCCAAAAATGGACTTACCATGGTCACAAATACATATTGACTATGCAGGACCATTAAAGGGAGACTATTACCTAATTATTGTTGATAGTTATTCTAAATGGCCTGAAGTTTATAAATTTAAACACCCAACAGCGGCAAATACGATAAAGGCATTAAATGAAGTATTTAGTCATCTGAAGGTACCAAACACAATTGTGAGTGACAACGGTACTATGTTTACGGGAGCTGAATTTAAACATTATTGTGATTCGTTAGCAAATGAACACATAACGCCTACGTATAATCCGAGATCAAATGGACAGGCAGAAAGGTTTGTTGACACGTTTAAAAGAACTATGAAAAAAGCTAATGGGATCGACACCAAAGACAAGAATATTCAAACATTTCTGATGGTTTATAGAATTACACCGAATCAGAACATTAATGGAAATTTGTCGCCTGCTGAAGTCATGTACACGAGAAAGATTTGATCGATATTTGATAGGCTGTTACCAAAGAAAAAGAAGATTTTTATAAAACCAAACACTGATGTTAAATCTTTAAAAGACGGTGATAAGGTCTTCTTTAAGAACTATCGGACTGGAAAGTTCTTTTGGGAAGACGGTTTAGTAATTAGAAGAATCGGGAGAGTCATTTACTTAATTAAAGGAGAGAAGTTTGTCTGTAAAAGACACACAAACCAACTGAGACACCGATACATTGAAACTGTTACAAATGACCAAGAGATACCAATGGAGGTAGTATATAACACATTCCAGATTAAACCACCCACTAACAATGGAGTACCTATGGAAGTAACACCTACACAAAGAACGACTGATTCTCCTAAAAGTGAAGACACAGGGATGGACAGGAGAAGAAGTAAGAGAAAAAGGAAAAGCACTAAACGGCCATCTCCAGATCCTAAGAGAAAAAGATATTAAGAGCAAAATTCTAGGAATAATTGAGCTCAAGGGAAGGTGTTATAGTGGAACATCCTGCCATCCCCGAGAATAGAATGCTCTACTTTATAAAAGATGATAACGAGCGGTACGACGAGGGAAAAGGTCTTAGGCGAAGACATTCACTATTCGATAGTCTATTCTACTCCAACCCATTGCTTGCCTATATGTGTATTATTGTTAATTGTACCTTAGTACAATAAATCTGTTATACCTTATTCCTGGTGTTGAGTACCATTCTTCAACTGATCTATTTACACTGTATTCCTTTTCGGGATATATCAATATTTTCTTGTTTCTTATTGTTTAATGTTAGAACTAAATGCCGATTTGAATGGTGATATTCCAGAGAGAAGAAAAAGGAAGACATTAAACGTCGATCAATAAAAACTAAAATACCAAAGGTAAAAGATCAGGGACTACAATTGTCTTTTTTTGTCGACATGAAATTTTGTAGATTGTTGAGATGGAACAATGAAAATGTGAAGGAAAAGACCTCGGTTAGTAAACTGATTAAATGAACAAGATGGAATAGTCATTGATAGAAATACATCTCAGGCATCATCTCTACTTACGTGTGTTTGACGACTGGAAATCATGTCTTGGGCCAGACTGAGAGAATAATCAGCATAAACCTGTTAAAGAAAGAAGAAAAATATTGTTATGACATTTTGTAGAATTTCCATTTAGGATTGTCACATCATCCATTTTGGTAACGCTTAATCATTTTCAATGAAAATGTTAAGTTCAGAATGCAAATTGAAGATTTAATAGATTTTTTAAAAAATCATTTCACCCCAAGCAAGGCATTCCACTGCCACTATAGCGCAGGGGGTTACATAGGGGAAGGTTCTGAGAGAGCGATTAGATATAGGAAATGTCAGAAGGAGGGTGATAGACAAGTAAGGAGGTACATAGGAAGAGTGTTTGAGAGAATGGGTGTGAGTTAGTGTTAGGAGGTGTCTATTGACCTTACATTTAAACTCCTGGAGGTTGTAGCTGTCGGGGAAGCAAGAGATATCATTTAAAGAAATTACCAACGTATTAATCAATGTTAATTGATACTTCACTTTATAATCGCAATGCATTCTCATCTTGCTAATTTCCAGAAAGTATTGGATAGCGTATTTAATTATTTACAATGCAAAAAAACTGTCACAATCAAAAAAGCCAAAAAAGGCAGTTCCATTATACACAAGTGTAATATTTTGTTAATTTTGTTTTTCTTTAATTCAATGCAATAACCATTATATGCACTGGTTTCATTTTGAAAACTGCTTTTCTTATAAACAGCCAACCTGTGTATCTAATGCCGATTGGCTAGACTGACTTACATGAAAGATGGCTGAGAGGAAATATTTAAAATATTTATATTTAAAATGCAATATTTAAATATTTAAATATAATATTAAATATTACAATATTTAAATATTTAAAAGCAGAAATCTTCATTGCAAAACACATCCAAGTTTATCTTTTTCACAAGGCTTTTTCAGAACGATTTTCATAATAAGACTTTTTTTTTTTAAATTGTATCACCCCGAGCAAGGCTGTAATGCCACTGATGTGCAGGGGGCTACGTAATAGTGAAAAGATTGGAAAAAAGAAAGCTGAAAACCACATCCTAAACAGGGAACAAGGGATGAGCCTCTTAACCTGTTCAATAGACGTGAGTGGAGTGTGAACCGGGCGATAGATCTATCTACTCCAATATATATAGCGGACTGAAAAGGGGGCACCAGTTTACACAATTTATCTCGATGAAAATGGAGATCCTATACACGAACAATAATATAGCCAAGAAATTGCATTGCAATAGAATATTGGATTTTTAAAAACAAATACCATTAAATGGTAAACATTTTGGCTTTTCAAGATCAAACACAGAAAAGAATAGATATCTTGTTTTGAAGTTGCAGTTTCATCTTGAATTAAAATTTGATCCTGTTATGAATTTTAAAGACAAAATGAAATAAAACAAAAAGGAATTATTGCCTGAAATTCTGACAAGATATTAACCCTAATTGATGAATTGTTGAGATTCATATCATCATTCTGCAATATCATTAACTTGCTTCAGTTGATTTACTCAGTCTCTCATGTCATTTTGATTGAAAGTGTTGGAAAATTTTGTCATTTTTACATGACAAGTATGAAACCTAGTGATACGGAGATTCAGGCTTGAAACCAATAGTTGATTTACTTACACCAAGAATATTAATGATGGATGAGAATGACAAAGAAACACAGGTAATTTTAAAAAATAAAATAAAGAATTTATTTATGAATTTTCATGCTTGAAGTTGTGTCAGTAGCTCATTTCAGGAAAATAAATCCGAAAATTTTAAAGTCCATAGTTTTAATGAAGTGACATGATACAACATATTAAATGATATGTCACAAAAAAATATTCAAAAATGTTTTCAGTCAAATGTAAGAGAGTTTGTTGCTCACTGAAGGGATAAATGGTTTGCATATGTCCAAAAGTAGATGAAGAGAGATGGTTTGAAATACTTATTCTCATATTGTTGAAAAAAAGTTCTTTGAAGTACTATGTGCTTAGTTAAAAGCCGATAATAAAATTGTTGAATTATTTTATACTGGCAAGAACTTAACTGAAACGAAACCTTTTACATGACTTCAGACTAATTTCTGTAAAGACAAGATTTTCAGTGGTCAAAAAAAAAAAAAAAAAAAAAAAAAAAAAAAAAAAAAATCACATATGCTTGCAAGTTTATTTCTGTCTTATTCCTCAGCTCACCCGAATTTGAAGTGAGTAGGTAAAGGCAGTTATGATTTTATACTCACAACGAGAGAACCTATGCTAGGGAAATGTTCCAAATTATGGAATTTGAAAATGATTCATAATTATAACAATCTCTTTTTATTTATGATATTTCAGTTTGCGATTGACAAAAAACTGACAATGTTGCAATCACCTTTCATTCCTAAAATCATTTTAATTCACTTTTTTTGCTATTCCTCACCATTTACAATTTGCATTTCTTGTCTAGCAGACAAATTTAATGACCACTGTAAAATTTCCTCAAAATCCAAATTAAAAATCCAGAAGCAATTCTTGGTTTCTACTTGGAACCCATTATTTAATGCCTACTCACCTACTTTTGGAATGGCAAGCATTAATGGAGTCAAAGTTTTCAATTCAATAAAAGAGAAATTTTGATGCTCACTACTCATTGTTCAACTACTTTTTACCAAAAAAAACATTAAAGCAATATTTACTTTTCTTGACATTTTTATGAAATCTAATTTTGCGTTTATATAATACTGTTATTTGTTTTGCAATGATTAACTTTATTTCTTTGAATTGTCGGTGACAAATCCATAGACAAAACACACGACTTGTAGACATCAAAGACACTTGAGCTTGTTTTGGTGTGTGAAAGGGTCACTAAAATTTCAAGATTTTGTTGTTTAGAATGAAAAGAATCTGAAGAAAATGATGGAAATTGGTTTCTTTTTACCTCTTGAGAAATTTCATTGAATTTTGTAATGAAAGCATGTTTCAACCAATCGACAATCACCTCAGCAATCAAAATCATCACAGCATCAGGAAGGATGACAGCAATGTGATCTAAAAGAGAAAGAAGAAAACAATTCCATTTATTCCTCTAGTCATCTCGTTTTTATTATCTGTTAGGCATACTTGCCCACCTTTCCTATCAGCAACTGAAACCATCAAGCACCATCATTATACTATGAATTATTGGAACGAGTATCTTTATTTTTGTGATTTTTACTAGTGTTTCAGCCATTGAGTTCCAAACATTTTTAGGTTAGTGATAGGACTTAGAAACCCATTGTGCCTTTTTCATTCTTGAGAGACTCGCTAATTCATTAGAAAATTCAGATATTTGCATGAAAGCTTCAGGCTGACACTGGTGATCACTAGAAAAAAATGAGGATACTAGTCAGAGTAGCTCATGGAATTCGGAAATGATGATGAAAAAAATGTTATGCATAACATAACTGAAAAGTTATTTTAATCAGTAAAAATATTAAATATAGAATTTTTAAAGAGAGGCTCATTAAGATGAATTTCCATTTTGAAATGAGGTTCTGAATAAACAAGAAAATATTCATTTTTATTATATTATATATTACTAACAGTATAGCCCGGCATTGATTGGGTGTAATGAAAGCTTTAAAGCTAATCCATGGTCCTGGAGCTCAAACTCTTTGGATGTTGGCATGAAAGACTAAAAAGCAATAGTTGTTTCCAGTTAAAGCGAAACAGTAGACTGAAAGAAAAATGAATGGATGTAAGTCAAATTTTGATCTCCTGGTATCAATATCAAATAAGTTTTTTCATCGTAAAATGAATTTTGAAGGCTAAATAAGTCCTCTGAGTAAATGGTATCATGGCTGAGACTAAGAACTACAATTATACCTACTTAGAGCCAAACCCAAAGCAAAAACTAAAATAAAAGGGCTGAAAAAAATACCGACATACAGGCAGATAGACACGTACACAAACATCTTGCCTTATATATATATATATATATATATATATATATATATATATAAATAAAAAAATCGATTTTCAGCACTACTGTAAGAACTGCAACCTTGAAACTTCTGAATATCGTTTTTTATATCTTTGTCTATGAGTGTATCAAATTTGATTAAAATTGGAACTTTGTGTGTGTGTGTGTGTGTGTGTGTGTGTGTGTCCATAACGTATAGACTCCGAAATGGCTTAACCAATTTTCTGGAAAATTGGCACAGTTGTACTATAAGTGTCTGCGAGTGTTCTTAACTAGGTTTTGTGTCAAGGTACCCCCGATAAATATCGAAAATCAATAATAAAAAAAATCAGGTTATAGAAGGAATAGTCTGATTTTAATCAAATTTGATACACTCATAGACAAAGACATAAGAAACGATATTCAGAAGTTTCAAGGTTGCAGTTCTTACAATAGTGCAGAAAATCGATTATATATATATATATATATATATATATATATATATATAAAAGGCAAGATGTTTGTGTGTGTGTCTGCTTATCTGCCTGTATGTCTGTATTTTTTCTGCCCTTTTATTTTAGTTTTTGCTTCGGGTTTGGCTCTAAGTAGGTATAATTGTCATTCTTAGTCTCAACCATGATACCATTTACTCAGAGGACTTATTCAGCCTTCAAAATTCACTTTACGACGAAAAAAAACTTATTTGATATCGATACCAGGAAATCAAAATTTGACTTACATCCATTCATTTTTCTTTCAGTCTATGGTTTCGCTTTAACTGGAAACAACTATTGCTTTTTAGTCTTTCATGCCAACGTCCAAAGAGTCTGAGCTCCAGGGCCATGGATTAATTTTAAAGCTTTCATTACACCCGAGCAACACTGAGCTATACTGCTAGTAATATCATATTACTGTGGAATGTAATTTGTTTGTCACTTTCTCTTTTGGGATCCTCGACTGATGAATACTTTAATTATATTATATTGAATATATGTAAGTGACAAATGACATACAAGATTTTAATCTATCACTCTGGAATACAATATTAGATTCTAATTCACAATCTTTTAGATTTAAAGAAACAAATCAAATCTTGTTCATACTGTATTCATTCATTCGAGATCTGTCATTCAATGAACAAATCTCTGAACAATCATAATCCTTTCATGGTTTTTACAATGACAGATTAAAAGAAACAGCTTTGGAAAAAAAAAGGTGAAATTTTTTAAACTGATAAGTAATTTATTATTTATATTTAATAACTTAGCTCAGTTTCATACAAGGTCAGAAATATGGGACACTCAGTATAGATCAAAATCACTATGGTAATAAATTAGTCAGAGAAATAAGTTTGCTAACCATTGTTACAAAGCAAAGTTATTTTATATAAAAAAGTTGTGCGGACAGTTTGCTGAAAGACAGTTCACAGACAGACAATTCTGTGACAAACAGTTCACAGACAGGACAATTGGTTGACACTTTAAGTCTTTCTAAGTTCAATCTCTCATCCATTTTTTTTTAACTGTTAGTGAATTGTCCAGGTATTGGTGGATGCGAGTGTTTTGAAGGTGTTCTGCTAATTAAATCGTTAGCTGTCATTAGTCTTGTTTTCGTTGTTTGCACTTTTAAATTCTCTAGTTTTGTCAACAATATAGGCGTATCCTTCAAACAAAAGATTTCTGCATCCTTGTTATCTTGACAAACTCCATAATGGGCTTAGAAAGAATGTTCTAAAAAAGAAAAGAAAAAATCTTGATGAGAGCTTGAACTTGAAAAGAATTAAAGTGTTGACCAATTGTCCTATCGTCTTTGAATTGTCTGTCAGCGAACTGTCTGGCTACCAAAAAAGTGGAATGTTAAGTGAAAGCACTTCCAAAGATCATTGGCTAATCAAACCAAACAGAAAAAAAAATTAATTTCTCCAAGATTTTCAACATCATTTCATGAACTTTTTTTTCTTTTCTAGGCTTATTTCATACTTAATTACTTTTCTAAAGTAAAATATCTTTCAATTCAATATCTTGGAGAATATGACACAAATATTTGACAGAAGGTTAAAGTTTTCATGTTGAGAAAAATTTAAACAATAAATTTTTTTAAAAAAGTAAAATATAATATTGAGTTTCATTTGAAAATAAAGCTTTTCTATTTCAATCCAAACCATCAAAGGAAAAGAATTACACTTCATGCCACGCCTCATTTTAGGCTAATATCCTCAGTTTTGTCAATGTTATACTTTTTTAGTCAATGAAGTCTTAGTAAGGATTATTGGTCTGGACTATTTATGGAGTCAATGACTGATGGTCACTCAGCTAAGAATTTCAAAGAATTTTTTTTATTGATGTTTTGTTTTCATTGTTCTTACACTTATCTGTCAGCAAACAAGAACAAAATTCCACTTACCAGGATTCCAAGAAAATTCTGCCATGTTGCGTACAAAAACAACAAATAAGAGAATTATATACTGGAACCGTTCTCTGGCATCACTGCATGAGATCTGGAACAAATTCTTTTTGTCGACCCTTTTAAAAACATTTATCTTTATCTCAACAAACTGGAAAAGAAATAAAACAACAATAGTCACACGTGCCAACATCTATCTGTATCATATTAGACGGACAGAGAGACAGACACACACAAAAGTAGCCATTTTTGATTTAAGCAGGTTTTTCATTAAAGACCACAGACAAGTTTTAACAATGTTTTTGTAATTTTTTCTTCTTTTCATCCAACAAATGTTTAGCTCCATTGTGATTCACTTATTTTTGTTGATCATTTGGTATTTAAAAACGTTATGAATTTAAAATCATGTCTTGACCATTCCTGCTATGATCTATCTTTAAACAAGCCAGATCAAACCAGTAATGGAGAATTGCTGCCATATCTGGGTTGGAGCTACCCAATCATCACTTTCCAGCTTCAATTAAATTTAGAAGTGTCTTTGCAACCCAACCTGGTTGATGATAAATGATTTCCCACCTAACAAACTTTTTCAACAAAGACCAAACGCCGCGAGCCTCTCACTAGTTTATTGTTATTTTCATGGAAAGTGTTTGGGGAACTGCATTCTTTAGTTCCATCAGTTCAGACCTTCACAGTTAAGATCCACTGTGCTACATTGGAATCTATCACTCCTGTAATTTCCTTACACATTCTGTTAGAAAGAAAGTTCTATTCAGAAAACTTCATCCCAAGAACCGTTTCCTGATGAAACAAACTCCCAAGAGGATACTTCCAGGACTACTACTTAACTGTTTTAAGTCTAGGGTTAAATTATCTTTCCAACATATCTTCTTAAACTACACTTCTTACCTCTGCCTCTTAAACCCTCTATCTAGAGTGGCTCATGGGCCTTGTATTAGGCAAACTATTAGTAAAAAAATGTTGACGACATTGTGGGCTGCTTAACTGTTAATCTGCTTGTCTTATGTACACCAAGTTAGTGTATTTATTAATTGAATACTCAGATGGTATTAGTCATACTAACACACAGTCACCATATTTCTATCAATACTGGACAGATATTTGCAGACAACATAAAGGTATAAAATGAAAAAAAAAACAAACAAAAAAAACCCGCAAAAATCTATACATTTGAAGCCATCGTCATGAAAAAACAAAACTACATAAAATATCTTTCAGTCAAGGAGCTAATAAATTTTATGACATAAATACCCTTAAATATAAAACAAAAATATTTCTGACAATAAATTTGATTTAAATAAAGATGAGTTAATAAAAGAAAGGAAACTATAAAAGAACCGCCATTTAATCTGATTTTGGAGGGGGACACAGATTATGTATAAATATCAAATTTAGTTATGGAGATTTGGGGCAAAAATTGGGATTAAGCTATTTTATGGCATGCCATGAATTTGATCAAATTTCTGTTGGTGTAGACCAATGTTTTTCAACCTTTTTTATTTCATGGCACATTTGAGCAGATTCTTGAAACTTCCACTTCCCGCCAATAAGAAAAAAACCATTAAACATTTACTAGAAAATGTCAAGTAGAAAGAAGCATATATTGTTGATAAAGAAAACTCCGTGATCACCAGAATAAAACTGAGAATTTTTCTGTACAAAAGGGACTAGAGAAAAGATATGAGTTTTAAATCTTCCACCCAGAAGAGAAGAACTCCCTACAGAGAGAGAAGCCATTCTGAAGAATTCTTTCTTTATTAATCATCCCAAGAAAAATTTTATATCCAAACATTAGTTTGCATTTCCTTGAATGCAAGTGCTAAGGAAACCTTAATTACAATTTTGAAGTGACCATGCATATGAGAACTGGCATATCTACAGATATTTTCTCCACGACCACCAATTGCCAGACAATAGAGTATGAAAGTCTTAGAATGGCATAAAGTGCACACACACACACACACACACTGATCACATTGAGAGAAAACAAATGTTATCAGCAAATCAGAATGAGAAACAACAAACCAAATGAATTAATGACTGTCACTATCACCCGAATGACTTCAATTTATTAGAAACTGCAGTAGAAAAATGGGGAGTAAATCCATGAATCAATCAACATATTTTTAACAAACACAATGGATGTCTTAATTAAATCATCAAAGACAGTTTTCCATTCATTCTTCATGTTGCTAAGCATTGAAAAAAGATGAAAAAAGGATGAATGTAACCAAAAGTTTTGACTTAAGCCTGAGAGATCTCATGAATATCTTATAAAATTAATCTGTTTTTGCAGATGTATTCAAATTTGAGAATTTTATCAAGGACAGAATATAAAATTCCAGTAAGTACCGAGGCATTCTTACTGGAGGAAAAGTGTGATCTGTTCAATTCTAGCATAAATTACGCAATTCACGCCAATAACATTATAAAAAAATTCAAAGTATATCATTTATCACTTCAAATAACAGAATTAATAAAAAGCTATATTAACTACAAAAGGCTAAATGAGAATTATTATTGAATAAAAGGTCAGAGGTTTAAAGTGAATTTTCCCCAAAATCATGAATAAAAATCAAAACAGAAAAACAAAAGACAAAGTTCAAGATTTGTTTTTGAAAACTATTTTTTTTAAACGTGTGAATGGTTTGGTTCTGAAAATCATTTTCATTTTATACTTTCAGAAATAGGTTTTTTTGAAATTCAATTAAACGAATGAAAAAGTGAATGAAAATGAAGATCCATTGAAAAGAAAATGTCGGATACTCACATTATTAGACATCATGATGATAAGAAGCGATTTGTTGTGAGAATTAAAGGCAACATTCAATATGGTGGCCTGCACTAAAATCAAAATACTGTGGAGAAGTGAAAAGGTTAAAGAAAATAAATGACAAAAAGAATCAGTTATTATGTTGTAGCCATAAATAGATCATGGCCTTTAGAGAGACACAAGAAATATTATGGAAAATGCATATTTAAAACTGTCGAGAAAAGAAATATAAACATTCACTTATTTTAGATATCACACTGACACAGAGCATTCCCAAGTTATGACAGGGTTCCATTTTGACTAGGACATAAATTGAATCCTATTGTAAAGTGAAGTATTTCAGTCATAGTGTCATTCAAGTTTTTTTTTTTAATCATATCACCTTGAGCAAGGCGGTAACGCCACTGATGTGCAAGGGGCTACATAAGAGTAGAAGGATTAGAGGAGAATGAGGAGAAGGACGAACCAGTTAGAATGGAGCAAGAAATGGATGGGAATACAGGTGTGATGACAGTCACGAAGGTGAAAGAAAAGAAAGGGATCTACAGGACAGTGTAGAAAAAGTAGGGTCAAGTAGTTAAGCGATGAGAATTGACCTTGCATTTAAATTTCTGGAGGTTGTAGCCTTCAGGAAAGCAAGAATAAAAAAGTGAGTTCCACAAGCGGGAAGTGCAGGAAAAGAAGCTGCAGGAGTAGAATTGTCATCTGTAATTGGTCAATCTGTGAATGGGTGAGACCCAGTTGTCAGTCTGGTTGCACGAGTAAACACCTGTTGCAGAGGCACCAGTGACTCAAGCTCGTTGGAACAGAAGCCATGGAAGTATTTATAGAACAGACAAATGAAAGCCACAACTTGTCGGTGGGAAAGTGGCTGTAGTCAAGCCGTTAAGTCGGTACCTACCACGTTACTGATTCTCCTTTGGAGCCTGTCAAGAACACGGAGATGAACAGTGGGAAGTGTCTTAAAAAAAAATAGTACAGTATATCAACTAAGACTGCCTGGAGACTTAAGATTCTGGTAACTATTCAATATTTTATACCTAGCCATAAACGTACTTGGTGAATTTTTCACTAGCATGCCATTTCCTTTCTTGTAGGCATTATGCTCTGATTTGAGTTTTGGTGAGGATGTTTTGTCAATATTCTTTACTTGAAGCTCATATGAGTAGAGTGCATTAGCAGAAACAGGTGCACTGTAGATGCCATCTTTGGAGTGTCATTTTATATGCGTATACTACTTCCTTGATGGAACAGTGATTCCTAGCAGTAATTCACTTTTTCAGTTCTGTGAGACTGTTCGATGATACTGTATCCAAATGGCATATATATGACTATTGAAAGGAGGAGCGAATAAGCCATTAATTGGTAAAGTTCTGAAGGCCATACTGCTGAAGGCTGTATCATGATCCATAAGAATTTTATCAGGATGTTCCTTCTCTTAAAATACAGCCTCAAGTTGCCAAATCTCATTCACAGAATTTTATCAGTGTAATAGTTGCCAGATATTGTCTCACAGTCTAGCAAGGTCAAGTAGTCGATGCCATCAAAGTGAGTTATATCCATCTTAAGTCAGTGCCACATGTCAGACACCTCCAGTTTTCTTTGCTGTCAACGAATTGGCAAGAGATCAATTGCTTGGCACTCCATACAAATTTTAATGGATGCTCTGACAGTCTATCCAGTCTTCTGACAAAGTGGGTCCGTTTAACCTCTGGATACCCATGGTGCGAGTACATTTCTAGTATTCAGCTAGCCTCAATTTCATCTTTGGTGGTGAATCAAACCTGGAGTTCAAGTTCAGCTTCATTGACTTTGGCTACCTTTGTGGAATTCTAGTTATTCTACAAACATTGTTTTGGCTGGACTTGACCAATGCCATCAAATTGAAATCGTTCATCAACATCTCCCTTTAAACCTTGGTACTGACTCTTGCTTGAGGGTTTATAATATTATTGATTCATCGATAAATACACAAGGAGTTGGTTTTCAAGTGGATAATCTTAGCTTTCCAATGTATTACTAAATTTACTCCCTTTATCATGACGTCCAACTCCATAAGATTGATGTGCTACTGGTCAGATTTGGAGTGCACATAGCATGCATCTTCAATGGTATAGACTCATTCACTTCAATAATACTGCAGCCACCAAAGAGATAACCTCAACCCATACATTAGCATTTATGCACCATTCATCACTGGATGGGTTGTTCTGCTTCACCTGGTCTAGTCTCTGTTTACATCTTCCAGCTCCCACTGCACTTGCCCTGTGCTTCATAATGGTAGTTGGTATACACAACCATTCGTATAGACAGATATCCTACAAAAGATATCCTGCAGAGGAAGAAGACCTTTATCCTTGTGATTATTTTGAGGACACCTGGGTGTGCATTTCCATTTCCACAAAGATGATCAAGCGAACCACTTTAGCATCATCTCTCAGGTATTCTGCTTATTTACTGATGAGGTCAAAGCATGACAGAAATTCTGCAGCACACAAAACTGATACTGCATGCTCATTGACAGAAATCAATGACATGTGCTGAGGTTGTTCTTGGGATAGCACAGATCTTACAATGGATTTCATTATCTGCAGTGTCATATCATGGAATAAACATGCAAGCAACGATGAAGTGTTGGAAAGAATAGCAACAAAAAGGAAATTAATACTGAGCATCAGGAAGAGACAACTGAAGTTCCTGGGACATGCAATAAGGAAGGAGAGCTTGGAGAACCTGATACTGACTGGCCAGAGAGAAGGAAAAAGAGACAGAGGAAGGCAGCAGATAACATATTTGCAGGGCCTGATCAGGTGGATGATGGAACGGGGGTTGCGAGGTGTAACAGAAGTAAACATACTAAGAGCCACAAGGGATAGGGAGACATGGAGAACTCTGAAGGAACAGGGCACATAGAAGAAGAATGTTAAATCCAAACACTTGTCTGGTCAAGTAGTAACTTTTGCCATGGAATATAATCGTCAGGCACAGACACAGTGACTTGTAGATGTGCACCTGTAAATAGGCTGCCCTGAGGTCTACTTGAGAAACATTTGATATCTTGGTGTTGCCACTCTCAGTTTGCTAGTATAGATGTTGATTTTAACATACAGACATACAATCACCCATTAAGAGTTATTTATTGAATGATGTGAGAAAATGAAATAATAATCTTCTAAAGAAATTAAAATAGAAAGGATATTGACATAAATAATGGCCAAAAGAAGATGACCCACAACTCCAATATGTTCTCTTTTTCGGCCACGAGGCTCTGTAGCACTCCAAAATAAGGAATCTAAGAAATCTTGACCAATTCCAATAAAAAGTTTATCAGCAAGCTGCAATAAAAAAAAAAAAAAAAAAAAATTAAATTATAAAAAAAAAACAAACATTTTGAAATTCTGAACTTAAATACCTTTGACACTAGAAGGCAATGTACGAGTTATGGATCGGAATCCGACAAGATGAATAAAACAAGTAAAGAATGAGTACGAAAAAAAGTCTTTAACATGTTTCACAAGCTTCTTCAGAGATTTAATGTTTTTATTATGCATTGACACACACACACACACACACACTTAAGCAGACAAGTTTTTCTTCCATCTTTAATACTCCTCCATTGCTTTATCACACATGATACGTATCTGACCTATGAAAGTATACCTCAATCTACATACTCTCTCTTAAATTTTTAAATCATTCATCTTTAATCCTACTTGTTCTTTACTTATTTTATTCACATAATTATATAAATTATTATATCTAACATTATTAGTGCAAATATCATAACATTCAGGATAAAATAAATTTATATTGGTGAATAAAATTTAATAATTGAAAATGCTTTATTGAAGAAATTCAAAGAATCAAATTTTGATTGATGGCTACCAGCCAAACAAATGTTTCAGTTCAAAATGAACATTAAACAAAAATTTTGGGACAAAGTCAAATGTATTTAAAATGAGAAAAGTACTTTCTTCTGTCAAAATAAGCTGATCAGTATTGCCATTTACAAATCTATAGACAGAAAATTATTATTTGATGTTAAGATGAAAGAAAAATAGCCTTTTGCATATAATCAGCAATTTATTCTGACACCATTAAAAACATAGCCACTGACTCTGCAGTTTTAGAGATGTCTACAATATTTACTTGTGTGAAATTTTGATATCTAATTTTTAGTGTGTTTAGAATTGTTTGAATAAAGTACATAAAAATTTAACTATTTTATTAAAAGCCAAGAATTATTATTTCAGTAAAATTTGATCTTAAGGTGAGATAATAAAAAATAAGCAGCTTACTTCAACGATGTTATAGAAAACGTAAAGTTTAAGAACTGCTTGGCCACGGATAATGTGGTACATCATCGAGATATCCAGGTAATTGAGGATACAGCAACTTATCACAATTATAATGCCTTTTAGAATGTCACAGGTTTGGGCCGGCTCCAGGATTTTTCTGGAACTGAAAATGAAAAAAAAAAAAAAAAAAAAAATATGAAAAAGGTCTCCAAATGTAATACCTCCAATTTATTTCTACAGAAACTATGACAAATACAATATTTTATTGTTGGATAAAATGAAGTCTGAACTGATGAAAATTACGACTGTAGCTATTTCCAATGCAAATAGCAATAGAATAGCAATAGATTTACAATATTTCATCAGCAAGAAAGAGGTTGTAGGGCAGAAAATGACGGATTGCCCACAAAGCTTGAAAGAAAGGATTGTGCAGTTCAAGCCCAGATATGGCAATAATACCCCATTTTTGGTCCAATTTCACACTACATGACAGAGCATGCCAGGTAGAGTCAGGTATTTCCTAGAGTAGTGTAATGAGCCAACCATGTTGCCAGCAATTTTAGTAAATGAGGTCAGTCCCAAAAGACGCCCAAAGCACAAAGACTCTTTGAAAATGCAACCATTCATTGTGACTAGTAAGAACTTAGTCATCCCGATGATGATAAAATGTTACTCGGTTTGAAAGTTACAAACCATTTTTTCCTACTTCAACTTAATAGATCAGAGTTGTGATCAGCTGCCTGGCTCTGACCATACAGTTTTTTTTTTTTGGACGTGCACCTACACACTGTAGTAACATTTGCATAGATACTGATCTGAGCATGTTCTGAGGCAGATTGCTAATATAAAGCAGAAAAAAAGGTAGGATTGAACCTTGCGGAGTGCCTAAATGGATATCAGAGGCTTCAAAAGCCTGACAATTGACAACAACCTTCAAGGATCTACTTGATAGCTGGAGAGTTTATGTAGCAACCCACTATGTCAAATGCCTTTGAGGTATCTAAGGTGATTAGTCTCATGATGAATTTATTATTGAGTGCTTCACTGATAATCTGTGTTATGACTGTTCTGTAATCAGCAGTGGACCTAGAAGAGTGTAATCTATACTGCTTATTGCTCACAATGTTGTTCCTGTTGAAGTGATCAATGACTTCCTCGTCTGCTAATGACATTAAGGAGGGACAATAATGAGACAAGATGGGCACTGCTCGCCATACTTGAATACAGGACAAACAGCTGACATTTCCTGTAGATTTGAGAAATGTTTCTCCTTCAGGCTAAGCAGCTATCTTGCTACAATTGAAGATAACTCTGGGTTAAGATTCTCAAAAACAACTACATGGATTTTATCTGGACCAGTAAATTTTGTGGAGTGAAGGTTTTTGATAAGTCTGGAAACCTTGGTTTTGAAAGAAATATCAATGTTTGTGATCCATTGGAGGGAGAAAGTCAGATAAGGGATGACCCTTGTTGTCCAACATGAAATTAAAGGCAAAGTTTAATCCAAAGAGCTTAGCTTTATCAGACAAGGATGAAATATCTCAAGGTTATTTATAATAATAGGCACTGACAGTTTTTAACTTTATCATGAACAACAAAAATAAGGCCACTAGTCAGAGTAAATCAGTGGATAATAACGATAATTCTTTATTTAAAAATATATTGTATATCAATACAAACATTCAGTAAGTTTACTTTTGACACAAGCACCCAACAGCTGACAAGTATTGATCAAATAAGAATAATGTTTAAGTATAGTTTGTTTACAAGCACTATTTTATGCTTTATCTTCAACTATCTTAACTTGAATATAAAACTTAGTTTTACTTGTAAAAATTTAAAAAAAAATAAGAAACAAGACAATTTTTAAAAAGCTTTTGTATAGAAGAAAAGTTAGAAAAAGAAAATAACCCCCTGACTGAGGAGACAACTTACCCATACATAAAAAAACCACATGGATGTGTGAGAAGCTTGATTAGAGCCAAGCATATTCGCAAGGGAAGGAACGTAAAAATGAATAAGAATGCATCAACACACTGGAAGAAGCCATAGATTATAAACTGAAAACAAAAAAGAAAAAAAATCACAAAATGAATTGAAAAAAGCAAAGAAAAAAAATAGAATCTTAAGAAATATTCAAATTTTTTTTCGAATTTTGCAAAAATGTTCAACAACTGATGCTTTGTTTCATGCAATATTCTCATTTTAACAGGTTTTCTGGCTTTCCATTTTTTTTTCTAAGCTATTTCATGTTATTTCTCTTTTTCCTTTATTTCACTAGGCTTGCCTCAAGGGTGCCAATCAGGAAGTTGTTTTTTTTTCAAACTTGCTAGTGAAGATCATTAAAATAATAACTGCTCTCTTCATATGGGAACAGTTTTATCAGCACCAGAAGGCGGTCTTCAGTCTTTGATTAAAAAAAGAAAAATAGAAGACCAAGGTAGGCACACTTGACAAATATCATTCATGTAATATGCCTGTCAGGATAATATCAATCTTCAATAAAAAAAAAAAAAAGAAAAGAGCAACATTTTATATACTGAAGTAAATAAAATGTTTCTCTTGGCTTCAGCCAGCAGAATATAATTGTATGCATAGTAAAAATTTACTAAATTTAACTCAGGCTGGCAAAAATCCTAATCGTCAGTCAGGCTTATGTTGACCTTATCACCATGCAGATGGGTGAAATCACACACACACACACACACACACACACACAAAAAGGTCAACTGTTTTTGCAACAATATATTTTGATTCATTCAAATCCACAACAAAACCTACCTTTTTTACTTTTCTGCAAATCAAACCTTTGCTTAACTTTTTGACTCATCTTCAACCTACATTTATGCTTAGCTTTCTGACACTCCTGCAAACCAAAATTATATTTACACTTTTGGCTGTCATTCCCACCTCTACTTATGTCTACCATTATTTATTAAAGTCAGATTGCCATTCAAAAAGACATGAATCTTTCTCTTTTCAACAAAATGTTAACTTTTATTTACAAATAAGTTTCATCAAATAAATATGATTCTCTTGAAACAAAAGTAAATAAATAAATAATAAACAAAACAAAAGTAAATAAATAAATAATAATAATAATAATATTCTCTAAATTTCTGAAATGAGGAGTTACAATTATTTACACACAGACTATTGTTCTTATCTTTGTCATCACATTTCAATGTTGCATTCACTAGCATTCATCAAGTGCTTGTTAATCCAAGTAACCTTTGGAGAATTTCAAATTAAACTATGTGACTAGATTATTCTCATTCCATGGTCCATCTTTAGAAAAATTTCATTTAGTTCTTATCTTAATAAGGAGAGAAAGTGAAATGACAGTAAAGTGCCAACAGCAGCAGCAGCAGTAAAATGAAAAGTTTCAGTGAGTGCAGTCAAGAGTAACAAGTAGCAGCAGCTGAATTCATCAGCAAAAACTAAGTTTAAAGCTTGAAGTTCTCTATTCAGAATTGCCCCACAGAAAAATAGCCTAGTAGATTAAAATGTTAGTTTATAAATTTGGTGACATAGTAATTGTGAGTTCTATTGCTAAGTTAAGCAGTGTGTACTTGAATTTTGAGGAAATGGACCAAAAAATAAATGAGTAGTACTAAAATTAGAACTAGGAGATATCCCAAGACATAGTCAGTAAAATGAGAATAAAGAAAAAAAACAAAACAATCTATTTCTATAGATTAAATAACAGGTTCAATTTGAAATTCTATGAAGTATTCCCTGGATCAACAAATACCTAATGAGGTTTGGAGGACACAACAGCCAAAATGTGATAAAAACAACAAAGTTCATGTATAAATAATATATATTAAAAAAGTATAAATAAAAAGATATTTTAATGCATTTCATCAGATTTTAGAGGCAAGAATTCAATACTTGACTCGTCTGGAGTACCTACACCTGATTTCCCACCTAGAACAGAGGCTCAACCGAGTGATCTATACATAATGTCTCTGGTCTCAGACATCATTTCTAAATTAGATACCCATAAGGCAAGCAGAAGTGACGGAATTCCAGTCATTGTTTTAAAGAAATGTACCTCTGAGCTGTCTCCTGTTCTCTCCGAACTCTGTACTTCTTTTTAAGAACTCTAGAGAGCCCATTGCCATATCTGTTAAGGTGCTTCTGCTATTCACCTTGAGGTTCTCGACAAAATCCAAAGAAGGATCTGCAATGTTGCTTTTGTTTTTATGGCATATCAACCTCGGTGAGTCATTTATTGCCAACTAAATTTTATTTATTTATTGCTGGTAATATCTTTTTCTTTCAACAATTTGTTTTTGTTATATAAGTTTTGTGTCTAGTAATATTTTTTCTTTTCGAGTATCAAGATTCATTGGGATTTGTTTTTTTAAGGGCAGGGTCCCCAAGTTCTATCCTTGTTATTTAACCCATAACTGGAGGGAAGATATGGATTAATACCTTTCCCAAGGGTACCAGTGCTTAAGTGAATGCAGGGTATTCAACTGTAATTTGAACTCGGCTCACCGTTTTCTCTTTCCGAGCCGATATCCACTGCACCACAACGCACATGTGTCACTAAACGCTTACAGCACCTGGTATTCCCAAGCGGTCACTCATCTAAGTACTGACCAGGCTCAATGTTGCTTAACTTCGGTGATCGAGTGAGAACCGGTGTATTCCACGTGATAGGCCGTAGGCCCGATCTGCAATGTAATTGATCCTGACTTGGCATTTTAACTTCAGTCACTTTCACACCACCATGATGTGATTTCTCTCTTCTAGAAATATTTTTGTGGCATTGTGGTCCAGTGGATATTGACTCGGAATGAGAAATTGGAGAGCAGAATTCGAATTCCAGTTGAATTTGTTGTAATCATATACACGCAAATACCTTTGGGAAAGGTATTAATCCGTCTATTCCTTCCAGTTATGGGTTAAATAGCAGGACAGATTGGGTTCTATAGCCTTGGTTGGCAACCAGTCTACCGCAGAAAGCAATGGCAACCTACTGCGGGATAATCTTCTGCCCAGTCAGTCATGTCTCTTTCGCGACATGATCGCCCAAGCGTGTATTACGTATGGCACTTAACTGACAAGCATTTTCTTTCCCTGGCAACCTAATCACATGTATTTAAGTGTGCTAATAGATTAGCATCTAAGACCCATCCCTTTCACTGTTGAAATAGTTCAATATATCCACCTAGTCTACTTCAACAGCTTTACTGGCACTTCCCGCCCGTGAAACTCTCTTCCATTTACTCTGATAGCTACAATCTCTAAAGATTTAGATGCAATGTCTACTGCCATCTTCTATCTCCTTGAATATCATCTATCTTTTATCCTTTCTTTGATACCCCCTGTACCCAGTCCTTTCTCTAACTGTAACCTCCTGCCTCTCTAGTGGTGGACCTGCCTTGCTTGGGGTCACAAAAAAAAAAAAAAAAAAAAATGTCAAGAACTCATTATGATAGAAATTTTGGATGAACAGCAGCAAAAACAAAGAATTGTAATTATCGGCTAATAAATAATATGGATTTCTCAGAAATATTTGGATGATTGTTAATGACTGTAGGGGTGCAAAAAGAAATTATCTCCCTTTGAGAAAGATGAATTCACAAGGGTCACATAAACAGCCAGTGAGTGATGCTAGTTCATAGAGTGATAAATGCCAGTTGCTATTTAGCATGCAGAGAGACAAGACATGTCTGTTCAAACTCTTTGTGATGTGGACGGTAGAGAAGATGAATATTACAAGTCTATGGAGAAAACCACATCATCTCACTGGATACATAGAGGATCCCCTCACTTTTTGACCCCCTTCACACCATTTCTTGTATTCATGTGTGGGATAATTAGTGACAAACATGTATATAGTGATATAAAAAATCTGAGAACAATGCATGTTTGTCATTGGTTTTTTTCAGCTATTCTGTTCCATCCATAGTATTAAGGTGTTACTATATCGTGGATATGCTAATGCCTAGAATAGGGGAATACAAACTGACAATATTCTCTATTTCCTAGTGACCCCATAACTCATTTTGATATCCCTCCAGTTGTATAGTGCCCCAGTTTCCTCTCAATCATAGCAATGAAGTATTGAAACATGAATTGCATTTTGAAACAAAACAGTAAATTCTTTAGCTTAGGGGTCATCACAAAAAATGTGGTATCTAAGGTTTAAAATAAATTTTGAAAAATGAAAAATCTTTCTTGAAGTTTTTATTTTAGTTTTAATTTCAAGCTAACAGATTAAATTTAATATTTTCAATAACAAAATACTTTGCTATATTTCAAAACTAATTTTAATTGACTGGAAAGAGCTTTTTTCTTCCTAAAATAGCTGATTAGCACCCTTTTTTGGTCATCTATTATCACAATGTAAGTCTCTTTATTAAAAAAATCTTTAAAAAGATAAAATACTTTTCTGAAAATTTAAGGAATATTAACTGATTTAAAGTGCCATGTCGTGCATGGATAGGTGTTCCTGCAAGCGCTTTCGGTGGGTAACCCTGAGGCCATACCTTGTTGCAGCCCTAGCCAGTTTTCCTCCCAGCACAGATCGTGGATAATGACCGCCTGTATCCTCTACCCTAGGTCCCTTTCTACAAACAGAATCATGACTAAACAAATCAGAAATTACCCTAAACCAATTAAATCCAAACCACCTAAACCCATTAACCTCTCCTTCACTAATATCCGAGGTATTCGTACTAACTTTCCTAGTGTAGAAGCGTTCCTGCATGAAAAGTCCCCTGACATCCTTGCGCTCTGTGAAACTAACCTCAACTCAGTTATTCCCTCCTCTGACCTCTCCATCCCTGGTTATCTTCCCCTTTTAAGGAAGGATTCCACTGTCCACATGCATGGGCTGGGTGTTTATGTCAGCGAACACCTCCCCATAGCTAGGGTGACTTCACTCGAATCTACTGACCACCAATACATATGTCTCCACCTGTCTCTCCTCAGTTCGGTTAGTTACCTATTCTTTCTTTACCGTTCTCCCTCCTCTCCTGACTGCTCCTTACTAGATAGCCTTATCTATCACCCATTCGCCCACATATTTGTATTTGGAGACCTCAATGCCCATCGCTCTGAGTGGCTTGAAAACGCCGTTACTGATCCAGCAGGCATTCACGCCATGAACTTTGCTATTTCCCAATCCCTTACGCAAGTGGTGGACTTCCCCACTCGCTTCCCAAGCACTCCCTCGGGTCATTCCTCACTACTAGATATATGTTTCACCTCTGCGCCTGACAAGTCTCGCAGCTTTGCCCTCTCGGCAACTCCAACCACACTGTAGTCTCTCTCAGTATTTCTTTCCAATCTCACTCCCCCCAGAAGCCCCCTACCTATAGGACCTCCTACCTCTACCAAAAAGTTGACTGGGATGCCTTTCGCGATTTCCTCTGCGACGTCCCTTGGGGAAAAGTGTTCGACCTATCAGTTGATGACTGTGCCTCTGAGGTCTCGTCATGGGTGAAAGCTGGCATTGATGCCTTCATACCCACCAGGAAGTATTGCTTAAAACCTCATTCCTCTCTGTGGTTCTCTCCGGCCTGCTCAGCCGCCATTGCCCACAGGAACCATTACTTCCGTCTATTCCAGAGACAGTCAACTGATCACAATAGGCGCCTGTTCACATCTGCTCGCAATGAGTGCAAGAGAACCCTAAATGACGCCAAACAGTTGTTTGCTGAGAGAATGCGACAGTACATAGCTAACCACAAGTTCGGCTCCAAGGACTATTGGAGGATTTGTAAACGAGTGCTCAACAATAGGAAATCCTCAATACCTCCTTTAATCCATGGATTTGAGGTTCTCACGTCATCTGCGGACAAAGCTGAGTGCTTTGCCCACAGATTCTCATCCAACTCCACGTTCGACTCATCCGGAGTACACCCACCCGACTTCCCTATTAGAACTGAGGCCAAACTGCACGACGTATATATTACCCCGACAGTAGTATCCAGAGTAATTTCAAAACTCGACCCCCATAAGGCATGTGGAATCCCAGTGATAGTCCTTAAGAGGTGTGCTCCTGAACTTTCCCCTGTCCTCTCTAAACTATTTAACTACTGCCTTTCTGCTTCCTGCTTTCCTGCATGCTGGAAGTTCTCTTCAGTTGTTCCTGTATTTAAGAATTGTGGTGAACCCTCGGACCCATCCAACTATCCCCCTATCAGTCTTCTACCAATATTCGGGAAAGTATTCGAGGCTATAATCAATGCTGAAATAGTTCATCATCTCACCGCCCACAAACTGTTCTCTGACAGGCAATATGGATTCCGCTTCGCCAGGTCCACGGCCGACCTGCTAACAACCGTGATGGAGTACATGCTACAGACCCTTGATGCATCTGACGAGGCTCGCACGGTTGCTCTGGACATCTCCAAGGCTTTGGCACTCTGGCCTCCTATGCAAACTACGCGGTTATAGTATTACCGGTCACCTGCTTGACCTAATCCAATCTTAAATAACCGCAAAATGAAGGTCGTTCTGAATGGGTGTGCCTCTTCGTCCTACAGCACGAATGCTGGTGTCCCACAGGGCTCTATCCTGGGCCCAACACTCTTCCTTATTTTTATCAACAACCTCTCAGATGAGATCGTCCCAAGTAGTCATCTACGCAGATGACACTACAATATACTCCCGCACCAGTAAGAAACCTGTCGTGGCAGACAGACATAATCTCGATGCTGACCTTGAGCGGGATCTACACTGTGGTGAACTGGGGCAAGAAGTGGCTTGTCAACTTCAATTCATCTAAGACCAAGCTGTTGTCTGTCAACCATTACAGGCAACCTCTCCTGCCTCCCATAAGCATGGACCAAGCGATTCTCCCGGAGAGTAATACACTACACCTCCTCAGACTTACCCTGTCCTCGGACCTCAAATGGAACCACTATATTGAATCCATAGCAAAATCTACTGCTAAGAAGGTTGGGTCACTATGTCGATCCAGGATGTTTTTTCCACCTGAATCCATCCTGCATATATACAAGTCAACCATCCGTCCGTGCATGGAGTACTGCTGCCATTTATGGTCAGGTGCCCCTGCCGTTCTCCTCAGTGTTCTTGACAGTCTCCAAAGGAGAGTCTGTAATGTGATAGGTACTGATCTGGTGGCTCGACTGCAGCCACTTTCCCATCGTCGAAATGTAGCCTCCCTTTGTTCTATAAATACTTTCATGGCTTCTGCTCAGACGAACTTGAGTCACTGATGCCTCCTCAACAGGTGTTTACTCGTGCAACCAGACTGGCAACTGGGTCCCACCCATTCACAGTCAGGTTAGCCAAATGCAGACGACAATTCTACTCCTGCAGCTTCTTCTCTCGCACTTCCCGCCTGTGGAACTCGCTCCCGTATTCTTGCTTTCCTGACAGCTACAACCTCCAAAAGTTTAAATGCAATGTCAATACTCATCTACTAACCACTGGACTCTAGCTCTCTCCCCACCCCTGTATAACCTTCCCTTTCTCTCCACCTATGTATCTGTTATCGCACCTGCTATCTCAGCTTTCTATTGTTCCTTTCTAACTAGCTTGTACTCCTCACTCTTTTCTAATTAATCTTGTTACATTTATGTAGCCCCCTGCACATCAGTGGCGTTTCCGCCTTGCTCGGGGTGAAATGATTAAAAAGAAAAAAAAAGTATAATTAATCTGATTAGAAACAAATATTATTTACTTTAAGTTTAAACTATCGCAGAAATGCATTTGTTTTTAACCTGACAGTAGCTCTTTACGGCATTGGTGGGTTTGACACCGTGATGACAGATTGGTATTTATCTAATGTAGGGAACTTTGGGTTTTAAAAAAGTAATAGAATTTATGCGAGCACCTTTTATATGGAATTTTTAAGTGCTCAGTGATCTTAAAAAGTTAAGAAATATTCTGTTTTATTGAATTTTAAATAATTTTGGCTGTAAATTTACTATAGTTATCACTCTTATTTTCTGATAATGTCATGTATTGAAAACTGTATTTTAAAAAAATTGGCATGTTTATACACAAACAAAAAAATATAAAATTTAAAAAAAAATTGTGTTTGATGATTTGCATTAAATTTTTCATTTATGATTAGTAAATATAGTTTTTACTTAATATCTAAATGGGTAAAATTAATACAGAATTTTAAAAGATTTAAACACTAATTATTCTAATTAAAATTTTAAAAAAATGAAAATATTTCTTCAATATACATAGAACATTTTTTTTCTTGGAATAGTGTTTTTAATATATCTTATAAAGGGAATTAAAATCTTTAATAATTAAATAATATAGTTTTATTGCATTTTTCATTTTATCATTTACAGCTGATTTTCAGTAAATGGTTTGACGAAAACAAATTGATGGTTTAAATTCTCCAAGAAATCTTGAATTTTAGCTAATATAAATATGAAACAGGTGGAATAGATGTAAAAAAAATATTTTTACCAAGAATTTCTAAAAAGAAAAATTTCTAAAATAATTTAATTCATGTGTGAATAAGTGCTGAAAATTTCATTTCCAACAATTATTTGATATTTGCAAGAATTTCCTAAACAAGGTGTTTTTACTGAATAAAAAAAAAAATAAATAAATAAATCACCAAATTTTCCATACTAATCTTTAGCCAACTGCCGAAACAAGAAAAAACAAGATTTTTAACCAAAATTTTAAATGTGATGGAAAGATTAAAAAATTTAATAAAAAATCTTTTGACAATAAAACTTTGTTTTTATCAAGTTTGGGGCCTTTTTTCATCAAGAGATGCTCATTTCTCAGCAAATTTTTGAAGGTACCTACTTTAGCTTTATTTAATAAAACATTTTCAAGTACAGTTTAAGCTTATAGAATAACACAGTAGAAAACTAAAGATTATTATTTATTTTTGGTATCAAGTTGCTAATGTCTTATAAAAGCAAAAACGGAATGGTAGATGGAGAGATTTCCAGATGCTCATTCATTTACTTTTAATAATCAGCGAATGTAACATGTCAGTAACAAGCTATTTCTGCAAAAGAAGAATTTATACCTTCTAGCAGATTGAATATAAAAATAGTCCTTGTGGGAATTTGAGTGCTGTTTTTAATGATTGTATTTATCCTGCTGATAACAGTCATGTTAGGTTGCGCCCCCACTAACCTCTCCCTCCCCCACCAAAAAAAAAAAAAAAAAAAAGAAAACAAACTTAAAGAGACTAAGAAAGGACCATTTAATTCATTTCATATAGAGACATCACCCCAACCTACTGGGCAAATATCAAACTATCTGAAAAAATTGACTTTTCATATATAGTTTATTTGTTTTGGCTATGCTTGCAGTTGAACAAGAAATGAGTGTTTGAGGACATGGAAAAAAACATGGCTGTCATTAGACTAGCTTTGATAGAGAAGTAACAAGATGACCCTAAATAAATAAATAAAAAAAAAATCAAACAATACCTGGTGGATTGAATGTCTTATAAAATATAAAGATTCAAATGCTATCAGTGTCAAATCTTTGCATTGATTTTTATCTGTATTAATTACTTCAAGGTAAGTTAGTAAGAATAGAGCCCTAAGTAGTACAACATTGCTAGTACTTTGATAATTTGGTAATTGTTAATCCTATTTTTTGTTTGAAGCAATCAGTTTAGGTAGAATTCTTTTGAGATTATATATATATAAAAGGCAATCTGTGATTCTGTGTGTGACTATTCCCCATGAACGCCTAGATTTTTTAAGCTACACCATTCAAACTTTCTAGGGACATATCTACAGTGAAGCCAGGTCGACACATACTTTTTGAGTTTTAAGTTCAGTAATTTTCCCTTTCACACTTTTTGGCCAATGGGGCCGATTGTTTACATTTGCTCTGTAAAACATTTAAGATCTAAGATGGTTGCTGAATTATGTCACAGAAATCAAATCACACATGTCAAATGTGACTAAAATATTAAAAAAAAAAAAAAAAAAAAAAGAAAAAAGAGCCTTTATATTTAATTCTTATTCCGACATTTTAAAAATTCATTTCGTCAACAAAAAAGTGTAAATATTTTTCCCCGTAATTTTGAAACAAAAGAGATATTTAAAAAAAAAAAAAAAATGTTTTTTCAAACAAAAACAAAATATGTAAAATAAAAAGTGGCATCTACTACTAAAATGTTCTGAGTTGCCCGGGCAATGCCGGGTTATGATGCTAGTTCATACTTAAAATAATGTGGAAGTAATTAGCTAAGTCTGCCAAATGTATCTGAAGCTAGATTAAACTAAACTGGAGAATAGCTTTCTCCTAACAAGAGACTTTCCGTCTTTTTCTCTTTTTTTAACCAATTTCTTGATTCAATTTCCTATTAATTACAAATCAACAAAAGTCATCTCCATTAGTGTAGAACTCAGTGATGGCCATAAAAGAAGGCAATAAAGAAGATAGGAAAGCAACATTCATTTTTACCAATCAAGATTGGTTTCTTTTTCCGTTTTGCATAACAAAGCAGAATTTCATAAGCCAAGTTGCAACAGCAAATCTGTCAATATGCAACAAACTTGCTTCAACATGATTGGTTAAAAATTAACAGAAAAATCTAAGAAATAAACTTTAAAATAAACTTAAAAAATAACAGTCTTTTGCAACCAAATGGGGTAACAAGAAAAATTACACCTTTCAATTAAAAAAAAAATTCATCGATTGAGAATTAATCAATTTATTTTTTTTAACTGATATTTCAATTAGACTTTTTCAAAAAGTTTTACATAATGAATGATGCAGTTTTAACCTGTTCAATGCCATAGAAAAATGATTTACATCTTCACAAGATGGAATAATTGTTTTTGTACAATGATAAGAAATGTGTATATGTGGTGGGATGACAACTCATGAATAATTGTACAACATTAAAGCTTAAAAGTTCATCTGTTTTCTTTATAATTTATTCAAAGTATTTATAGACAAATACCTGAAATCCAACATTTTAAACCGAGATGTGTCAGACTAAGATACTGCTGAGAGTTGGTATCACTGAAAAATATTATTTGACAACTTTCTTGCAGCTTTATTGTCTCACCAAATATAACAAAGGCAAATTGAAAATAAAACTTTAGACCTGATAACAGCCTACAAACAGATCATATTATTAGATGTGGCCCAGAAATAATCTGCACCTGACATTTTTGGAGCTACGCAAAGCCCATCTACTCCCACAAGTTTGTCATTTATCATCTACCTCGAGTACTTTATCTCTCTCTTCAAAACCCCCCGACGGGCTCCCTCCATTCATGCTCAAAACTTGTTCATACCGTTCCAGAACCCTTCTCAGAGTCTTTCAAAACAACCTGCTACTGCAACCCCCATGTAAATGTTATTTTTGTAGTCTTTATTCTCATGCATATTTATCATGTCCTCTGAAAAAGTCGATGTCACAAGTGAGAGAAAAAAAAAGTTAATTTTTCAAAGGTTTACCTGTGTTTCTTTTCCCAGTTCAGTAGCATGGGTGATTCTAGCAACTATATCTCCTAAATACCTTTTAAATGTTATCTTGAAGGTTAACATTGACAGAGTAACTATCTGTGCTTTAATTGAAGCTCAAAAAGTTTAATAAAGGCAAACTGGTGAAATATTACATGTTGCCATAATAAAATAACAATAGCAAATGTTTAACAATCTTCACAAATGGTGTGTTTCTTGGTCAGACTATAAGAAAACCAGTACTTTCAGCGATATTAAAATCCCAGTAATGCAAGACCTACGCTACAACACCATACCAGATCATGATGTCCTCAGCCAGTACCCCAGCGTTAAACTTCCTTTTGAGGGATCTAAACTGATGTTAAATAACTGTAGCCTGGATGCAAAATATATCCTTTTTTCAATAATTCAACTTCAAACCGCTAGCCATCAAGTCTAGGAGATATACTTCTGAAATATCAGAAATATTCGTAATAAAAAGAGAAGGAATAATTGAAACAACTGTATCCCTGTAAAGGGCACAAATTTTGATAACATTCTCTGCAAATAACAATTCCCCAATAATAAACCAATTTAAACGGTTGGATGCCTATTTGCTTCTCTGCATCAATGAGACGATTGGTAGGCTCACCAGACATAAAACTTTTAGCAACTAGGATCTCAAAGAAAGAATATAAACCTGAAAAAAAAAAAAACCTTACACAATTTTTTGAAGCATGTAAATGTCTGTATTTTGACAAAACTGCAAGGAAAAAATAAAAAGTGGCTTGTGGAGACCCTAAAGAAATAGAGACATTACTTGATCAGCCACCACTTTAGCCCAGTTACAGACCAAAAATCTGTCCCATTCATGTACAAGTCAAAGATAACTAGCCAAAGAAAAACAGCTAGATAGAAAATTGAAGCTTTCAGTTTTTTGTTTGTCTATCATGTTGGCAAAGGAAATACATTGGTAGATCCCCCCTTTCAACGATGTGTGAATAAGTAAAGAGCATTGAAGATCTGAAGCTACATGAGGAGCTGTGTCACCCATGGATCATGCTACATGTGGTCCTTTTATAATGTTAGTTTTCATAACGTCATTTTGAAGGAAACTGTTGGTAACTTGCTCTTAGGGAGTTAAAATATTCCGTATCTTTGTATAAAGTCAACATACGAAACAAATCCTTCAAATAAAATACAATAATAATCTCAGAATAACTCTCTCGAGTAATTCATTCAGAAACAATCTCTTCGATGACGCACAACACAACACACTCAGCCTTCTGTCCGAATGCTTAATATACTAAATATATATGGTCACATGATCCCAGTAGCACAATTCATTTAATGGATATGTTTGTTTCCTGGAAATCTGTGTTCAACCACACGTGTTGATATTAACACACTCAGCCTCTACTTTTGAGCTGACTCCTTCTAGAGTCTATCTTAAGTATGTAAATTTTTTTAATGTTGGTTCCACATTTAAAATACCATCATAGTTCTTTTTCTTTTACCATACCACCGCAGTTCAATAATTCCTGGTGGTGTAGGTATATAGCGGGTTGCTTATCTATTCTTTTCTGTTAGTAGTGGAGAGTCCGTTCTAGTGAAGGGTAGTTGTATACTGCTGCAGGTTAACGGAATTAGGCCTTGTTGTAGATAGCCCACTATAAGTCATAAAGAAAGGTTATAAACCAAGAAAAGCAAATTGAGTTGAAAGATAACATTTTATATATAACACATGTCAATGTTTTTACAATTGAAGTAATACATGAAGTATAGGTCCAACGGAGGTTAAAATGTTCATGGCAATAAAATGCTGAAAGAGAATTAATGCTTAGGAATTTGGGAGTGTGTCAGTAAGGAATGTCTGATGTATTCACTCTTTAGGTCAGTAAGTAGTTTCTGAGACAGGAAAGAAGGTAAGGAGAGGTGAAGGGAGGCGAGCATAGTAGCCGCTGACTTGGGTCAAGGGAGATACTAATTACTCTCTTCTCCTCGAGTCGGTCTGCCTGGCGATGCTTTCTGTATTCCCTTTTTATATCTTCTTTTTGGATTACAGCAGCTCATTTGGGATTTCACACTTGTATCTGGTTCTGGGCTTCCCATTGGCTGATAAATAAAATTTGCGTAGGCTCGTGAACTGGAAATTTAACATTTAATTAATTTTTAGTTTTCAACTGGAACATCTGCATGGAGCCGGTGGTGAAGTGACGACTTTTGGTCATTTGCTTTTTAGTCGTGAAAGCGCAAACATCCGGTCCATTGCTTTTTTTTGCTAGGTCTCACCACAAGTATATTGAATGTATCATAATACTTCCATGAGAATTTCTTACCTGGGATTTTCCAAAACAGTGTGTCTACATCTTAACTGGTTCAGGTGATGCTTATACTCCCACCTTGGTCCCTGCACCATGGAAGTCATTTGACCAAACCCTTTTTTTTTTTAACCATGCAATCTTTTCCCTTTTGGTACATGTTAAAAAAATATCTTTTCTCACAGGTTAAAGTAATTCTTGACACGAATATTCCTTGATGTTTTTGTCTTCTGTTGAGGTAGTATTTTATTGAACACAGACTTAATTTTTCTGGCAAACATCAATTCCGCCAGTGACATTTCATCCCTAGTGTTAAAATTTGGCATAATTCCGTAAATGATCAGAAATTGCTGAAGCATTTTCTCGTTCTACTACTCCCCCCACCACCCATGTCAACAAAGCATTCCACAAAAAGTTTGCTGTGTCAACTGAAACCATTTCAAATTCTTAAAAAGTAATTGGCAAAAAAAGCCACTGGATTTTGTTGCAAATACTGATTCTAGCTGCATTAAAAGCAGTGGCAACCAAAATGTTCACATCTAAATAACGAGTTCTCATTATTTGCAGAGGCGAAAGGTTGTGGAATGAGTAAAAACCTTCAACATGAAGATATATTATTTTTATACAAACTGATAAAGACAGCAGAAAAAGAAGAAACAACATTAAACTTATGTTGTAATGTAAGGAAAGAGTCTGTTGAGATTGGGGAGAAAAACCTAACCAATTGTCAATTTACCCACACAGGGTCTCCCATTTTGTACATATTGTGGTCCACTGAGTATGATTAGAGGAACTGAAACAATTCCTTTAAGACCAATCTCCTATCTGTAGACTTGGCTTGTGGGTGTAGTCAATAATGGTGTATCCTCTTTGGGGGTTACACTGTATCAGTAGGTGGCCTCTTCAACACTATACTTCAACCTGGTCATAATCCTCTTGACATTTCTGTGACACTGTTCTGTTATTCCATTTCCTGCCAGGACATGTGCACATTAGAAGCACAAATGCATGTCCCATTCATAGGCAAAAGCCTGGAACTCCTGGCTGCCAAACACAGTGTCACTGTCCGTGAGTATCTCATGTGGTGGTCTCCTTTCACAGACTTCAGCTAATATATTCTACTGAATGAGTCTTGGTAGTATAACCCCAGCTGACACACAGAGAAATGTGACAAGCAAAAATTGAATTTTATGATGGAACAAAAACACAAATGTGAGAAAAGTATTTAACTTTCCAAAATGGTGACATTTGAATTGAAGTAAATATTTTATCAGTAGACATAAATCTACAGATGATAGAAATCATGTATGGCTTGAGATCTGAACATACGCTAAACAAAATCAATTTCGAGACAAAAATTGGTTGGAATTAAAAGTGAAGTGCAATACTTTGTATGTAAACATGACTATTGGAGTTTCCACTGCTGAAAGAATATATTCCTTATTGAAAATGATTAAAAAAATGTTGCCCTTTAGCGTGGAGATTCAAGAAAATAGGTCGAGTAGATGAGAACCTGTAGATTAGTCTCTGAATACAGCATCTAACTTTGGATATTTATTGAATGAAGAATTCTTTAATAATGTCAAAGGAAACGGACATTTCCATTGGGTGCTTTACTCATAATAAATCATCGAATAAAAATAGATCTTACCAAATTCAATAATGAAAAACTTCTAATCCGTTATTGAGAAATGTATTCAATGAAAGATTCAAAAGAAATCAGGAGACAGACACTTGATTACCTTGATCAACTAAATAGAAGAAGTCAATTGTGTCAAATTATTGAAAACTTGCAAGTCTGAACAGTCAGTCAGTTAAGTGCTATATGTGATACACACTTGGGCGATCATGTCTCGAAAGAGACATGACTGACTGGGCAGAAGATTATCCCACAGTAGGTTGCCATTGCTTTCTGCGGTAGACTGGTTGCCAGCCAAGGCTATAGAACCCAATCTGTCCTGTTATTTAACCCATAACAGGAGGGAGGAGACGGATTAATACCTTTCCCAATGGTATTTGCATGTAAGTGAATGCAAAGAATTCAACTGGAATTTGAACTTGGCTCTCCGATTTCTCGTTCCAAGCCAATATCCACTGCGTCACAATGCACATAATTGGTCTAAATTTATATAATCCCTGGTTTCATTGATTATTATGAAGTTACATTCATTAAAACAGTCTTCTTCTGAGTACATTGTCCTTTTGTAAAAATAAGAGTCTTGTTAAAATAAAAGACAGTGGAACCTGTTGCAAAACTTGACACGAAATGTTTATCTTCAACTGATAGTTCTCAGTAAATGGAGTCAACTTCAAAGTACAAGAACAAGAGGCTCAGACTGAGAGAAATTCACAGAACAAATATTAATTACTTTTTTAAATTAAAATGACAAGACAGAGAAAACTTGTTAATAAAAGCTGACCATCTTACTGTTTCATAAATGAGCTTGTGTTTTCTCTGTCGCTCGTCCAACACTAAATCCTTCTTTCAAACAGACATTCTTGAGTTCCCACACACATCACCAACAAAGATTTTTTTCACCCTTTCCCCCTGCTTCAGCCCTCTTTTATCATACCAACACCATGGCCGATTGACCAATTAGTGTTCTTCACTGTTGTCCTCAGTTACCCAGGCAAACAACATCCTCCAGTCCGACCAGTCAGCACATGACTTGCTATTGGTTGAACCACGCTAAGTTGTACAAAAGCCACCTTCACGGAACACAAAGCTGCTACTATGTATCGTGTATTGAGGCATGGAACTTATTTTCCTTTGCAGTAGATGCAAACCACTGACTCACTTGGTTCTACATAATTGTTCACCATAATCCCACATAAAAGAAAACAGGAGAGATGAAAAGAGCCTTGTAGAATAAAGATGACTGCACACCTCATGACCTCAACCATACTTTGTTTGCTAATAGCAGGAAGTAACCAAGAATAAAATTTGGTCTACTGCTCAAAATTGTTTTGTTCTTCACTGTGGTTATTCTTAGGAATAGTAACAAATAAATTGCAGCAAAGGTACAGACCATATATGCCCTTAGCCAGACTTCAACTAATACCATCAACCAAGTTTCCGTTAGTGTTGTGGATCAAATCAGGCTCTGTTTCATGATGAGGAGATTCTGCTTTCATGCAAATGAGTTATTTATACACATGGAGAATAATACTTCAACAGAAAACATACAGGCAGTTACCATGTTACAATTCTTGCTCGTCTTTGGTATTTGCTCAGCAAACATTGGACGGTACGAGATATGACCAAGAAAGAAATATCCAGGCTTCTCTATAAACTCCTCCCAATCTTATATACATACTAGCATTATAGCCTGGTATTGCTTGGGTGTAATGAAAGCTTTAAAACTAATCCATGATCCTAAAGAATATTTGTGTGAAGTTTGGTGAGAATCGGATAAAATTTGTGGATTTGTATGAAGGACATACAGACAGATAAACAGACACACACACAAATATCTTGCTTTATTTATATATATATATATATATATATATATATATATAAAATCGATTTTCTGCACTATTGTAAGAACTGCAACCTTGAAACTTCTGAATATCGTTTCTTATGTCTTTGTCTATGAGTGTATCAAATTTGATTAAATTCAGACCACTGTTTCTAGAACCCGATTTTTTCGATTATCAATTTGATATTTATTGGGGGGTACCTCGACACAAAACCTACCTAAGAACACTCGCAGATGCTTATTGTACAACTGTGCAAATTTTCAAGAAAATCGGTTCAGCCGTTTCAGAGTCTATAGGTAACAGACACACACACAAAGTTCCATTTGTAAATAAGTTTAGATAATCTTGGAGCCCTCCTGAAACTTCAATATGAACAGAGCTAACTCATGTGTGCATACAATCCCTCTTCTTTTTAAGCAACATTATATAAATGTCAACACCACTAAAAGATACAAAGGATTTCACTATATTTGTCATATGGCAGTGAATGATAAAAAAAAATCTTACAAATGAAGAGACTTGAAGCAACAGAAATGTGGTTATACAAAAGGACGCTTAGAAGACTATGAACCAAATATGTTATCAAACATGGAAACAAAAAGAATATTTATACTTAACACTAGAAAGAGGGTTTGAAATTTCCTGGACAAATAATGAGGAAAGTGTGTTTATAAAAACAGTTGATTCTCACAGGGTAAACTGAAAACAAAAATGGAAAGAGGAAAACAATGTGCAACCCACATAGCAAATGGATGGCGGAACAAGGTTCAGAAGAGATAACAAAAAAGACAAAACTCATCAATAGCTACAAAAGACAAAAAATTGTGGAGAGCCATGTGTGCCAATGTCCTGAAAGTGTTACATCACAGACCAGATACCAGGTTTGTTGACAGGGTTCAGATTCTTTCAGTTAAACACTTGTGGCTTCATTAACTAGATTAACATTCCTGGGATCACATTTGATCTGCAGTCCTTGGTGAGTGTCTGTGCTATGATGCTGTCTAGAACCTGGTATGCATTGATCTTTGTTAAAAATTATGCTTTTGAGGAATTATGGCAGAAATATGCTGTTTAATAATTTTTCATATAAAAAGTTCTTCCTGTACATTTGGCTGCAATAAAATATGTTGATGTTTTCTTGTGCGCTAAAACATGTAAAATTTATAGAAAATGGAAGACAGCAAACTTTGTTGTTTCTCATAATAATAATAACCCCATCAAATCTAAACTATCAATGACTAATACAGTCTATGAATTTCAATGCCCTGTACAAGATTGGGTTTCTTGTCATAAATTACCTATAATGGCCATACTACCACTTCCCTGTGTAGATGCCTTACATGACACCTATTTAATAATAATAATAATAATAATAATAATAGTGCAATAAAAAAAAAACATTAACCCATAACTTACAAGAACCCTCAAGAAAAATTTTGGTTGAAAATACAAAAATACTATTAAAATCAAAGGCACCTTGCTATAAGAGAGGCACTATATATCAAACAATTTTCTCCTACCATCAACCTTACATTATTTAACAGTGGAAATGGAGTTTTGAAAGTTTTTTTTGTTTTGTTTTTTTAAATAGACAGATGCTCACACGATGCCTGTCATGCACATCATGTGAGCTTTAAAGAACTCTAAAAAAAAAAAAAAAAAAAAAAAAAAAAAATTACATTACAGTCAAACATGAGGACATAACACCGGAAAAAATAACCTCCTTGAAAACAACCTGTGAAGAGGCTGAAAGTGTTTGAAAAGTTGAAAGTTACAGCACATTTTTACGTTCCAGCAAAAAGGAAACATGTAAGAATACTGAAAAAATTAAATCAAAAATTAATAAAATCTTTATTAGTCGTTTTAAACAAAACACACACACAAATCGTTCATTCAGTAATAAACTTGAACACTCTCAGCTACTGGCATATGTTACATTCAACCAACTTGATCTGCATCCACTAATATCCCATTTCCATTTTTTTCTGCTATCAGTTTTCTGTCAACTTCACATTATAAATTAAACTTTTGAATCAATTCTTGTTGCCAAACAAATTCAACAGTGAAAACTTTCCCAGTTGTAACTGCATTAAAGTCATTTGTCAATACATCTCAGTTTGGAGAATGAAAGTGAGAGAGAGAGAGAATGAAAGGGGGAAAAAAAAGAGAATGAAAGGGGGAAAAAAAAGAGAATGAAAGGGGAAAAAAAAAGAGAATGAAAGGGGAAAAAAAAAGAGAATGAAAGGGGAAAAAAAAAGAGAATGAAAGGGGAAAAAAAAAGAGAATGAAAGGGGAAAAAAAAAGAGAATGAAAGGGGAAAAAAAAAGAGAATGAAAGGGGAAAAAAAAAGAGAATGAAAGGGGAAAAAAAAGAGAATGAAAGGGAAAAAAAAAGAGAATGAAAGGGAAAAAAAAAGAGAATGAAAGGGAAAAAAAGAGAATGAAAGGGGAAAAAAGAGTGGGAAGCAAACAAGAAAGTTTAAATAGAACAAACATGTGGTTCTAATTATTTACTTTGGAATAAATACTGAGAGATTCTGCACATCAACACAGCATGGGTCATGACAGAAGACCCAAGCACAGTGATTACACCTGTTTCGTTTGCTCTCAATCCTTTGTTTCATTACTGCAAGCAAAATTTTATACAAATAGAATAATACAGAGATTCAGACAGATTTAAAAAACAAAAGATTCTTTCTGCTAACCAATAAAAGGCCAAGCAACCTAATTAACATCAGTGAATTTATAGAATTTCTAAAATGAAAAAAAAGTATTATAATTGTAGAATAGAAGTGAAGGAGTGCATTAAACAGAAAAATATCAGAAAATATTGTACAAATATAAACAATGATTTTTTTAGTATACAAGAATTATATTAAGAAGAATTAAATAGAACAGAAAGAACGTGACGAACTGTCCTTTTGTTGCTTATTATTACAATAAAAAAAAAATTATTCAACTTGCAGATTTATTTTGTCTGTAATGATTCTAGAATTAAATAAAAAAGGTTACATTTGAGAAGAGCCCACACGTAATTTCATATCTGAAGTAAGGATTGCTATTAAGTTTGCAAACATGAGCAGCAAAACGTTAGATGGGTGGGGCTCATAAAATAGAATCCAAGATGCATAGGCAGCAAGTCTCCGTTTGATACAGCAGGTAAACAGTAAATTCTTCAGGGTATCAGAAACTGAGCCATAACAAACCGACCATATTCTAAAAATAATTTGATTCATTTTTAAAACAATGCAACTGTTTGGTGCCCATTTTCTTGAGCTAAAAATAAACAGAATGAAAGATTCCTTTTTGCCAAAATGATGAGGGTGATTAAAGGTCACATTACCAAAATACTTAGTAGAGTACTCAAAGAGTTATACATAAAGAATTAATTGGAATAAAAAAAAATCTATCTGCTAGCTAAACACTAACACTTAACTAACAGATATTTGTAGAACCTATATATGACATCGCCTTCATTTTTGAAAACTTTCTTAAAACAGTTATAAAAAAGAAAAAAAATGTTATGAAAAATTGCTTAAAAAGGTTAAAATAAATTTTAACTAATAATGACATTAAAAATAAACACTTATAATTTAAATTGCTTAAATTATTCTTTAAAACATACCAAAGGTCAAAAAATGGTTTGCATCTCATATATTGTTTAATAATTATGAAAATGCAAGCCATGTTTGAAAAAATAATTTTATTAATCAAAGCCTCAAGTCATTTAAAGAGTGTTAGTTATAGTACTGCCTGTCTATTAATTCCTACAACAGATAACAAGTAAACCAGTTCCTAAGAAAAAGAATTTAATAGAATACATCGACTAACCAGAAATGTCAAACTAATTGTTGTGGTGTAAATAAGGCACTCACTCCAAGTAACTAGGCCAGACAAATTAAGAACTCAAACGAGAATCAATAAAAGTCTGTTGAAGTTAGCCGAGGAGAATTTCTAATAAGATCACAGTGAATCACCTAAGTGAGACCTAATCACCTAAGTGAGACCTAATCACCTAAGTGAGACCTAATATTATAAGTGTTAGAAGTGTGTTATAACACTAATGTAATGATCAGAACTTTAACACAAAATAAATGGGGTGGTTTGAACCTCACAGACATAGAATCCTGACAGTGGTTGATTGTTTTCACTTACATTTTAAATCTAAAACTGAAAACAAGTGAAAATATATGCGGCCATGTTGCAGCAATGTAGAAATGAAGATGCGTTCAGCTCCCAGATTCCTTATCATACTGTGGTTTCAGCAGAGTAAGACAAGCCATTCCGTAATGGTGGGTAGCTAGCCAACCTGCTGACATTCATTCTCTATATCTTTCTCCTTCTCAGATCCTTCGAGAATAATGCTTACTACTATGTACCCCTATTAAATAAAGGGGGTAGAACAAAACCTGCAAAAATAAAAAGAGCATCTTTTGTTCAGTCTTTGAAACAGCATTAGAATCTTGACTGAAGAATTGTCAATAAATTACTGGAATTCAAAGATGATACACAATGCAACAGTACTCTTCCAATTCAATGACTAACATGCAACCTTAACACTCAGTCCTGTGATTCTGTTGAGAAAAATAAGGTGAAGTAAAGAAAAACTGGCTTACAAATGGTTACCAAAGACAATCCAATTTAACAAGAATACATATACCAGCTGAAGAACTGCATTTTAAAACAACAAAATTTGAAGCATTTGAAAAATATATAAAGAAAAGGGCAAAAGTTTTGTAGAAGTTGTGAAAATGTTTCTATACAAAAAAAAAAAAAAAGAAAAAAAAATTTCTTATTTGTACACAGTTTCATTTCTACAGTAATTAGGCTAAAATATAATGCACCCTCAAAATTTTTGATTAGATCAAAAGTAGCTTTGATCTTTTTTTTTTAATCATTTCACCCGAGCAAGGCGGAAATGCCACTGATGTGCGGGGGGGGGGGGGGGGCTACATTTAATTAGAAGAGAGAAGAGGAGTATAAACCAATTAGAAAAGAGCAATAGAAAGCCGAGAATGCAGGTGAGATGACAGTTTCAAGCTAGGAGAGAAAGGGAGGGATATACGGGGTGGGGGAAGGGCCAGAGTCAAGTGGTTAGTAGGTGAGTATTGACATTGCATTTAAACTTCTGGAGGTTGTAGCTGTCAGGAAAGCAAGAATATGGGAGCGAGTTCCACAGGCGGGAAGTGCGAGAGAAGAAGCTGCAGGAGTAGAATTGTCGTCTGCATTTGGCTAACCTAACAGTGAATGGGTTAAGGGCTGTTCATTTATATCAGTCAGTCAAGTTCAGTGCCATATGGGATACACGATTAGGTGATCATGTCTATCAATCCATGACTGACCAGGCAGAAGATTTTCCTGCAGTATGTTGCCAACCAAGGCTATAGAAACTATAGCTGGAGGGAGAAGAGATGGATTCATAATTTTCCCCAAGAGTATCTGTGTGAAAATGAATGCAACTAATTCAACTAGATCTTGAATTTGGCTCTCCTGATTTCCCATCCCAATTTGATATCCATTACACTCTAATGCACATCTGTTGATTTATATATGTAAGTGTTATGGGTAAAACACACCTATTCCTCAGATAATGGACTCTCCCTCCTATATTAATAGGAGTTAACAGGGAGTACTTAGGAATTCTTTAGAGTAGAACTACTAGGCAGTTGATATTAGTCGGCAGTTAGTCGAATACTAAGGAGTCAGCTTTCAAGGGAAGATTACCAAGTTCCTAACAGTTTGGGTGCATTAAGTCAGTTAGCAACCAACATAGCACGATTATAACCTTCTGTGCAAAAACTACCCAACAACCGGAAGTAAAAATGAATAAGTCAAATTTTATTCCTTTTTTTAAATTTTTATTCAAAAATTTCCAAGATGACTGCTTATCAGACACAATCTTCCATTTTTTAATATTCTATAAAAGAGGGTCTAAAATTACATTGGGTTAATGCAGATTTCTTCAATGTCCAGGAAAAATTTCTTCTTTAAATTATTTTTATTACAGTCTTGCAGAATTCTTTTAATAAAAATTTAAAATCCTTGCAAGACTGGAGAAGACACTGAGAGTAATAAAATATTTTGCACGAATAAAATTATGAGAAATGGCAGAAGACAAATGGTAAATATGTTATCCAATAAGTTGAAAGAAAAAAAAAGAAATTAAAATTCTCCTTTACTTAATAAACAGAACAAATTTTGGAGGACAACATCAATTCAGAATCATATCTTATATTCTCCAAAAACAAAATCTTAAATTCAATACTAAAAAACAATACCTGCATAGGCAAAACAATTATGGATGAATAGTTAGCCAATGTTGTAGTATACAATTTGTGTCACGAAATACTAGATGTCTGAATCAAATTTAATGTCTATTGGAAGCCTTTGATCTAAGAGAAATTGATCTATGGTGACCTCAATATATTCTGGGTTTTCTCTATTTGTACTTGTGGTGGCATTCAACCTGGATGGGTTGAGCCAACTTCTCTAGACATTTCATGTGAATTTTTTGACATCACAAGCAGTCCCAGACCAGTTTGTCCTAAGAGATAGCAAAGTAAGTTTTGTACTTGGGGTCACCTCAGAATGTTAAAAAAGTTAGGTGCTTAAGTGTTGACCTGGAAGGTAACATCAAAGACACCAAGTGCAGAATTGGGTCGCAAAGAATGCCAGTAGGTATTCCAACATAAACAGGAAGTCAACCCAGCTGAAATTAGGACCCCACCCCACCAAACACACGCAAAACAATTGGATAACAGGAAGTTATATAAATGGCTGACCCATGATGAGGCGAGAAAAGCCCCAGATATCTCTTAGCAAGAAGAGGATTTAATGTTTGAGGAATCCACATATGTTTAATGGCACTGTTAACATGAAGGAGTCTAGAAATGAATGAACAATTACTTTTCATATGAAAGATTTAGTCTTGTGTTCTTGACATTACTAACATTTGTGTTCACTCAGTCATTCTGTCAAGCAAGGTGGCATAACTGTTTTAAGAGACTTTGGTATAATATCTGGTGGTTGTATAGAGTAAAATGGATTCATGCCTTTCACAAAGAAATTACTACAAAATGAACAGAGTTTCAGCTGAAATTCAAATTCAGTCTGACAAATTAATCTAATCTATCTAAACTTATTTATAAATGGAACTTTGTCTGTGTGTGTGTGTGTGTGTGTGTGTGTGTGTGTGTGTGTGTATGTCAGTTAACTTTAAACTCCGAAACAGCTGAACTGGTTTTATTGAAAATTTACACAGTTATACTATAAGCGTCTACGAGTGTTCTTAGCTAAGTTTTGTATCGAGGTACCCCCTATAAATATTGAAAATCGAAAAAAAATCGGGTTATAGGAGTGCTTCGATTTTAATCAAATTTGATACACTCATAGACAAACACATAAGAAACAATATTCAGAAGTTTCAAGGTTGCAGTTCTTACAATACTACAGAAAATCAATAATATATATATATATATATATATATATAAATAAATGGCAAGATGTTTGTGTGTGTGTCTGTTTATCTGCCTGTATCTCTGTATTTTTTTCAGTCCTTTTATTTTAGTATTTGCTTCGGGTTTGGCTCTAGGTATAATTGTAGTTCTTAATCTCAGCCATGATACCATTTACTCAGAGGACTTATTTAGCCTTCAAAATTCAGCTTACGACGAAAAAAACTTATTTGATATCGATACCAGGATATCAAAATTTGACTTACATCCATTCATTTTTCTTTCAGTCTATGGTTTCACTTTAACTGGAAACAACTATTGCTTTTTAGTCTTTCGTGCCAATGTCCAAAGAGTCTGAGCTCCAGGACCATGGATTAGTTTTAAAGCTTTCATTACACCCGAGCAATGCCGGGCTATACTGCTAGTATATTATATTTTTAAATACCATTGCATTTTTTGTTCTGCACTAAATGACCTTATTGATCTGTATTGATTTTTACTCGGAGATTGCAATGTGTGAATTCAGAGTGCATACAAACTGTCGTCCAAGACTTGAAAGTCTTTCTATTGATTATGAATGCATTTCTCTTTTTGCGCAATATTAATGCATTAAAATATGCAACTCTTTTGTTGTACTCAACAGATTAACAAAAACAGTCATGAACCTTTTAAAACTTTTCGGTTCTATTCACTCAATTTGTTTTTTTAGCAAGAGATTTTTTATTTATTAGGTGGAGGGGGAGACATTTGTCTGATAAATTGACTTACATCATAGTTTGGTGTTTATAATTTCTTTTTCAATTTGTGAACACAATATTCATGTGTGTGTGCGTGTGTGTGTGTGTGTGTGTGTGTGTGTGTGTGTGTGTGCATACCAAATAATTACTTCAGAAATATTTGACTCATTTTTGTGTGTCATGCTTTATGTTCAACAAAAAAAGTAGACACACTCACATCATGCCTGTCCAGAACGTATTAAACCATATTGAATATATTTGGTGTAACTTTATAAACAATCAGGAGATTTTCATACATGAACAGACGTTCGTCTTTGCGATTGCTCATCCAACAGTAAAATGTTATTGAGTAAAATTGTTTTACCACTGCATTCATTCACATTAACTGTATATGTTAATTCTTCATATCACATTAAATGAAACATCTTCCCCCACAGGAGAGTGCATTTTAAAATGGCCAAAATATATTTAAAATGAATCTAAACTTATTTATAAATAGAACTGTGTGTGTGTGTGTCCGTTACCTATAGACTCTGAAACAGCTGAACCGATTTTCTTGAAAATTTACACAGTTGTACTATAAGCATCTGCGAGTGTTCTTAGCTAGGTTTTGTGTCGAGGTACCCCCGATAAATATCGAAAACAAAAAATCGGGTTATAGAAGGATTGGTCTGATTTTAATCAAATTTGATACACTCATAGACAAAGACATAAACGATATTCAGAAGTTTCAAGGTGGCAGTTCTTACAATAATGCAGAAAATTTGATATCGATACCAGGAAATCAAAATTTGACTTATATCCATTCATTTTTCTTTCAGTCTACGGTTTCACTTTAACTGGAAACAACTATTGCTTCTTATTCTTTTGTGCCAACATCCAAAGAGTATGAGCTCCAGAACCATGGATTAGTTTTAAAGCTTTCATTACACCCGAGCAACGTCAGGCTATACTGCTAGTATAAAATAATTGTAATGTGGCAGAAAATATTTAATACATTCATTTTCTGATAATGTCAATCCCTTGAAAACAGTTCTATACATGTTGTCACTTGTACGATACACTGACATTATCTTGTTCTTGACAATGACTGCCAAGTTGGTTGAAAGTACTTGAATGAAAAGATCAACTTTGCTGAGTTTAGCCACAATTTTAACTTGATTTGCAACAACTCATTTGGAAACAGGAAAATACAATAATAATATATTAACACTTTATATATTGATGATGATGATGATGATGATGGAGCATCAATTTTTTTTTTGTTTCATTAAGAAAATTTCCCAGAATCAAAAGAAAAAAAGTCTATGACTCACTTGTTCCAACTGAAGTGGGACTTGAATAAATGTATATATTCGTTTCCTCTTTTCTGTAAAATTCTTTTGGTCTTTCTCCGGTAGATAGCCTCTTGTAAGCTCGGATGCGAAATACCTAAACATTGAGAGACCTGCAAAAGAAAACAAAATCCACCAATTATATATCAGCTATAGGTGTAATATGTGAGATTGTTCAAACAGTTAAACGATTTTGTTTTGTAATATTTTGAACATTTCGGAATACATATCGGGTGTATATCTACTTGATTCGTAAGGATTTGATGACAGGAAGAGCATATAGCAGTAAAATATATTTATTGCCATGATTAATTAAATATACATGTATACAATTTATGGCAAAGAGCTCTTTTTTGAAATCCGCTATATTTATTTCCTTAAACTTTGAAAAGGTTAAACTTTGTTTGGTTTCTTCAAATTGAGAGAGAGAATTCTCATTTTCTTAAATATTAAAAGCTGAAACAAAAGAAGTAAATATTAGTGTTATTTTTTTTTTTAATGACTTATTAAGTGTAGCCAAAGCCAATAGTGATTTATTAAGTGACCCCGAGTCAAAACTATGGAGCACACAGTGAGGATCAAACCCACTACCCACATCTAGTGAAGTAGACTTGCTAACCATTACACCACATTAAAATGCCCAAGACCATGATATTTTTTAATACTTTCTATCAAATGTTTGTTAGCAGCTGATATCAAATAACAATTTTATTCAAATCTTTACTTTTCTTTCAAACAATTTTATTTTACTCCAGATTCAATTCTTTTTGATAGGTTTTGATAAACAAAACTACAGATATCACCTTTAATCTGATTTATTTTTTATTACTATTACATTAATTAGTACTAGCGGAACCAGTGGAATTTCCACGGAAGGATAATTATGATTTTTTGAAAGAATTTTACTTTGTCATACTACAAATGATAATAACATCTTCAAACAAAGGTATTGGATAATAAAATAATAACACAGAGTGTAATTTCATTAAAATGTCTATAAAAGTAATGTCCATAGAAGCTACTTTACTGTAATCTTATATTAAGCGGCATATGCACAGACCATAACCAAAATATCTTACGTTATTTTGTGAGATTTTGTAAGAGAAAATGTTTTTTTACTGAAAAATCATGGCTTCTGTGTCCATTGTGAACTGAAAAGACCAACTGAGTAATGGCCAAATGTGTAGAGGCCAGAAATGTCCTTATTAGGTTGTGGGATACGACAACTAATTTATTTTTACTATATTGTACAGTACACATACATATGTACACACACACAATTACTGCTACAACAACCAGCTTAAGCTGCTACAGTAATGCTATAGGCTCTCTCCTCCTACTCTCTCACTCTTTACTAACCTTCTGTTTGGCAAAGGTGAGAGAAAGGCTGAGGAGAGTAGCGCTTTTAAAAAGATAGAGGGGAAGGAAAACCTCGTGTAGAGAGTGTGTTATCTTTCTTCAGTGGCATAACAGACGGACGAACTAAGTAACTAACTAAGGAAGGAACAAGCAGAATTACTATATGATGATTACAATGACTTACACTACTGGCCATAATTATTAGGCCACCACAGTGTTTAAAAAAAAAAATTATGTAGTTCATACTATTTTTTAGTATTTATTGCCAAGTGAGTAATTGTAAATGCAAATAGAATGGTACTTTGTTAATATTGCACAAACGCATGTGCATCAAATGAATTTATAAATACTTAATAATTACCTATATTGCAGTTTCATGAATGAAAGAATGAAAAAAATTTAGGGTGATTCGGACGAGTCCATCCTTGCTTCTTTGCCTTGTAAAACTTTGCAAAGTAATAATAAAAAAAGAATTATTTTATTTTCATTAGGCAATAAATACTAAAAATGGTATGAAATACATAATTTCTTTTAAGAAAAACTGGGGTGGTCTAATTATGGCCGGTAGTGTAGATGACAATAAAAATCACTGCATTGCATTATATATTGGGTATTGGGAAATATATAAAAAAGTTACAAATAGAAAAAATGTCTGAAAAACAAGAAAATTTTGACAAATTGTCAATGGCTGATTAAAGAAACAATAAAGAAGAAAAAGTGAACCTAACTTTTCAAGTTGGTATCTACTTAAAAAAAACATTCTTCAGAATCACATCCTTCTAAAAAGTCTGAATAGACTGTTACGAGGATGCATTTATATATAAAAATATTAATAATGTATAAAAAGTTATAGTAAGGGATTCTATTGAGTCTTACTGGTTATTACAAAATAGTTTTAATTCATGAAGTAGTCGTAAAAATAAGGAAGTTAGAAATAGAACATTTGGAAGGTACTAGAATGATCGAGAAAATTCCAGTAGAATCGAGAGAATTTAAAACGTTCTAGAAATATGCAAATTAGATGTTAGCCCCTATAAAAATAGGTTTTGGGCAGTGAGTAGTTAGTTGTTAAAAGGATTTGCTGACATTATCAACTCCGGTTTTAATTCAAGGATTTATATCCAGCCGAAAGCATCTATAAAAAAAGTTGCTGACCAACTAAAACCTGAAAGAGAACCTCTTGAAACTATATTGGTAAATACATATTTTTGACTTTCATTGACCAAACTAATAATTATTCTTTATATACTCATTTAAGGATTTCCAAAAAGTATAGAGCTTAACTTCTTCGCCAACTTAACTGGGTAAAGATATTTGACACTTTACCTTCCTCTTCTCTCCTTGTAACACTCGCCAGCAATAAACTTTATGTTTCTTGATTTGAATGCAACAAAAATTGTAGATTTTATTTGGTGTATTTTGTAAATTAAATATTTGTCTGATTTATCTCTGAGTTTTGGTCAATCATTTTTTTTTCTTTTGTTACACTTAACATGTAACAAGACAATAAAAATAACTGATCCTCTAGTTGAGCATAATGAATAATGCTCAACCGACAATGGAGAAGGAGATGGTCAATTGATAACATACCTCACCCACTATTTCGTGTGTTGTATAATGTTAAACATTTTAGTCTGTTGGTGACTAGGAGATACAAAATGGTTATGATTTTATAATCATAAATAACAAAGGAGATAAGGAAGATAATAAGCCATAGCGAAGAGATTTTTTTTCTTTCTTTTATCTGACCATTAACTTGGACTGTCTATGGTGAAGCCACAAAGCCCTATGTTGCAGAACAGATAAACATTTGTAGAAAAAAGCAAAGGAGTTTATTTAAATAATTGACTTTTGTAGAGCACATAATTTTTATTATGTTAGAGAGAGAGAGAAAAATTTTTCTAAATGCAACTTCCTCTCCATTGAAATAAACATGAATAAATAAGGTTTGAGATAAATTACTGCTGTCATTAAAGAGGCAACAAACAAGTCAAAAGCTTATTCATTTAAAATTGACAGGAAAAGGAACAAATACTGTATCTTTTATTTTTTTTTTTAAATAATCATATTGCCCCAGGCAAGGCATTTTACTGCCACTGTTTTGCAGGGGGTTATATAGGAGGAAAGTTATGAGAAAGAGTGACAGGTTATAGGGGGTGTCAGAAAGTGGGTAAGAGAAGGATGAGAATACTGATAAGAGTGGAGTGGACGGAGAAAGAAGCATGAGAGAAAGGATACAGGTTAGTGAGATAGGAGATGACCATTAACTTTACATTTAAATTCTTGGAGATTGTAGCTGTTGAGGAAGCAGGTAAATGAAAGGGAATTCCACAGGCAGGAAGTGCAAGAAAAAGAGCTGCTGGAGTAGAATTTGCATTTACATTTTATTGGTTTCACAGTAAAAGGGTGGGACCTAGTTGCTAATCTTGTGGCTCGAGTAAATTCATATATAGGGGGCATAAGTGAGCTAAGTTCATCAGAGCAGAAGCCATGAAAGTATTTGTAGAAGAGACACAGGGAAGCCACATTGTGCTGGTGAGAAAATGACTGTATCTGAGCTGCGAAGTCAGGATCGATCACATTACAGATTCACTGTTGGATTTTGTCAAGGACCCTTAATATCTTGCCCAAGGGTGTCATAAAACTGTACATGTTCTTAATCATATCATCACAAACAAAAAGCAATAAAGTCACTAAAATCCAAGGGGTGAAGGGTGGGGGTTACTAAGTGTGAAAGAATAAAAGACCGGGAACAATAAAAGAACAGGAATTAAGATAAAAGATAAGATTGACATTGCATTTACATTTTCAAAAATCAAAGTTGAATCAAAAAGCAAAAGACCAAAAGAGAGTTCCACAAGCAAGAAATGTGAGAAAGAAACTGTTAGCAACATATTTAGTTACATCTAGCCCTTTCAAATGTAAAATCATGAAACCTAACTGTCAATCTAGTACTGAGCTTAAATTCATAAAGTTGAAGTACCAAAGAAGAAAGATCATTAGAACAATTGCCATCAAAATATTTATTTATTTTTTTTTTTTATAAATTTTGGAATTCTAAATTGTTATTTTCAAATTATTATTTGATTATGCAACCTTATGATATCCTTATTAGAAATTATTGAACAAATCTTTCTTTCTGTAAATTCAAATTAAAGGAACTCAAACATGTAATAGAAGAATGCTTTATTCAGACACGTTCTCCATGTGGGTGCTCTATCAAAAACCACCGCTCAGCCTCTTCTGGGTAAGCCATCACTTTTTTGTTTGAAGAATTGCCAACGGAACCAACATGTAAAGATTAATACTTTCTGTAAATGATAATTACATTGAATTCTAGTAAAAGAAAAAAAAAACAACAACATTTGAATTTTATCCCTTAATTGTGATTGAATGTGCTGTGTATTAAAAAAAAAATTTTTTAAAAATCAAGGTGAAAGGGATTGTCAGTGGTTAGGACATAAGGCAAGAATTTCCAATAAAAATAAGGCAATTATGTATTAAGAAATGATATAATTGCAAAACCCAGAAAATATGTTTCAATTTCTTCAAGATTGAAACATAAAGGAAACAGAAGCCAAAATATACTAAATGATCATACATACAAATCAATAAAAGTTCACACAGGTTCCTAAATAAGTTTTGGATATTAACATTACAAACTTGCTCCATGCACCAAGTATTATACACAGAGAGTTAACACAACCTTCCATAATTACCTGTAATGGGACAGATGTCAAATATCATCCTGTGATACATTAGTAAAGACAACTTTTGCACCTGTTGATGCTGTGCAGCATTTGAAGGTTGGCTTATCAAACAAATCAGGTTATATTACTTGATATCCCATGCATATTTAATTCTGGCCAGAAATATTATCAAGCATCATGGAGGGTATGTTAATCAGCAAAGGCATTATGTGGACAATTGTCACTTTACTAGAACAGAATATCATCTTCCTGCTACAGAAAAGTTTGCAAAAGAGGTTGGAACATGTTCTGGACATAAGTGGCACAGCCGCCCAACATTGCCTCCAATGTCAGGGATTGGGCATGTGCATTGTAGGGGAATAATTATCTGAAAGACACCCCACTTTCCAAGTTTGCATCACACACACAAACAACCATCTTTGGAATAAAATCAGAACCTGTTCTTTTCACAAAATGCTAGACACTTGCACCGGATTCTTTTACCAGAATGAGGCTTATTGCAACATGCATCACTGATTAGAATTCATACAAAAAATAGTTCACTGATAAGAGTGTTACTGACGCAAGACGGCAGAAAAAGTTCAAAATATTTATAAAAAAATTTATTACTTCTCAGCATGCACCTACTGAACTCAGGTCAAAATCAGCTATTTTGCTTAAGGGTGCTACAATTTATTTTGCAATCAGCGTATGTAAAGGAACTGCTAATGATTTTATTATAAAAATACATTGGAAAAAAGGAATTAAAGTAAATATTATTGATAAAAAATAGGTTTGTTATATGATCATCTTTTACTAACATTATCAAAATTAAGACAATTTCATTTTAAATAGTTTGTATTAGATGTTGAAATTAACCTAGAAAATAGTTGATCAAAGGTATTCATAACATACACTTTGATCTCTACTAACAACAACAACAACACAAAGATTCAAAGTCAATACAATTAGGTTTCACAATTCCAGCTCTACTTACCCTGTTGAGATTAGTAAAAACAGGTCATTTAAAAAAAAGAAAAAAAAAAAAGTCAGTCACCTGTAGTAATGCTAGAGAAGAATTTTGCATTTGAAGGAGAGTAGCATTGCAAAAAACCTTGTTTGCACCTTCTTATAAGATGCATTCAGTTTCATCTTTAGCTGTTGTGCTAAAAGTAGCCCAATCCTAAAACTTATACAGAAAAGAGAAGGTGACGTGGATTGTAATTCAAAGCAACATATTTTATCATTCAGTTGTTAGAATTGAAAAAGCTACAATGCTATGCAAAAATTGACTGGGTGGCAATAAATTTGCAACAGATGCTCAAAGGATAAAATGTCAAACAGAAAAGCCAGTCTCTTACCTACAGAGACGGATTTGGGTTGGTGGGGCGAGCAGATTTAAAAAAAACTGATAAGTAAATAACAAAAAGACTTTATATTAATTGCTGTCACATAAATTATTTGATATTTCTATTTTGAGTTATATACATAAAATCTTGTCTGACGGAAAATCGCAGAAGCACTCAGTGAGATACAAACTCAATTTTAAAGGCTTGCAGGGTTGGAATTTTTAAACTTTATGCCATGGCACATTGTTAGATTTTAGAATGTAGGGGTCATTTACAAAGCTTAGTCTGGCACAAGGCCATAGCAAGTGAACATAGTGATAACTGCACTCAAACTCACACCATGAACAAAATGGTTTGTAATACGGGTTTTCTAACATTCATATTAAGGTAGGTAGATAGTCAGGGTTTGCCGTATAAATACTTAACTTGAAGAAAAAATTGTGACATAAATGCATAGATTGAAACTTGACATTTTTATAAAAACAGATAGAAAATAAAATGGCAACCCACTTAAGGTCAATGCTGATGAGAATACCAGAAAAGTCTAAGTGTGTATGTGTGTCCGTTACCTATAGACTTCAAAACGGCTGAACCGATTTTCTTGAAAATTTACACAGTTGTACTATAAGCGTCTGTGAGTGTTCTTAGCCAGGTTTTGTGTTGAGGTACCCCCAATAAATATCAGAAATTGATAATAAAAAAAATAAAAAAAAAAAAAAAATCGGGTTATAAAAGGAGTGATCAGATTTTAATTGAATTTGATACACTCATAGACAAAGACATAAGAAACGATATTCAGAAGTTTCAAGGTTGCAGTTCTTACAATAGTGCAGAAAATCGATAATATATATATAATGAATTATTTTGAACATTATTTTTACCGATACTCGTATTTAAGTAGATATTCTGTTTTTAATTAAACAGTATTTTTATATTTATATCTACCGGCCTGATAAATATATATATATATATATATAAAAGGCAAGATGTTTGTGTGTGTGTCTGTTTATCTGTCTGTATGTCCTTTATACAAATCCACAATTTTTATCCAATTCTCACCAAACTTCACACAAATATTCTTTAGGCTGAGTCTGAACTCCAGGACCATGGATTAGTTTTCATTACACCTGAGCAATGCCGGGCTATACTGCTAGTCTGTGATGAAAGAATGCAGTGTAAGGTGTTGTACAATAAACATCCATCCCTTTTGTTTAAAGAGGACTTGCATTCTGAGGCTTCCAGATATTGGATGGTCATTTCAAAGAATTGCTGTGTATATTGAATGTCACATATTAATGTTGCTTCAATGTTTACAACAGTGGTCTAATGGTGGTTTCTACACTTGTAAACCAAGTTTGGCTATACAATACAGATGCTTTCCACGATCAACATATTGTAAATACTGCAGTGTCAGACTGCATAATATCTAAAAGCAAGATCAGAGCAAATGTGATGCTAAGAGTGTCAAGACAGACTATCAGGAATCATTTACTTTTTAAAAGACAATGACAGATATATATATATACATCTCTAATTAGACTTTCACTTAAGTCGCAACACCCTTGTGCACATAGTATCATAGTAGCAAGTGCAATAAGTTACAATTCTCACTTTTCTTTGGTGTTTGTGGAAGGAATATTAAACAGTGCTATATACAGGGTGCGAGGGGTAAATAAGCAACTAAATGATGCTGAAATGAAAATAACATTGATATCTCATTTTAACAGATATATTTATCAAAATTACACAAAATATCACGAAATACTAAAAAGTAAATTTATTATATTAAAATTGCCATTGGATTTAAGCATGTCTCCTGCAATTTTTCTGGATGATCACCTTGGAGAGCAATCAGAGTAAGTTTTGTGAGCTGCTGTACATTTCTAACAACTATTAGACTCATCAAACTCTTTCCAAATATTCTGCACCATCCTTGGACTGACACCTAAATACGGAAATTTCCATATTGGAGCTTTTGGAATGAATGCCAAGCAGTACAGCATGCAGTTTCCAAATTTCTGGCAGAGTGAATTGCGTCATGATGCTGTTTTTCTTGCAGATGGTGCTCAACTGACCCTACTATACTGTGCAATAAACAAAATAAAAACAAACAACGCACATGCACAAAACTAAAGATATAAAGTGGTGACAATTTACCCATCGCACCCTGTATACTGCTGAAATTAAAGAAAACTATACCTTTTGCAATGTTAGATTCAACCACTTATTTAAGTAGAGCTTCGAAGAATGAAAAGAAAAAAGAAAAATTAGGTCCTAAACAAAGATGGAAATGTCCAACAAGATGTTTTAGTAGGGAGTTATCTATTTTTTTTTCTTTTTAACTTGGCCTTTGTTGTTTTTTATCATTATCATTGAAATGAAATGTTCCATTTTCATTGGTCCATGAAGGTAAAGTCATGTGTATATACAAATCCACCATGTGCCCATGCATTGAATACTGCTGCCATATCTGGTCGGGTGCTCCTGCTATCCACTTAGGAGTCCTTGACAGAATCCAACAGAATCTATAACATCATCAATCTCGACCTGGCAGCTTGGATACAGTCACTTTCTCATGTGGCTTCCCCATGTCTCTTCTACAAATACTTTCACGGCTTCTGATCAGCCAAACTTAGTTCACTGGTGCCCCCTATATATGAATTTACTGGAGCAACAAGATTAGCAACTAGGTCCCACCCTTTTACTGTAAAACCAATAAAATGTAAACACAAATTCTACTCCAGCAGCTTCTTTTCTCGCACTTCTCGCCTGTGGAATTCTCTTCCATTTACTTGCTTTCCTGACAGCTACAATCTTCGAGAATTCAAATGTAAAGTCAACAGTCATCTATCTCACTGACTTGCATCCTCTCTCTCATGCTCCTTTCTTTGTCCACTCCACTCTCATCAGTATTCTCATCCTTCTCTTGCTCTCTTCCTGACACCCCCTATAACCTGCCACTCTTTCTCATAACTTTCCTCCTATGTAACCCCTGCAAAACAGTGGCAGTAAAATGCCTTGCTTGGGGCGACACCATTATAAAAAAGAAAATATATCAACCGGACAAAATGTTAGAGTTGGGTCAATATATTAGTCAGTTGTTAAAGTCACCAATCATGGACTGAAGAAGACTTTATTTATCATTAGGATCTAAAGTCTTTTTTTGAAGTCTGTTTTATTTATTTTACATTTGTCGTTTATAAAGATCAGTTATCTAAAGTGTAAGAGAAATTCTAGATGGCAGTGATGAGCATCTGTTTCATATTACAAAGTTCTTTCTAAAATAGTGTATGAATGTTAGAAGATATTGGGCGAATTCTGTAGACCCAGTTCTTAACAGCATTTATATCAGTGTAAACAATCATTTTTGTAGTTAAGCAGATAAAAACTAAAATTGAGAGAGAGAGATAGAGAGATAGAGAGAGAGAGAGAGAGAGAGAGGCTAACGGGGGGAGGGGGTGCTTTTAGGTTGGTGGGTAAATTGGAGGATAAAATTATTCTCAAAAGATTATGTCAAGTATTTTGTATTTTATTTCAAAATTGTTAGCTAAGATGAAAATATATCTGGCATAAATCATAGACTTTAGTTTTTAAAGATTACAGCTTTCTGACATGTAATCATTGACAAAATATGGATCAAGACAAAACAAATGAGATCACTTATTAAACATTAAAATGTATTGCTGGTACTATTTTTTTTTTTTTTCAAAAATGTATTATGACAATTTTTTCCTTCAAAAATGTATTATTGGTGATATTTTTCCTTAAAAAATGTACATTTTCTATAAAAGTTTATTTTTATACTTTTATAGTATTTTGACCCTACTTTGGGGGTAAATTATTTGCCCATAGATGGGACCCTAACATGTGCTACCACTCTGGGCCAGGGTGGACCTGGGAACAACAGCAATTAAGAGGTGGTTCCATGCTCCTTACAACCTTCCAATCAGAGGACTTGCTGCCAGATGCAGTTTACCATCATACCCAGGACCTTTCATTACACCTGAGCAACACCGGGCTATACTGCTAGTCTTGAATAAGCAAAATACATTTCTGATTTTCAAACTGAATTTAAATTGAATGAGTTTTTTTTTTTTTAAATCGCAGAAAAGCATTTTTTTTCTTTTTTTTTTTTAACTTGGATGTGGATGTTTTTATGAGGTGTTCACAATTGTTTCAATAGACTTAAGTTTGGAAATCTTTTACACTTCAGAACCCTTTATTTTGTCCACCTGGGTTGATTGTTCTAGTTCCACATGCTATGACACTTATGGATCAGTAGTAGTTATCTCCCTTTAACTCAACTCTCCAAGTTTTTGTTCCTTTTTTTTTTTTTTTTATTGAACTCACAGACTAAGTCAATCCACTAGATTCAACCAATGTTTTTATCCACTGGGACATGAATTATTGAGTCCATTTTTGGACTAATAAATCTACTGTCTCAGAAACCATTTCTTTTTTTTACCAATGATCATATTAAAATGTTATTGTTTTTCTCTAGCACTCCATATTATTGGTTTCCATATTGTATTCATTTATATGCTTGGCTGGGGTAGTGATCTTTTTCCCTCCATATATGGTCAGTTACACCCGATTTTCTCTATTCCCTTTCATGTTATGGCTTTATGATGTTCCTGCTATCTTAAGAAGGCAGCCAATTTCTCCTTTATATATCCTATCACAGATGCATGGAATGGCATACACACGATCCTTAATCATGTTCTTCTCTAGGTCTTACTCGGAAGAGACGTCTGTGAAAAGTTGAACCACTTTTGAAGGTTATCCTGATCTTATATAAACCATGGATCTTTTGTATTTTTCTGATAATGTCCTCACATAAACAGACAGGTTATTTTCTGATTGTTATCCTTGGCATCCTTCTATCCCAGTTTGGTGGAGCTGATGTCATGTACCCAGGGTAGTTGTTATGTGGTAGGGTACTGCTTATAGTGAACATTTCTTGTTCACATGTCTCTGGGATGTCACTCTTTTTTTTTTAATATTCATTTCACCCAAAGCAAGATAGAACCACCACTAATGCGCAGGAGTTACAGTGAGAGAAAATACAAGGTACTGGAGATATCGAAGAAAGAAAAGACGGATGGGAATCAAGGATATATTAACTTTGCATTTAAACTTTGAGATTGCAGCTTTCACGAAAGCAAGCAAATGGAAAGGAGTTTCATAAATAGGAAATGCAAGAAAAGAAACTGTTAGAGTAGAAGAGATGGTTACATTTAACTATTTTGATGGTAAAAAGGCCAAACATTAATGCCAAGTTAGTAGCACAAATAAATCCATGTGGTCAGAGAAGCAGGAAGATAAAGCACATAAGAGTAGTTGCCATGAAAATACTTGTAGAAAAGACAGAGGGAAGCCACATTATATTGGTAAGAAGGTGACTGAAGACAGGCTGCCAAGTCAGGATCGATTATATTGCAGATCCTCCTTTGGATTTTGTCGAGAACCTCAAGATGAATAGCAGATGCACCCAACCAGGCATGGCAAAAGTATTCAATGCAAGGATGAATGGTAGATTTATAAATGTGCAAAATTGATTCTGACAAGAAAAACTTCCTGGCTCGACACAGTGACCCAATCTTCCTGGCATTAGATGCAACTATAGATGCAATGTAGTCATTCCATTTGAGATCATTTGAGAGGGTGAGGCCAAGGAGGTGCAGTGTGTTGCTCTCTAGAAGACTAGCGTCATACATTCTTAGCATCATTTGGTCCAAAGTGTACAAGTCTTCCAACGACGGTTCAGTATTTGTCAGGTTGACTGGTGTTTATTGTGGTCAGTTTTTGCATTATTTTTGCATAGGAAGGGCCTTTCATGTCGCTTTGTACTATTTGCCATACTTCTATGAATGAGATATTTTGTTTATATCAATTATCTTTTTTTCCTTTTTCCAGAATTTGCACAATCATAAATACGTTGGATAGTTTTCCTGGCAGCACATCTTACTTTATAGTGGCATTCTTCTTCTAAGAGGTCTGAATCCATTTGGCCACATTTTTCACATGATGAGTGACTTTTGCAGATATCCCGATGATGTCCAAATTCTTAGCACTTGAAGCACCTTGGTGGAGCAAAAATATATTGTTCCACTGGCTCAATACTGTACCTGACTTATTTTTTTTAGGGATTTGAGGTGTGACAAAAGTAAATATGTGTCTGTTATAGTTTCCCCTTTTTCTTTTTATTGTGATTTTATGGTAATCACTGACCCCCTGGCTTCCTAAGGCAGATATAATTACCTTAGGTGTTTTCTTTTAACGACTCTCTTAAAAGCGTTCAGTCTTTCATGAGGGAAGGTTTTTATTTTGAGGTTATGAGAAGTTTTCATGTTGATTATATTTTCAGCATGCTTCCTATTTTCTGTTTCTACCAGCAAAATATTTGAGAGGATTATTAGCTGTTTCCTCATAGGAGGTAATATATAGATATATATACACAACAGTTTTTATTATAATAGAGAGGATATATAGATATGTGCAGGTTTAAAAGGTCATTTGGTAGGTATATACACTTTTGTTTGCTTTCTGTGTAAATGTAATGGTTAATGATGACATTCTGCCTTTCAATTGTTGTATAAAGGTTGTTATAGGCAAAATGTTTGTGTTGTTATCACAATATTGACCAGATAGAGTCAATGATGTGCCAAAAACCATTACAGCTGTTGTACAACCCTTGTCCTCTTTTACGATGTTTCTGATTGATAAAAGTACTATTGGTAAATTCTCTACCCAATCAGTTTTGTTTTGTTGCTAGAGCTGCCTTTGTCTGTAGAAACATTCTACCGTCCCGTTTGAACAAGGGTGATGGGCTGTAGCTTTTATGTTTCAAGTTCCAAGTACCGAAGATACTCCAAATATTGTAATCCAATCAGTTTTGGCTATTCTTGTGACTGATTTCTTTGATTGCTACTGCAGCAGGTTGACAGTTAAATCTATCCATAATAGTAAAGATATATGTATATGCTTGAGAACAAGGCAAGGATCCTACAATATCAATACATATGTTGGCAAATTTTGCATCAGGTGTGCTGAATGTGCCTGCAGGTGATTTGATGTGCTTATTTATGTTGTTCTTCTGGTAAGATAAACAAGTTTCTGCCTAATTTCTTATGTCAGTTGACATGTTTGGCCAGACGAAACATTCAGTAATTAACTACACAGTTGCACGTTTTCCTGGGCGAGACAATTTATGGAAGTGTCGGAATACTTGCTATTCGCAAATTTGGTGGTATGTAAGGCTGTGGTTGAGTTTGTGAAATACCACAATAAAATTTTGTCTTACTGAATGGAATAGGTAGTTCAACTAATTTTATTGATGTGCTTTATTGTACTTTGTGTAGTGAAGTGTCTGTGGTTTGTTCTTTAGCAATTAATTCAAGGTTCAAAGAACTAGAATCTAAAGAAGCAATTGTGGCATGTGATAAGTTAATATAGTGGCAGATGCACTGTTTTATATCTGACATCTGAAGAGAATTGAGAAATGTAATCCAGGTATCTGATTTCCTGTAGATTATATTTGTCAGAATGTGTGAGTAATGCATGTATTAACCTTTTGTTGCATATTAGTTACAATTGTAACCAATAGGCAACAAAGGGTTAATGGTTTATGGTTTGTATATATGGTAAAAATTCTGTCCTTCAGGGGGCGTTGAAAATGTTTGATGGAAAGGTATATTACAAATAGATCCCTAAGAAACGTGTTGCACTTAGTTCGTGCCTTATTTAATTTAGCAGTGAAGGAAGATATGGGTGGGATTTGTTTGTCCAAGATCTGGTGTATAACCGCACACACAGCTGTTAATGAAGCATCTGTTGCGAGGTTGAGTTTAATTTCCTCGACTTAGTGAAATTAGCTAAAGATGTCTTGGCATTGCTGAATTTTTCTGGAGTATCCTCCTGTAATGTAATCTTTTTTGTTCTTGTTTGATTATTTGTTTTACCAGCATATCAAAACCCCTGTGGGTCATTTAATGTTGAAACTGGATTTTTTATTCAGAAATGTTTCAAAACATTAAGTGGTTGAGAGCTTTTTTTTTTATAAATATCACAAGTTGTGTAGATTTGTGTTTAATTGTACTTTTTCATAGAGCATTGATTTTTTAACCAATATTGAAAAATACCCCCACTTAGCCTATTCTTCGTACATTGGTTTTGTGATAAGTTTCATATCTTTTAAAGGAGATGTTGTCAGTTCTTTTTTTCTTTTTAGAAAGGTCTCCTGCAAGCAGAATATATTTGGATTGTAATCTGTAAGAAATTGTTTGATTTCTTCATGGCTTGGTTTAACACTTCTACAGATGCATTGTATGATGCTTGTATTCTATTTGTCAATTTGAATAGATCTTAAAGATGACTATGTTTTTTGGTCATCTATTTCCATATAATTCCATACTTTTCATACCGTTTATTTTTCTTGTTTACAAACTTCTTTGTCAAGTATTTGTATGTTCTTGATTATTTGAATTCTTTTCATTTTGTTTTTTTATCATTTTTATATCGGGTCTCGTCTCGTTTATTTGCTTTTAATTCTGTTTCTTCTGTTTTTGGGAATATCGATTACGTTTCGTGGTTTGATTGGTTTTTGTTCTGTTAGTTTCCTGTTGGTGGAATTTTTCATTTGAAAAGTTTTGAGTGTTTTGTTGTTGAGAGGTTGTTGTCAGGGAATTTTATGTTGTAGTTACATTATGAATAGTTTTGGTTCAGTGGTATGGATTGTTTCCAATTGGTCTTAATTCTTGGATTAAAATTGTTAGTTCTTATATTTCATATGATGGTGTATTGGAGTTTGTTTTGATGCTTTTCCTTGCTTCAGATTAAGGAATTTTTTAGCATGTTTAATTTTTAATATTTTTCTTTTCTTCAGGTTTTGCAATCCCTAAAAGTTGCCCTATGATTTTTTATTTTTACAATTAAGTCATTTGAACCGTGTGGTTAGGACCCTTCACCCCACATTTTCCACATACCAACTTCCTTGTACATTTATTCTTACTTTATCCATATCTTTAGCAGTTGAAGCATCTCAATGGGTTTGGAATATATGTTTCTACTTTGGAAACTGTATCCCGATTTTTATTTTCTGTGGTGGTTTTGGTGCATCAAAAGTAATGATAGAAATATTGGTATCTAGAATTCTATCATTTATTTTAATGGATATTCTTTTATGTCTGTAATGTTTTGGTTTTGATAGAATTATTGTTCTTAATTTTCTCCAGTGTACACAGTGAGATTTCAGTGCTTCTCACCATGCTTCTGGAGGAATTTAAAAATTGATGTGTATAGACGTTTACCTTATATCATGATTACCCCGAGTAGAGTTTCAGCATCAGGTTTTCCTTTGATTCCTATCGATAATATACTATTCTATTTTTTTTTAAATTGTTTTTGAAATTATACAAGATACTAAGATTTTTTTTTATTACAAACGGTGACAACTTTGTTGTTAGTTCGTATTCTGTTAATTCTATTACAATGAATTTCAAAGTTTTTTCCTTTCATTAATTTTCTGTCGCTTGCTATGCCTTTATCAAGGTGTCGTCTCTTAAGGTTTTCTTTTGTGATTATACTTTATTATTATTATTTATCAGCCATGCTCTTTACCCACCTTGGAGCCTCATATGGGGGGAGATGATGAGGGGGTAAATCCTATCCCACTCATTCCTCCATAACTGGTATACTCAAATGTGGGAAGGGTTCAAAGCACCTTAACAGGTGATACCAGGTATCAACCATCCAAGTATGGGCTTTCCTCAGAGGTTTTCTCATTCCTTTGTTTCCATAGATTGACCTAAATTATGATGACTAATAAAAAAATCTTTCTAACTTGTATTCAATGGTTTTGTATTGTAGGATTTAATTGGTGTGTTTTAAAATGTAAGCACTTTTCTGTGTGTTATTGGTTTATAAATATTTCATAGGTGTGTTTTAATAGAGTATAGAAACTATAGTTTATTGAAATGTGATTGGTCTCTAGAAATAAGTGTTACTCAATCTGATTTAATTCAGGGTATACTTTTATAATAACTAAAACTCTAATACTTTAAATTTTAATAAGGAAAAATTAGTCATGAAATTTGAAAATAAGAATTTTTAGTTCAGCATTCCCAAAGAATTAGCAGTACAAAGCATTCCCAAAGAATTAGCAGTACAAAGCATTCCCAAAGAATTAGCAGTACAAAGCATTCCCAAAGAATTAGCAGTACAAAGCATTCCCAAAGAATTAGCAGTACAAAGCATTCCCAAAGAATTAGCAGTACAAAGCATTCCCAAAGAATTAGCAGTACAAAGCATTCCCAAAGAATTAGCAGTACAAAGCATTCCCAAAGAATTAGCAGTACAAAGCATTCCCAAAGAATTAGCAGTACATTTTTCATCTAAAGAGATTTACGAAGAATGTGCTATTTTTTTTTTAGAGGTCAATTTAAATCCCATGAGGAAAGCAAAAGAAAATGGATTATCCACTCTTTCTCAAAGATTAAAAAATTTAACATCCAGTTTAAAATATCAAATGACAACAAATTTGCTTAGACATGGAAGCCATGTGCATAGTGTCAGTAGCTTTTTAACAAGAAAAATTTCTTTTAAATATAAAAATAATTAAACTATTCTTCTGTTAACTTGGGGAGCACCTGGCTACTTTTCAAGATGCATTAGTGTGCACTAGTTGAGAAATACTGCTATAAATTGTTACAAGAGAATTAACTGTATTTATTGATACATCATAAAAGTGATTACAGTAAAAAGTCCCATTCTCTCTGACTTTCTTCAGGCATCGATTGTACTTGGTAACCTTGGAATTTTTAAATGAACCCTTTAGTCAATCCCAGCATGCCTGTGTGTGCATGTGTGTAAAGGGGTAGATTGTTCTCATTAGAGTTTCCCCCACTCAGAACTATTTAGTGTAATATCTGAGAAAGCGACTTAAGACGACGAAAAATGTGGCGACAAAGAAAATTACAGACCCAAACAGAAAAAAGGGGCACATATTTCACATAACATACTGAAGACGGAATATTTAAAAAAAAGAAAAAATGTCCGTCACAAGAGTCGCTATAAAAATATATGCAAATATTTAGCGTCCGCTCTGAGTTGTCGGCCAATAGAAAAAACTGATCGGCCGATAAAAACAGTTGTTGTTCTCGAAGCAGGGAAGAAAGTTTTTTGGGTCTGACTGTTTACATGGATAGCAGTTCGTGAGATTGTACTGGCTAATTGAATTTTCAGCATTTTCTTTTTCTGGCCCGATATTCAAGTGTGAACTTTACGTGATTTTTCTCTGTGCTGTGGAAGTAATTTGCGAGAAAATATTTCCTTGCAATACCAGATCTCCTACAGGACTAGCATGTGTGTTCATAGCAGGATTACTAGCACACATCAAGCAACTACTGAGCGTGTCTTCCAGGATGAAAGACTTGGGTCTTAATGAAGGCTCAAACTGCGACTGAGGAAATAGTTGTAGCTAGCATTTCACCAGGCAGAGCTGATAAACATCCAAGTGTTTAACGTTGGGAGGGTATGCAATGCTCTCGATGCTCTGGGTGGAATCACATTTCCAGGGATTGCCCGGTCCGATGAGAAGAAGATGCCAGTTAACCACGCATGACACACCCAACGATGAAGTGCTTTTGGTGTCAAGAATTAGACCACATTGCTTCAGTGCGTACCAGAAAAAAAGAGGAAGAGGACAAGATGTCAGCACCCATCTCCTCCCTAAGCAAGTTGTGAATGAGGCACTACCTGTCTTAGATTTTCACATGAACAGAATCTAATTTCTTTTATAAAATTTATCATGCTACTTGGACCATTATTTTCTTATAGGTCCTTTAATTTATCTGATTTGAAGTATTTATTTTGATTTTGCTGAGAGCTATATGTAGGAGACCTGGTATTGCAAAGAAATATTTTCTCCCAAATTACTTCCACAATGCAGAGAAAAATCACTTAAAGTTCAGACTCGAATATCGGGCCAGAAAAAGAAAATGCCAAAAATTCAATTCGCCAGTACACTCTCGCGAACTGCTATCCACGTAAACAGTCAGACAAAAATAAATTTCACCTGTCAACCTCAGAGGAAGAACACTTTCAACCTTTTTTATTCCACACAGGTCACAAACAAGTTCTGCCTTCTAAATCCAATTTAGTAGTATGTTTTTAACAATGTGTAGTTCTTGGCACAGGTAAGGTAACATACTGGCAGTTCCTCAATTTTTAGTAGATGTTGGTAGGTTATATATATATATATATATATATATATATATATATATATATGTGCGTGTCGTATACAGATTCTGGTTAGTACTACCTCCATTCTTTTTTATCCTTCTGTAACTTGGCTGTTATGTAATTTGTCATTTTGATACTTGTTCCATGATTGCTGCCATTTTTCTTTAATGGTCCTGTTCAAGGTGGGTTGGAAATTGGCAAGTAGAACAGTTACATTTGATGGGGGCCCATGTTTAACAATTACTTAATCATTTTGTCAGTTTTCTCCATTTCCTTCGTATATCAATACAGTTCTGTATCTAGCATAAGGATTATTACAGTATCTTTTCCCCCATAAATAGCATCAATCCTATTTGATAATTTATTCATTCAGGGGTTTCCCATGGTTTTATTATTCATAACTGTGCTTTCAGATAGATTCATCATCTTCTCAGATTCACTATCTGACCAACTGGATTTTAAAATATCTAAACCCAAATGGCTGAGGCTTTTGCACTGAAGACTGAGACTTTGTCAGGCTATCATTTCTGCATTCTTATATTGTTAAAGATAGCAGAGCATTCAACTATGTCCAAGACTTTTGAGTCATTAGCATATATATAAGTTCAAAATTTGGGTGTGCTTGTAAAACATTTTGGATTTCTTCTATGTAATCTGATAATTTTCTATTAAGTTTAGGTTATTCAGCAATGTTTAACAATATCCTAAGGTGTTTCATTAATCGGGGTGGGCTTGTTGAGATGATGGTTTTATTTGAGTTTTGCTGATGAGATTTTCTATGTAAAAGCCAAAAGATTTGATAGCATTTTCTTTGATATCAAATAGATTTTTGCATTTAGGGTTACAGATACATTGGTAGGCAGGGTTTGTTGGGCAGGATTTGAGTTTTAGATAATATTATAGTGCCAGTTTTTCTAATCTCAATTTTAATGGAGCCTCATGGGCTTTAGTGTATAAACTTTCTGAGTGATGTTTTGAAGGCATCCATAGCCAGTCTTAATCCTGCAAGGTGGAGTGGGGGGGGGATTCAAGGACTTTTTTGAATTGCTGTTTGTAGATTTCACTGGCAGAATTTTGTTTAAAGGCTTCTATGAGTAGATTTGTTCCTTTTATTTATGTTATTTTGAGAAAAGTTGATTCAGAGGAAGTGATAGACTTTTGCCAGCAATTTTTTTTATCACATCCCAGATTTATTTTTGATCTTGTATAGGATGTGTGTTGTGGTGCAATGGATACCGACTTGGAATGACAAATCGGGGAGCCAAGTTCAAATTCCAGTTGAATTCCTTGCATTCATTTATGCACAAATACCCTTGGGAAAGGTATTAATCCATCTTCCCTCCAGTTTTGGGTTAAATAATAGGACTGATTGGGTTCTATAGCTTTGGTCGGCAACCAGTCTACCACAGAAACTAATGGTAACCTACTGCGGGATAATCTTCTAACCAGTCAGTCATGTCTCTTTCGAGACATGATCGCCCAAAGCGTGTATCAGGTATGGCATTTAACTGACTGATAGGAGTTTATTTATGTAATCTCTTCATGATTTTCTTTTAGCTTTTTTGATGGTTCTGCATGCTTTTTAAAAATATACTGACAGTGTGAAAAACAAATATGAGAACAAAATGGAAACGGAAACTTGAAATGGGACACACTAAAGAAGGTGCTAATGAGATCAGCAAACAACATTGTCCAAAATGAAAATCAAGTGTAGAAGGAAAAAAAACAAGTGGATGACTGAGAAGATTCTTGACATGATGCAAAGAAGACAGAAAACAACACCAAGACATGGAACGGAATATATAAAACTATACAAAGAAATAAGGAGAAAATGCAAACAGTTTAAAGAGGAATGGCACAACAACAAATTTTCCGAAATAGAGAGACTGAGCACAACTAATAAAGGAGACATGCATAAAAAAATAAGAGAACCAACAGGACAAAAGACCTGCACATCAACAGGATGCATAAAATCCAAGGATAGAACACTCATATTAAAGAAAGAGGAGATACTCCAGAGATAGGAAGAATATATAAAAGATATCTTCCACAATAAGAGAGAGCAACCGACAACACACAGAGATACTGACGGACCGGAAATATTAAAATCCGAAGTAGAAGCTGCAATGGCCAAACTGAATTGAAACAAAACAGCAGGACCAGACGGTGTTGTAATAGAGATGTTGACAACCTCAGACGAATTCAGTGTAGAGAAAATTACAGAAATAGTAAATTAAATTTACAACAGTGGTGAGATACCAGAAGGCCTAAGCAGATCAATTTACAAATGAACTGCGTAAGAAGCCAGGAGCAAATGAATGTGAACTCCACCAAACAATCAGCTTAATGAATCATATAACAAAACTCATCATCCAAATCTTAATGAATAGAGGGAGCAGCAGAATCAGGCCAGAGATAGGACAAGAACAGTGCAGTTTTGTCAAGGATACTGAAACAATGAATGCGATATTTATGCTTAGAATGATATCAGAAAAAGGAATACAAATGAACAAAGACGTGTACCTGTGTTTCATAGACTATGCAAAGACATTCGACAAAGTATGCCATAAAGACTTGACAGAAATGCTCAGTAACCTAAACGTATTCAGGAAAGACAGAGTAATGTAGAGCGGCTCCTGCTGGCAGCAAACTGCCTGCATACGGACAGGAAATGAGTTCAGCAGATATGCAAAGATAGAAAAGGGTACAAGACAGGATGTGTCTTTTTATCAGATCTATTCAACCCTTACAGCGAGACTATTCTGAAAGCCTTAGAAGTCATGCCAGGATTCACCATCAGCAGCCACAATCTAAACAACATAAGGTACGCAGATGACAACAGACACGGAAAGAAAACTACAAGACCCCCCCCTAAAGAAGGTAAATGGAGAAAGTGGAAAGAAAGGACGACAAATAAACTACAAGAAAACTGAATGCATGGTCATCAGTCAAAAAAGGAGTCCAAAATGCCAACTACAGGTCGGGGATACGAAAATCAAGCAGATACAGGAATTTAAATACCTGGGAAGTATTCTAACAAAAGATAAAAAGTGCGACACTGATATTTGAAGGTATGGCTAAGGATGCATTCCAGAAGCCAAGTAGAATATTGAAAGAGAAGAAAATTTCACAAGAAATAAAGAGAGCACTGGATTGCTATGTGATGTCAGTTCTTCAATATGGCAGTGAATAATGGACAATATGATCAAAGGTGAAGGAAAAACTTGAAGCAGCGAAAAGGTGGTTCTACGGAAGCATACTGGATATAAAGTGGGGGATCAATTCCATATTACAATCAATATATAAACTGACCCCTCGCTTTGTGCTCAAAGCAGTTTCTATACATTTATATTCCTGAGATCCAAAAGCACAAGGATGCATTTCAGAAGTTGAGTAGAGTATTAAGGGACAAGAAAATTTCGCTAAAAACAAAGAAGAGAGTACTGGATTGCTATGTGATGCCTTTTTCAATATAGCAGTGAATGCTGAACCAGATCATCAAAGATGAAGGAGAGACTTGAAGCAACCGAAATGTGGTTCTACAGAAGGATACTGAGGATAACATGGACCAAACATGTGAGCAACAATGAGGTTTTAAGGAGGATAGAAATGAAAAGGATACTTATACTTAACATCAGGAAAAGACAGCTAAAGTTCCTGGAACATGTAATGAGGAAGGAGGGCTTGGAGAATCTGATATTTACAGATCAGATAGACGGAAAGAGAGATGAGGGAAATCAGCAAGTAACATACTTGACAGGCTTGAGCAAGTAGATGGTGGAAGAGGGTAACAGGTGAAAGCATGCTAAGAGCCACTAGAAATAGGGAGATGTGGAGAGCCCACATTCTGAAAAAACACTGCACATAGAAGAAGGAGGTTAGGTATCAAATTTTTGTAGTGCTGCTCTATGTAATCTTATTGCCATTTTGCAATCTTTGTTGAACCTGGTCTTTGATGTTTATTTGCTCTTGTGCTTTTTTGGGTATACATTTTCTCACAATTGTTATTAACATTTCCGAGTAATATTCAAGAGATTTCTTTTTGCCTTTTAGTTTTTGACATCATTGGTTTTTATATTCCCTTGTTTAGTTTCCATTAAGGGAGATGATTTTTAATTAGTTCGGAACTGTTCAGTATAATTAGGTAGTGATCACTGCTGTATGAATCACTGAATACTTGCCAACTTCAATCCATGAAAATAGAGGGTCGGGGGTCACAAATCAATAGCTGAGTGTGTATCTGATGCAAAATGTAGATATGTTTTCTAAATGAAAAGTTTAATACATAAGTCATTATTGTTAATTACATTTATGACAGGAGTTAGACATGTATGGGTCTACCTTAAATATTTTATATCCTATTTTTATTTCTTTTCAGTAGGGCAGGTTTGTTGTAAGTCAAAATGTATTTGTTTGTTGATATGATTTTTCTTTTTATTTGTATTATTTTAACATCTGTTATGCCTTGTGTTTTTTTAAGGTGTCATCATTCTTAATTTCTTCTTGTGAGCAGAGTGACAGTTATGGGTATTTTATTATTCCCTTAAAGGAATTAAGAAATTGGGGGGGGGGGGGGGTAAGTCTTTACTTTCCTGTCATTTATTTCATTGACTTTTATGTAAGTTTTCTGTAACTTTTTGGGTTTTTACTTGAATTAGAACTGTTTTTATTTGTTTTTTTTACTGCTTTTGGTTCTATCATGGCTGATATAATCTTTTATAACACATAATGTGACACTTTTGTTATTTCACCCTCTAATGATTCTATGACTATGAAAATTTGAAATTGTTTTTTTCCTGATACTTTTTTTATTTTGTGATTCAAATTGTTCACTATTTTAGAGTTTTCATGCTATGTCTTGGATCGTTTATAAAAGTCATAACATTTTGTTTTTGTATTCACTGTCAGTGTCCTCTATCCGTGTTAAGAGTTTCAGTTTAAGGCATACTATCAGGGGAGACTAATCCCATTCACCAGATACCATCTGAGAGCCACTGATTAAGAAATTCCATGCAAAAATGCCACCATCCAAGTACAGACATTAAGTTTTGGGCTTCATAATAAAACCACTAGATTTTGTTCAAACTGTGTTAATGGATTAGTTAAAAATTGTGAGCCCAATAACTGGGAAAGTTGAAAAAAAAAAAAAAAAAATGGATAATCGACAAAGGCAATATATACTGGAGAGTAGATACCTGTGAAATATTCACTAAAACATACATACATGTTGGAAAAATACCTAAAACTAAGTTTTATCATCAAAATTTTTATGTTATTATTAAGAGGAATGACAAAATAATTTTTTGATAATTAAATTATATTTTTTATCCTTTTAAAATATTCAAAATTTGGGTTAAAAACCATTTTTCTTGCATCAATGCAAGGAGACCATAAATCGGTATGAAAAATTTGAGAGTCTTTTTTTAGTGAAATATGTATTGATTTAGAATTAATTGTGAAATTTTAATAAAAAGTGATATTAAAGTTTTCTTTCTTAGAAAATCTTTGTAAAAACATTTTTTTTTAGTGTTAACTGCCACTTATTTAATTTTACGAAATTTCAAAAAACTTTCTTTTGTTGCACTTGATGTTTGTATTAGCTAATAAGACAAATACTTGAAGAATTTCAATCAAGAAATTATTTTGGTCAAACAGGAGCCCCAGTCTGCTGAATCATAAAATAAAAAATGTAATAAAACTAAGAAATAATTTCATTAGAAAAGATTTTAATTGCTTTTATGAATAATACAAATTATGGACGTGTGTTTGTGGTGCAGTGGATATCAACTTGGAATGAGAAATTGGAAAGCTGAGTTCGAATTCCAGTTTAATTCCTTGCATTCACTTACACCCAGATACCTTTGAGAAAAGTATTAATCTGTTTCTTCCCTCCAGCTATGGGTTTAATAGTAGGACAGATTGAATTCTATAGCAGAAAGTAATGCCAACATACTGCAGGAAAAACTTCTGCCTAGTCAGTCACGTCTCTTTTCAGACATGATCGCCTGAGCATGTGTCACGTATGGCACTTAACTATCTGATATATATATATATATATATATATATATATATCTGCAGACAGATCTGTTTTGCTGTATCACAGCTCATCAGTATGGTTAGACATCCTTTTTTTTAGCTTTTTACCCAGGATCGAAACCCGACCAAATTGGCATCAGTTGACGATTCTACCTCTGAGCTATGGGTACTCAGTAGAAGGAGGCAAACTTTTTAGCATGTATATTATCATTATACACGTCCAATAGCCAGAGTGCTCTAATTCATTTCTGAATGAACGATATGTACTTGCTAGAGTAGCTACTGTTTTTCAAAGTCTACCATTCTTCCAGAGTGCTCAATCAGGGTGTGACAGCGTAAATAACATAGTACACTTGGTATGTAATCCGGGTAAATTCCAAAAGAGACTAACTCGAGAGAACTCAATGTTAAATTCATTTATTTAATTTAATAGAGTAATATTTTATAAAGGATTTACAATTATTACCTTAGATAATACATATTTCACCGCTTTAATGTTCTTAATGCAGCTCGTTAAGAACATCAAAGCTGTGAAATATGTATTATCCAAGGTGATAATCGAAAATACTTTATAAAATTATATATATACACACACACGGATATCAACAAGTATAGATATACAAGCATGAATCATGCATGGCACTTAACTCACGGATATATTATGGTCATGATTGTCTTAAAAAAAAAAAAAAAACTTTTGTTGGATAAATTCTCACAAGAATTGTATTTTAATTAGGATAATATATAAACTTTTAAATCTTAAAATTCTGTAATGGTTAGGTGACATTGTTATAAAGTAAAAACTATTTTCTAATCATAAATGAAAAAGCCTACAATAATTCAGTGACTCAGTATTTTAAAAAGAATTTTGAATTTTTTTGTCTTATAAATGTGCTGATTTCTGTAAATACAGATGTCCATACCCATCATTATCCAAAAATAAGAGCAGTAACTATAATAAATTAAATCTATTGGTAATTTTCTAACATTTTCTCAACAAGCGTCTTCATAGGTAAGACTATAAAAAACAAGTACCTAAAATTCAATGAAATATTAGATTATTTGAAATATTTTCCTAAAGTTTTAAATGGGGGAGTTAAAAACTATAAAAAGATGTTTAAGTTGTATTCATCAAGTAATTTTTACAGTTATGTGCCCTTTACTCAAATTTGCCAAGCATTAAGATATCGATAAATCTGTCAACAACTCATACAGACATTCACCTCCCCGTTAAAAAAGTACTTTTCTGTAATATTTTAAACTAAGAATAAGTAATATTTGTGCTAATTCACATAAATTACACTTTAAATCAATTAATATTTTTAAATAATATTTCAGAAAATGTATATTTTGGAAAGATTTCTGTTAAGAGAATTATGCGATGTTGAAAGATTTGCCAAAATAGCTGATCTTAGAGATTAAAAAAAACAAAAAACAAATTTAAATTCAGTTTGAAATACAGCAAAACACTTTGCTTAATTAGAAATATTTAATCTGTTCAATTAGAATTAAGATTTAAAATAAAACAAAGCTTCAAGAAAGAGTTTTCATTTATAAAATGTCTTAATTTCTTATCTTAGGTATTGTTGGGGTCCACTAAGGGTATATCTTATACTCTCCATCTGGAGAGTATAAGATATTCCCTTAGTGGAATGAGAACAATCAACCACATAAAAATTCTATTATTATTTTAGAATAAATGACCTTCTCTAATTTGTTGAAAAAACAGCATAGCATGATGAAAAAAAAGGTCCCAAACTTAATAAAATGTTTATGCTATTACTAGCAGTATAGCCAGGCGTTGTTCAGGTGTAATGAAAGCTTTAAAACTAATCCAAGGTCCTGGAGCTCAGACTCAGCCTAAAGAATATTTGTGTGAAGTTTGGTGAGAATCGGATAAAAATTGTGGATTTGTATAAAGGACATACAGACACACACAAACACCTTGCCTTTTATATATATAATCGATTTTCTGCACTATTGTAAGAACTGCAACCTTGAAACTTCTGAATATTGTTTCTTATGTCTTTGTCTATGAGTGTATCAAATTTGATTAAAATCGGACCACTCCTTCTATAACTCTATTTTTTTTTTATTATCGATATTTATCGGGGGTACCTCCAAACAAAACCTAGCTAAGAATACTCGCAGACACTTATAGTACAACTGTGTAAATTTTCAAGAAAATCAGTTCAGCCGTTTCAGAGTCTATAGGTAACGGACACACACAAACAGACACACACAAACAGACAAAGTTCCATTCATAAATAAGTTTAGATTAAGAAGAATAGCAAAGTATTTTTTTTTTTTTAATCCTTTTTAACATGTTCAAAATTCTGTTTATAAATCTTGTTTCTTTTATGCATCAACAGTGTAACAGAGTCGACTACAGAAATTTTAGTGCCATTTTCTCCGGTAAAATAATACAGTGATTGGAAATTCTTGCAAAAATCAAATAACAAATGGAATTTAATTAAACTTTCCGGACCTATTCACAAATGAAAAAAATTTATTTTTGAAATTTTTATTTTTAAAAAATATTGGTAAAAATTTATATATATATATATATATATATAACTCTACAAACCTTACAACTACTGCCACTCTGATTCTTGCTTCCTTATCTGTTGGAAGTCCTCCTCTCTGGTTCCTGTATTTAAGAACGCTGGAGAACCTTAAGACCCCTCTAATTATCGCCCTATCAGACTACTGAATGCTGAAGTAGTTCAAGATCTCACAGCCCACTGCCTCTTCTCTGATAAACAGTATGGTTTCTTCTTCACCAGGTCTACTGCTGATATGTTAATGACCATCACAGAGTATATATACCAGGCCCTTGATAAGAATAACTTGAGCTGTTGCACTAGATATCTCCAAACCATTTGACAGAGTCTGGCATGCTGGCCTTCTATGCGCAAGCAACTGGCTGATTGTTTGACCTAATCCATTCTTTCCTTTCAAATCGCATAATGAAGTTAGTATTGAATAGGCATGCTTCCAAATACTATCATACAAAAGTGGGTATCCCTCAAGGCTCTATTTTAGGTCCTACACTTTTCTGATCTTCAGCAACGATCTCCCTGATGTAATCAGATCCCAAGTAGGCATTTATGCTGACGACACAACCATTTACTCCCGATAAGCATTTAAGTAGACATGTACTCGATAAGAAATCTGCCAAGGCTGACAAAGCAAACTTCACTGCTGATCTTGAAAAGTACCTCCAATCTGTGGTGGACTGGGGTAAGAAATGGCTCGTAAATTTTAATGCTTCCAAAACGAAGCTGCTATCCTTTAACCACCACAGACAACTACTCCTATCCCCTATCGGAGTGGATCAGGCTAGCCTCCTTGAAAGCAAAATACTGCGCCTTCTAGGCTTAAATCTATCAACTGACCTAAAGTGGAATGATTACATTGAATCCATAGTTAAATCTGCAGCTCAGAAGGTTGGTTCCCTTTGTAGGTACAGGAAGTTTTTCTTGTCTAAATCCATCTTGCGCATATATAAATCTACCATCCGCCTGTGCATTGAATACTGCTGTCACACCTGGTCAGGTGCCCTTGCTATTCACCTCAGAATTCTTGACAAAACCCAGCAAAGAATCTGCAATGTAATTGATCCTGACCTGGTAGCTCAACTCCAGTCACTTTCTCACCAATGTAATGTGGCTTCCCTCTGTCTCTTCTACAAATATTTTCATGGCTTCTGCTCCAATGAGCTTAGTTCCCTGGTGCTTCCTGCATGAATTTAGTCAAGATTGGATTCTATAGCCTTGGCTAACAACCAGTCTACCGCAGAAAATAATGGCAACCTACTGCAGGATAATCTTCTGCCCAGTCAGTCATGTCTCTTTCAAGACATGATCGCCCAAATGTGTTTCACATATGGCACTTAACTGACTGACTGGACTAGCAGTTAGGTCCCACCCTTTTACAGTGAAACCAATTAAATATAACCACAACTTCTACTCTATTAGCTTCTTTGTTCACACTTCCTGCCTCTGGAATTCCCTTCCATATACTTACTTCCCTTACAGATACAATCTCCAAGAATTTAAATGCAAAGTCAATTGCCATCTCTTATCTTCTTGACTCCCATCCTTTCCCTGACAACCTTTGTATCATGTTCTTCTTCCTTTCCACTCCACTATCATGCAGCTCTCTTCACACCTGTATTCTCATCCTTTTCTTACTCATTCTGTAACTTGTTTCTCTTTCTCATCATTCACCTTTTATATAAACCCCTGCACACCAGTGGCAGTTCTGCCTTGCTTGGGGTGAAATGATTGAGTGTATATATATATATATATATATATATATATATATATATATATATATACACACACACACACACCTTTATAGACACTTAATGTATCATATAAACAGCAAGTAATATAATAATAATAATAATAATAAATCTACACTTTAAACAAAACGTTCATGGAATGAATTTTCACAAGAATTGTTTAGATATTTTTTTTAGTTATAATAATCTATAAATTTTTAAAAATCTTTTAAAAATTCAAAACTTTGATCACATTACATTATTAAATGAAGGTCATATACAACATTATCAGAAAATATGATCAATGACTATAGTGAATTTTAAGTCAACATTCCTAAAATTAAATTACAGAGAATATTTTACAACATTTCAAGATTACTGAATACTTAAAAATAATGTAAAAAAAAAACGAAAACACATTCACCCGTCGTTTTAAATTATGTTTTAACTAGGTACATTCACTAAATCACTGAAAAAACAGCCTAGTATGAATAAAAAAGGCCCCAAAGTTAATAAAAATATATATATTTTCCCATAAAAATGTTTATATTATTATTAAGAGGAAAGATAAAATTTTTTTTTTAATTATTTATAAAAGTTTTTTTAATCCCTTCTAACATGTTCAAAATTTTGGTAAAAAAAAATCTTGTTTTTAGTTAGTGGGTAACCAAATTGTTATGAGGGTTTACAATGGAAAACGTAATATTACATAACTCAGTTTTTTTTTTGTGACAAACATATTAATTTGGAAATTCTTGCAAAAATCAAATAATTGTCAGATTTTAATGAAACTTTCAGAACTCATTCACAAATGAATTAAATTATTTTTGAAAAATCTTGGTAAGAATTTATTTTTTTACATATTTTACCTCCCACCTTCACGTAAATTCATAAAATTTTAATAAAATAATTTTGTTGCAGTAATTATTTTTATTAATTAAACACAGGACTCATTGGGAATGTAAATAATTTAATTTTGCCTTTATTTCCGAAAATCTGCTCCCAATAATAAAATAAAAAATGCAGTATTTGTTTATATTTCTGAGATGAGGTAGTATTTACACAATTTGGACTACTGTCCTCATCTTTGTTGCCATTTGTACAAATGGCAACAAAGATGAGGACAATAATCTGAATAATGTAAATAGTAAAAAAAAAAAAAAAAGGCAAAATAACTATGACATTTAATTTGATAAGCTTTTAATTGTTTAAATAAATAATATGAATTAAGGACATTATAGACTGAAGAAAAAATCTTTTTTCAATTAATAATGAAATTTAAAAGAATTGTTTTCCATTTTTTTAAATTGTAATACTTTCTAAAGTTTTAAAAATCTTTGAAATATACTTCAAAGAATGTTCGAGTTTAGTTTAAAAACTTATTAAGCAAAGATTATATTTACTAATCAGAAATTAAAAAGTTTAATACAAATCGTAGTGCCTTTCTAATTTTGATTTTTGTATATTTAAAATTTTGTTTTTTGTATGCTTATTTCTATGTGTAAATTAAAAAGTCATGCATTTCCTGGTTTCTTCCCCTTGCAGGAAAAAGATTTGTACAATTATGTCACTTGTGAATGCCATACATTTATCTTAACACATGAAAAATTTTAGATTCCAATCAATATAATTCCTGTTTGAAATAAACCAGAATATTTTGCTTACTGAAAATAGTAAATTTAATCATTTAACTTTCAAAACTAAAATAGAAGTTTCAAGAAAACTTATTTTTAAAAATTCAATATAAAATTTAGATATCTGGGGAGGTACCTAGTTAGGTATTTTTTTTTTTTTTTTTTTTTTTTGAAGATTTCACTGAGAGCTAATGGATTAAATTTACTATTTCCAGTAAACAAAATAGTTACCTCCAGTGCTAGAGTGTATTTCAAACAAAAATTAATTGATTATAGTCGGCTCACTTTTTTGGCTAAAAATATAGCGGATAACGCCCTTTTTAGTTGTTTTTCATCTCAATGTAATTTTCTTTATTAAAAATCTTCCAAAAATAAAATATACCATTCTGAAACTTTATTTGTTGGAGGAATATTAGCTGATTTAAAGTATAATTCATCTCATTTTTAATCAAATACTATATTTACTTTAAGCTGAAAATAACAGAGAAAGGGATTTTTAAAACAAACAGTAGCAACGATTCCGTAAACCTTTAATAGCTCGTCAATCACTTAACAGGTACTGAGAGGTGTTGACAGTTTTATTGTTTTTCTTTTGGGAGACTGGATCTGTTACCGAGTCTGAAGAAGGCCGCAGAGTACAATGACCTTGTGTTGTGAACTTGTTGTGAGTATCACAACAAAGATGAGCTTAATAAATTTTCATGTAAAAATTGGAATTAAGAATTAAAATTAAATGCTTGCTGTCATTCTACAAATTAATCAAAATAATTATTTTTGTTGTTGTTCAATAGTGCTATTTATTTTTAAATTGACGGGAATGGCATATCATGAAGTTTCGTTACGGTTAAATAAAATTTTTTAAAAAGTTTAAGCGAACGAAATTATTTGGTTCAAAAATTCAGTTTTTAAAATTTTGATTCCATCATTAATTTTCTGTTTTTAAAACGTGACTTTAAATACGAAAACAAAAAAAAGGCACTCTTTTTTTAAAACGAATTGAAACTTAAACAACCCCACCCACCAACAAAAAACTGAACTTTAAGTCTGCGAAATAATAGAAAATTAGTTATTTTTAGTATCAGTTTAATTTTAGTAATTATTTTTAATTTCTAAAGCAACGTAATTGTCAGATGACAGAAGAATTGTCAACATGAAGAAGACATACTGAGATGAAAGTATGGGTGTTCAAAAGAGACATAAATTGTGTTAGGTTTGAGATCTTACAACATTTCAAAACTGTCGTCATAGTCTTTAATTAATTCTTAGTTAGCTTTTTTTCATCACAACATTCTAGATCGACTTACTCTCCGACGATAAAATAAGCAAACGTGAACATAAAGAAAATATTCTTCGTTATAAAAAATATTGGCTTGTCTTTTTTAAGTTAAAAATGTACCGGGCATCCGTATATTTTTTTTTTAGAGACAGCCTCCACATTGTACTAAGATCAACTTGGTTACAATTCTGAAGCGACCAAAATAAATAAAACCTAAAAGAAACGACCTTGAGCGCTTTCATATGGGGTGATGGTTAAGGGCTTAAAACAGATTTTCAGTCACATTATTTGCCTTGATTTTTTTTTTTTTTTACACAAATTTTTTACTGGGCACACTTTTTAAGGTAAAGAAAAGTAGCAGGTGATAGCCAAGCATTTCGAATTGAATTAATTTTTTTTTTTACTATACGATTGATTAAATTTTCTAACTTTAACGACTGAATAAATTACAAAGAAAAAAAACATCATGCCTAAATAAGAAACCATAAATAAAAATTAATTAAAAATTCTTTCGTTTAAAAAACGCGTTAATTTTCTCAGCTGGTGAAACGGCAGTCGAACTGATTATTTTTTTTTGCTCTTGTGAAATTTTGGGAATTGAAGCAAAAAGCCAATTTAATGAATGGATTTGGAGATCGAGTCGAAAAAAAAAATATATTACGAACAATTGTGGCCTGGGTAATTCGAAATTTTTGCGACGATGTGAAAATAAAAAAAAGAATTTGATCTCAGAATCTCAAAGCATGTTTTAGAGTTAACTTTGACTGATCATTAAATTTGTTTTCAGATTGTTTAAACATTTTAAAGAACATACTTTACTATAACTTTCAAAAACTTAAAGAAAAAAAAAGTAGAGATATGTTTTGAATTAAATCTCAGGCTTAAAAAATAAAAGAATCGGACATGTCATCATTTTTAGAATTCTTTTCTAAACAACTCGCCTACGTTGATTTTTATCATTTAATTTTAAAGAAAGAAGCAGGTAAATATAAGCATAAAAAATTCATTGTGGTTATTTTGACGTTTATAAGTTGTTTAGAGAAGAAGATAGTGTTCAAAATTATGGAAATAATTTCAGTTTTAAAAAAAATTATACAAACTCAATTATATGATCTGACCATAAAATATCAACAAATTAAACTTTATTTTTCGAAACAAAGTATCTCTCCAGTTTTGTCCAGTGTAAAATCAGTTTCAATTTCAAATGAATAAAAAGCACATTATCTTTCCGAATTAAATATCCGTCCACTCATTTTTCGATACCTAAGTTAAGTACCATTTATTAATTATTACTATTTTTGTCTGCTGAATTATTAGAAGACTGTCTTTCTCTCTTAAAGATGCAGGTATACTTTGATGATGAAAATTAAAGATCTTATTCTTAAATCTCCGAAAGAAATGACTACCCATAGAAGTTTTTTAAAAATAAAATATGTGATGAAAAAGCACCTTGCATATTTCCATCCCCTATCAATCTCAATTTGCTTTTTATCATGATTGCAATTGTTTTCTTTTGTTTTTTTTACAAAGTTAACTTCCGAAAATTAAGTAAGTAAATCAAATGATGGAAAAGTAATAAAATAATAATAATATCGGATTATTTATCCCCACACACCTGTGCTCAATCAACGTTGCCTTTGAAAATTGCTTTTTGTTTTTATTTACATTTATTTACGTGTAAACAAAAAAGTGATATTTTGGTCAAATAGTCGGGGATCAATTTATAAGCATAATGTACCACAAAATGAACCTTGAACGTGCTTTTTACTAACAATTTTTTTTTTATAAAATTGTTTTTTTTTTCATATTTTTTTTAAAGAAATGATCAGGTATCAATTAAAAAACAATTATTTTTGTGTCATTTTCACCTCATTTAAATTATCCACGACGAATATTAAAAATATTAAGATAAAATATTTAAAATTTTATTGCGTTTTAAACTTTTCACCCCAAAATTTTAAACAATTCAATTTTTTGCGTGGAAATGTAAAATTTGTAAATCATAAAAAATTATAATTTATAAAATTTCTTCTCTAATTATTCATTTTTAGAATTAATTCAATTCTCACTTAAATGCCTAGCTCGTCTACTAAAAATCAAATTTTAAAAAACTGTGAAAAAAAAAATTCAAATGTAAACAAAGGCGTTTACAAAAAGAAAGAAATTATTTTTTATGGAAGCACTTAAAGACTAAACAATCTAACATTATCGTAAAAAAATGTTTGTTTACAAGGAAATATAGGAAAATTCTATATATTTTAATTTTTAATTTTACACTGGAAGCACAAATAAAAACAAAAAATGTCAATATTTCCTCGAGAAATCCAGATTATTTTTATTAATATGTTATTAAGATTATTTTTAAGAACCTTTTTTAGGCTTTTTATTTTGTTTATTGTGTAGCTTTGCAAAGAAAATAAAAATGTCAAGAAAAATTTAAAAAAAAACAAAAACAAAACAAAAGCTTCTTTTTTTTATCCACGAGAGGAAAGAAAAAAGTTTGTCCTTAAATTCCCTTTTTCTTTTTTTAAAAAAATGACGAATGTCTCAAAATGTCCTACTTTACCAATCTCATATTCTGGTTATATTTTTTGCGAATAAAAAGATATTGTGAATAGTGTAGAAAAGTGATAATGATTTTTAAAAAAATGGTCATACAGCTTAGCTTTTATTTTCGACTTTTGAACAGATTAACTGACAAAAAGAAATGCAATAATGATTTGTCTCCAATTCATCTTTGATCAAATATTAAAAAAATAATTTGTCAACGAAAAATAAATGAAAAAAAAAAAGATTTTTGGTTAAAAATTGGTAGTTACAATATGAAACTGGGTAAATATTCCTTTTGGGGGGGATTTTGTTATGGCATATTTCTTACCTTGCTTTTTAGTATTTTTAGAATCATAATGCTCTGATGATTGTACAGTCTCCACTTTTGCTTGGTGAACAGTGCCGCCCTTGTCTGTTTTTGTGCCGTTGTTTTGGTCTGCCGAGTAAAAGAATTGCGGTGGAGAGGTTGTCCACTTCTTTGAGGAAGAAGAAGTGTTGCTGTTTAAAGGAGGACGAGACGATGGCAGACTGTTGTTGAGTGCGGCCATAGAACGGCTGGCGCACCAGTCAAGATAAAAAAAAACTACTTCTTTTTTGTTTTTTACTTACATATAATACTTTGAAGTAATCGTAATATTATGCCTTTCGACCATCCGTACGTCTTTCCCTTCCTTTTACCATTAAACAAACTCCAACGTTGATCGTTTTACCCCAACATAATTCGTTTGGATTTAAATAGCATCTCATCTTGGGGTTTTACGATTTTGATAACCATATTTCCCTCAAAAAAACCATTGGTATTTCGACGTATGTAAATATTTGATCCTGGAGGAGATACTTTTTTAAAAAAAGTACTTGTGTGTGTATGCGTTTATCTCTCTCTCTTTCTCTCTCTCCCTCCTTTGTTGATAGCGGATAATGAATAAGATCAGACAAGCTGCTTACTACGGTAACCCAACAGGGACATAATATAAGTGATTACATCACCGTTACATCACAAGAAAACAATCGAAATTCTCACTTACTCTCTCTCTCACCCTATTCCTCTTTTTACTCCCCCTCCCTCCAGCTCTCTCTGTCACTCCCCCCTCTCTCTCTTTATTCAGTATGATGAATAACGTAATTAAAACTGGGTGTCGATTCTACGAATGATGAGCAACGCTATAAAAATATTTATAAATTATATCTCTTTCTCTTCTAAAAAAAAGAAATAGAATGACAATTTAAAACAATTAAAGTGAAAGTTTCCTATAAATTTATTCAGACGAAACTTATAATAATTTTTACTGTTTTTATTTACAATAACAATAAAAAACACAAAATAGTCAATTTGCCAGGATAAATTTTCATCATTATATCTGCATGTCAAAAATACAGAGGAAAAGTTTAAATGACAAAAATAAAATTAAAATATAATTGAAAATTTGAAATTCTACCCCTCTTACTCTTTGTGTGTGCATGTATTCATGTATGTGTCCGTGTATGCATATGATACATAGTTTTACTTTTAACATGTGATATATTTATGGCTGAAAGTGCTCAATATCAGCGAGCAACAACAGTCTGTTTCATAAGTGAACGCACTCTTCAAGCCTTATGTGTGTATGTGTGTGTGTGTGCGCGCGCGTGTGTGTGTAGCTGTAGTGTACTCTTATTTTGCAATTTGCCTTGCTTTCTAGTGCGTTTATTTAACGTTATATTTTAAAAAGTTAATCTTTATAGAGCTTCTAAATCGCGTAAAAAATACATATTTTTTGTTGTTGATATATATTTGTACATTAATACTTTATGTTCCAAAAGTTGTCACAACCGGTGGTAGTAGTGGGGGTCTAGCTCCCACTGCTAATAAAATGCTAAAAAGTCCAACTCCAAGCTGGAAAAAAGGAACGAAATTAGACGACCGGCATCTAATAACCAGATACTTCGTCATGTAGATGGAACAACATCATCAGCTTCCGTTTTTATTTTACAAAGGGTTTTAAAGATGACATGGAACAAAAGAAATAAGCTACTGGACAAAAGTTAAGGAACGATGTTAATAATTTGCATAAACTTTTAATTTACATTGTTAAAAAAAAACTCGATGGAGCTTTTCAACAATAAGAAAAGTTCATTTATCATTAGGACTTTATTTTTAAGCAATATGGCAAATTCTACAAGCAGAACGCTCTCTTTTGAACAAAAAACTCATTATCTCTAACTATGAAGTCAATTCTAGAAATTTCTGATATTGTTCATAAGTCTAAAAGTGTCGTTCATCGTGTAATTAACAGGTATAAAACCGATAAAACGTTAGATGCAAAACCAAAAACCGGCAGACCCCCCCAAAAAAACATCGCAAAAAGAAGATTAAAAAATTGTTAGAATATCTACAAAAACCGCTTTGAAACTACGACATCAATTGCGCGTAAATTTAATGAAGAGACAAGTAAATAAGATCTCAAAGAAAACGGTTGCTCGCAGGTTAAAAAAATGCTGGATTGCATGTCCGTATTCCAAAGCGAAACCAAAAGGGATGCCTGGAGTATGCGAGAGAACATGATGTTTGGACTGACGCACAATGGAATACAGTTAATTTCAGTGATGAGTCAAAGTTTACTATATTTGGTTCTGAGGGATACACTTACGTACACCGTAGAACAGGTGGAAGACTGTCTTTTCAATGCATCAAGAAAACCGTTAAGTTTGGTAGCAGTCGCACAGACACAAATGATGCTGAACGCTCAGGTAGTTGTCCTGAAAACACCCAAAACATACACAAACTCATTTTGGCCGATCGTAAATTGGAGTTGCGTGAGATAGCAGAGGAGTTGAACATATCAGAAGGCAGTGTGTTCACCATTTTGCATGAATATTTGTCAATAAGAAAGCTGTTTTCAAAATGGGTGCCGCGTTTACTCACAGTTTGTCAAAAACAACAACGCGTCGACGCTTCATAGCGTTGTTTGCAACTGTTTCAGTGCAACAAGAAGGAGATATTGCGTAAATAAGTGACAATGGATGAAACACAGATCCACTACTTCACTTCGGAGTCAAATTGGCAGTCAGTTGAGCGGACAGGAGCAGATGAAAGCCGTCGAAAGCGACAAAAGACGCAAGCATCAGCAGGCCTCCGTATTTTGGGATGCGCAGAGTATTTTGTTCATCGATTACCTTAAGGAAGAAAGAACCATCAACAATTATATAAAATTACTGGGACGTTTAAAGAAACAACTCGCCAAACCGGCCACAAATGAAGAAGAAAAAAGTGATCTTTCGCCAAGACAATGCACCCAGTCACAAGTCGATCGCAACGATGGCAAAACTACATAAATAGCACTTCGAACTGCTTCTGCAACCACCCTATTCTCCAGATCTGGCCCCCAGAAACTACTGGCTGTTTGCAGACCTCAAAAGACTGTTCAAGGGAAAGAGATTTGGCTCCAATGAATAAGTGATATCGGAAACTGAGTCGAATTTTGAGGTCAAAGACAAATCGTTCTACAAAAAAGACATTGAAGTGTTAGAGAACAGTTGGAATAAGTGTATCACCCTAGAAGGAGACTATGTTGATAAAGTCGAATTTTGCCTAAAAGTTGTTGTTTTATTAGTTATGCCCGGGACTTATTGAGTGATGTGTTATATATATATATATATATATATATATATATATATATATATATATATATATATATGTGTGTGTGTGTGTGTGTGTGTGTGTGTGTGTGTGTGTGTGTGTGAGTTTTTGACCCTGGGTTTCACGCTCTTGCGATCGTCAAACGATCGTGAAACCCAGGGTCACAAACTCACACCTATCTATCTATCTATCTATCTATCTATCTATCTATCTATCTATCTATCTATCCGACGATCGCAAGAGCGTGAAACTCAGGCTCACAAACTAAAACCTATCTATATGAATATGTCTGCTCTGTCACTGATATTGAGCGCTTTCAAATAAATATCACGCATATATATAATATATTATATATATATACACAAAGAATCTCAAGCTAGCCAAAACCTACCGCGGTTTCACACTACGGCTCGTCAGGAGCCGTAGTGTGAAACCGCGGTAGGTTTTGGCTAGCTTGAGATTCTTTGTGTGTCTTTGCTCTACTTTTGCATTTCGTTTGTACTTTGTATCGAGCACTTTTTCTTTCTTTTTTTTTTGTGGTTGGTTCCGTTTGGGTTTTTTTTTCTTTACTGCGGAGTATCGTATGTCTTGTCCTTATTCCGCGGATTTCTTTTTTTTCTCCCCTCTTATCCAACGCCTTAGTGCACCGGATTGTAACGGAATTAGGTTCTGTTTGTTAATGGTTTTTCTTAAGGTTTATCTTAGTATAAATTTAAAACTTAAATACTTGCAGAGACTATTTAGTTATTATTTTGAATATATATATATATATACACACTTTTCAATTATATATATATGTATATATTCTTTGTTTGGTTTTGACTGAATTTTTCCACATACAAATTTTTTTAGATGTAACTATTTAAATATAAAAAATCTTGCCAAAGTGCAGTGAGATAAACTTCAATTGAAATTGATCTACTCGAAATATGCCTAAAAGTGATTTATATATTTTCCCCGTTATTTCTTATTTGAATTTCTCCATAATTCAAATAACTGACTCAAAAGATGACTGACTCAAAAATAACTGACTCAAAAAATAACTGACTTAAAAGATAACTGACTTAAAAGATCACTCAAAAAATAACTGACTTAAAAGATAATTGACTCAAACAATAACTGACTCAACAGATAACTGACTCAAAAAATAACTAAAAAATAACTGACTCAAAATATAACTGACTCAAAAGATAACTGACTCAAAAGATAACTGACTCAAAAGATAACAGCATCTAAGACGTTTGAATATGCTTAGTTGTTATGATAGAAATAAAGCAAACATGCGTGTATGTGTGTGTGCGTTTTTTTGTGTGTGTGCGTGTGCGTGTGTGTGATTTTTGACTTCCAACCGAGACTTTGCTTATTGGGAATTGATGATTTCGAGAAAGGCATGAATCAATTATCCCTGCGTCTTGTTCCATTGCCAGGCATCTCAACAAAAATTTGCTTAATTCTCATCTGATAGCTGACAGAGGGAAGAGTTGCGGAGTGAGAACTTCCATAACTGACGAGGCGACAGCTGCAAAATATTCATTCATTCATATATATATATATATATATATATATATATATATATATATATATATATATATAAGCATGCGGTGTGGGTATAAAAGAATCCAAAGAAGTATGCTGTACATACAGTGGTAGGATAACTCTCTAAGAGAGCTCTAAATATATATGTATATAAACACATATAGAGCAAATATAAGATTAAGGCAGACACGTTACCAGGAAATAACGTGTCTGCTTTAAGTTTTTCTGATATATATATATATATATATGTGTGTGTGTGTGTGTGTGTGTGTGTGTGTGTGTGTGTGTGTGTGTGTATTCCATTGAATAATGATAACACGATTATGAAATATAATGTCGTTTTGAGTCGACTTAGTCATACTGAATTCTGTAGTAAGGATATAAGGCTCACTTGGTATTTACCCGAGCCACACAATAGAGGTGGGATGTTGCATAAGGAGGGTTTTTAACGTGAGGTATTCCGAGCGCGTATGCTCAGGTAAAAATATTCAGTAGACCATGCATACGTGTGATCGAGTCTAATCTAGTTAGTCCAGACGATACACTGCTCTTCGGTATAGCCTTATCTGGGTGCCTCTTTGCCTGGAAATGGAGTGGTTTAACTGATATTCATCTGTCTCCCCACTGAGCTGGAATGCGGCACAAAACCTTTTTTTTCCCCCAGACGAAGTTCTACTCTTCGACGGAGCCCCGTCTGGGTTCCTCCTGTCCGAAACCAATGAGGAAAACAGTTGCCAACCAGTCGGATTCGAGACTGGTAGCTCTCTTCCCGAAGGCAGAGAATCCAACACGATCTAGCTAGCGAGTGGTTCGATCAATATTTATCTGCTTCCTCACGTAGGCAGAACGTAGCCCGAGGTCATTTTAAAGTGGAGTCTCCGAGCTCTTAAGCTTGGTTAAAATTATCCCGTAGACCCTGCCTTATGCAGGGTCTGGGCTGCTGTCAGTTTTCCCCAGACGAGGTTCTAGTCTTCGACGAAACCCCGTTTAGGTTCTTTTCTTGCTATTCCTTCTGTGTACAAAAGTACTCCATCACAAAAAGAAAATACTGTCTTATTATTACCAAGTTTAATTTTAGTTTTACTTTACTTAACTTCGTGTCATTCATATTTTTTTGAATAAACGTATCCTTTTTAGAATGAAATTTGCTATCGACTATAGTGACCGGCAATTCTTTAATAGCGTTGCACACCAGGCGTTTTATTTCGTTTTCAGATTCCAGAAAAGTAATCATAGTCTCATCAAAATCTTTTTTTACATTTCGATGTCAATCTCTCCCAATTTTTGATGGTAGAAATTCTATCTTGAAATCATAGTTCAATAAATTCGTATTCCAACACTGTAGTCTGTTAGCAATATGATTTTTCTTCCTATTATCATCCTTTAAAGTGCCGAATCCAGGTGTGTCGTCAGTGTTGTTGCCCCCATGTCGTTAGAAGTTTCGGGTCTCAATAAACAGCAGACTTCTTCGATAGGCGACCCAACCGAATATGATCAGTATTCGGCTCGCACCCAGAAAAAAAACTGCTACTAGCTTTAGGACGTGCATTATATAAGTTCCCCCAGAAAAGTTAATTAATCAAGACTTGGGCTATTCGATGTAATAGATCGGGTTATGCTTGGTTGTACTGACCCTCCTACATACGGCCAAGACGGGGTGTCTTTTTGAAGAGAAGAAAATAAACCAATATATATATATATATATATATATATATATATATATATATATATATATATATTAAAAAAATAATAAAATAAACTGCTTTATCATATTGGCTTGTCTTACGATTTTCCTTTCTGTTCCTCCAATTTTTAACTTTATTATATCTTAATTTATTTACAGCAAAAATTATAGCAAGAGCTTCCTTCTCAATTATACAGTAGCATTTTTTCTATTTGTTAATATTCTTGAAGCATGGGCGAGGGCTTTCTCTGTACCGTCTTCAAATTTATGGCCTATTACTGCTTCTATGCCGTATTCACTCGAATCCGACGATATTATTATTTGTCACTGTGGGTCTTAATGTGTCAACAGTGAAGTTAGTAGTTTTTTTAGTTTCTTCAAAAGCTTTTTGACATCCAGCCGACCAATTTCATTTCGTACCCTTCTTAAGTGAATAATTCAGAGGTGCTCACAATTTGTACATATCTGGCTCATAAATATTATAATAATTTGGTAATCCGTGAAATGACTGCAGAGTCGCCAAATTTCTCGGGGTGGCATGTCTTTAATGGCACTTGCTGTAACAGGATCTGGTCTTCTTCCTTTTTCGTGGAATACCGGATCTAAATATTTAATCTTCTTCATAAAAGACTGAGATTTCTGCACACTGAGTTTGAAACCGTAATCATGCAGTCTCTGAAACACTTGCTGAATTAGTTTTATGGACTGTATTTTCGTAACATTCTTAATAAGTGAAATGTTGTCGAGGTAAGCGACGACACCGTCTAATGCAGCCAATCCATTATGAGCTACAAAATACCTGGGGCTAATTTTACACCCAAGGGTAATCTTCTAAACTTGTAGAATTCTTTATGTGTATTTCTGGCATTTCTCATCCACTTCGATTTGAAGATATGCTTCAGACAGGTCAATATTTGATAAAAAATTACCACCTTTTAATTTGGTAAATATATCCTATAAAGTTGGTAAGGAGGCAATCATTCAACTCACTCGAAAAAATCTGCTCATGAATTAATCTTATTATTTTTCTTTCTTACATATAAACCATTAACGTGGCCCATTCTGAATAATCTACTTTTTTCAATAACTCCACGGTTTTCTAACCTATCAACTTCGTTGTTAACAGACCCCAACGCTGCAAAGGACGTATTTCTCTTAGGTTTAAAAACTGGTATCACATTTTTTTTATAATTTAAAAAATGTTTTGCCTTTGTACATTTTCCCAATTCCTCTGAGAAAATATTCGTGAATTTATTTTTAAGTTTACTCAGTATTTCTTCAGCTCTAACTTTTTTCTCTTTTCTTTAACTTTTCTACAGAATAAATTCGCCTGTCTGCTTGCCGAACGCGCGCTACAGAGAGCCACAAGCCTGCCTGCCTGCCTGCCTGCCTGGGCCAAGTGTTTGCTTGCTGGCGTACGGCCGTCTCCGTCAACCTGTGCAGCGAACCTAATTCGTGTAACAAACTTTGCTTTTGTGGTGCAGTAGATATCGGCTCAAAACGAGAAATCAGGAGGCTTACATTTACTTACGCGAAAATACCCTTGGGAAAGGTATTAATCCATCTCTTCCCTACAGTTATGGGTTAAATAATAGGACAGATTGGGTTCTATAGCCTTGGCTGGCAACCAGTCTACTGCAGAAAACAATGGAAACCTACTGCGGGATAATCTTCTGCCCAGTCGGTCATGTCTCGAAAGAGACATGATCGCCCAATGCATGTATCACGTATGGCACTTAACTGGCACTTAACATTCTACTCTGAAAATGACCTCGTACCTTCTGAAGTACAATAGGAATGTAATGTTTTCTTCTGGGGCGTAATTGAATCCACAAATTTAATTAGTGAGTCCGGCGAAAATGAAATTGACGCATTGTTCCTTGCTTTTCTCAGATTGCCTTCAACCATTCGCATTTTCTTCGTCATGCTAAGCGAGAGATTTTTTTCTTTCTCGTGTGAATTCGTCGCCACTTTATATTAAAGTACTATACATGTACGGATGTGCGTTGTGGCGCAGTGGATATCGGCTCGGAACGAGAAATCGGAGAACCGAGTTCAAATTCCAGTTGAATTCATTGCATTCACTTACGCGCAAATACCCTTGGGAAAGGTATTAATCCGTTTATTCCTTCCAGTTATGGGTTAAATAACAGGACAGATTGGGTTCTATAGCCTTGGTCGGCAACCAGTCTACCACAGAAAGCAATGGCAACCTACTGCGGGATAATCTTCTGCCCAGTCAGTCATGTCTGTTTCGAGACATGATCGCCCAATCGTGTATCACGTAAGGCACTTAACTGACTGACTGACTGACTATACATGTATAAATTTGGAGTTGACAATGAATTAAATAATTTAAAAGTAATATCTAGGACGTTATCATAATATATAATAATAAGGAAAAACACAATTATAATAGATTATTATGAAATAAAATATATTAATATAATATATAATATAGAATGTAGTGTACACATAAATAAAACAATATTATAATATTACGAATGATATGAAATAATATATAGAAGTATCATTAAAATATTTAATTATATCTGTTGGTAGACACAAATTGGATTCATGGAGTATAGATTTGTAGAAAGATGTAGTAGTGATATAATGTTTTAAACGAGTGGTTATAGTTAATAATAATAATACTTTTAATATATTTTTCAAGGTATTGTCTCCTTAAAAGGTCATATTCTTTTTTAATTGAAAGTAGCGCTAGAAAAATCAAAATTGTGCCCTATGTTGTTTCGATATAATACAAGAAAGTTGGAACGTTTGTCGAAACGTAAATCTTTTTTATGTTCGTAGATCCGCATTTTTGAGATTTCATGATGATTCCCTTATGTATACGTTTTTGCATTGTAGACACTGTATTTTGTAAATTCCGGCATTTAAATCAGTGACTGATGTTTTTTTTTTTTCAATCTGATAATATCATTTCGATTTGATTCCTCCTTAAAAGGTTATGTTCTTTTTTAATTAAACTAGCATTAGAGAAATCAAAATTGTGTCCTACGTTGTTTTGATGTAACACAAGTGAGTTGGAGCGTTTGTCAAAATGTAAATCTCTTTTGTGCTCGTAGAACATGTCTAAACATCTCTATCATTTTAGTCTCACGTACAGCCTGGTGGCTAAAATGGTTGTGTAAATCGAGATTAAATACATTTCAAATGCTGATTTTCTAAAGATTGCATTTAACTTTGTCCAACATGAAGATAGGCCTTTTTTAATCTCTCATTTCTCTACGTCATAAAATGTCCTTTATTTTCTTTGACTGTAAGCAAAAACATAATTATTTTATCTTAGTTCCTTAAAAATTCCATCACATTGTAAAACAATTTTTATTGTTTTTGCTAAAAGAGGTTGGAAATGTAGCGTAGGGCTGCGGGTTCCTTGAACGACGGAAGTCACCAGTGTAGCGTAGGGAGCTGGTTAATGTTTCTTTGATTCGGCCTTGTGTCAGACTTAACCGAACTCCCTACAGCTTACAGGATTTATGCAGAGTTATAATCACCAGAATGTCTTCATCATCAGAAGGTTGGTTGTCGGCAGGTTGGAATATGTGGAATTGTGTGGAATAGCGTAAGAAGAATAAAATATACATTTTGCATTTTAAAATAGAAATTTATTAAAGAGAAAGACTAACATAAGTTGTAGGAGTTCATGTGCAATTAGAAACATTAATAAGAGATTAAGGGTAGAGTTCGTACAAAATGTCCGTAGTAGTAATTGTTGAAATAGATAAGGAGAAAGAGAAAGAGGACAATGTCCGGGTCGCTTGAAGTTTGAAGTTACATTTTAGATGTGTGTCTCTCTTTCGCTGCTCCCATCTCTCTGCTGAGTCTCTGACGCGCGCTTTTCTGTCATTTATATGTCCTTTTGAATTTCGCACTGGATCGCTAAGTCCTTTCAAGTCTTACAAGTCGCTCCCATTGGTCAAAATCATTTTAGCACCTACATGCGAAATCTGGTTTCGACTTTTTCGTTAAGTACATGGTCAATCCTTTTTCTATTTGGGAAAACCAGGATTTCACACGTCGTTATGAAGTTTTGTAAAAGTGAAGAAGAAAGTTGATTTAATTAATTTCTTATCCAATACAAAATAAGCTGATAATAATAAAACATTTTCTTCTTAGAAAAGAAGTGATATTTTGACAGATTACAATCCCAATCATGAATAATGTAGCCCACAAGGGTCGTTGGAGCATCATACGTATTGCAACTATAGTAACTGTGGGAAAAATAGCCTAACAGAGCGAGTTCTTCATCACATTAGATTACAATTATCCTTTGCTTTTTTTATGCATACATTAAATGTCAAGTCTAAGAAAAAACAATTAATATTGCGACGACTTTCCATAGACAATAAGGTTAACTTTAAGTAGAACATATTTGATACGTAATATATTTGACTTATATTTGATAGGTAAAACTTTCTAAACAGATAAGACAAATCTTGTTTGATTTATGTTAACTTAGATAAAAGATTTCATTTCAAAAGCAGAATTTCAAAAAGCCGAGTTAAAGCAATAAAAATCACACGTATTCGTCTGTGTCTAAACTTTAGAATAATCAAAAGCCGACCAAGTATTATGTTTTTAAAACTTAAGTTAGGACAACACAAGGACAAATAGACAAGGGGAAACTTTATTGCACCAATGTTTCACCTGCTTGCCTTGAAAATCACTATTTGAGAAGCAGACTTTTTAACTAGGTGGAAACACTGACCAGCTACAACTGGTAAGAAAATTAGCTCTTATAGAGGCTACAATAATTTTAATCAGCTCATATCATAGTTCAGCTGAGTATAAAGAAATTACGTTGCACCAAAAGGCATGTCTACCTACTTTAAAATCAGTATCTGAAATTCTAGATTTTATCTAAATTCAAACATTAACCATTGACCCATGTTTGATAAACGTGACTCACTCTGTCTCGCTTATAATGCAGGATAAATCGGAATGATATTTAGTCCGCCTAGTTTAGTCTAATTTAGACAAAGTTAGACTTGGGATGGGGTAGGGAGTCGTCCACTAGAATATAGAGTTGGTAATGTTCAGGGATGTGCGTTGTGGTGCAGTGGATATCGGCTCGGAACGAGAAATCGGGAAGGCGAGTTCGAATTCCACTTGAATTCCTCGCATTCACTTACGCGCAAATATCCTTGGGAAAAGTATCAATCCGTCTCTTCCTTATAGTTAGGGGTTAAATAACAGGACAGATTGGGTTCTATAGCCTTGGTTGGCAACCAGTCTACCGCAGAAAGTAATGGCAACCTACTGCGGAATAAGTTTCTGCCCAGTCAGTCATATCTCTTTCGAGACATGATCGCCCAAAGCGTGTCTCACGTATGGCACTAAACTGACTGAATGTTCTAATCTTCCAAATCAAGAAATACTATTTGCCTTGGATATCAGCGCTCAAAATGTTGACTTTTGCCTGAACCCAAACGCTGACATCCTATGGCCCTGATGAGAGATATAGAACCAAACCAAACCCTGATGAGAGATATAGAACCAAACCAAATTCAATAAATGCCATGTATAATCTAATTAATCATTTGGAGGACGGGTGTTTTCATTCAGTCAATTCTCTTACGCTCCTCAGGTGTATATTGCAGTTGATGGTTTTTAAATTAGAGACTGAAATAACAAAGGTAAGGATACTCTTCTGAATGAGTCACTGAACAAGGATAAATCAAAACCGTGCATAAGCTTTAACTCCTAAATAAATGATGGTAAGTTGTCCCTTTCCCAGAATATTTCCCTAATATACTGAGAAAGAAAATATTAAAAGAACCAAAGTTTTCATGTCGTGTTTTTCAATATGTCTGTGGCGCAGGGAGCTGGTTAATATTTCTTTCTTGTCTCAGACTTCACCGAACTCCGTACAGCTTACAAGTTTTATGTTGAATTATAATCATCAGAATTATTAACAGAAGGTTTTCATCATCAGAGGGATGGTTGTCGGCAGGTTGAAATATATGGAATTGTGTGGAATAGCATATGAAGAATAAAATATACATTTTGCATTTTAAAATAGAAATTTATTAAAGAGAAAGACTAACATAAGTTGTAGGAGTTAATGTGCAATTAGAAACATTATGAAGAGTTTAAGGGTAGAGTTCGTACAAAATGTTCTAAGGGTAGAGTTCGTACAAAATGTTCGTAGTAGTAATTGTTGAAATAGATAAGTAAAAAGAGAAAAAGGACAATGTCCGAGTCGCTTGAAGTTTGAAGTTACATTTTAGATGTATGTCTCTCTTTCGCTGCTCCCATCTCTCTGAGTGCTCGACTGTCGTTGATGAAGTCCTTTTATTGTCATCTAGATATTTTTGCACTTACACACAAAGTCCTTTTGGTCTTGCAAGTCGCTCCCATTCATCAAAATTCGTTTTAACACCTACTTGCGAAATCTGGTTTCGACTTTTTCTTTAAGCAGATGGTCAATCATTTTTCTGTTTTGGAAAACCAGGATTTCACACGTCGTTATGAATTTTTGTAAAAGTGAGGAATAGAGTTGATTTAATTACTTTCTTATCCGCTACATGTCCTCTAATATTCCAAAAATTCCATAAATTGTATTTTTCATCCTTGTTATTCTCTACTTCAAATTAGACTTTTTTCTGATTCACTCCACACCAAAATATGTCGGCCGAATGTGAATGCTTCGAAAGCAAAATAAAGAGTAAAAGAAAATTACTCTCTGCACAGGAGTTCCGAGTATCGCATCTGACTCACAAAATAAATACCAGAAAATATAAAATCAAATTTAAACTTAGAAGCCAATTACGAACGCTGCCGTTAAAACAAAAGATTAGCAAAACCGAAACGTTGAATCTTACTATTGCTACAACCTAATTCTTCTTCTATGTGCCCTGTCCTTTCAAGACGTAGAAGATCATGGCTTTCCGCGTCTCCCTATCCCTGGTGGCTCTTAAGCATGCCTTCTCCTGTTACACCATGCAACCCTCGTTCCATCATCCACCTGATTAGGTCCTTCAAATGTGTTATCCGCTGCTTTCCCCTGTCTCTTTTTCCCTTTATCTGGCCTGTTAGTAACAGGTTATCCAAGCCCTCCTTCCTCATTGCATGTCCCAGGAACTTTAGCTGTCTCTTCCTGATGCTTAGTATTAATTTCCTTTTCGTTTTCATCATTTCCAAAACCTCATCATTGTTCACATGCTCAGTCCATGATATTCCCAGCATCCTTCTGTAGAACCACATTTCAGTTGCTTCAAATATTTCCTTCATTTTTGATGATATTGTCCAGCATTCACTGCCATATTGAAGAACTGACAATACATAGCAATCCAGTACTCTCCTCTTTGTTTCTAGCTAAATTGTCCCGTTCCTTAACACTTTACTCAACTTCTGGAATGCTTCCTTCGGCAACCTAATTACCGCAGCATAAAATATTTTTTAAAAAGTAAAAAATAAAAATAAAATAAAATAAAATAAAAAAGTTACACTTGTTTCTGATAGTGGATAGTTCTCTCGCAGAGTCAGATCCACGGATAAGGTCAATAATCAACAGAGACGAACAACAAAAGCCTAGATTATAATTTAACAAAATTTACTATAAAGTAACAATGATACGGGAAAAGAGGTTTGTGTGGACAAGTGCGTGTAATGTATGCGATATGGAGATAAAAAAAACACTTTTGTCGGTAGTCTCAAATAAAAAATATACACTTTTACTCTCTCTCTCTCTCTCTCTCTCTCTCTCTCTCTCTCTCTCTCTCTCTTGTGGGGCGTTACCCACTTAACTATGGACTCTTCCTACCAGTATATTACTTAAGAGTTAATCACTCTCGTGGCTTCAGTTCAGATCAGCACAGTCTGTCAGTGAGTCAGTCATTAGTAAGCCAAGCTTATATTTACTCTTTTCTCTTGTATCTATTATTGACTTAATATATGTTGTTACACTTACCACCGTGTTTCGAGTTACCATTTAGTGGTCTCATCACCGGTTCACATCTCTCTCTCGCTCTCTCTCTCTCTCTCTCTCTCTCTCTCTCTCTCTCTCTCACTTTTCTTTTGCTTTAGATCAGTTCTTTACTTTCTTTTCAAAGTTGCAAGCTTCTGTTGACAAATGATGTTAGTTTTCTTTTTGTAATCTCAACGGCATAAAGTTTTCTTTCAATCGTAAATTGAATTGACTGATGCGTTCTCAGTTTTCCTTAACTGGAAGAATCGCACATGCCCTTACATTCGCTGATTAACGCACTTAGCAATTCACCGTTGTGTTTTTTGGTTTGTGAGTAGTCAATCAAGTAAATGTCCATATGTCGCATGGGATTAATGTTGGATGTAATATTAAATTCCTTCGTTAAGCAATCTTCTTATATGTTGATAAATAGGAGTATTTATTCCTCGAAGTCCGCTGTCCAACTGATTCTCAAGTATTTTTCGGCGCAATCTTTCATACTGGTTACGTGACTCCGCATCAGCCGATCCTGCTTCTAAGGGTCATTGTGTGGTTTATGTTAAATTGACTGATGATTTCGCAAGGTTGACGGAGAGAGAAGATAAATGTGATATTTAGGGAGAGAAAGAAAGAGTGACAGTTTATTGGTAGGATGTCCTTTTAGTACGATGAGGATTAGGAGTTAATATGTGAGAACATAACACTATTTAAAAGGACCCGCTCGGCAACTCTCAAAGCAGTAACAGTTGACGGAGTTCACCAGCGGCCTTAAAGTCAATGGAACTGAGGCACATGCTTCAAAGCAATCAATTCTTCCATCCTCTAGGTCCTCGCCTCTCCAAGAAAAAAAAATCATTACATTCCGCTTTGATACATTGCACTAGTAATACAAATAATTTTATTTTATTATATTTTATCTTCTTTTCTTTCCGCCTCTCAGGTAACACTTTTATGCTTTCGTTTGTCACTCTTACAAACATACGCAGTAGAGAATATCCCGAAGCAGGTTTTTCACGTTTCTTTTGTTCGGTAATATATCAAATGTTCGCCATAATTTGGCGACCAAAAAGTTATAATTTTCAAGATGGCGTACGAGGTGACCACCATCCAAATCTTTAAAAACACTCATTAATCGTTTAATAGATTTTTGAGCGGCATTTAATGGTAGCAATTGTAATTTAATTTACAAGATGGTGCCCCAAAAAATAGTCTTACATATTTATTAAGAGTAAAACGTTTAAATGAATTGAATTAATGGATTTATTTTTATCCATAATCCGACCTTATTTACTATGTACGTACGTTAACGTGGTAGTAGATGCACGTATTTGAGTAGACGTCTCTGTTTTTTAAACAGTATTTTCTTGTACTGTCTTGGGTTTCTCAAGTATCTTTAATGAAGAAAAGGTGCCCTACGACAGGATTCGAAACTGCATCTTCCTTACTTTAGGAAAATCTATTGTATTGCCCAGCGTACGTAAAGACCAATTTAGTCACAAAGAAGAGTGTTTTAATACTTAAGAAAATTCAGTTAAGCTGATTCTTCTTTTTCAGAAGAGTTCCTTGGTATACTGAGGAATAACCTATTAAAATTCCTCCATTTTTTTTTTGTTTCCTCGTTTGTGATTCGCATGCAACATAACTGCTTCATCAACACGTCTATTTGAATTACATTTCTATAGAAAACATTTGCTAATTATTTATTCAATATTACTACATCTGTTGGGGCCTCGATAATGTTTAACTCACATGCATTATAAATGCTTCATCAACATGTCTATTTGAATTACATTTCAATCGGAAACATTTGCTATTGTTTTATTCAATAATACTACATCTGTAGAGGCCTCGATGGTGTTTATCAAATTGTCTTTGTGCCAAATAAAACCGAAGTCCCCACAACATAAAATATAATCAGGTTGAAGGTTAGATGTTGGAAAGTATTCCGTTTTGTATGTTAAAATAAAATTTTATTGCTTAAACAGAATAACAAATTTGTAAGAAGTAAAATGTTCAAATAGAAAATGTACGTAGTTATATGTTCCAGAGAAATTGTAGTAAGGAGTTAAGTGTCCAGAATTCTAGTTGCAAGTAGCGAATGTGTTTAATAAAGTCTGTGTTCCTTTCTCTTTTTTATGGCCGGCGAGAAAGTGAAAAGGAAAGTAAAGCAATGAGGGAAAAATGGTACTTATCGAAAATATTTAGGAGTCAATTGAAGTACCTTGTTGTTGTTGTTGTCGTCGTTGTCGTCGTCGTCTTCTCCTTCTTTGTTGACCACGAGAATGTTGAGGATGGAGAAGAAGAGGTAAAAGAAACTAGCATGAGTGAAGAAAAAGAACGAATGTGTGACGCGACCTTACGTCTTGGCTGGTCAGACTTGAAGATTCCTTTGTTACATTTTAACGTGTCGTCTCTCTCTGCTCCCATCTGATTGTCTTTTCCTGGTCAAAAGACATGAATAAGTAATGAAATCTAGTCACGTGGTCGGCTCGAACCGCATAACCATTTTTTATGTGTTAAAAAAATTGACAGGGGTCATAGTTCAATTTAATATTTCCTATCCAATCAGAATCCAGGATCTTAATTTTTACACCGGCTTGCGAAATTTGCCTTGGTATCGATTTTTCCAAAATGTTTTTAGTCATTCTGATCCGATTTTGCGGGTGTGCAAGTTTACTTTTTGCGTTTCAGTTAATTTTTGGATTATATAGGATTTGCATTGCATACATCAATCAACAATTTTCCATGTTTGGAAATATCTGCATAGCATTTTTTGATTCAATCATAATTTATTTGCTAAGATTTGTTAAAAAGTAGAAAAGAAAATAAGTAGTATAAAATATAAAATGTAAGAAATATATATTCAAAATACAAAGTTTCATCTTAGATTTCAATCGTGAATTTAGTTATCTTTATCAGCTATAAAATGGGTTACACTGTTATGACACGTTGTGGTGATACCAACCGAGCAAAAGCGACGAACCGGATATTGTCTCTATACCGACTAAAAAGCAAATGAATAAAACTCGTCGTGCGCATCCGAGTTCGCGCAGATGTTCCGGTTGAAAAATAAAAATTAATCAAATATCAAATTTCCATTTCGCGAGCCTACGCGAATTTTATTTACCAGCCAATGGGAAGCTCGGAATCAAATACAAGCGTGAAATTCAAAACGAGCTGTTTGATCCAAAAAGCAGATATAAAAAGCGGAGACACAAAGCATTGTCAGACAGACAGACTGACGATGACAGGAGAAGGATGTAATCATATCCCCTTGACTTAAGTCAAGCGGCTACTATATTCGCCTCCCTTATCTCCTTCCTTCTTCCCTGTCTCAAAAGTACTTACTGACCTCAGGAGTGATCTCTTCAAAGACATTCCACACAAACCAACTTACTGACTTACGGACCTTAGAAGTGGCAACTTCAAAATAAACATTCATCACATACCTCCGCTCTCCGCATTTCTAAGCCTTTTATCTCTTTCAGCATTATATTATTTTTTATGAACATTCTAACCTTCATTGGACCTTTATTTCAAGTATTGCTTTAATTGTAAAACATTAATTGAAATGTGTATATATAAATATTATTTTATACTCAAATTGCTTTTCTTGATTTTATAATCATGTTATGACTTATAGTGGGCTATCTTCCACAGGGCCAAATTCCGTTAACCTGCAACGGTATACAATTACCCTTTACTACAAACGGAATAGATAAGCAACCCGCTATAACGTAACTTCCCACATCTTGTTCCACGGCCACAAATAACGAGCTTAAATATGGCTTCAAGAGTAGGTGGATAATCAGTGGCAATGACATTCAGGTTAGTTTCGTCTGATTTCTATCACATCACTCAGTGTGTGTTAAGGGCAAGTATCGACCCAACCATTCCTGAATTTGTACTTACATTCTGTAAAAATTATTTTTAGTTGTTGCACTGGTTGGTGGAAGGCGAAGATAAAGTTACCATTTGGCAATGTTTTAGCCACTGACTCTTTGAATGTCACATATCTGGATTTATTTCGTGTAGCACACTTTTTGGTTCCGTGTAGTTCGAGTAGAAACCGTTCCTCTCTACTTGGCTTTTTCATCATGGGTATTGTAAATTACTCTGCAAAAACATTCATGAAAAGAACATAAATACTAATTTTACTTGTCTCGTTTTAATTTGCACTTTTCTTTGTCTATAAAATGTTAATATCAAGTCGGTGCAAAAATTTTTACCGATTTAAAATTTTATCTTGAAAATAGAAATCTGTGTGTTTTTGAAAATCTTTATTCATAACAATAACGACATTTGCTTTCTATAACTTGATTCCATCTGTCAACGAGCTTATAAATGCCTCGCTTGTAAAATTCTTTAGGTCTTGATGTGAAATATGAATCTAACGCATGTTCAATCTCCTCTCGTGATGTGAACCTAAGGCCATCTAAATGGTTTTGTAATCCTCGAAATAAGTGATAATCCGAGGGAGCTAGGTCAGGAGAATATGCAGGATGGGGCAAGATGGCATTTCTCATCACCTGTGAAAAGCCGACCCAAAAATGGTGCCTGAAGGTTTCGTGAAAGCAAAGATTCGCAACAATAAACACATTGTCGCAGGTTCTCTGGAGAACATGGGTGAGAATATTGCAAAAAAAAAAAAAAAAAAAAGAAAAGAAAAATATGAATGATGCTTTAATAATCTGAAAGAAAAGGTTATAAATCAGTCATGGTCATATTTTTAAGTAATAACAATATGCATAAAATAAATGACAATGATTTAAAATGTCCCTTTTATAAACCGGCAAAAACTTTTGCACCGACCTGATATATCACAGTCACTCATGGTAAGTAGAAATAAGAGGCACTGTTTCACATTCCCCACTGTTTACTGAAGCTTCTTTATGTTGCAAGGCTTAGAGCGAAAAAAATAAAGACAGATTCATTGATGACAACACTCTTGCAACCAACATCTGGAAAAAAGTCTGATGGCAGCAGGAATTGTTGAAGCTATTCGCAAGGAAAGAATTTTGGTTTGTGATTGTTTGCAATATAAGTCACACAAATATATCGGAAGTTGTTTGCTTTGCTGACATTGTGGAAGTAAGTATTTTATGATCGGCAAACACAATTGTATGACTAGAATGGTAACGTTTGATAAAGTATGTAATAATTACACACATCTTGAAACGCTATTGGTTTCAACAAAAGCACAATATGAATTAAACATCCTTCGTCAACAATGCAGATAACATCATCATTAAATCTACTTCGACAATCAACCATGGAATTCAGTAGAAAGTAGTCTTGCTTTATTTTCCGACTACAAAAGCAGGTGGGACCAATGGCGTTTATTCATATTGTAGGGAAATTTCCATTTTTATACTGTGCAATGGATAGCCGCTCAGATTGGGAAATTGGAATGTCGAGTTCAAGTTTCGGTCCGGTTCATGATATTCACTTAGGCGCAAATACCCTCGAGAAATGTGGGAATACATTTCCTTCCCCAGCTAAGGGTAAATAGTAGCGCTTTTATCTGGAGAAATGATTGTTACTCTAAAAATAAAATTGTTAATGCAATATTCACTCGTAATAATTTTTCTTACAATCCAAAATACGTTTCGGATTTAAATAACACGGAGGATTGATAAGCCGTAAAAACTAATCAAACTTTCCATTCTTGTGTGAGATATTTCACATAAACCTTTCTCTACCCTTTCTAAAAAAAAGTAGACTCTTCGTACAAAGAGCATTTTTTAGCCAATCATCACTTTAAACTTATAAAATTACCTTTTTATTGGTCGAGACACTCTAAAACTGAAATGGATTTCCTTTTTCGCGCCTAACGTCTTTGATCCAACTTTCAGAACTCTAAATGTATATAAATCGCGATCTAACTCAATTCGAGCCAGTCGGCTCACGAACTCCGAGAGACGCCAACAACCTCCACGCGTGTCTAATCGCTGACTCTTCAATCGACTGCGTAAAAATAACGTTTATTCAACAATCGACTGCGTTGAAATTCTTCTTACAATCAACTTGAAAGAGTGAATAATATCCTTTCATTTCACGAACTAAGTTATTGACTGCGATTATACAAGAAATCCAACGGGTAAAAGGCCAATAACTCCCGGCAACTTATTTCTATAAACCTAAACAACGCACACACACACATCCACATTTCGATAACTTTTTCTTGTAGCAAAAATATATTGTATATTACCTACCAAATCCAAAATATTGACTTTTGTTGAACTATACTCTGCATGAACAATCTTTCAGACATTTTTTCCCTTGTGATTATCGACAAGAAAGTATTCAACCATGCTTGTACGTTTTATTGTTTATATAAAATTCTTTTACTGTTGAGTGTTGAATTTTTAGTCGCTCTCCTGTGGTCTTTTCTTGTATGACAATTTGTCTTGTTTTCTTCAATGGAATTGATATTGTTGTGTGGTATACGAACGAACACGCTACAGAAACCCATTATTCAAAGAAGTTTCTTTCTAATATAAATTCTATATTCGACTACCCGCAACACTTGTGTTCATGATGCAAGTGATTGTCTTGAACATCAACAATGAATTGATTATGCAATATAATTTAGGTTCTTCGTTGCAACTAATGACTTAACTTTATCTTTCTGATGGAGACTCGCTTCTTATTTTTTAGTTTCTTTATTAATGCATATTTGCTTCAGTGAAATTTGCTTCATAATTGCATGAACAATGACGATGCTCATTTCCTATTCGAAAAAACATTTTTTAGTTTGTTATAGTGGAACATCCTGCCATCCCCGAGAATGGAATGCTCTACTTTATAAAAGACGGTAACGAGGTCTTAGGCATTCGCCTGACTGCTCTATGATACTGTCAGCACTCTGCCTTCGGGTAGAGGGCGCTCTCTGATTCCGAGCAGAGAGGTAGAGGGCGCTCTCTGCTTCCGAGCAGAGAGCACAAACCCAGTCGTGGTTCCGCCGAAGGGTAGAATCACGACTGGGGAAAAATAGACAGAGATTTTTTGGCCCGACTATATGGCCGGGAATACCCACTATAAAATGACCATGTGTCACATCTGGCCTTGCGTGGGAAGGCTAGTAAATACAGAAAAGGTCTTAGGCATTCGCCTGACTGCTCTATGACACTGTCGGCTCTCTGCCTTCGGGTGGAGGGCGCCCTCTGCTTCCGAGCAGAGAGCACAAACCCAGTCGTGGTTCCGCTGAAGGGTAGAATCACGACTGGGGAAAACTAGACAGAGATTTTTTTGACCCGGCTATATGGCCGGGAATACCCACTATAAAATGACCATGTGTCACATCTGGCCTTGCGTGGGAAGGCTAGTAAATACAGAAAAAGTCTTAGGCGAAGGCATTCTCTATTTGATAGTCGATACCGCTCCAATCTGTCGCTTGCCTAAATGTGTGTTATTGTTAATTGTATCATAGTACAGGATGTGCGTTGTGGTACAGTGGCTATCGGCTCGGAACGAGAAACCGGGGAGCCGGGTTCGAATTCCAGTTGAATCCATTGTATTCACTTACGCGCAAATACCCTTGGGAAAGGTATTAATCCGTCTCTTCCTTCCAGTTATGGATTAAATAGCAGGACAGATTGGGTTCTATAGCCTTGGTCGGCAACCAGTCTACCACAGAAAGCAATGGCAACCTACTGCGGGATAATCTTCTGCCCAGTCAGTCATGTCTCTTTCGAGACATGATCGCCCAAGCGTGTATCACGTATGGCACTTAACTAACTGACCATAGTACAATAAATCTGTATTTCTTATTCCTGGTTTGGAGTTCCATTCTTCAACTGATCATTTTATATTGTATTCCTTTTCGGGATATGTCATAGTTCGTCTGCTACCAGAGCATGCTTAGTGCGAAAGCAAGAACAGTAAGTAATGCTTGCATATTCTCATCACTCAGTCAGTTAAGTGCCATACGTGATACATGCTTTGGGCGATCATGTCTTGAAAGAGACATGACTGACTGGGCAGAAGATTACCCCACAGTAGGTTGCCATTGCTTTCTGCGGTAGACTGCTTGCCGACCAAGGCTATAGAATCCAATCTGTCCTGTTATTTGACTCATAGCTAGAGGGAGAAAAAATGTTTTATATTATTAAGTAGTAATTAGTGGGGGATCAGCTTATTACTTCATAACAATATAAAACTGATCACTCACTTTATGCCCAGTAGAAGCCTTAATCACGTTTCCAACTATTATATTCAGTCAACAGTTATCATGTCTCGAAAATAACATTAACTGACTGGGCAGAATATTTTCCCGCAGAAGGTTGCTATTACTTTCTGCGGTAGACTGGTTACCAGCCAAGGCTATAGAACCCAATCTGTCCTGTTATTGAACGCAAAGGACAAAAGCAAAAAGCAAATAACTTATATTCATTCCACATTAAACACAAAATACTTATACGGTTTTACGAATTGTTGATTTGACATTCAAATGATATTGATTTTAGTAAATCAGGCAAATATATACTCGTTTCAGACTAAAATAAGTAAATAATTTCTATGAAGGAATGTCTTCACCAATCCTTTTTAATGCAATCGGGAAGTAGACCCATTGTATAGACCAGCAGTGTAAAAGTCATTGACTCTGAAAAAGAAAGTAAATATTCAATTAGTAAAGCTACCAGAGTTCGAATTCCAGTTGAATCCATTGCATTCACTTACACACAAATGCTCTTGGGAAAGGTATTAATCGGTCTCTTCCCTCCAGTTATGGGCTAAATAACAGGACAGATTGGGTTTTATAGCCTTGGCTGGCAACCAGTCTACCGCAGAAAGTAATGGCAACCTACTGTGGGATAATCTTCTGCCCAGTCAGTCATGTATCTTTCAAGACATGATCGCCGAAGCGTGCATCGCGTATGGCACTTAACTGACTGAATATAATATAATAGATGGAAACAATTAAAACTTCTACTAGGCATAAAGTGGGGGATCGGTTTTCTATTTTTATAAAGTAATAAAGTGATCCACCATTAATTACTAATTAATAACATAATACATCTCTTTCCTCTCTAGCTATGAGTCAAATAATAGGACAGATTGAGTTCTATAGCCTTGGCTAGCAAGCAGTCTACCGCAGAAAATAATGGCAACCTATTGCGGGAAAATCTTCTGCCCAGTCAGTCATGTCTATTTCGAGACATGATCGCCCAAGCGTGTTTCACGTATGGCACTTAATTGACTTGTTTGAACAATACAGGCTTTTTTTCTCTTAGGCATAGCATTAATTATTGTTAAAATGATAGCATCTAAGTTAAGTATATTACATGATGCGTGGTTCAAGTAGTTGCATATTTGCCATTAATATCACTGGTCAGAGTTCAAACCTGGGTAAAAGTCTGAATTTTAAATGTTGATTTTTATAACAAACATATTTGCTCTGTTTGGAAGACTGACCCAATACAGTTTTACTCCTCACATCTGACCCTGTTGTAACCCCCACCACTCCACCGCTTTGGTCTTCAGGTTCCTTCAGACCACCGTGGTTACCATCTAGCTGACTTCTCACTCGTTAAGGCGTCGTTAGTATGCCGCTGGTACCGTGTTGATGAGCACGGTTCCGCTCAATGTAGCTGGCGTTTGTCTCCTTCACGATCCTTCATTCCTCTGCCATGTTATGCTTTTGATCTCAAAGGATGAGGTGTTCGCTTCGCTGATGAAGTAAACTGAAGTGAAGAACACATTGACGACGAGAAGTTACACAAGAAAAGACATCTTTGGAACAAAGAACTAACTCGGGTTAAAAATGTAACAACGATTTGGTATAGATATGATTTGTTGTATACAGCAGTTTTAAACCTTCTCCTTTACAGTTATAAGCGGTGTAAGCGGTGTATAGGAGCAGTCCTCACTCAGTCATGTTCTGAAAAAAATGGCCCAGTGCTTGGTATACCAGAGGAAGTACAGATATACTTCCTGTCGCACAAACTCTCAGAGACCCAGCAGAGATGGCCTGTAATAGAAAGGGGGCATTTGCTATCATGTACGCCCTCCAAAAATTAGATTATTATTTAAACGGGACCCCGTTTAAACAACGACCATAAGCTCCTCCAGTATTAGCTGGAAGCAGAGTGAATAAAAAAAAAAATACAGCAGTGAGCCTTAAAGTTAAGCGGGTACAACTGTAAAATAGAGTACCTGGCTGGAAGTGATAACGCCTGTGCCGATCTGCTCTCTAGGGTACCTAAAAGGTTGGAGAAGGAATCTGTGAGGGTGGAGACGGGGGGGTAGATGAAAAGACGGACGGAGAAGAAGATACACAGATGGTCACTGACCCGCACTGAGATGGAAGAAATTTGGGAGAAATAGGTGGACACCAAGATAACCACTTTTAGAGAAAGAGTAGTGACTGGAGAGACCTCCAAGCATGCATTACATGAAGGGAGGTGGGAGGTTGTCGTTGTCGTTGTCTCTGTCTATCTGTCTCTCTGCCTCTGTCAGAGACGAAAAGGTTAGACCTAGACTATATATGCCCTAGGATTTGAGGCTGGAGATATTGGAGCAATGTCATGAGAAGCTGGGCCACATAGGGATCGATAAAACCTATGACATGATAGGAAGGACTTATTACTGGTTCAGGTTGTACAGTGATGTCACTGACTATGTTCAAAGTTGTGTGGTGCGTCAGGCGCAAAGTTGGAGACAAAGAATAGTACCATTAGAAGGGACAGATGTCCTGAGTTTCCACTTCGAAAAAATAAGTATGGATGTGTCGAGACCATACGAGGAGACTCCTAGAGGTAACATTTACATCGTGAGGTTTGTAGATTGGCTGGCGAATTGGCTGGAAGCCTTCGCTGTACCGGATAAAAGATCTAGAACAGTGGCCGATTTAGTGGGTGAAATTTTTCCTAGGTACGGTGGCCCCGTGCAGTTAGTTACAGACAATGAACCGGAAAATGTGAATAATATAATGAAGGAGGTCATGACAAGTCTAAATGTGGAACGCATAACGACGTCTCATCATCTCCAAAGTAACATTAAGGTGAAAAGGTTTCATAATACCTTAGGAGACGTATTGGCTAAATTGGTGAGGAACAATTCTGAGAACTGGAACCTGTACCTGTGTCAGGCTCTGGCAGTCGTGAGGTTTTCAATTGGCAGAGACGTGGTCCTGCAGTTAACACCAGTTAATAGTAAAGCCGCACCATAGATTATTCATCCGGGCCAAAAGGAGAACACAGAGGGCGCAAAAGAAGAGGAACGAGAAGGTGAATAAGGACAGAAAGGAAGGGAAACATGGGGTTGAGGATCCCGTGTACTACAAAATTCACCTGAGAGAAGGAAAGTTAGCCCAGAGGTGGGAACCATACTATAAAATAGTAGAACAGACAGAATCTGTGTCATTTGTGATCTGGGATCAGATGGTGAGAGGAACAAGGAAGGCTCATGCCAATAACCTGAAGTTAGCCGAAAGAGCTGGAATAAGCGAGCCTAAGGCAAAAAGGACCAAGATAAGAAAAGCAACCCTTGCAGAGTCAGAAGATATGGAGGCAGATGAGGATTCTGGGGAAGAAGAAATGGAAATAAGTCAACAACTAGTAGAAACTAATCATAGTCAACCAGGTAGGTCGATTCGTGTGCCATCACAAAGCCTAATCAGCAGCAGCCAGCGGTGTTCATCCGTCGTCTGTGTCGTTGCGTAAAAGAGTCACGGGATGTAACTAACGCGCCCCCAAATCCCCATAAGGCAATGATAAAAAAACAAAAACAAAGAGCCCTAGTGATGAAGTCCAAGGATTTGGCTTAAAACCCTCCGAAACATCAAGTGAGTGGGAGAAGAAAGATGAGCTGCCTCTCTGTCAACTTTGAGAAAGATGGAGGAATGAAGAAAGAATAGAGGTTGAGCCAGAGTTATCCCTTAAGAAAAGACTGGGAGGGGTGAGGATCTCCGAATCTCAATAGGAAAATTTGGCCGTGAACGAGGGGGTCGTTACCCACTAAAAGAGAAGGAAATAGTAAAATGATCGTAATAAACTGGTCAACAGTGATAGGTACTTTGTTAATCGTTGCTGTAGTAGGGGCAGAGGTATGGAAATAAAAAAAGTATAGAAAAAAAACGGATTAAAGGTGTTTTGGTGAGCATGAAACAACTAGAGAGAGGGATACCGTTTAGCAATCCTCACTCAAGTAGATCGAATAAAGGTGAAGAAGAGACCTGAACTTGACATCAGAAATCGAGGAGGAGCGGACACCTGCTGAGAAACAACCAAAACCTCCTACTGTGGAGAGAAGAATGGTAACCAAGAAGTCAGTTAAGTGCCATACGTGATACACGTTTTAGGCGATCGTGTCTCCAAAAAGACACGACAGAAGATTATCCCGTAGTAGGTTGCCATTGCTTTCTCCAGGAGACTGGTTGACGACCAAAGCTATAGAACCCAATCTGTCTTATTATTTAACCCATAACTGGAGGGAAGAGACGGATTCATACCTTTCCCAATGGTATTTGTGCGTTAGTGAATGCAAGGAATTCAGCTGGAATTCGAACTCGGTTCCCCGATTTGTTGTTCCGAGCCGATTTCCACTGCACCACAACGCACATAACAAACCATAAAACAGGAATACGCGCGCGCGCGCACACACACACACACACACACACACACACACACACACACACACACACACACACACAATGAAAGACGTTTATAAATATTCCATGTAAAAATGAAAAGGGAAAAACTTTTATAAAGATTGCATGAAAAAGATAACCATTTTCTTTATTATTACTGCATTAATTAATATGCAGGACAAATAGTGTATTTATAAAATTGGCGATTTGAGATGTCATTTACGGGTAAATGACAGGAAGGGTAAGGGAGCGATGTAACACTATTTGGTTGCTGGTGATTAATAATAACGGCGTTTGGATATAAAAAACGATATAGTGATAAACTTATCATGAAAAGAGTTAAAGATATAAAGAACGTTCTTAGGGAATAGAAAATTCTAAAACAAATCAGGTGGCTAGCTAAGAACAATACTTAATTTGTACAACGGGCGAGGTGTTGATAGCGATGATGATAAAACCGGTATAAATTCTAAATGCCAGTTAAGAGGTGAAAAGGTTATTAAAGAATGTTTTGACTAAAGAACGAAAAGACAGGTGTCCCGTGTCTGATTCCAGACGGGAAGGAAATATAAAAAATGATTTGGTTCCACTCTCATGCAGCCGGGTCAGAATTGAAAACAATGGATGCCGACTAATTTGTTTTGATAAAAAAACATATGGCAAAATTTTGACATTTCTGCCGAATAAATATTGCCATAATGTAAGCTACAAGATTTTCCTTGAGAATGTTTTGACCCTGGATCGAGGAAGGGGAGAAGTTCAATTGTTATTCAACTATCAAACCAAAAAGAAAAAGAAAAAATAGCGATTGGGACGATAGTTGTTTTGTAATTAGAAGAGAATTAAAGGAAGGAGGAGGAATTGCCTGCATTCACTGAAGGGCAGCGGACACAGACGGCCCACCAAGGAGGGAGAAGGAGCTGTGGGCGGAGTAATGCCTACGACCATCACCCGAGAAAAGGAGGAAACTTCCAAATTGAGAAAGAATTAATTTCTCAAGACTTTAAGGGAATGAAGATAACAGGCGAGGGAAATACCAATTCCCCCAACTGCATCATACCCTCACACTAGTTTTTGGTAGACACTAATGAATACGAATGCACGATGCGAATTAAAAAGAAGACGAAGGAAGACAAGAGAAGACTACTAAACAATGCACGTGACTAACTGCCGAAGCGAAACTCCGACATCGGCCTTAAGCCCATCTTACCAAATCAGCTAAGCAAACTTCACTAAATCCGCAAGACAAACCTTCCTAGCTTAACCAAGTGTCGCGCCCGATTTAGGAATAAATTCGGTCGACAAACAACTGCATGCCAACAAATACGAACAAACCATTGTACGCAGTACTCGATATAAAAATAGTGATGTATTTCATATGTACAGTATGCGACCCTCTTCGTCAGCGACCACCTGTTGTTAACGAGCGTTTTTCTATGCACAGACGATTTGCTAATGTTAATTGACTCTTAGTGTACGACCACCTCCAAAACGTAACCAGCGATTAACATCAATGAGTGAAAATCACTGATCAAGCGACCGATTTAAAAAAAATCCATTTTAGTCGTACACTGTGAAGTTCTAAATTAGGAGAAACTAAATGAGTAATCTATTTCATTTTGATTTGATCTAAGCCAGGAACATTTCCTCATTGTTTTGTTATTGTAGTGTTGGATCAAACTGTTATTTCTTGTTGAAATGTACATTTCTTGAGTTCACCTCACGGTCAAACATCGGCTGTTTTGTACAACATGTATTGCATTTGACATGTTCAAGGGATTTATCGCAGTCTCTGTACTGACTTGGATAAATTCAGGGATTAGGAAAATCACAATTATGTCCCTTTCTCAAATGTCTATCTCTTTTGTTCCTTTATTTTTTGTGTATCTACCCCCACACACGATTGCTGTCAGTTTTTTTATGTTTTTTTTCCATGTATTATCGCAGATTCTCTTTTGTTATCATTCACTTCTAAGAAAAAACTGAAACCATATACTTTTTTAAAATTCCACTTAATAAATATTTTTGTGAACAAATATTTTGGTCTCTTGTTGACCGTTGTAAATACGTTTTTTAAAATTTTAAAATGAATTATGCTTAATAAATTTCTTTAAAGTTAGGCCATTTTCTTATGTCCTCATTTATTTATTACTAAATTACATGTTAAAATTCTAATATGTACATTCTGATGAGTGGAATATACGTTCCTTGCGTAAATAGGTCATGAGTGTGAGCCTTTAGTGAGCGACCACCTGCCATATGCGACCGATTTTTTATGGTAGTAGAGATGGTCACATACTGTACGCCTTTGCTCTTCTTGAACGAGAGTACGGGAATATCTGCGACGAATCGATCTTGGTATTCTTGCGATCAGCTTAGTCACAACGTGAGGTAAGGCGGGTCAGAGTCGAAGAGATCACACCATCAATAAGCCGCAGTACTAAACGTCTTGGACGACTGGGGAGGGTATAGAGCTACATAATCTTGACACAGAAGGCGCTACATAAAAACATGCAACTACAAAAATAAACATTCACGCATTTTCTTCTAAAATCATTTCACCAAAAAGGAAAGTGATAAATCACAAAGATACAAAGGGTTACGGAGAGCGAAAACAACTGAGAATACGTTATTGAAGAGGAAGGACAATAGAAAAACAGGAATTAAGAAAACAACAACAGATGACAACGGTTGGTGTTGCATTTAATTTTTTTTAATATAATATTGGATAGGAATGGAAGAAGCCGAAGAAAGTCCGATCGGCGAACAGTGTAAGAGAAAAAGTTATTAGAATATAATTTACGGTTACATCTAACAATTTTAACCGTAAAATAATGAGACCTACCTGCCAATATAGTACTGCGCTTAATTCCATGAAGTTCAGTTATAAAAGAAGAAAATACATCAGTACAATCGCCATGAAAATATTTATAGAAAAAGCACAGGGAAAATACGTTAGATTTTTATTTTATTTCATCAAGAACCTCTAGATACATAACAGAATCACCAGACCAGACCAGACCAGACCAGACCAGACGTGACAACAATATTCAATACACGGAAAAATGGTAGACTTATAAATGTGCAAGATAAATTTGAGTGGGTAAATTGTCTAGTTCGACAAAATGTACCAACTTTCCCAGCAATAGACTTAGCAATTGACTCAGTTCCCATTCATAGTGAAAAAAGTTAAACCAACAATACGCAATGAGTTACTCTCCAGGCTGAAAAGCATAAAGTTTTGTTGTAAAAAATTAAGATAAATTCCAGTTAAAATTTGCCTTATTGAAATTTTAATGAACCTTATTGAAATTTTATTGATTATATTAACTCTATGACTAATCAACGCGGCTATAAAATGTCGAAATAAATTCGTGGAATTTGACAATATCTTGAAAGAAATATTTTTTAATCCATTCACGTGATTTAATTCAGATTAAAAACAGATGCTAAAAATGCTAACTTTGATTGAATAATAATCAAAATCACATTTTTGTGTTGTGTTTTTGAAAAGAAAGGCACACATGATCTAACAAGAGCCCTAATAAATTTGACTAAAACATGTTTCACGAAAAGAGTTCCCTATAAAAGTGTTGAATTTATGCTTCCTATATTCTGGGCCATTATCGAACTGTTTGTTTATTCTTGTTTCTTGACTTTCGCGCGCTGCTGACGTGTTAAATCGAAACGTAAAATTCGCCATATTCGTTTATCCTTTGAAGCCAAGGCCGGCGTCTGTACGTTTTCGTAAGCTAACGGTCTTCCGTGAATAACGACACCATCGTACAGAATATTTTTTCTGTTCATAAAATTTCCTGTTTTTTTTAACAGATGGACATTATTTTACAAAATGGGAAGAGGTTTTTTTCTGTCCTCTCTTCTCTCAAAAAAACATAATGACTTTTTTCATTGTCAAACGAATCGATATAAAAACAATACGTTCTTTTTTTATTAGAATTTCACGCATTTTTATTTGCCAGTTCGATACGGGGTATCAATCGAGTTTATACATTTACTTAAGTATTTATTCACTTAGGTAGAAACGATTTTTATTATTTTTGAAATATTTTATTGTAAAAATAAGAAATCGCAGACACTAAATCCGACTCGTTTTATCGTGGATTACATTTTTAAAATGACCAGTTTAGATAGAAAGACCAAAGCAAAAAAGACAGCCATATCTAAAGATGGAGATGGACACCAGCTGAGAAGTGATCAGGAAGCAGCCATGCGAAAATTTCGAAGAAGACAACGTTCCATTTCCGTGAAGACAATTGATTCAGAGCTGAAGATTGATCATAAAATTCCAGGTAAATTTTAAACTATTCTTGCTCAACATTGGCTGTGAATTTTTTAATTGCTGCAATAATTTGAACACAAGCCTTTCAACCAAAAGTGTTTGTTTATTGTCTGTAACTTAAAAATCATTAATATTACAAGCATCCTTCGGATAGTTTAATTCTGTTTGTGTATGCAGAGGATACAGATTAAGTGCTGAAAAATTCGCCAAATTCGGGGATTAAATTCTTTGCTAATGTAATGTAGACAGGGTACGATGGGTAAATTGTTACCATTTTTATATTTTTCATTTCGTGCATACACGTTGTTTGTTTTTGATTTTGTTGACTGCACAGTATAGTCGGTTCTGTTGAGCACCGTCTGCGAAAAAATAGCACCATGACACAATTACTTTCGCCAGTACTTTGAAAATGCCACACTGTACTGTTTGGCATTTGCACCGGAAAATCCAATACGAACATTTCAAAGTGTTTGGGTGTCAATCTGAAGATAGTGCAGAAGATTCGGAAAGAGTTGGATGAGTCTAATGATGATTACGAAGGTACGGCAGATCGGAAAGTTCTCTCTGATCGTTCTGATAAGAAAAGAAATCCTGAATTTGTTGGTGAGATCCAGGTTATGATTGATAACAATCCCTCTAGTCTAAGTCATTCAGGTCTGTAGCCAGAGAGATAGTGCTGCTCTGTGCCAAAAGCGTGGTTGCTAGAAGATCCTATGTTTGGCAATGGGACTCTGCACGATGCCACACAGGCAGGATAACCCAGTTATGGCTGTCAGATAATTTCTGCAACCACACCACCCCTTACATCTGGCCACCTAACTCCCCAGGTTGCAAACCCCCCTTCATTGTTACGTGTGGGGCATAGTTGAACTAGAGACCAATAAAACTCCTTGTAACATCAAAGATTAACTGAAGGCAAAGATTATGGCATCATTTACCAACTTAAACAAGGAGACCATGGTTGAAGCCAATGGCACTTTTAGGTCAAGATAATTCAGTGTTATTTAGTGTCATTTCTGTGTAATTTAGACGACAATTTATGCATCGTACCATGTGCATCGGATTTGCGTTGTGGTGCAGCAGATATCGGCTCGAAACGAACAATCGGGGAGCCGAGTTCGAATTCCAGTTGAATTCCTGGCATTCACTTACGCGCAAGTACCCTTGGGAAAGGTATATAATCCGTCCTTTCCCTCCAGTTATGGGTTAAATAACAAGACAGACTGGGTTCTATAGCCTTGGCTGGCAACCATTCTACCGCAGAAAGTAATGGCAACCTACTGCGAGATAATCTTCTGCCCAGTCAGTCATGTCTCAAAAGAGACATGATCGCCCAAAGCGTATATCACGTATGGCACTTAACTGCCTGACTGAATATTATAGTTGGAAGCATGATTAAGGTTCCTACTAGGCATAAAGTGGGGGATCGATTTTATATTGTTATGAAGTAATAAACTTATCCCTCACTAATTACTACTTAATAATATAATATATTTCTTCCCCCTCTAGCTATGAGTCAAATAACAGGACAGATTGGGTTCTATAGCCTTGGCTGGCAACCAGTCTACCGCAGAAAGTAATGGCAACCTACTGCGGGATAATCTTCTGCCCAGTCAGTCGTGTCTCATTTAAGACCTGATCGCCAAAACGTGTATCGGGTGATGCAGGGGGTGTTAAAGAAGTGCCAAAATCAGTGCCAATTGATAACAAAAAGTAAAAACCAAACAAATTTTTCTTTCGTATATAAATGCAGTTAACATTAAAGTACGACCTCGAGTTTTAGCATTCATTTTTTTTTTATTATTCTATTTGATCCTCTCACTAGACTTTTCTGCGTTGCACAGATTTAAAAAATATGAGGAAAAAAAACGTAGGGAAAAGTTTGGTAATCCCCCATCAAAACTTACTAAATATGATGAATGTAGTACAACACCAAATTAAATTGTATCTGTGATTATTTGATGACGGAAAATTTGGACGACAGTTTAATAGCACCCGTTAATATCCTGTGTTACATGAACAGCTAATTTGATTAGTCTAGCTTTGTTTGGCACAAGGCCACAATATAGAAGTAATCAGAGAGAACTGAATTACAAAATTATCAACCATACTCATCTCGTTAACCATTACTCAATCCAGATGCGCTCAAATTACAAAATAGCTACCATGGTATAAATATGCAATTAAATAGAATGAAATTCAAATGTAAGTAAAATTGGGTAGGCAAACTTCTCAAGATAAAAAGTTGCGAGTTGGAAACTGAACAGAATATTTTTTTCTTTATTCATGTTCTGTAGCGTAGGGAGCTGGTTAATGTTTCTTTAATTTGGCTTTGTGTTTTACTAACCGAACTCCCTACAGCTTACAAGTTAGATGCAGTTATAATCATCAGAAGGTTTTCATCAGAAGGTCGGTTGTCAGTTGGAATTGGTGGATTAGTGTAGAAGAGTGGAATAATTAAAATATACATTTTGTATGTTAGAAATTTATTAAAGGAAGAATAACAAGAATTCGTAGAAATTAGTTTTCAATGAGAAAGTTAAGGTATCAAGAGTTCCTACAAAATGTTTGTAGTAGTAATTGTTGAAAGAGATAAGGAGAAAGAGAACAAGGTGCGACCTGACCTTATCTCCGGGTCGATTTGAAGTTGGTTACATTTTAGTCCTTTCGTCTCTCGACTCCCATCTGTCTCTTGACTGACGCCGAGGTCATTTATATAGTCTTTTTAAATTTAGCACTAGATCGCAAAGTCCTTCTAAGTCGTGCAAGTCGATCCGTGCGAAGTCATTTATATGTCCTTTTGAATTTCGTACTGGGTCGCTAAGTCCTTTCAAGTCTTACAAGTCGCTCCCATTGATTAAGAATCATTTTAACACCTACTTGCGAAATCTGGTTTCGACTTTTTCGTTAAGCAGATGGTCAATCCTTTTGTTTATTTGGGAAAACCAGGATTTCACACGTCATTGTGAATTTTTGTAAAAGTGAAGAAGAAGGTTGGTTTTAATTAATTTCTGATCGGCCACAGTTCCACGCTACGCACTTAAACTGCGATAAAAATAAAACAAAATTAAAAGATAGGAAATAGTCAAAAAGAATTTAATAATAATTGGCAATATTTCTCTAGTTTGTCCTTTAATAATAATTGCCATAATTTTATTTAATAACTAGCTGTACCCCGCCACGCGTTGCTGTGACTCAGTTTGGTTAAATGAAAAAAAAAAAAAAAGAAGAAATTTATTTATTAAACCACCGAAATAATTGGGATATCGGTAATAATACGTTGAAAAAAAAAAAACGAATAGAATGTTTTTAAAAGGGAAGGGATTTCTGTTGTTTACACCAGCCAAAATAGAAATAATAATAAAAAGACATACTTTTTACATAAATGTGCAGTTTTCTTATGTTTTCAATAAAATAACAAAGTTGTCTGTAAACGCGTCCGTATTGAAAATGAAAGTTTTTTGGTTCGTCTCTCATCGATTCTAATAAATTTGCAAAATATATATTTTTTAATATTGTAATTTTTTTATATTAGGTATATAAAAACCCGCTCGTATTTGATTAAAATGCTATAGTAAAATTTCAAAACAATTGGTGCAGCCGTTTTCTAGATTAGCGGATAGTAACAAACGGACAAGTACATTTTTATTTATATAGATAATTGCCTCCTTTTAAACATCGTTTAATTTCCAATACCTCCATCAATAATAAGTGTTTATGCATTATATAATAATAATTTCCAGTGCCTCCTTTAATAATAGCCAGTGCTTACTTCAATAATAATTGCTAATGGCCTCTTTAATATTATTTTCTGATACTTTAATTGTCAGCACTTCCTTTTATGATAAATGCCAATACTTTCTTTAATAGTAATTGCTAGTTCATCCGTTAATAATAAGTTCTAATAATGTTTTTAATAATTGTCTACGGTGCCTTTAATAATAATGATTGCTAATACTTTCTTCAGTAATAATTGCCAATGTTTACTTTAATAATTTCCAAAGTTTCACTTAATAATAATTACCTGTATTTCCTTTCATAATAAATCTTAATAGGTTTTTTTTAATAATAATTGTTAACGTTTTCATTAATCATAATTGCAAGTGTAATAAAATAATTATTTTTATGAACTAGAAAAGTTTGGTTGGTTGGTTGGTTGGTTGGTTGGTTGGTTGGTTTTTTGTTTAGCGGCATATCAATCCGTATGAAGTTATACAATGCTGAAATTTAAATATAAAAATTATAATTTTATAATTAATTCAAGACAATGGCATTATTTGATGAGTAAATTATAATTACTTAGTAGCAATTTTTTTTACCAAATAATCTTACAAAATCAAACGAGGGATGTAAAACTTGTTTTTCTTTACAAGAAATGAGATTAGAGCAAATCGTTTTCCTTGTTTTTCCTTTTTAGATCATTTTTACTACGAAATGTATGGATCTTTTTTTTTTTTACTATAAAATGTATTGATACATTTTTACTATAGAATGTATTGATACATTTTTACTATAGAATGTATTATTGATAATTTTACTATAAAATGTATTGCTGATCATTTCACTACAAAAATGTATTTTTTATTTATTTGTTGGTAATTATAAAAATATATTGTTAGTATTTTTACTATAAAAGTTTATTTTTATACTTTACCTGACGTTTTGATTTGTATTTAATGGTTCCCTATTTGTCCATAGCTTATATCCTAACAGGTGCTACCACCCCGGGCCAGGGTAGACCTGGGAACAACAGTAGTTAAGAGGTCGTTTCATGATCCTCAAAAGCTCCATTATCCCGATAGAAGGCCTTGCTGCAGAATGTAATTTATCGTCATCCCCTGGACAAAAACAAGAAAAAAGTTGATGCTGCAATCATGTATTTTCAAACGTCTGTTTCTTATTTTATTTTGTCCGTTTTCAATTCAGGTACAAATTTTCCAAGCAAATCGAACAGTCCATGGAACAAACATGGCAACATCAAACGACCAATGAACGCCTTTATGCTATTCGGTCGGGCTTATCGACCTGTGATGGTGCAAATGTTTCCCGGAGCTCCCAACTCCCAAATCAGTATTTACTTGGGCAATATATGGCGAAGTATGACTTGGGAACAGCAAAAACCATTCTTTGAAGAGGCGAAAAGAATTCGATACAGACACCAGAACGATTATCCCGGTATGAGATCACCATCTCTTTTAATTTCAAAGATCTGAAACATTTTAACATTAAATTTGTTTTTTTGAATGAAGGAACTTTTTAACTCGATTATAAAATTCGTATTTTATAAACTTCTTATAAATGAAGATACTTTAGTGACAATTATTTTATATTATAATCTCGAATAAATGAAGACACTTTAATGACGATTATCTTATAACAATCTTAGATAAATGAAGATTATTTTATAATCTTTTTATATAAATGAAAATACTTTAATGACGATTATTGTATAATTTTCTTATATAAATGAAGATACTTTAATACAATTGATTTATGATCTTAGATAAATTAAGATACTTTAAATGACAATCATTTTATAACCTTCTTATATAAATGAAGATTATTTACTACAATTAATTTATGATCTCATATATAAATGAAGATACTTTAATGACAATTATTTAACGATCTTAGATAAATTAAGATACTTTAATGACAATCATTTTATAACCGTCTTATATGAATTAAGTTTACTTTAAAACTAAACACTAACGGAAAGAAGCGATACAAAAAAAACTTATGATCTCGGTGATAAGTACAACTTTAAATTCTCCAATTATTTAATGTTGCTGAACGAAAATAATTGTCGTTTTATGATCTTCTGACAATATATTTGTTGTAAACAATATTTGGCAGACTCGTGCCGGTAAAAAAAAAAAAAAGATACAAAACATAAAATTTAAACAAACAACTAAAAAATAAATCTATTAACAATTATATTTGCAGAAAAGTAAAAGGAAATAACATCATCGATGAAGTTCGTTATATAATTCAACCCCATGTTCATTTGATGTCTCTCTGAAGTAGCTACCGCCATTCAATTGCCAAAAGAAAAACAGCATAGCATGATGTTAAAAGGGTTCAAGCTTAATAAAAACAAAGTTTTATCATCAAAATGTTTATGATATTCTGCTATTATTAACAGGAAAGATCAACTTTTGTTGTCATTAGTTTTTAAAATGTTTTAATCCTTTCTAATACGTTCAAAATTTCACTTAAAATTTCTTTTTTTTTCGTCAGCGATTAACGCTATGTTACGTAAATGACTATTAAGGAAAAAACGTAATATTACTCAAGTCGGTTTTTGACTTTTGGTATTGAAAGAGACGCATTAATTTGAGAATTCTTGCAAAAATCAACTCATCGTCTGATTTTAATGAAATTTTCAGGACTTATGAATCACTTTTGAATTTCAATTTAACTTTAACTTTGACAATTTTTCAAAATTAACGAACGAAAGATGTATATTTTATTTTTGCAAGGTTTTTAAATCCAAGAATTAAATTTGTTTACAAACGTGTCGATCGCTCAAAAAAAAAAAAAATGGCCAAAAAATTGAAAATTAAAAAAACAAATCTCAAAATTTTAGATTCCAATGAATATAATTTCTGTTTGAAATACACCAGAGTATTTTGCTTAGTGCAAATAGTAAATTTAGTCATTTAGATTTCAATTAAGCTAAAATTAAAGTTTCAAGAAAAAGATTTTATTTTAAAAAATAAAAATAAAAAAGACTTAAATTTGGAGAGAAGAGTTGATTTAGTAGAATTATTAGATATGCCTGTCAATTAGGGCATTTGTATACTGCATTCAATGAGATATGTAGTTGACTGGAGACCAAATGACACATATCCTCTCTGATAAATATATATATATATATATGTGTGTGTGTGTGTATGTGTGTGTGTGTGTGTGTGTGTGTGTGTGTGTGTGTGTGTGTGTGTGTGTGAGAGAGAGAGAGAGAGAGAGAGAACACCTTTTTTTCTTATATACTTTTTTGCAATGATGTCTAGCAGTCGTTAGGAGTTCTTTTGGCAGACAAGTGGAGTAATGACACAGCAGCACGATTGGGCCAAAATATTGAAACATTGTGACTATAAAAACCAAGATGGCAGTATCTTGTAATAAAAATTCCAAGTTCACTGATAAAACCAAATTTAACACAAACAATTGTGAAAGGATCAGTGATGTTTTGTCACATTTCGGCTGGTTCTGTGGTTGACAACACCTCACCTCATTCTACAGGTAGAAATGGTGAAAGTAAGGACAAGGTTTCCTGGTTTCACATCATTTGAATATTTCCAATTTCGCAAAAAAGATAGGGAAGAACCATCTGAGCGCACATGCATGCTCATCGCTTCTTTATGTGCGTTTCCACGTCAAATCCACATCAGCACTTGTCGTGACGTCCTTAGTTGGTCATATCTTGCTTTAAATATTTCTTGTTAGCACATCTGAGAAATCTGTCCTTTAGGCGATGCCAGTCCTGTCTCCTGCTACTAATTAAGATTAAAAACATTTTTCTTTTTCTTTTGTAAAGTTCTTTTCTACATTTTACATGCGTAGCATAAAATAAGAAACTGCGGTGGTTCCGGCTGCATTCCAGCCGGAATGTAGCCGGAATGCAGCCGGAATGCAGCACAACAATAAGAAATTATTCAGTCTTTTTCAGATCCTGCAACAAATTCTAAGAACCCTGCAGATAAATTATTCTCCAAGGCATTGAGTTGCTGGAGACTAAATTCAGCCATTTTTATTTATTAATGAATTTATTCAATCTTAGGCAAGAACTCCTGATGGAACCCAACTCTCTCCAGGCTGGTTTGAATTCAGAGTTTTCCTTCTCCTAGCTTAGTTTGCAACCAAGGCTATAGATCCTAGTCTGTCCTGCTATCTACCCATAGATTGGGCAGGGAGAGATCCATACTTTTCTGAAGTTTATTTGCGCGTAAGCAAATGTAACGAACCCGACTGGAATTCGAACACGGCTCTCCGATTTCTCATTTTGAGTTACTCTCTTCATTACGCCACCGGGCATTCATGAAATAAAAAAATGAATTTATTGTCAATAACCAAATTAGAGGAAAATGGTTATATTTTCTTTTTTTTTTTTTAATTATGATGTTAGTTTGTAGCAATAAAAAAGCAGTTGCTTCAATCGTCAGAAGTTCTGTGCAACCCTAACTCTCAATAATCTGATTTTGTTTAATTGTTGAAAAATATAGTCCTTTGTAAAACTGGGTCCAGAGGTAGCTTCCTTTTTTTCTTTTTTTCTTCGAATTTGCTTTTTGTTTCAATATAAACGCAGCATCCTCTGCCACCGTCATAGACAGGAAGAATAAAAGAATTAGATATGTGAATTCATAGCCCACTTGAAAGAGTTACTTTTACTTTGTATTCAACAAATTTAAAATATGGTTTTTGTCTTTTTAATAATTTAAAAATATTTCTTAGACGGACTAAGTATTTCTTTTACATTCTAACAAAAAAAAAAAAAATATGGATTATGATTTTATTTCCGGTAAAAAAGAAGGGCCTTAATCTGACTTGGGTTTTCAAATGAGCCCATTTTTCTTGGCATTTGTGAAAGTGATACAATCACTAGTGTAACTGAGAAGAAAATGTATTTGATGTCAACTAAGAAAAAACAAAACATAATTAAAATAAGAACAGCACATAAATTTATTGGTGATGTTCATAAATGTCTACGGCTTACGGCCATATCACGTTGAATACACCGGTTCTCGCTCGATCACTGAAGTTAAGCAACGTTGAGCCTGGTCATTACTTAGATGGGTGACTGCTTGGGAATACCAGGTGCTGTAAGCGTATAGTTACGGATGTGCGTTGTGGTGCAGTGGATATCGGCTCGGAAAGAGAAAACGGTGAGCCGAGTTCGAATTCCAGTTGAATACCCTGCATTCACTTAAGCACTGATACCCTTGGGAAAGGTATTAATCCGTCTCTTCCCTCCAGTTATGGGTTAAATAACAGGGTAGGACTTGGGGACCCTGCCCTTAAAAACAAATCCCAGTGAATCTTGATACTCGAAAAGAAAAAAAGTATCACTAGACACAAAACTTATATAAAAAAAACAACAATAAATTGTTGAAAGAAAAAGGTATTACCAGCAATAAATAAAAAAAAATTAGTTGGCAATAAATGAGGTTGATATGCCATAAAACAAAACAATCAACCAAAATCATAAATGTCTTTGTTGGGCTGTTGTTCATTTGAGTTTGTGATAAGGTTTCACACGTCTGTCAGGGTGATATTGCTTGTGATTACGAACCCTCACGATTAGGTCAGAATGACATAGTCTAAAAGTTGTAGAAAACCGAATTTCAGAAGATTGCTATTGAAAATGGATGAATTTGAGTTTGGTGAGAAAAAGGCTGTTGACTGATAAACTTCTAATCATTTTACAATTGTAAAGCGCAGGGAAAATTAATTGATTACGAATAATGTTTTATACACCGGGTCCTGACTGGCCAGAGTGATGGTGATCAAGAAGAAATAAAACTCTTTTTGAGTTTAACCCTACTTAATGGAGAGTTCCACTACACACATCACACGCAGGTAGAGTGTAAATCTTCCGATATTTCTCTCGATCAAATTCACAAATGTTAATCTTCGTCTGAAGTTAAATCTTTCTAAATTTCAGACTGGCTCTATGAAAGGGACAATCAGCGCTCGATTAAATATATAAAGAAGCTTCGAGAAGACTACATGGTACCGAGAAATCAAGTTTTTCTTCATCGGGACAATCAAACACAGACCCAATTTTATCCGTCAATTTCCGTTTGTGCACAAAAGACTCAAGTTTTGTTATCCAATCTGAACAGTGCACAAAAAGCCACAGACTTGATTCCGGAAATCGCCTCTACTAGTGACGTCATTGTCCCCGTAGAAGGAAACACAGGAGAAATATTTAATGAAGGTGATTTACAGATTTTACGTACAACCTCCTGGGGACAGGATACTACGCCCAATAATGTGGATTTTACTGGTGAGGAAGACTTTAAATTGTTCGATGAATCATTTGGACAGGTCTCCTCATCTTACAAAGAGGGGACACGACGTGTTTGAAGGATTTATCAATTATTGACAAATTCATTAAGTAACTGTAAATAATAGGTTTGATTAAAGATAGGTGCAGATGATAAAGAATGAATTGTGATCGAGTGTGAATGAATGATGAAAACAAAAGATTATTAATGCTTTGGGTCGAGGGTTTTTAACTTTTTCACGGATTGACTAAATAAATGAAAGTGTATAAAAGCGAACAAAAGAAGGAAAGGCTGTCAAGAATATTTATGGCCAAAAGTTGGATTTTTGATTGAGTCTTTTCCTGATATCACTGAATTTGTTTTAAGCTTGAGCACTGAAATACAGAAATGATTGATATCTTAGTTTTAATTTAATCATTTCTTGATAAAAAATTTCATGTCATTCCATTACACTAAATCGTATATAAATATAAAATATTTTTAGTTGTTTTGATTGGTCAAGAAATCTAAGAATGGTGTTTGTTTTTAAACTATAGCAACTTATCCGTATGGTGTTTTCCGAATCTTTCGTATTCTAAATTAGAAATATTTACTTTAGAAGGAGCTTTTCTTATTGGTTCTAAAACAATTGGTAATTAGATTTGAATTTGAATTTACTAGAAGTTAATAGCAAGTCATGAAAAAGAACAGGTTTCCTTTCACTTTTCACTTTGTTTCATTTGTTGTTCTGTTTTCCTTTATTGTCTCTATCTTGGCGCTAATTCGCCCATTTGACAGGATATGTGCACACGTTGTCTGCATTGAGGAATCCGGACAGCGAAGAGAACAATGAAGACAATGTTGAGAGGACAATCCAATTCGGTGACCAGGCTTCATTTGACCTACAAGAATTGTGGAATCTTGTAGAAGGGAATTTTTCATCCACGCAAAATGTCGACTCACAAGGTTTGTATGAGGCTACTTTTATTCATATAGAATGTTGTTATCTTAAATATACTTTGATGTAGAAGAATTGGGCCAATATTTACAGAAAAGAATTTCGTGTTCGTATTTCGCATTCTAAATAAGTTTCAAATTTTTACTTGCACTTTAGACATTAAACATTGGTTTCCGTTGTTCTTGCAAAATTTGTCAATTAGTCGGTCATCTTTGATACAAAAAGTGTTGTAGCCTACCAGTCATGACAATCACCACTGACAATCTTTTTCTTCGTGGTTTTCAATGTATTTTTATAGTATGAACATTAAAAGTGAATTTACATTCAACATATAATAGACTTATTTTCCAGTAATGTTTGTATTTCTACCTGACTGACTGACAATCCCTTTTTTCTCAACTTTCATTGAACAAAACATAGATTGAATGCAGTAACTTACTCAAAAATTCAAGGAGAAATTAGATATTTTAATAATCAAATATCTGTCTAATCCTAGAAATATTTCATTTTGGCTACAAAACGACTTCAACTAAGTGGGAAAATGGCGGTGTAGAGATAAAGTCAGCAGAAATACTGAATACTGCTGCCATATTTGGTCGGGTGCTCCTGTTATCCACCTAGATGTCCTTGACAAAATCCAACGGAGAATCTGTAATGTGATCGATCCCGACTTGTCAGATCAGATACAGTCACTTTCTCACCGGCACAATGGAGGTTCCCTGTGTCACTTCTACAAATAATTTCACGGCTTCTGCCCCGATGAACTTAGTTCACTGGTGTCCCCTATATATGAATTTACTCGAGCAACAAGATTAGCAACTAGGTGAAACCAATAAATTATAAACGCAAATTCTACTCCATCAGCTTCTTTTCTCGCACTTCCCACCTGTGGAATTCCCTTTCATTTACTTGCTTCCCCGACAGCCTCAGTCTCCATGAATTTAAATGTAAAGTCAATAGTCATCTCCTATTTCACTAACCTTCATACTTCCTCTCATGCTTCTTTGTCCGTCCACTCCACTTTCATCAGTATTCTCATCCTTCTCTTACCCACTTCCTGACACCCCCTATAACCTATCACTCTTTCTCATATCTTTCCTCCTATGTAACTCTCTGCAAAACAGTGGCAGTAAAATGCCTTGCCTAGGGCGATATGATTATAAAAAAATTCTGTACTATTTTAATGTGGATATAAAGTGGGTGATCAATTCTACATCACAATCAATATATAAACTGATGCCTCACTTTATGGTCACAGTCATCCTTCTCTTACCCACTTCGTGACACCCACTATAACCTGTCACTCTTTCTCATAATTTTCCTCCTATGTAACCCCCTGTAAAACAGTGGCAGTAAAATGCCTTGCTTGGAGTGATATGATTATATAAAAAAAGAAAAGAAAGCATTAGTCAAAAAAAAAAAAAAAAGAAAAAAAGAAAAAAGAATATTCCAAAATAGGGTTTAATGAAGTTGGCAATAAAATACAATAACGGTCATTGTTTCATTTTCTCCCTAAGTGACAAAATTTGTATCACTGTGTAATATGTAAAGTGTGAGAGTGAATGAAAATTTTAAATCATGTATTTTAAAAGGATTCTACGCAAGATATCACTGTTTATATAAACAGCAAGTTGAGCCAGATCATATCTAATCACTAGAATATTTGTTGCTTCAGTGAAGGTGAGTGATGCCCAAGAATAACAGACAATGACAAAATTGCAGGTTTGTATCTATTTCTGCATTTGTTATGGTGCTCCAGTCAATCAGTAAAAGCAACCACGAATGACTTCCAAAGTGGAGATGTCCGGGACACATGTGACAGACTCTTTTTTTTTTTTTTAAAATCATTTCACCTCGAGCAAGGCAGAAATGCCACTGATGAGCGGGGGGCTACATAACTGTAAAAAGATTAATGAGAAAAGAGTGAGGAGTATAAACTAGTTAGAAAGGAACAATAGAAAGCAGGTGCGATGACAGATACATAGGTGGAGAGAAAGGGAAGGTTATACAGGGGAGGGGGAGAGAGCTAGAGTCCAGTGGATAATAGATGAGTATTGACATTGCATTTAAATTTCTGGAGGTTGTAGCCGTCAGGAAAGCAAGAATATGGAAGCGAATTCCACAGGCGGGAAGTGCAAGAGAAGAAGCTGCAGGAGTAGAATTGTCCTCTGCATTTGGCTAACCTGACTGTGAATGGGTTGCCAATCTGGTTGCACGAGTAAACACCTGTTGAGGAGGCACCAGTGACTTAAGTTCGTCCGAGCAGAAGCCACGAAAGTATTTATAGAACAGACAAAGGGAGACCACATTTAGACGGTGGGGAAGTGGCTGCAGTCGAGCCGCCAGATCAGTACCTATCACATTGCAGAATCTCCTTTGGAGCCTGTCGAGAACACTGAGGAGAACGGCAGGGGCGCCTGACCATAAATGACAGCAGTACTCCATGCACGGACGGATGGTTGACTTGTATATATGCAGGATGGATTCAGGCGGAAAAATCATCCTGGATCGACATAGTGACCCAACCTTCTTAGCAGTAGATTTAGCTATGGATTCAATATAGTGGTTCCATTTGAGGTCTGAGGAGAGGGTGAGGCCGAGGAGGCGTAGTGTGTTGCTCTTCTCAATACCTTCATAAACGATTGCTCCCTAAGAGTTTCCTTTAGCTTGGGGGTCAAGCAAGAAGAGTCAGAGGGAGCAAGGAAAAAAAGGGAAAGTGAGGTGCAGTTTTGATGTCGATTTGTCAACAAAAGACAAGCTTCCAATTTGTCTTCACATCCCGACTGCATTCTGAAAACGTGTCAGCTGAGCCAAGCAGCGCTTTTAGTCGAATGTGTTCAGAGAGCTTTTACAACCGTTTCCATCAATTTGGAATAACGAGTTGGTAGAACAGCTTATTAGAAGTAGATTAATAACATATGAAAATTAAAATAATCTAGGACAGTTATAACTGCATTTCCTAAAAAAAACAAATAAGAAACTTCTGTAATGCCCACCTCATATTATATATATATATATATATATATATATATATATATATATATATATATATATATATGAAGAAAACCGCAAGTGTTCTTTTATAAAATACATATTATATTTTATTTTATTTTTATTTCAGATCCTGCTACACGTGTTTCTGGTCTTGCGACCTTCTTTAGGCAGGAGTAATTGTCAGTTGTCTTGTTTTTGTGTGGTAGCAGTTCACATCTTCTTGTACTTGTGAGGGACTCTCTTTCCGCTTTAAGAGGTAATAAAATAATTTAGGATGGGTCAAATATCGGGCGGAGGAAGGGTTTTATTTTTTTTTAAATTTATACACACACACACACACACACACACACACACACACACACACACACACACATATATATATATATATATATATATATATATATATATATATACATTTCCTATGTCGTGTAGGATTTCGTGTGTGTGTCACTGCGTTCGTTCTTGCCAGTATGGGCTCATACTTTTGTGCATGCGTGTACGTGTGAGCGCATGCGGTCCGGTCATGATGTTTTTCAATACAGAATGGTATTACCTGTTTATCTCACTCATGGGGTACGTTGCTATATAGGTTACTGATGTCAAATGCTGTTCTAAGTGTTCCCGGACCTACTTTTTGGTGGGGTACGGCGCTAAGGAAATGAATATCATCTCAGATGTAGCTTTTAATTTGCTTCGTGAATGGTTGTAGTATTGTGTCCTTTAAGTTTCAAAGCTTATTAGTTGGACAGGCTGGTCCTGCTACGGTGGGTCTGAATGAAAGGTCACTGGGATTGTTATGTTAATGTTATTCAGATAGGTTCGGTATGAAGTTTAATAGGAAATCTTTTTCTTGTTAATATCTTATTGTATGTGGAGCAGAATTGGTTAATTTTTGATATATTTTTGTCTATGTTGGTGTTGATTAATTGGTAGTTGTTCTTATCTCCGACTGCTTCTAGAATTTTTGTTTTATAATACATTTTTTGTCCATGATTACTATAGCGTTGCCTTTATCTGCCGCCTATATAATTATGTTGTTATTTTTCCGGATGTCCTCTAAGGCTAGTTTTTGTTTGTGTGTAAGTTTGTTGAATGGTTTGGATTTTTTTTTTTGACAATTTCGTCCTTTGTAAGTGTATATGTGGACAGGTTTATTATTTTGGGTTTTGTGTTATCTAAACTGGTTTTTATTGTTCGGACTGAGCTTTCTAAAAATAACGATTGTTCTTTACTGTATGTTTTGGATTTTCTAAGAGTCTCTCTCCATTTGTTTAGGGTTTTCTGGCCAGTTTTCTCTTGGTAAAATTGGTGTTGTTGTTTCTAGATGGCTTTATATAGGTGTGTTTGTTTTTGTTGTAGTTAGTGTTTCTGATGTATCTAGATTTGTTGTTTCTGTATGGATTGTATGTAGGTCGTGTGTAAAGATTTGTGGGGAATTTTGACTGTATTCCTTGATATGGGTAGTTGTTGTTGGATTTGTTTTGTTGTGTAGGGTGGTGTCTGTAATGGTTGGCTTTGTAGATGTGTGTGTATTTAGTCCTATGTCTGGTTGTGTTTTTTGGTCATGATAAAATTGTACCAGTCCTCAGTTGTATTAAAAAGTGTTCAATATAATTATATTTTAGAACTTTTGAATATTTTTCATTTGGAAATGAGTTATTTCCGCAACCTAGGTTTCAACCTTTCAGTATCGTCGGGTGATTTATAATAACTGGTTTTTCAAAAACCTTGACATCTGCATCACAATACCACAGACTTTTTATTTGGACAGTCAGAATTAGAATAATGTGTTTTATAGCGGCTATCTCTTATTTTATTCCGTTTTTAGTGAGGGGTAGGATTCCGTAGCAGGTTAACGGAATTTGGCCTTGTAGGAAGATAGCCCACTATAATTCATAAAATGATTATAAAATTAAGAAAGGCAATTAGAGTATAGAATAACATTTATATATACACATTTCAATTCATGTTTTACAAATAAAATAATACTTGAAATAAAAGTCCAACGGAGGTAAAAGGGTTCCTGACAATTAATAATGAGCTGAAAGAGATTAGGGTTTAGAAAGGTGGGTGCGTCTTGTAGGTAAAGAATGTTCATTTAGAAGTTGCCACTTCAAAGGTCAGTAGGTCAGCAAGTTGGTTTGTGTGGAATGTCTTTGAAAAGGTCAGTTAGTACTTTTGAGAGCAGGGAGAAAGAAAGAGGTCAGCATAGTAGCCGCTCGACTTAAGCCAAGGGGATATTAATTACACTCTTCTTTCGTTTTCCCGTCTGTCTGCTGATGCGTTGTCTCCGCTTTTTATATCTGGTTTTTGGATCAAAAGCTAGTCGTTTCGAATTTCATCCTTGTATTTGATTCCGGGCTTCCCATTGGCTGGTAAATAAAATTCGCGCGCGAAATGGTAATTTGATATTTGATTATTTTTTTATTTTTCAACCGGAACATCAGCGCGAATTCACTTGCGCAGAGGTGATTTTTATTCATTCGCTTTCTGGTCGGCATAGAGCCAACATCCGGTTTTACTCGCTTTTGCTTGGTCGGTATCACCACAGTTTCATTCTTTATATGGTTATTTACTTATACCTAATTTATATGGTTATTTAACCAAATTCTCAGTGAGAACTTTGGTAAGTAACCATGCAAAATATTTTGTTTTGATGAAGGAATTAAAGTACTGCTTGCAATATGAAGTGAGGGTAAAAAAAATCACTGTTGTTTCAGATTGCGCTGAGGCCATGTCCTTGGTGAAGATGTGCGATTATGAAGTTGAAGGTCAAAGAAGATTCAATGAATCAACTCAGTTGGATGAGCAGCCATCACTTGATTTGCAAGAATTATGGAATTTGGTAGAAAACAGTTCTCCTCCTCCACCAACACAAATTACCGACTCACAAGGTCTGTCTATTTTAAAAATTCTACCAAAGGTTTAGTTTAAAACAGGAATGTCGATTGCTAGAATAGTTCATTTCAGCGTTTCATTTGATGTGTGATTCACTCGATTGCAAATTTTAATATCAATGCAGAACATTTTCCTCAAACACATTTGCTTATCATCGTCCTTCAATATTGACAAATGTCACTTGCATCGTTTTAGCTTTAAATGAAATCGATGTCTGTTAGTTTCTGGATTAAATTATTAGTTCAATTTCTCTTGCCGATAACTTAATGGTTTTGCTACTTTTGTGGTCTTTTACTATATTTGGCTCAACACAGTATCAAAATGAGTGTCTCATTTGCCATTACTGTCGTGAGTTTATTTCTTTACTCCAGACTAAGTACACCATTGTCTGTTTTGGTCTAATATGATCTTCATAAATGCACTTCTCAGAGAAGCTATTTGCACAAGACATAAATTGACTAATAAAACACCATCAAGGTCAGGACTATGAATAATCAAAAAGCATTAACCCCCAACACCCCCAAAAGAGAGAAAACAAATAAAATATTTGTCCCTTCCTCCATTTTCCATAAGACCTAGGTGATCTACATATAGTGGATGTGCGTTGTGGTGCAGTGGAGATCGACTCTGAACGACAAATCGAGGAGCCGAGTTTGAATTCCAGTTAAATTCCTTGCATTCACTTACACACAAATAGCCTTGGGAAAGGTATTAATCCATCTCTTCCCTCCAGTTATGGATTAAATAATAGGACAGATTGGGTTCTATAGCCTTGGCTGGCAACCAGTCTACTGCAGAAAGCAATGGAAACCTACTGCGGGATAATCTCTGCCCAGTCAGTCATGTCTCTTTCGAGACCTGATTGCCGAAAGCGTGTATCACGTATGGCCCTTAACTGACTGACTGATCTACATATAGAACTCACACAAAGAGGAGTAACAAATGGTCTCATGATTAAAGTGTGAAACTGCAATATTGATTTCTGAAATGTTTTTCTTTCTCCCTCCATACTTAATTGAAAGTTTCATCTTTAATGTGCCCCACTTGTGCCTTGTGCCAGACTAAGCAACACTTAATAATTGACAGCATCTACCATTGTGCAATTGTTATCAAGCTTGTCTTTGTGAACCAATTCACTTTCTTGTGCCAGACTGAGCTAAGTTAAGTAATTAGGGCACCTGCTGTAGAGCACTGGCTGACAAGCTGATCTAGAAAATTTCAGTATGTTTTATTCCCACTGGGTATTTAGCTACTGTGATCTTGTACCAAAATAAACTAAGCTTGGTAAATATCCAAGGAAGTTTTCTAGTTTTTAAAAATATATTTTGAGAAAATATTTTTAAATCACACACTTTTGTCATTTTGAATGCAACCAAAATTGTAAATGTTTCAGATCGTGAAACTTGCACTTGGTTGGATGCGGCCAGTGAAAAAGTTGTTTCCGTTGCTGCTTCCTGTGAAGTTTTGGCCTCCAACATCGTCCCAATGAATCCAATTGAATATACAGTTGACTCAACATCATGGCCAGCCCTGGATGACTCTCAATGCCACGATATACACAATGAACCATTAATGGAGGCTTTCCCAGAACATTCCGTGCAACTCATCGTGACTCACTCCCCAGAAACTCTCAATGTCTCAGGTAAGCAATTTTGTCATTCTAAATTTTTCACCCCAGCCAAGGCAATATAACCATTAGGATGCAAGCGGAGGGGTTACTGTGGGTAAGGGAATATGAGGAAAACTACCATTAAGGAGAGAGGATAATAAAAGAACAAGGAATAAGATGACAGAAGATAGTGACTGACATTGATCTTCAAAAATGTAAAGGCAAAATTGGCTGTCAAGCAATGAGCCAGAAAAGAGTGTCACAACCAAAAAGTCTGACAGAAGAAACTGTCAGCATAGAACTTACTGTCATGTCTAACCATTTCGACTGTAAAATGATGAGACCATGCTACCAATTAAGTACTGCGCTTAAATTCTGTTATGGGGAAACATACCTATTCTTCAGATAATGGACTCTCCCTCCTATATTAATAAGAGTTAACAGAAGAAGTTCTTGAGAAGTTCATAGGAGTTCTTTAGAGTTCTATTGGAGTTCAGTAGAACTACTAGGCAGATGATATTAGTTGGCAGTTAGCCAAATACTAAAGAGTCAGCTTTCAGTGGAAGATTACCAAGTTCCTAATATTTTGGGTGCATTAAGTCGATTAGCAACCGACATAGCACGATTATAACCTTCAGTGCGGAAACTACTCCACAACAAATTCATAATTTGTCTACATACCAAAGAGGAAAGTTCACCAGAACAATTAGCATGAAAGTATTAATAAAAAAGGCACTGGGAAGTTACATTATGGTAGGTAGGAATGAGACTAAGGCTAAGAGGTCAGGACCAATAACATTGCAGATTCTTCTTTGGATTTTATGAAGAATCTCTACATATATAGCAGCAGCATCAGACCAGATGTGGCATCAATACTTAAAGCAAGGATGAATGGTAGACTTAGAAATATGTAAGATAGATAATAATTTATATTTATTATAACCTTTTATTATTATTATTATTATTAATTATTAACAGTTTCATTCTTTGGCAAAATGATGGAAATTTGAGATCAATGTTTTAATAAACCTGAATGTATTGATTCAATTATATTTATTGAAATCACCGACCAATGACATAGTAACCAGATACAAACTATTTACTCCACAGTGATGCTTAAATCATAGCAAAGTCTTGTTTATTAAAACTTTTATGACAAATGTGGTTCTGCAGAAGGATGCTGAGAATACCATGGACCAAACATGTGAGCCATGACAAAGTTTTAGAGAAAATGGAAACAAAATGCATCAATTGAAATTTCTATGTGCATAATGAAGAAGAGCGAAGGCTTGGAAAATGTGATACTCACAGGACATTGTTTATTGAATTTTGCATCATTAAAACAAGAAATATCATGTTATAAAACCCTTTAACTCTGATTGGCTTTGTGAAAAAAATAAAAAATAAAATAAAAATAAGGCTTTAATTAACAAAGATTAACGAAATAGTCTTTAAACAAACGACAATTTGAAATGATTTGTTTGAACATTATTTTTAATCAATATTCGTATTTAAGTAGATATTTTGTTTATAATCAAACAGTATATATTTCATTTCTATCGGCCTGATTATTTACGATAAATTTTTGTTACGAAAATGTGTCATTTGGCAGGATTCGAACCTGTTGGTCATTCGTGGTCAAGCGGTCTAAGACTCACCAGATCACATGGTGGCTTCCCCTATATAGATAGGGGTCACAGGTTCGAATTCTGCCGAATGACACACATATTTGCAACAAAGATTTATCGTAAATAATCAGGCCGGTAGAAATAAATATATATACTGTTTGATTATAAACAGAATATCTACTTAAATACGAGTTACGAGTATCGATAAAAAATAATGTTCGGACAAATCATTTTAAATTGTCGGTTGTTTATAACCAATTTTCGTTAATCTTTGTTAATTTCCGTAACATGATGATTATCGTAAATAATCAGGCCGGCAGAAATAAATATATAATACTGTTTGATTATGAACAGAATATCTACTTAAATACGAGTATCTATCAAAAATAATGTTCAAACAAATCATTTAAATATAAGTATATAATTAAAAATTAGATTAAGTTATAATCATTTCCACTTATTGTAAAGAACAAGACAAAACCTAAAGATGATTATCTTTAACTTAATTTTACTTTTGGTTTAATATTCAAGAATTCTTGAAAATGTAAACCAGCATAAAATATTTAATATTCACAATATTTACAACATAATCACAAAATGACTTAAATATGCGGTCATCTTCATGGTATGACCAAATTAATGATGATAATAATAATAATAATAATTAAAAAATAAGCAAAAGAACAGAAACAAATCCAGAAATAATGGTTTTGGCTGATGCACTCATTGACCTTCCTCACATACATAATTCATCCAGATCTAGGCTTATTAATGGTAAAAATCACACCAATCCTCACAGAATTAGGTTTGCAAAAGAAGATATTTGTTCTAACATCTTGCATATTTTTGATAAAAATATTAATGAGGAAAGCCAGAAAATGCATCAGCTGAAACGTCTTACCTAGTGAAGATGAGGATATTAGTCTGAACAACATCGGCACTAGCAAAATCACTCAAATATCTCTTGAAAGGATTTTATTTTGTTAGAACATTTTTCTCCATGTGAAATCTCAATGTTTCTTAACTTTGTATTGGGGCAGTTTTGTTTTACATTGAAGCCATGAACAGATCCTTCTACTTTTGCAACAGTAAATTAAAGATATTTCTCTATTGGTCCAGTTTCGGTTACATTTGAAAGCCAAAAAGTTAATTAAATTTGGAATTTCATGCACCAGCCAGTGTGGCAACTTTGTGCCTGTGTGCTTTTTGTTTCTTTTTTTTGTTTTGTTTTCCAGGTGGAAATGTCCTTCCAAAATTGAATGACAACTTACATTCTGTCGAAAGTGGAGCTTACGACAGAGGCTGTAAGATATCTTGTGAAGCAGATAACGTGGAAAAGTAAGTTTATAAGACCAACAAGAAGTTTGATTGATATCCTTAGCATTTGTTTTGGAATCTCTCTCCAGAAGAGAGAAGGGAGGAGGAGGAGAATGAGTAGTAGGAGGAGAAGGAGAAGGAACAAAAAGATGATTATACTGAATTACACTTTTCATGATCCTGAAAAAATTCGTTTTTTTTTATTGGTTGGTTTTTATAACTCATCAACTATTTTACAGCTTATTTAAGGCAAGGAAATATTTAAGGCAAGGAAATATTTTTGAAGATAATAATGATTTACTAATACAAGTCCTACTAATTAACCCATAGATGGGAGGAGAACGGGTGGATTCATACCTTTCTGAAAAATTTAGCATTTGAAGTAAATCATAAGCTTGTAAAAGATAAAAAAGTTAATGAAATTAGGGTTCAATGTAAAATGACCTCTTTAAAGATTCTTTTCTGAACAACTGTCAGCAAGTGTGTCTTGTAGACCAATATGCTAGTGTCATGTAATCCTCATGGGGGATCCATTAAGGTTGCTTTTTATCAGCCTTAGTAAATAACTTTCCAATGTGCTTATTGCTAAGCAATAGTGAGTAAATTTGTTTCATATACAATTACTTTGATCCTCGTAGGGTGGACCCACATATAATAGATATATTAAACAATGGAGCATAATCAAAGGCCATGGTTAGTGTGATCAAAGGAGTAGTCACTCCTATTTGGTAGCATTTGCATTTCATCAAGGAAAGTATATAAAAAGCAATTAGTAAAATTCACTTGCACTCTGTGCTTCAGTTTGGAGTCAGGAGTAAAAAGGGTACTACATCCCACAGAGAAGTGAGCGGCTGTTTTTAGAACAAGAAGAAAAGAAAAAAAGGATTTTAATTGCTCATAATGCTTCACCCCTCTTCTGTCTTTGTTCACATCCTGAGAGTAAAAGATGCTACTCGCAAATTATATAAAAATTAAGAGTTAATTTCAAATGCTTTTGTGAAATAGGAAATAAAAGTCCTGAGTGTGTGGCTAATTTACAGCTTCAAACAAATCCCAAGTAGAAAGAAGAACTGAATTTTTGTTTTTGTTAGATAAGATTTTTGTACTTTGGATGCACAAAATGTTAAATTTTCCTGCTTCTGATAATTATCCTTTACTTAAAATTTAGTTATTTTATCGTAATTAATGATGTTAATATCAGAATGTCTGTCTGTTTATTGCTTGGAATTTTACTATATTTTGTCTGGGAAATTTTTCTAGGTTTCTTTCTTCAGGCTGAGGTAAAAAAACAAAAACAAAAAAAACCCTAAGCTTCCCTTCATGTTGTACAGTAAATATATCAAAACTACGAGGCTGTAGTTGAACTGAAATTTATAATTGTCTTTTGAGCTAACAAAAAATGTATTGAAGTTGTTAAATTAGATGAAGAGATTATAAAGAGAACTAATCTCAAAATTGTGCGTGACATGAAGTCAGCTTCCTTTGCATCTTTGAAAAATGAATGAATTTATTTTTAGAAAAATTAGAAATTAAGGTCAATAAGAAATGTTCAGAAAGATGCAAAACGATATGAGGAAGAGTTTTCTTTTCCTTTTAAATGTGGCTGCAAATGGAATTGGAAAATTGACTTTGTAATGAAGCCGGAACCTTTAATGATGTAACAAAGAAAATCAATAGAGTAAATAGTCATCGAACGGTATTTTACGGAGTCAAATGAGCTTCAAAATTAAGAAAGAAAATAATATTGAAAGGAAAACACATTCTAATAAAGTCAGGGAGAACATCATTGAATTTCAGGTAGAAATCAAGAACAGATGCTGGAATTTGTAGAATAATGAAGACAACATACAAAGAGCGAATTTGTATGTTGTATTTAAGGAAAAAGAAGAGAGAGAGGGGAAACAAACTGAAGTAATAACGAAGCGAGATAAAGTTAGCACCTGAAATGACGACAGCGAATAGAAATTTAGTTGTAAAAACTACAAGATAAACTAATAAAAGGCCATTAAGAAAGAGAAGCACTTGAAATGTTCATCTGCAATTGTCTGAATTGTAAAATAAACAATGGAATTTACCATATGTAGGGATCAAAATGTTCAGAATAGAGAATGTCTTGAAAATAAAAATAACACCAATAGACAATCGTACTGATAGTAACAATATTTCTGAAATAACATAAAATGAAATTTCTTGTTCAAAATGTGAAAAAAAAACAAAAAAAAAACACAAAAAAAACACACAATTACAACAAAACAAACAATTGTGAAAGATATTAGAATACAACACTAGGGTGCAATGGATAAACTGTCATCTAAATTATGCAAAAATTAGAATGAAACTGACATCTCATTTTAAGATATTTACCAAAATTACAGAAAAATATCTTGAAATATGAAAGAGTAAATTTATTCAATAAAATAAAATCACTATTGGTTTCAACTGTGGCCTTCAAACAACCGTCGAATTCCCTGGATAGTTTCCTTGGTAAATGCTGCCATAATCTTTGTCTTCAGTTTATCTTTGTTATTACAAGGAGTTTTGTTGGTCTCTTGCTCAACTGCACCCTACACGTAATAATCAAATGAACATTGCTAGTCAATAGAATCCCTTACTATAACTTTTTAGACATTATTTATATTATTTTTATATATAAACGCATCCTCGTAACACTAATATCGAAATCATTAGATTAATTACAAGAAATGTTACAGGACTTGAGTAGGGAAAGTTCTTAAGTAAACAGAAATAAAGCAAAAGTAAGATTCAATTGTAATGTCACAAAAAAGATGGTAAAAATAAGAAATGAACAAGATAAAAAGACCAAAAATTACATTTATTTACGACAGGTGATAAGATTAAAGGGAAAGAAAATAAAAAGACGTACGAAGACCAGATGGAAAGTATTTAATACGAGTAAAGATTTCCTGAAATGCATATTTGCCAATTTGCATAAAGTCTATGATGAATACGTAATATCAACTGTGATGAAAATGAACAAATTCAAAACTGCACAAATGTCAATGGAAAGAGCAATGGTAGGGAGGATATAAAGAGAAGATCATAGATTAGAGACTGAGAGTTATCACCAGATTAAGTAATGAAAATAGTGGTGAATAAGACATCACTATCCAACATTCATGAGGGCAATGTAGGTCCCCCCCCCAACAAGTCCCAGTCTTACTTTGCTGTCATGTATTAATTATCTGTCTAAGAACGTTCTCAGATCACAAGTAAATATATGTGCTGATATGATTTTCGTACCACACCAGAAAGTAGCTGACTCTCCTAGCCAGGATCAGACCAAAAACAACGGATTATTGCAGCCACATCTGGGAGGGAGCTGATCAACCATCACTTTCCAGCTTCAACTGAGTTCAAAAGTGTTTTTATGAGGACTTGTGGGTGATGAATTGTTTTATGCCTAACAACTACTTTTCCACAGGTGAAATGTTGCTGGCCTCTTGATACTTTGTTGGGTTTTTCATGGCAGATGTTTTGAGCAAGATACATTTCATTACTTCTACTAGTCCAGTGCATCACCCCCAAGAACACACCCTGCCAAATACACTGAGTAGACTAAACCTATAACACTCTACCTTGAGTGGCACCTGGACCTTGTATTGGATGAATAGTAGTTAAAAAAATAAATAAATAAATAAATGCAGAAGTAAAAGTTTATTTGATTGGTCAAAGCACCCCCACACCCTTGCAAAACAACCCCCTCAAACTCACACACACGCGTGGCGTGAAGATTGAAAAGAAATGGCACAATCATGATAGTTATGGAAGGATGTTGAGAAAAAGTCTTTACACCATAATGGACTGCAGCAATCATAAAGAAATGCTCATACACTTATATCGGTTTGTCTGCAAAGTTCAGGCCGATTTAGAAGGGAGATTAAAATACATAAGAAAATGATGTCATTAAATATTTATTCAACTAATTACAAACCGTTTTGTTGCACAGGTTTTCTTCATTTTTCCTTCAACTTAAAGATTTCCATCTTCCCACAATTTTAGTGGATTTTTTTCATAACATACAAAGAATCAAAAATTTTAACATTGAGATTATTTTGCGAGAACCTGAATAAATGAAAATCCACAATGAAGCAATGCCTGGTGAATATGGGTGGCAGGGTAACACATCCAAGCTGAGCTGCAACAATTTTTAGTGGGTCAAAGAAACACAAGATCTAGTGTTATCCTGACAGAAAAAAAAAGAAAACATTTTTTCTATTTGCCAATTTTGGTCGTTTTTCTTGAATTGCTGTATTTAATTTTTCTAATTGCAAGCAGAACATTTCAGAATTGAATGGTTACTTAGCAGAATCTCATAGTACAGGATTAGCTTCCAATCTGACCAGAAGCACAGTATGACTTTCTTAGGATGAAGACCAGCTTTTGGGATGGGGACTAAAGGTAGACACATGTCATTTATCCCAAGATATTTTTTGGTGAATTGTTTTAAATGATCCATTTCTTATCCCCTGTCACAATTTGCTTTTAAAAAAAAAAAAAAAAAAAAAAAAAACTGGTGTGGGGGGGGGGTGCATGCTTCATTGCATTTATACAGCAAATCCCAGATAGAAGACATGTGATTCCAAGAATTCTTTTCACTCAGGATGTTTAGATCCCACAGGATCTAACAATTTGAGTCCCAAACTTCACTAACCCTGCTCATGGGTGAGGGATTTTGATAAATTCTTCCAATTCTCACATTGTGTAAGGTGGGTCATTCTCAATCAAGGTCTTGATTTGCTTGTCATCTGTTGTGTGTGTGTGTGTGTGGGGGGGGGGTTGCCAGAGCATCCTTAAGGATAGTCACCCACTCTAAACTTAGCAAAGCATTTCTGTACACTTCCATCAGATAATGCACCTTTACTGTACACAGTACCTTTTTTGTCCCCTGTTGTTTGCAAGGCATTTTTGCCTTTACAGTAATAAAAAGGCATCAGGCATCTAAAATGCAAATTATAATCTTCCATTTTTTTTATAGGGATATAAAACTGACACCAATTAAGTAATTTTAAACTTTCTTAAGAGATAGTTTGAAGCAGGCTCTAATCAAATATGTAAGCATTATTGTATTTGTCGATAAATTTGACGAGTCCTAACATCAATTACTTTGGACATTTAGCATGCAAAATTCACATAGCTCATGCCTCTTCTGCGGCTGTACACTGTTTTATGACAACACTACATATGCAACTTAGTATTCAGGTTGTTCTGGCTATACACACTGTAACTGTGTTTACAGTTTCTGAAAAGTTTCAATTCTAGAACGATTATATACTTTCTCATAAGAATGAATTCGGTGTTCATGTGTGCATATAAAATTCTACATACAAATACAAGGGATAAAATCATGACCTTACCCATTACACAAAATCGGATAAAATGTTAATTTTTTTTTTTAAATTTGTAAAATGTTCACTTTTTAGCACCACTTCCACAGATTTTATTTTAAATATATATATATATATATATATACATACATACATACACACACACACACACACACACACACACACACGAGTGAATACAAAACGCAAAACGAAGAAAAAACTTTTTACAACATCCAAAACAATAATTTACAACAGTGCTCGATATATAATATATGGAGCTTTGAATATTTATTATAAATTATATTTTAGAACGTACAGAATTTTTATATATATATATATCCACTACAAATTTTACATTTGTTACGACATTGAAACTACAATGTCTCATCAGGTGGTGTGGACAGAAATGGAAAGCCTCTTTTCTTATATTTAATGAGTTTTAATGAGTTGTGCGTGATATGTTGGTGGGGGGGGGGGGTGATAAGGGAACAAGATTAAGATTAAATATACAAAATTAGATTAATTATAAAAACTCTGCTGAAATACAAAAATATTCTGTACAAAATAAGCATCCCATCCCTTACCGGCTCCTCTAAGAAATCCAAAGGATATAGTCATGTAGCAAGATAAACACAGTCTAGCTGCTAATGTCAAATCTGTCTAGAAATCTCAAAGACACTCATTAATCAACCATATTCACTACCCACACCACTTTCTTCAAAATTCTAAGGGTCAATCCACAAGAGTTGTTCCCTTATCACTAACCCCCACCAACATCCCACACACAACTGACCAAATATAAGAAAAGAGGCTTTCCATTCCTGTCCACACTGCCTGATGAGACAATGTAGTGGATATATATATATATATATATATATATATCTCTACATATCTATATAGCATAGTGATGATCCACGTATACTGTCTTAATATGTATAGGAAAGACTATTCAAACGTTTTGAGTTTAAAAATGTGTTTTTTTGACAGTATTTGTTTATTTCTACTATTATATTTTATATTTCAGACCGCCCTCGGTCCTTCATCAGAAACAAATGATTTTAAAATTTGAATTAGTAACGTATTTCGCGAGAGCGTCAATGAAGAGTCTGTTTACATCACGTGACGCGTTTGTGGAGAGAGTTTTTGTTTTTACATCAAGTGATGTTGAAAGCGCCAAAGTTTATTTTAAAATTACGTTTGTAAATGTAAACCTATCTTTAATAATGCTTGTAAATTTGTTTTAGATAAAAATTTTTTTAAATGTATCTAAAAAGGTTTAGTTATTGAAGTATTTGTAAAGATTCAAAAGCTCCTAAGTCCCTATTTAACCCTAGCTTGTGTGTATTTAATTTTAAAATCCAGTATTTTTCTTTCTTTCTGCATGTGTATGTAGAACTAAAATTGGAGTCTATTAGTAAACATTTGCAATTTTCTAAGGTGTGACCCGGTTGATTGAAATGTGCTCCTACTGGGAATATTGATTATTTTGGCATATATTAAGTTTGTGATGAGTGAAGCGAAATCTAAAGCTATTACCGGATTCGCCAATATATCCACTATTGGGACATATTGAACAGAAGAGGAAGTATATGTTTTTGCTGTCACAAGTGAGGCGTGGTGGGTGCAATTTGATTTTGGTGTTGGGTACAGAGAATATTGTGCCGTTTACCAAATGTTTACAAATTAGGCACCTGGGTTTCTGACATTTTAAATTCTGATAGGTTTGTGTTTTTTAGATATTTGTTAGAAGTGAGGATAGTTGATAGGTTGGGTGTTTGTTTCATTGCATTTATGGGTGGTTTATCGAAAATGTCTGATTTTTTTGTTTGATTGGAGGTTCTTGTAATCATTTTTTAAATTTTTGATAAATGTGTGTGAATGTTGATTGTGGTTGAAAATCATGGGAATTCGGTTGTTGTTTTTTCTTTTCTTGTATGTGAGAAGTGTGCTACGATTTATGTGGATGGTTTTATTTAGTGCTTCTTTTATTATTTTTATTGGGTATTTACATTTTAGAAATTGCTTTGTTAGATTGTTAATGTTGTTTAGAAAATCTGGATGGTCTAAGCAAATGCGTTTGATTCTTAGAAATGAGCTGTATACGATAGATTTTTTTAATTTAAGCGGATGACAACTGTTAAAGTGTAGGAATTTATGTTGGTTTGTGGGTTTGTTGTATAGACTGGTGGAAAGTGTATGTTTGTTTAATTTTATCATGATGTCGAAGAAAGGGACAGATGTGTTTGAGTACTCCATGGTAAATTTAATTGTATTATGGAAGTTGTTGCAGCAAGTAAAAAAGTTTAATTTTTCTAATCCATGAGTCCATACTAAGAAAATGTCATCAATGTATCTAAAATAATGTGATGGTTTGTATTGTGAATTGTCTAGTATCTTTCTTTCTAGAATGTGCAAAGATATTGGCATAACTAGGTGCCATTTTCATGCCCATTGCTGTGCCACTGATCTGTAAATAGTGTTTGTTGTTGAATTTAAAATTATTGTGTTAAGATTAAATTTACTAATTGGCATATATCTGTGATTTGGTTGTTAGGTAGTTTGCTTTTAAGGAACTCATTGCAGGCTGATACTCCTTCAACATGTGGAATGTTCGTATACAGAGACGTAACATCCATCGTTACTAGGATATTATCGCGGACTAAATTAATGTTTTGTAATTTGTTGAGAAAGTCAGTAGTGTCTCTAATATAACTAGGTATGTCAGGCAATAAAGGTTTTAGGATATTGTCTATGTATCCAGATATAAGTTCTGTGAGGGTACCAATGCCTGATATTCACGTGATGTAAACAGACCCTTCACTGACACTCTCGCGAAATACATTACCAATTCAAATTTTAAAATCATTTGTTTCTGATGAAGGAGCAAGGGCGGTCTGAATAGTAGAAATAAACAAATACTGTCAAAAAAAAAAAAAAAAAAAACAAAAACAAAAAAAACAACACATTTTTAAACTCATAACGTTAAACATTGCCAATGGGATAATAACGCCATACATCAAAAGGAACTATGCCCCTATTTACGTTAACAAAAAATCTAACCACCCTAGACATATTCTGAAAAGTATTCCTAGAGGTATAGAGGTTAGACTGTCTAAAAACTCGTCAAATAGGGAAGTTTTTGAAAAACATAAAAAAATTTTTCAAATGGCCTTAAAAAGAAGTGGGCACCAAGAAAAGTTAGAATTTTCGAACCAAGGTTTAAATAAAAAAGCCAGTAAGAATAGATCAAGAAAAATTATATGGTTCAACCCCCCCATATAATAAGGAAGTCAGATCCAAGATAGGAAAAATGTTTTTTAATTTAATAGATAGACATTTCAACTCAAATAATAGACTTAAGCAGATATTTAACAGAAATACTATTAAGTTGAGTTACTCCTGTATGCCTAATATAGGTAAAATCATTAATAACACCAACAAAAGTAAATTAAAAGAGAATAATGCAGCCTCCGGCAATAATAAAGTTAAGGAGAATAAGTGTAATTGTAGAGCTAAAAAGGACTGCCCGATGGAGGGTAATTGTAATCAGACAAGTGTAGTCTACAAAGTTAAGGTCTATGTTAGCGAAAACGACAAAAATCCCAAGACATACATAGGATCTACACACGATAATTTTAAAAGTAGGTTTTATAATCATAAAACTTCTTTCAAAAACGCTAGATATAAACATAGTACGGCGTTATCTACATATGTATGGGAAATAAAAGCCAAAAGTAAAAAGGACCCAATTCTGAAATGGGAAATAATAAAAAAGTGCCCCATTAGTAACAAGAATAATAAATTTTGCAAACTTTGTGATGAGGAGAAGCTAGCTATAGCTAAGTTTGAACCCACTAATAGGCTTATCAACTCTAGAACTGAGATATTAAATAAGTGTAGAATGCATAAAATGAAGTTTCTTACTTAGGATATCGAAAGTTATAGAATACCCCCCTCCCAGGTTTTTTTTTTTTTTTTTTTTCCCTTCCATCCAACCTCTTCTGCAAATGGGTTAGTCTTTGTAGTGTGTATTTATTTGGTTAGTATTGATCTGCCTTTGCCCTGACGAGCCGTTGTGCGAAACCGCGGTCGGTCTTGGCGATCTTGCTATTTTGTTAGTGTGTTTGCTCTGCGTTACTGCCTTCTAGTTAAATACTTGTCGGTTGTGTGTATCGAGCACTTTTCTTTTCTGGTTGTTTGTTCCGTTGAGGGTTTTTTTTCTTTTTACTGGGAGGAACCGTATGTATTGTCGGTCCCAAGCAGTTTTCTTTTTTTTCCCCCTCTTTGCCCAAAGCTTTATAGCCGAGGGCAATAACGGATTTAGATTCTGCTGGTTATTCATAGTCTTAGAAAGTCCCTTCTATACAATTTTGAGATTGGAATACACGCAGAGTCGGTTTAATAATTATTGTTATTATTGTTATTATTATATATATATATATATATATATATATTTATTGTAACTAAGTTGTTGAACTTGTAGGTTTATTAACCTTTTGTTCATGCATTTACTTTTATAAAGAGTGCTCGATACAAATGTAGAGCATTATATATATATATATATATATATATATATATATAAAAAATGCAAATCCATGTTGTATGCACAAAATGTTTTAACAAAAATCAATTGTCAGACTGAAATAAGCTTGAACATTGAAAAAGTATTGTGTTTATTATTCAAATCCACATCAGCACCTGGAAACGTGTGCACAGTTGGTCATATATTGTAACCTTCCTTTAATGATAAACTTATCAAATGACATGAATCCTTTGCTCATGCCTTCCTACCAAATATATACTTACATTAAAAAAAATGTACAAAATATCAAGGAGTACATAAAATTTAAGATATCTTCTGCAGAATGATGATTAACAAACTCAAATGAAATGAGCGTGGTCCTTACTGTGTGTCACACCAAGTGTTGTATAATTGGACTTTATTAGGTGCAGGTTTCATAGCAGTAAGAAGAAATATTATGGTAGGCTCTAAAAATAGAAGATTGTGTTGCACCAATCCTCCTGCATTCCCATAATTTTTGCTAAGTTTGGTTTTGTCATACAAAACTTAAATCTTATATAAATAGATTTATTTTTCTCCTAAAAGGTGGTGGCAATTTCCACATGACACTGATTTCATTGCTGAATAAGTGATGGTTAACAAGCAACAACTCGGATCTTTATCTTTATAAACTATGCAACTGATAACATTGACATCAGTTTATTATATGTCAGCATAAAAAAAACTTTGGACTGAATTTTGTCAATAAAATTCTTTTCCTCATGCATAACATAAATTTTGTTTGTTTCATTATTCAACGAGTGTACCTCTGTCATTAAAAATGACAGCAAAATATTGCTCCTGAGTGTGACAGGAGGTAATAAATAAATAAATATATATATATATATATATTAAACAGCGTTGGTTCAGTTGATTTTCTTTACAACCAGTTATAAAAGCTTTTACATGTGTTTGCTCTAAAACTGCCTCAGTTTTTTGCAATAATTGTCATTGAATAGTGAAGAAATATATATATATATATATACATACACACACACACACACTATTATAAATTAAGATCATTGTGTATAATATACACACACAATCTTTATTATAATGGAGAGGATTTGAGGATATGAAATCATGAAAGGCTAAAAAAAGAAAAAAAAATCTTGAGGTTAATTCTGGCTTCATTTAAAAGAGAACTCAATTTATTTTCATACAAAATCGAATTCTAAGTCTTCATTTTCAACAGTTTTTGTAATATATTAATTGCATCAACATTTTACATATTCAGATGTTTTAACAATTCAGACAGGATACCAAGGATTTAACAAGTGAAATCTTAAAAGGATGATAGGATTAATTTTCTAATGGGAAATAACCAGAATAGTAATAGTGAACTTTTGTATGAGATGTTGATGTTCAAACACAAATCTTTTTACTGTTATTTGATCTTGTGTTGTCCAAAAGGTTTGAAAAAAAAAAAAAAAAAAAAAAAGTGTAAGAAACGAGAATAAGGTTTAAAAAAGCAGAAAGATTTATTAGCAAGAATATTTCAATGTACATACAAATTGATGATAGAAGCAGCTGAGACAAATTGCCAGTTCGATAACAGGTTGTATAGATACAGTAAGAATAATGAAATAGTTGTGTGCATATGAGATGTCTTTTCTGTACATCAATGAGAAAACCTGTCAATTGGAATTAAAATTCTTCTTTCACAGCCTTTGTCAAAGTGAAGTTTAGAAAAGTAACAAGTGATATTTACAAAGGAATTGAAATTTTTCAAAGATGATAATTTTTGAAAAAATGATTAGTTGTCAAAATTCCTAAAACTGAAAACTTCACATCATTCAAATGAATCAAGAGATAATCTTGAGTTTTTTTTCATTTGGAAACTATGTTGGAAATTTTTGTTTTTACTTCATATTTTGGATAAGAAATTTAAAATTTAACAGCAGAATTTTTTTTTTATGTTATGTGAAATGAAAATTAAAAGATAAAAAATATAATGATTTTCCTTAATTACAGAAGATTGGTTAAATAAATTTATAGTTAAATGTACAAAGATTTAAAATTTCATTTTTTCATTACCCAAGAAGGATGAGCATTTGAGTTATGATCAGAGCAAAAGGGAGATAATCAAAATGGCTTTAAATAAGGCTCAATGTTTTGTATCGAAAATAATTTACATAATTTTCATATTTGACTTGCAAATAAGAATTCATCAGTTTCACAATTTTCTAAATGTGACCCTTTGAATTTATCAAGGGTAGGCAATATATTAATACTGTCAAATTTGGAAAAAAAAAAAAAGAATCTAAAATTGGAATTTATTGCCCAATCCCCAGTTTGAACAGATTTTGCAAATTTACACACACTTTTCCAAGTGGCAAATTTACAGTTGTTTTTAGACTTTGAAGCCAAGAGAAATGGTCCACAGAAGAAAATGATGTCACAGAAATTGGACTTGGAGTGACTTTCAATAATATGTAACAGTTGTGCTCAGTCAATCTTAATTGCAATATTCTTTTAGTAATTGTAAACAAAATAAAACAGTAGAAATGTTTTAACTTGAATATTTTTAACTAAATAAAAAAAAAAAAATTTAAGTCAGAAAATGGCAGTAAAGAAAAAAAAAAGAAAAAGACTGGCCATTCTGGCTATTTTTTTTTTTCTTTTGGAAAGATATGTCATGTCAGTTGCACTTTTGTTTTTGCTTTCTTCTTTGAAATCAAAAGCAGCAGTTGTAAAATTTCAATCTTAGAAGCAACTTTATTTTTGGGGAGTCTAAGAAATGTACTTGATAAAAGTATCCTCCCCCAAAAATTTCTGTAAACAATATTGTTCTTCAAAAAGCAAATCAAGCATAAGTGTCAAGCTGATTGCATGCAAACAATCATCTCAGATTAAGAGCAATAAAAACCTTAGCTTCTAAAAAATGTTTTTTTTTAAATAATAATAAGTGATGATATGCGAGAGAGAAAAAAAAATTTCTAAATTTTTCTGTTGACAGAAGATCAAATTTACTGTTTGTGTTTGTAGTGCAAAGTCAAAAATTGATTTTCAGGTTAGAATTAGATTAAAAATACTTGATTTTAATAGAAAATATTAGTCCAAACAAGACTGACTGGCAATACATACATTTTGTGTGTGTGTGTAGACACATACTGGGGTCACTTAAAAGCTGAAACAACATTTGGGGAGTCAAACAGAAGTGAAATGTCATGAAAAAAAAAAAAAAAAAAAAAAAAAAATGAGAGTGTAAGCAGCATGAAGAAATGTCAGACTGAGGTCATTAAGTGGGGTGGGGTTGTCATGATAAAATTTGGGAGAAAATAACAGAAGCTTTAAAGCGAGATGATGAATATGATGAACATGGTGGACACTTTTGGGAGATTCATTTTATACCCAAATCTGTAGATGAAAGAAGTCAAGAGTAGGATTTGAAATGAAAAATAGCAGTCACCCGATTTCATACAAGACTTTCTTTATCAGGAGAATTGCATTGTCGCAGTGGTCGACGCCTTGAGTGATGAATAGTCTGAAAAATAACAAAAAACAACAATTTATCAATCACAGATAGAAGAACCCTTATTACACGTCATGCTATCCTGATGAGCATTGTCAAATTGTTCCGAGTTACATTTCACTTTCTGGCCTTCTTCAGATGTCTGTTGTCATTGCACTTGGTAACCTTATCAGAATTTTGAACAGAACCCTTCATTCATGGAAGTAGATTCTTCTCATCTCACTTTGCTTCCTTAGAAGGAAATAATTCCTACTTTTTTTAAGTGTCTTTCCTTTCTTAATCAGAATTTTTTAGATGGTATTTTATCTTTATGAAAGCTCTACTCGGGTCGCTAGTGCCTAGCAGGCATGCAGATTTCTTCAGCCGTTTTACCCTCCTTGTTTTCATATCCTACGGGAGGATTGATGAGCACTCCTTTTTCTTCCATATAAGAGTGTGTCAAAGTCAACCCAAATATAGAAACTACTGCAGTTGAAACAATATGAGTTACAATATTAGTCCACCAGCATTTTGCAAAAGGAGTTTATCAATCAAAATCCACATGGGTCAGTTTTTTTAGTAGCTCTGAGAAAACAGTGCTAAACAAAAATGTCAAATTTAAAACAATCATCAACCAGGTCACATACTTTGAGGTCAAACCCCTAATTTTTGAAACAACTTTGAGAATTGTCAAAGCTTAAATTGACAAGTTGACATTGAAAAGAGACAGTCACGGGAAAAAGTGAAGTCTTTTGAATCAAACAGAACAAGAAAAAAAGGCTATCAGAACCCTGCAGAGTAAATTAAAAACATCATATCAGACAAATGCAATGGTGGTGATGGACAAGGCTGGAATATTAAAGAAAAATAGATTCCCCCTCGTTACCAGTGAAAACCAAGAGAAGAGAATCGCAGAGCTTTGTTTAATTTTTTTTGTTCTTGTGGCACAAAATAGAAAAGGGAGATCATTAAAACGTAGAGGCACATTTGTTGAAAGGCCGTAATCTGAGGAGAGAGAACGTAATCTGGTATGGCTGATAGTGTATGGAGAGAAAGTGTGGAATGAAAGCAAGCTAATGGAAAGAATCAATGAACCCATTAATCTTTTACAACCTTCTTAAGTAGTCAATCAATTAAGTGCCATACGTGACTAGTAGAAGTCTTAATCATGTTTCCAACTATTATATTCAGTCAGTCAGTTAAGTGCCATACGTGATACATGCTTTGGCCGATCATGTCTCGAAAAAGACATGACTGACTAGGCAGAAAATTATCCCGCAGTAGGTTGTCATTACTTTCTGCTGTAGACTGGTTGTCAACCAAGGTTATAGAATCCAATCTGTCCTGTTATTTGACCCATAACTGGAGGGAAGAGACAAACTAATACCTTTCCCAAGGGTATTTGCGTGTAAGTGAATGCATGGAATTCAACTGGAATTCAAACTCGGCCCCACGATTTGTCATTCCAAAAAAAATTATGAGGCATCATTTGTATCACATTTGAAATAAACATGTCTTTAGTAATTGTAGAGAATTGTAGAACAATACAAATTTTGGATGTTGAAAGCTGACAAAGTTGACAAATATATTGTCAACATTATATAATTCATTGTGGTATTGGCTAGAATGAAATGTCCAAAGTGGATCATTTCTAGTTCACAGTGTTGCATTAGGCGTATTAGTCATTTGCAAAAAGACTATATGTTCATTGAAGCAGAATATGGCAGAGGACAGTGTTTAAAGTGGAAACACCCATTTGCAAATGGAACTGATGACAAAAATCATTTAGTCTTCCTTATCAGGACTCATATGTATCAGGGATTCACCCTGACCCTCCCTATCTTAATGCAATGAGAAATGTATTATCTAAGAGGATGGCACTCTAAAACTGAGTGTATTGTTGCTTTGACAAATCCCCAATCATAAATGGTATGGGAATATTACAAAAAGGTCTTTCTAAGACATATATCCAACTTGATATTTTTTTTGTTAAGAATTCATTAGGATCACTCCAAGAAGAGAAATGATGGTGACTAAACTTTTCTACTTATGTTTCTCTCAAAACATGTGCACGTTTTAAAAATTGTATTATTTAATCAAAATTCTTCAAAATTTAACAAATAGACTTTTTCCAAAATTAAATAATTTATATAAATAAAACTAAAGATGTGTCAGTGTGTGTGCATGTATCTGTGTGTGTGCATGTATCTGTGTGTGTGCATGTATCTGTGTGTGTGCATGTATCTGTGTGTGTGCATGTATCTGTGTGTGTGCATGTATCTGTGTGTGTGCATGTATCTGTGTGTGTGCATGTATCTGTGTGTGTGCATGTATCTGTGTGTGTGCATGTATCTGTGTGTGTGCATGTATCTGTGTGTGTGCATGTATCTGTGTGTGTGCATGTATCTGTGTGTGTGCATGCATGTATCTGTGTGTGTGCATGTATCTGTGTGTGTGCATGTATCTGTGTGTGTGCATGTATCTGTGTGTGTGCATGTATCTGTGTGTGTGTGCATGTATCTGTGTGTGTGCATGTATCTGTGTGTGTGTGCATGTATCTGTGTGTGTGTGCATGTATCTGTGTGTGTGCATGTATCTGTGTGTGTGCATGTATCTGTGTGTGTGCATGTATCTGTGTCTATCCTCACTGATTTTTATTAACATACACTTCCACTTTTTTCAACCAATTTGTTTCAAAACTTATCCACCCCTTGCAAATTTATTATTCTAAGCAAAGAAAAAGAAATTGTGCATGGCTCTTCACTTGAATTTTGTTTTAATTTCTTATTTTCAATTTTTTTTCTTTTTTAAAAGTTAAGTTCAACACGGTAATACAAATCATCTCCCATATTTAATGTCTGCAGATGTGGATAGTATAAAAAAAAATTAAAAGTAGACTTAAATAGATTTTTAGCTAATTGTAGTCCAGCTGTTTAATGTGATTAATGAGGAAAAGAACACAAGCCTGAAATTTTAAGCATAAAATTTCTGCCTAGTATCCTGAATTTTTCTGGATTAAAACTAAGTAAAAGTCTGAGAAGGTTTTGACCAGAAAGAAATGACTAATTGCCTGAAATGTTTAGAATGCAGTTTCAGGTTTATTCAAACTTCTTCAGAACAAAAACAGAAGAGACTCATGTTAATGGTTATATTATAAATACAGTAAATAAATGAAGAATGAAGAATAAAATTGCAGCACTCAAAACAATTATTTAAAACATTGCTCAATATAAATCTTTGAGCTTTTAATTTTGAAAATTTATGTATTTATTTTTTCTAAAAAAAGAAATATTGCAACAGAAAAGTTCATCAATATCACTTCTCTCATGATGAATGTCATGGCCTCAGTTACAATCTTATCTAAGTTCTTGCAAACAGAAAACGCAGATGCGGCTTTAATAAAAACGAATTTAGATATTGCTATAAAGGATCTGGAAAAGATTAAAAAAAAATGACATCTTCCATCCTGACAGTATTAGCCAGAGACATCCAAGGCAATATGTACAAGGTTAAGCATCAGATCACAAGGACCACATTCAATCTGGAAAAACTGTGCATCACATTTATTAGTAACTTAATAAATAATATGCACTCCCGGGTTTCCAAACATCTCTCCGTTGTGTGCATTGGGTGTGTTAAATCTTCGTAAGCGAGGAAAGGAGAAGTTGGAAATTATAATTTCCCACTATGGACATCAGCAAACCCACAAATAGATGGAGAGGATCACCAGATGACTATGCAGCCCCTCATCAATGCTGTTCAGCCTCAACTGTTGTGGGATCCGCTGAAGAAAGTTGTCAGAACACATCACTACCTGAGACAGCATGTAGAAACTTTAGGCGTTAGTAACAAAATATTACCTAAATGACATCCCTAACCTCAACATCCTTGCTCAACTGGCCACCACCTAGGCGGTACATACAGGTGACCGTGAACAAGAATTCTCAGCTCAGAATCTCATCCTCACCAGAACAGGTTGTCATTGGAATATCAAGAGCAGCTTTTTTGGGTCAACCTGGGACCCAAAAGGTCAGAGTTCCTTTTTGAAGAGGCACTAGCCAAATGGAAAGGGGTAAAGCAGAGAAAACTGGACACTATGGATTACAGGTAATCATTGACAAATGATCTCCACATTGATCTGCTCAGAATACACCACTAAAATACCTGCATCATTTGATATTTCTCAATATACTTTTCACTCTTTTTGTTAAGTTTCATTGCTCTGTTAAATATTTAATAAGGATTGACTTGGTTAATTTTCTCAACAATTAAAATAAAATTTGATTTGATTATTTTCAGACTAAAAGGTCTAGGTGACAGTTTGCAGATTGTCAAGGTGATGAAAATGCTTTGTTAATGCACTAAAAATCAGCACGCTTATTAATTTATTTTCGTGCCACAGTCCCCATTTTGTTTTTATTTGAACTTGTGCAATATTTCATTCACATGACGTATACTCACCTATTTTATTTAATAAATTACTTCAGTGTTATTTATGTTATTACAGAAGAATATTTTCTTTGAATTTTGTATCCTACAAAAGTTAGGAACATCACTGATTAATTTTAGCCCCAGGGTTCTAAGCTGATTCAAGGGAGATTACTTAGATATTTTTTAGAGGAAAAAAAAAAAAAAAAAAAATCACCTAATCTTTTTTATTTTTCTTTCAAGAGTCAAAACAGCCAATTTTATTTATTTATTTTTTTTTTAATCGTATCACCCCGAGCAAGGCGGTAACGCCACTGATGTGCAGGGAGCTACGTAAGAGTGAAAAGATTGGAAAAGAGAAAGCCGGAAACCACATCCTAAACAGGGAACAAGGGATGAGCCTCTACACCTGTTCAATAGACGTGGGTGGAGTGTCAAACCGGGCGATAGTTATTAATGTCATTTACAAAAACAAAACAACTTGTTCTATCATAATTCTCGAAAAATATAGTTTCTTAATTGAACTATGTTTAAAGTGTAAATACTGTTTTTGTTTTAAATGCAAGAACCTAAAAAAAAAAAAAATATTGTTCTGCAAATTTAAGTGATTCAAAACGATTAAAATTGTTTTTTGGGATGATGGTAAGAAAAAGAAAAAAAATTAGCCTAGAGCTTTGCAGTTTAACACTACAATTTTAAGAAACTATACTTTGGACAGACAGAATTTCCTGGGGGACCCTTTCAAATAAAATCTGTGGGTCTCGGGATTCATTAAATTAAAAAGCTATCAGATATCTTTGCATGTATGTGTGTGTGTGTGTGTGTGTATGTATATATATATATATATATAGTAGGTACCTGAAAAAAAAAAAAAAAAAAAAAAAAAAAAAATCACTGAAAAAATAGCATCGTCTGATGGAAAAGGCCTCAAAACTAAATAAAAACAAAGTTTTCTCCACAAAATGTTTATTCTATCATTAAGAGGATAGATCAAAGTATTTTTTAATTATTTAAAAAAAAAAATTTTAAATTGTTTCTAACAGCTTCATTTAGTGATAGAAAATCTTTTTTTTTCTCTCTTGTCAGTGTGAGGCATAAATTGATGCTAGAGTTTATTATGTCAAAACGTAATATTACGCAGAGGCAGTTTTGACTGTGAAAGACACATTAATTTGAAAATTCTTGCAAAAATCAAATAATGGTCTGATTTTGATGAAAATATCAGGACTTATTCATAATTAACCGAAATCAGTTTTGAAATAATTATTTTTAGAAAATATTGGTAAAAAACATTTTTTAACATATGTTACCCACCACCATTCATTTCCAGAAATGTCAAAAAATGTGACTAGGTCTCAACATATAGATAGTTTTAATTAAATTCAGGAGTCATTAAGGAAAGCTAATTTGTCTTTTTTTCTTCAAAACCTGCTCATTTTTAGAAAATCTGCTCCAAATTAGGAAAACAAAAATGCAATAAAACTGTGCTATTTTTTTATTTGGATAAATTTTTAATTGTTTTTATAAACATAAATTAAAATGATATAGTCTGAATAGAAAAAACATTTTTCCATTGATAATGAATTTTTACAATAATTGTTTTCATTTTTATTATTTTTTTTATTAACTAATTTCTCAGAGTTTCAAAAATCTCTCAGATTTTTTAAAAATTAATGTGTGGCTAATATATTTACTAATCGAAAAATCTAAAGGGTGCTGATTTTTTGTTGAATAATTAAACATTTTAATTTTCTGCATGTTGATTACTCGTTTTTTGTTTGTACAGGTGGCCTTACGAGATCTTTGTCATTAAAAGGTCATGTGATTCAAGGGTTGTTCTCCCTTACATGAAAAAAAATTCGGGCAGACCTGAAGGAGACTACCACCACCTTTAAATTTGTTGTTTTTCATTTTATTTTTATTTTTTTCAATGCAGTCTTATCGATTATTTATTTTTATTTTTTTCAATGCAGTCTTATCGATTATTACATAAAGTTTCCTATTATCAAAAAAATTTGGAAAAATTTCAATATATTTCGAAATATTTAAACATTTTTAGGCAGGGCTCAGTTTCTCATACAGCATTATAGTAAATCAATCCTCCATTTTGGAACCACTCGCATTGTGGTCACTTTGTTGCCCTTGTTTGTCTTTTTCAAGTTTTCTTCAGTTCTTACAATGGCAACTTCCTCAGAAACTCCAAGAATGGCTTTATTCAAAAAATTTCACAAAGGATTCAGTTGTTGAAAATGTGCAAGCAAAAAAGTTAATTGCACAGGATCGATTTACTATAATGTTGTATAAAAAACTGAGCCCCTACCCCAATTGTTTAAATATTGAAATTTTTCCAAATTTTCTTTGTCAATTGGAAAGTTTAGGGTTTACTCGATAAGATTGCACTAAAAAAGTAAAAATTGATAATCAACAAATTTACAGGTGGTGGTAATGTCATACCAGCGAGTGGTTCCAAAATGGAGGATCGATTTACTATAACGTCTGAAAATCTGAGCCCCTCATAAAATTGTTTAAATATTGAAATTTTTAGAAATTTTTTTTTTGTCAATTGTAGAGTTAACGGTGTAATCAGACTGCACTAAAAAAATTTTTTAACCTGAAATTTTTTGATTTCAATCAATATAATTTCGATTTGAAATTACACCAGGGTATTTTGCTTACTGTAATGAGTAAATTTAATCTCTTGGCTTTCAATTAAAGCTAAAATTATAGCTTCAAGAAAACTTATTTTTTAAAATTCAATTTAAATTGAGGTATCGAAAATTGAGTGGAGGTACCTATGTAGTGTAGCGACCCTCTTCATCAGCAACCACCTGTTGTTAACAACTGTTTTCCTATGCACAGACGATTTGCCAATGTTAATTGACCCTTAGCAGAGATCAACTAACATCAACAAGTGAAAATCACTAACCAAAGACGGAAAAAAAAAAAAAAAAAAAAAAAAATCCATTTTGGTCTACACTTTAAATTTCTAAATTACAAAAACTAAATGAGTAATCTATTCAATTTTGCTTTGATCTGAGTCAGGAACACTTCCTCATTGTTTTGTTATTGTAGTGTTGTATCAAACTGTTATTTCTTAAAATGTCCATTGCCTGAGTTCATCTCAAGGTCAACCATCGGCTGTTTTGTACAACATGCATTGCATTTGACATGTTCAATGGATTTATCGCAGTCTCAGTATATGACTTGGATAAATTCAGGTATTAAGAAAATCACAATTATGTCCCTTTCTCAAATGTCTATCTCTTTATTTTTTTTGTGTATCTATCTATCTGAGTATAGATATCTATCTCTCTGTTTCTCTAACCCCACCCACGATCGCTGTCAGTTATTTTGTATGTTTTTTTGCCTCTTTTGCTATCACTCACTTCTAAGAAAAAAACTGAAACTGTATACTTTTTTTTTTTTTTAAGTCCACTTAATATTTTTTGTGAATAAATATTTTGGTCTCTTGTTGACCTTTGTAAATGTTTTTTAAAATTTTAAAATGAATTATGCTGAATAAATTTCTTTAAAGTTATCCATTTTCTTATGTTCTTATTTATTTATTACCAGATTACGTGGTAAAATTATAATATGTACATTCTGATGAATGGAATATACACTTCTGGCATAAATAGGTCATGACTGAGGCTTTAGTATGCGACCAGTTTTTGATGGCAGTAGGGGTGATCACATACGACAGGTTACACTGTATATAGTAATTTTGTTATTACGATGGTTTATAAAAGCATTATATCACTACACAAAATTTTTCATGTTTCAGAACAATACTGATCTTCTGGTGTGATGTTAAAATAAATGGTGAAAATGATTTATTTTTAAAATATAAGATGAATTCATGGTTATTTAGAAAATTAGGGAGTGGTAGTTGGATAAAATACTTGAGGTGTGTCAATTGGCTGGGTCACTGTGGATAGGGGTATGACGTTGAAAGACCTGAAACCGGCTAGAAACATCACTGATCATGTGTACTGAAGCTTCCAATAGATGTATTTTTATGAAGAATTAAGTAACCATGGAGTTTTAAGATCTAAATTGCAAAAGGAAGCAGGATGTCCTGGTGTCTAGACATCACTTTTTAATTTTGTCTGGATAAGATACATAGTGGGATCAGAGATGTTTTTTAATTGGTAGACAGTTTTCAACAGCAGGTTGGATTTTAATTTTTTTTTTTATTAAAAATTAATTTTTTTTTACTATTTCATGTAGTAAAGGAGCTGGAATGTTTAGGTTAGGGTTAGGATTAAGTAATTATGGTGTACTTAGGTTTATTGGAGTAAAAAAAGAACAGTTAAGTATTGTGTGAGTCATTTATTTTAGTAAAGTAATTTTTAAGTTATATTGGAGCATAAGTTATAAATGAAACAATTTTTTAAATTTCAAGAGAATTATTTTGTTTGGGTAAGATACATTGAGGGACCATATATATATATATTTTTTTTTTAATTAGATTTTGTACTACCTCATGAATAAAGAGGGTGGAATGCATAGTTTAGAATCAGGATTTAATAATTAGGGTAAACTAAGGCATATTACAGTTTAGAAAACCAAATATTGTGTTGGTCATTTATTTTGGTAAAATAATTTTTAAGTTATATTGGAGCATAAGTTATAAATGAAACAATGCAATTAATTAAATTTTAAAGTTTTTTTTTTTATAGATTTTATATTACTTTGAGTAAAGGGGCTGGAATGTTTAGGTTAGAATTAAACAATTATAGTATACTAAAGGTATATTGTAAGAAAACCAAATCAGTATTTTGTAGGTCATTTATTTTAGTGAAAAAAAAAATAAATAAAAACAAAATATAAAAAAAAAATTTTAAGTTTTATTGGAGCACAAGTTATAAATGAAACAAATTTTAATGAAAAATATTTTTGATGTTTACATTAAACGGTCAATTCATCTCTACGATTCAGTAGTTCTCCATTTTTAGGGAACCTTAAAATCTGCAGCGTTTCACTCAGGCACAAAAGGCAGATGTAAAATTTTTTCCAGAATTTTCCATCTTACTTTGGGTGGTTTTGTTTGTGTCCTTTAACTTCCCAAAATATGCAGAAAGGGATGTTTGGTTCTGGTAAGTGTTGTTTTTGAAGGAAGTTAAGCGTATATAGCAATGCTGTTTAAAAGTGTTCTTAGTAGATCCAATGTAAACCTTTTTCAATAGAAGGATTTTCATTTGATTTTATATTACATTGGTACACAACAGAATTTGTTAGACACCCATTTTCCAGTAGTTAGGATTTCGGCAATTAAATAAGTTTGTATTATTGTTATTTTTATTATTTGGATAGTTATTGTTACTTTGGTTTATGAGCTGATTTAAGATATGATTTTCTATAACTTAATTTAAGAGTATTTTCATTAAAAATTTTACTTACAGGGTTATTATTAGGAAAATGTTTCTTAATTAAATTGAGAAACTTTAGCCCTAACTTGGTGCTAACCATTTGGTTAAAAGTGGGTGTGTATCAAATGATTTTTCTATTTCTATTTTTCCTGTTATAGTTATATTTTTTTATGTATTTGATATCCTGGTTTTTGTAGCCACTATTTTTCAGGGCATTATTATAAAAACCTTTTAGAAAATATTTTTTCACGAGAAGAGTTTTTACTAATTCTATGGAGGAGGGTATATGTTTGATTATACGAAGCCGGGAGGGGGGGGGGTGATTAAATTTTAGGTGGATGTATAATAGATATTTGTTAGGTTTTATGTATCGTTGATAAGCATCATTTACTATGTCTAGTGTTACATTGAGGAAGTTTAGTATTTTAAAATTAAAGTTGATTACTTTTAGATTTAGAGTTGTACTAGCAGTATAGCCCGGCGTTGCTCGGGCGTAATGAAAGCTTTAAAACTAATCCAGGGTGTAATGTTTTTTAAAAAGAGAAATTAAAACTCAAATGATACTTATTCATTTATTACAAAGGTGTTTTTAAAAATCTTGTCCAAGAGTTAATTGGGTTGAATTGTCATAATTTACGGCGGACTCCCAATATTGAAAAATTTTGTTAATTATAATATCAACTTATGTCATGCCAAGTTGAGAGAGAAAGATAGAGAGGGAGAGAGAGGGAGAGAGAGAAAAATAAGTAAAAAAAAAGATTAATACTGACCCGATACTGATTTTTCCGAAATGACGTGACTGGTGTGAAGAAGGGGAGGTCATCTGGGTGAGTAACAGGTGTGATAGGGATGACCTTTACCTTTTTGTGAGACAAATTAGGTAGGTAATTAATCTCATTCTCAATAGAAGGTGGGTGAAATACAGGGGTCTTTTCAGCATCACTGCTTGTAATTATTGCCTCGGCATATTCTGAACTGCGCCGTTTTCTGGTCCTTCGCACTGATTTTGGAGAATGATTAAGTTCTATTACGTGAACCAAAGGACTCAGCATTCCATCAGAGAGAGGAGGTTGTTTGGTATTGACTGGAGTTTTCTAAATAAACAAAAAACATGAACAAACTGAAATTGCAATCACATTTCATGTAACACTAATTTCTTAAAACAGAACTTCAAAAATATTCTTTGTTTCACCTTAAATTGTTGATTTATTTTGACTATGGTAAAAGGGAGTGGGGGGAATTTGTGATTTTCTAATGGACAAAATTTGCTGGGGTTAAAGTTCACCACAAACACATCAGAGAGGAACCACTAGTATTTGGTGGTTTTCTATGGAAAGACAAGTACACAAATCAATTTGGGCAGGTCATAAAAATAGTAAAGATCAAAGGTTATTACAATTTTTTGTAAGTGGAATAAAACAAATCTTACATAATTTAAACATTTGTTTGATAAAGAAGTTTTTTGGTTTAATAAGTAAAAATAACACGTTTTTATTTTCAACTTAACTTTATTGAACAATAAAGATATTGTTTTGTTTCTATAATTTTCTGCCATCTTTGAGGCAACTATATAATTCTATATCCCCATTGACAATTTTTTTCTTTCACAACAAAGAACTGCTGTTTGTGCCTTTTGATATTTTCATAGAGAATTCTGTAAATGCTATAATGGTAGAATCCAATGCTTATATAGCTGATGAATATGGTAGGTGGCTGAAAACTTTAAAAGCCAAGCTGTCAAAGAACAAAAGAAATATTGTTATTCTGATAGCATATTACACTTTTTTTTATAAACGTAATTATGCACAAAATCTTATTGTTGTTTGCTGGTTTCAATTGCGTTAAAAGATTAAGCAGGTGAACAATACTTTCCAAGAAAAATATTAACAAGTGGGCATCTACCTTCTAATCATCCCACTTTTTTTTTTAAGATGGAGATTTGCTTTTGTTATTAAATCTATTGCAATTCACATTCTTGTAAATATCTACTTTACAATGTACTCCCCACCACCACACACACACAAAAAACACAAAACTACTTTTGTTACATTTAAATAGTAGTGAATCCACACTGGCAACAGTCCAGTAAGTTTTTCTCTCATGTGGAAGCTACACATCAAAGTGACTAATATAACCAAACTGAAATGATTTTCAATGCTTGATTTGAGTATTCTGAATATGTTGAGAATGTTGTGTATTGAACATTATTCTTAAGTTATGTCTATTTGATTGCTATCAACTTCAATAGGTCTATTTAACCATGAAGCATCATTTAGTGAGAAATCTCTAAGATGCAACTTTGAAAATGATATTTGATCTTAAATGCTCCTCATAAGTAAATGAATGTTTTTGTTTTTTTGGTAGTTTAGAAGCATATTTTTTTTGTTACTTCTCTAAAAGTAAAAGGTAAAATATGTTGTCAACCTCAGCCCAACTATGCACCATTGACTAGCAAGAATCTTCAACAACATGAAACCTTTTGTATTCAATCATTAACAGTTTCTCCATACGCTACAATATTTTGTGTGCTGCATTTTTACCTTTCTTAAAATAACGGTACATTGAAAATGCCTGTCATTGCCTTCCATCTTCCATTCAATAACAAGAAATTTCAGGCACAACTTTAATAATTCTATCTCTCTGATATTTAATCCACTTCTCAAGTCAAAAAACAAGAAGTACTCACATTTTGGGGAGTGGCATCAAAATCCAGTACTAACTTTGGTGTGTCAGTCACAAAGCTTTTTTCAATTGTTTGTACAGAGGATTCTACAGTTTTTTTCAGTCGTGTCTGAGGAAAAAAAAATTTTTTATATAATTATCAAAGTCTTCCTACACATTGTCAGCTGAAAAGAAAGAAATTACTATTTGATAAGAAAGAAAAGTTTTGTGAGCTGCATTTTTACCTTTCTTAAAATAAAAATACATTGGAAATGCTGCTCATTGCCTTCCATTCAATAACAAAAAAAGAAATTTCAGGTACAACTTTAAAAATTCTATCTCTCTGATATTTAATCCATTTCTCAAGTCAATAAAAAACAAAGTGCTCACATCATTTTGGGGAGTGACATCAAAATCCAGTATAAACTTTGGTGTGTCAGCCCCAAAGCTTTTTTCATTTGTTTGCACAGTGGATTCTACAGTTTTCTTCAATGTACTTGTCAGCTGTGTCTGAGGAAAAAAATAAATTTCTTATATAATTATCAAAATCTTCCTACACATTGTCAGCTTAAAAGAAATTACTATTTGATAACAAAGAAAATGTTTGTTTTTAAATTTATTCAAAATAGCAGATTAACTTTTCATTAAATAATAAAAAAAGAAACTTTTCTTGCTCATTACTACAGAGCCACTCTTTGGAGCATAGAGTCAAAATCTACAGCAATTGATGATGCTGATGCTGTTGCTGAATTCTTTTAGGATGGGAGGAGGTGGGTGCTAGCTAGCCTAAGACAGACTAGACTATTTTTAGTAGAGTTGGTAAAAATGTATCAAGTCCAACTTTGAAAGTTGAAACAATATATATTTTATGTTAATTTTTTTATTTTTAGCATTTATAATGATTTTAATGGAAAAATAAATTTTGCTTTCATTAGTTTATTTCATGAGTGACAGTGGATGGCACAAAACATAAATGGTATTTATGAAAGAATTGAGTGGTAAAGTTTAAAGACTCTTTAACCACTTTTTTTTGGGGGAGAGGTAACTGACAAGTGTGTACAATCAAATCTAGTTGCAAATAACTGTACAAATTTTATTGAAACCAAACCCATTAAGGATCATGAAATGAAAAATATTTAGTAACTACCTGTTTACTTGCAGAGGGTAAACCATAAGAGAGCTGATCAACTTGTTTGTTGTGTTTTAAAAGAGGAAAATGCCTCTGGAAAGAAAAAAAAAATGAAAAGAATGTGCCATTTTAAAGGGAAAAGAAGAATTTAAAGCAGTTATTCATAAAAACAATCATCTCTATATTCGAACAGATAAAAATGAAAAATATTCAAATGCAAAGTTCTTATCAGAAAAGATTAGATTTATCTCCAGTTTATATGGCATAAAAAGGTGATTGAAAGAAAACATTTCAAAGATTGCACCTTTTGAACCATTTAAAAAAAATTAAATCAAAACTATTTTGAATTTACTTTAAATTCGAGATTTTTATGAAATATTTTTTAAAAAATACCATTTGCGAATTGTATTTTGTGAAGTGTAGTGAACTGCTAAGGTAATTTGAACATGCAATCAAACACTTACATTTCCCACCTAAGATCATTTAATTGATATGTCCTATACACAGTAACAGTAATATTTTGCAATTAAGTACTAACCAGTTACTTTGAATTTTTGTTGCCAGTGAGGTAAAGAAAGTAGTCATCCTGAATTGACAGATACATTTCTTGTGAGACCCTCTGCTGCACAGAGGTGAAGACATCAGAATTCCCAATAGGCAGACACAGATACACAATTATAAACGCACATTACCAGCTGATGCCCACTTAGACACAAAAAAAATCCTCGAAAAACTTACATATATATATATATATATATATATATATATATATATATATATATAAGCACTGAATTGTGATAATGTTTAGTGCCAAATTTGTCTTTTTTTTGTTCCCCCCCCCCCCCCCCCCACTGGTTTCTAATTAAATTCATATTGGAAAGCAGGTTTCTTTTTAATCGTAAATTATTTGATATTGGGGTAGAGATAGAGCGTTGATAAGAACAAAAAGTTTGTCACTAACTGAGCAGGGCATGAACCTGCTCAGTTAAAGTGCCAAACTCTGTGCTTATATATATATAAATAAATTTTTAACTGGACAAAACTTGATAGCCATAAGTATACAGAGATTTGATGCCATTTTTATTTAAGATATAAAAAAAAATCAAAAAAAAATCGACAACTGGTTTTGCCCAGAACATTATCAAGTCCTAACTCTCGGATTTTTTATATAAATAGCTAAAAGATGAAATGGGGAAAGGTGATTGGGGGGGGGGGGGGATTTTAAGGATGCTAGAGCCCAATAATATTAAATCCCAGTAGGCTTTCAAGACCCGAACATATTCACCAAGTGGCTGCTGTTAGCAAAGGAGTTCAAAATTCTCAGAGGTAGGTGCTGCTTGATTCTCTGATCTAAACACTGAGATGTTCTGCCTATGTAGGCGCATCTGCAACTACACTGAAAGTTGTAAGCAACTGAATTTATATGTTGAAGAGGCAAAACATCCTTGCGAATAGAGGAGAAAATTGTACGTGTTGAAAATATTACACAAACATTTGCAACAAAATAACATTTATTAATGGAAGAAGAAATTCGCCAAGCTGACACCTCACCATCTGTGCCAATAAAAGGTAGTCGTAAATAAACAAGGCATTTCCAAACATTTAATGACTTCACCTTATAAAAATTATTGATGACGAAAGACATAGTGGACTCCAAAATATCTAGTGGATACCCATTCTTAGCAAGAGTCATCTTAAAGTTCTTCTCAGCAGTTAGGAAATTACTGGAACAAATTTTTAGAGCCCTAAATGTTAAGATCTTAATTAGATTAATTTTGCGTTGGCCAGGACAAAAAGAATCCCTATAAAAACCCAAATATTAATTTGGATTCAACTGATGGCTATATATTCTCTCATTCAAATAGAACCTAAGAGAGACCAGCTCCAACATCAACACCGACTGCACTGAGAGAAAAACGACAACTTTCAGCAATGTCTACTTCACATCTCAGCATTCTCTCTCTCCCTCCCTGTTAGCTTAGTAATGGCAACAGATGAAAGTTACTAGTTCTGTATATATGTAAATGAATTGCACATTTATTTATCTATACCTACTACTTGAATTTGCCAAGACAAATAAGGAATTAACCAGCACAACAGTAACAACAAGGTTCTGTCTTCCAGCTTATTAATTTCTGCTTCGGCAATAATATGCTATATATTGATGGTTAATAGAGCTCAATGGTATGGATAGAGATTTGTGTATGTAGAAGTAGACACTGAGGTTAGAGTGTCTGCTTTTTGCTTGAACACAATCTTCCGGGCATGTGTGCTGGTCTATGAAGCATTCGTTACTGTAGTGAGGTCAGGTAGTTCTGGTTTATTGTAATTATCCCGACAGTTATTGGCAACAACAGTTATATTTCAAATTATTCTAAAGGCCATTGAGTAGAAATAATTGTGGGTCAAGGTGTAGTCATTTGTCGTTATTGTTTAACGCTTCTTTCATAAATTAAAACATTTATTGATTTACTCTTACGTATTTGAAAGATACATTATCGGTGTTGTAATTTCCTGGTTGATGTTTTACAAATTATTCATTTTTAGCTTTTGATTTTCCAGCAATATAGTAAGAATTTGTTTCCGTGCTTGCATTTTGAGATCAGTTTTGATCATTCATTTGGTAACTTTTGTTGGTCTGCGAAGGTGATTATAGCTATTTTCTCCTCTAGACAACGTTTACAGTTTTTAAATTTATTGATGCAAGCTGATGTTTTCTTTATTTTTCCATATATTAGTGTGTATTTTTAAAATTTCTATGAGAAATTTAAAATTTTTAAAATTTCTCATATATATATATATATATATATATATATATAGTCATCCGCAGACAGATCTGTTTCGCTGTATCACAGCTCATCAGTAAGATTAGACTCCAATTGATTTTAACCCAGGATTGAAACTCGACTGAATTGGCGTCAGTTGGCGATTCTACCTCTGGGCTGTGGGCGCTCAGTAGAAGAAAGCAGACTTTTTAGCGTGTATATTATCATTATACACGTCCAATAGCCAGAGTGCTCTAATTCATTACTGAATGAGCAATGCATACAATACACACACAAAGAGTTATACTATTCATGTATTTAATTGGTAAAGATGTGTGCATCGCTTCTGCTTCTAGGTTTCTTCAGTTGCTCCTATGTATATATTTTCTTTATTATCTGTTGATTTTACAGTAGCTTGGTATATTACATTGTTCTGCAAGCAATTGCTGTTTAACAGACATTCATGCTTTGCAGTTACAGATGGGTATTTGTTTTGTGCCCATGATTTGTTGGTCATTTTTGTGCTTTTGTTCTTGTGTTATGTTCACAGTGCAACTGTAGCAGGTCTTTACTTTCTTTTTGCTGAATATCTTATGGAGAGTATTTGTGGAGGAGTTTAATGAATACTTTTTTTTCACTTTTTATGTTTTCGCTGCACAAAGTTTTTGTTTTCTGTTCGCATTTTTTGCATTGTATGGCGTGTATGTGAGTGTTGCTGAAAATTCACTATTCTTTAGGATTGTTTCACAACCTTTTTAAGCTTTGTTGAAGATGGTTCATCAGAAAAAAAATCATTAGATAACCTATGGTTAATTGATTGTGGGATTTGCTGGATTACTGTTGGCGGGTGTTTGAAAGATGTGTATAAGTGGTTTGTCATTAAGTTGAGGGTGACATCTTGTGACCAAATTTCAAATTTGTACAAGAAATGTCCTTTGAGTTAAGATTAAAAGTTTGTTGAATGCGTTATTTAGTAACATGAAATAAATGTAGTGAACTTTCAAGATGCTCTGATTTTAAAAAATATTAAAAAGATACAAATCTAATATTTGGGATTTATCAATAAAATTTGATGAAGGAACACCAGAGATTTTTCCCTGGATGTTTTTGAGAGGGTCACTATCTGTGACCATTGTTTGATTTGACATGGAATGAACTGCATGCATGTATGTATGCACACCAACACACGTGCTTGTGCGTATACATTTGATAAAAAAAACCAACAAATAAGTTCCTTATTAATCCTTCTAAAAAATTTACTTTTGATATTCCTAATCATTTTTGTAAAAGTGAACAAAAAGAAGAAAAAAAAAAATCAAAGACTAATTGGTTTGAGTTAAATGTGTATAAGTGAAAAATTGCTACCCTTTAAAACATATACACACACACACGTTTAAGAATGGGTTTTTTATTTATTAATCTGTGTGAGAGAGAGTCAAACACATACACATGTTTAAAGGGTTCAAAATTCGTGGCACCTGAAGAAGGCTCAAACATACAACAGCCAAAATATGTCATTCATTTCTTTTTAATAAGCATTTTTTAAAACAGATTTTCTACTTCCAGTAAATTATTTTGCAATTCAAGTTTATTTTTGACTTAAGATAAATAGTATCACGGTTCAATTATTTCCATTAGTTTTGTCTTGTAGAAGATTTAAATTTCTGTCTTTGTGACATAGAATTCTTAACGGTTGGCCAGAGAACGCAAGTCGCATAACTCGACTATATTCTGTAAAAAACGGTTTAATTTCTATTTTTGTCTTCAGAAATTTAATTAAATCAACTTTACAGTGTTAGCTGCTTGTGGTAAGTCAATCGGGATTCAGTCCATTTTTCAGTCTGTTTTTCTGCAATTTTTGGAAATTATTTTTTTTCTTCGTTTTTTGTTCGTCTATGATATTTTTTTTTTTGTCACTTAGTTTGTGTAAATTATTTTGCAATTCAAGTTTATTTTTTACTTTAACTAAGTTAAAACTTTGTAAATCTCAGTCAATTTTTTTTTAATTGGAATAGATAGTTCCTACTATCGCCCAGTCTCACACTCCACTCCCTTCTTTTGAATGAGTTTAGGTGATCGTCTTGTTTCTTGTTTAGGAAGGGGTTCCCAGTTCATCCCCCTTCTTCGGTCTTAGTGTTAGTTCAGCTGGAAGCTCTTTGCAGTTACAGAGTATGGTGTCAACGTCTACATTCTGAGGGTACCGGGTTGGCAGTTTCCTGGTTGCTGCTTCCGACTGGTAGTTAGGAGCCCGAACTCTTGCGTAGCGTCTTGAGAGGCTGCTCTGATCAACAGTTGAATAATACCGGGGTTCTTGTAGTGCCATATCGCGCATGGACGGGCGTCCCTGCATGAACGTTCGGTGGGCAACCCCGAGGCCACATTATGTTGTAGGCCGCGCCAGTCTCCATCCTTCACAAGTTGCAAATGATTGACCGACTGATTCTATTCTAAGACCTCTCCTTAACTGAAAAACTATGGAAAAACGCAAACATAATAGCAAAACTAAACCAGCTCATTTGAAAACGCCCAAACCTGTCTGCATCTCTTTCACTAACATACGCAGCATCCGCACCAACTTCCTCAGCGTAGATTCATTCCTCCATAATAACTCACCCGATATATTAGCCCTATGTGAAACTAATCTTAACCCTTCTATCCCCTCATCTGAGTTCTACGTTCCTGGCTATCTTCCCCTCTTTAGAAAGGACTCCAATGTTCATATGCATAGGCTTGGTGTCTATGTCAGCGAACACCTTCCCTTAGCTAGGGTGTCATCTTTTGAATCCCCAGATCATTCTTTCATGTGCTTCCACCTCTCACTTCTCAGCTCGATTAGCTATCTCTTCTTTCTCTATCGCTCTCCTTCCTCCCCTGATTGTTCGTTACTTGACATCATTTCTGACAATATCGACAAAGCCATTTCTTCCCATCCCTCTGCCCATATATTCATATTTGGTGACTTTAACGCCCACCACACCAAGTGGCTGAAGAACGCTGTCACTGACCCTGCTGGTGTCCACACCATGAACTTTTCAATCACCCAATCCCTTACGCAAGTAGTGGACTTCCCCACGTGTTTCTCCGACAACCCTAACGGAAGTGACTCACTTCTAGACTTCTGCTTCACTTCCATCCCAGACTCTTGCACTACCAGACAACTCTGCCCACTCGGAAACTCTGACCATACTGTAGTGTCTGTCAATATTTCACTCCACTCCTGCCCGACACATGAAACCCAGACAAGTAGAATATCCTACTGCTATCAAAGAGACTGGGATTCGTTCCGAGACTTCCTCTGTGACATCCCTTGGAACAACGTCTTTAGTCTTCCCATCGAAGAATGTGCATCGAGGTCTCCTCCTGGGTTAAGGCTGGCATCGATGCCTTCATCCCTGCTAGGAAATTCCAGCTTAAATTTCATTCGTCTCCATGGTTCTCACCCGCTTGCTCGGCTGCCATTGCCCACCAGAAGCATTTCTTCCGACTCTATCGTAACTACGCATCGGACCAAAACAGGCGCCTTTTCACTTCAGCTCGTAATAAGTGTAAAAGGATACTTAACGAAGCTAAGATGTTGTTTGCTGCCAGAATGAAGCAACGCATAGCATGCTCTAAATTCGGCTCTAAAGACTACTGGCGACTCTGTAAAAGAGTACTTAACAAGAGCAAGTCCACAATACCCCCGCTAATCAACAAATTTGAGGTCCTCACCTCCCCAGCAGATAAGGCTGAATGCTTTGCCCGCAGATTCTCGAACAATTTGAGTCTGGACTCATCTGGAGTTTTTACACCCGACTTCTCACCTAGAACCGAGGCACAACTGAATGATGTCCATATTACACCTTCGCTTGTCTCTAAGATAATCTTAAAACTTGACCCTCACAAAGCGAGCAGTGGTGACGGAATCCCAACCATAGTCTTAAAGAAATGTGCCCCTAAACTCTCCTCTGTCCTTTCTAAGCTCTACAAACTCTGCCTATCTGCTTCCTGCTTTCCTGCCTGTTGGAAATCTTCCTCTGTAGTTCCTATATTTAAAAACACTGGAGAACCCTCTGACCCTGCAAATTACCGCCCTATCAGCCTTCTTCCGATCTTTGGCAAAGTGTTCGAAGCCATTATCAACGCCGAGGTGGTTCAGCATCTCACAGCACACAGGATCCTCTCGGACAAGCAATATGGTTTCCGCTTCACCAGGTCTACTGCTGATATGCTAACGACCATCACCGAGTACATATACCAGGCACTCGACAGGAATGGCGAAGCCCGAACCGTTGCATTAGATATATCTAAGGCGTTTGACAGAGTTTGGCATGCTGGCCTTCTATGTAAACTGCGGAGCTATGGTATAACTGGACATTTGTTTGAACTAATCCAGTCATTCCTCTCTAACCGCACAATGAAGGTGGTATTAAACGGACATGTCTCTCAGAACTACCATACAAATGCAGGTGTCCCCCAAGGCTCCATCTTAGGTCCTACACTCTTCCTGATATACATTAATGATCTCCCTGATTCCATAAGAGCCCAAATAGGTTTGTACGCCAATGACACCACAGTTTACTCCCGCCTCCTACAAAAATCTGGTGTAGGCGTCAAAGCTAACCTCGCAGCCGAGACTGAAAAAGACCTCCAATCCATATTGGACTGGGGTAAGAAATGGCTAGTAAATTTTAATGCTTCTAAAATGAAGCTACTCTCAATTAACCATCATCGTCAATCTCACCTACCTCCCATTAGCATAGACCAGGCTTGCCTCCCAGAGAGTAAAACACTATGCCTCCTTGGTCTCTCACTTTCAGCGGACTTCAAATGGAATGCCTATATCGAATCCATTGCTAAATCCGCTGCTATGAAAGTCGGTTCTCTGTGTAGGACCCGGAAGTTTTTTCCATCTAAATCTATCCTGCACATTTATAAATCTAACATCCGCCCGTGCATTGAATACTGCTGCCATATCTGGTCGGGTGCCCCTGCTGTTCTTCTCAGGCTTCTCGACAAGGTTCAGAGGAGGGTCTGCAATGTGATAGATACCGACTTGGCAGACCGCCTGGAGTCTCTCTCCCACCGGCGCAACGTGGCTTCCCCGTGTCTCTTCTATAAATACTTTCACGGCTTCTGCTCCGATGAACTTAGATCACTGGTGCCCCCTAAATACGAATTTGAATGTGATACTAGATTAGCAACTAGATCCCACCCTTTTACAGTGAAACCGATAAAATGCAGCCGTAACTTCTACTCCAACAGTTTCTTTCCTCGCACTTCCCGACTGTGGAATTCTCTTCCACATGATTGCTTCCCCGACGGCTACAATCTCCAGGAGTTTAAATGTAAGATCAATAGACACCTCCTAACACACTAACCTGCTTCCATTCTATCAAACACTCTTCCCATCTTCCCAACCCTCATCCTCGCTATCCTTACTCATCTGTCACCTTCCTCCTAACATTCCCTATGTCTAACCACTCCTTCTCTTTACCTTCTCCTATGTAACCCCATGCGCAATAGTGACAGTGGAATGCCTTGCTTGGGGTGAGATGATTAAAAAAAAAAAAAAAAGTAGCAATATTAAATTGAATAATGAAATAAATTAACATGTTCTGTTTACTGGTGGTGAAATCTGATCTAGACATAAGATATGCTCATTTAATTTGGAGTCATCAGAAGACAATGGAAATTAATGAAATAATATTCTTGATAAAAAAATATTGATGTAAATTGGAACATCGAAATGTATCTTGTTTACCAGTAACGAAATCTGATTTAAGCATAAGTTGAGTGCCTTTTAATTTGGGTCATCAGAAGACAATGGAAATGAACAAATTAATTTTAGCAAGTATAAATCGAAATAGTGAGCACTAAGCCAGGCACTTGTGTTAAGCACATGAATGGCCTGACTTATAACCCTCCGGGGGTTTCCTATATAAGCGGGGGTTTCCTATATAAGCGTGTAGTAATGCTGAAGAAATGAGGAGTCAGATCATGACTGTGGTAGTGTACGGTTGTGTGTGAGATCCCCCCCACCCCGATAGGGGGCTGCGGGCAAGAGAGACCAGAACCGTGTGAGCATATGGTTGAGTAAAATGGGTCAACTACGCTGACAATTTGAACCCATCAACCTCCTAACTGAAGACGTTTTTATATGAAAAAGGAAAGTAAAATATATTTTATTTGCATTTGGTCCTATTGTTTCAGACGGAGACTTGTTGCAGATTTTGTATTTGTTGTTGCTGACGATGATGACGGAAGGACAAAGAAGAGGAAGGAGAAGATTTTGAAACGATTATGTAAAACTTATGTTTTGTGAAGAAGTCAGATTGAGGGTTCCCAACAAGGAAATTATGATTTGAACAGTTGATGAGTTGGTAAAGAAAGAGCCAGAGACGACAACCATAGAGGCATGTGGCTGTGTGAGATCGAACCCCACCTCACCTCCGCTGAAGTAAGAGTGCTGACAAGACAGAAACAAAGAACTCAAGAAATATTAACGTTGCACCAGTCGCATTGAAAAACTGCTGAGTATATGAAACTTAACGTGCGTCACTAGCACAACAATAATTAGAATTGCATCATTCATTCAGCACCTTTGCAAGTTACCGTGGTCCCAGTGTTTTATTTGAGAAGAACTGACGATGTCAAAAGTCTGGAGAACATTGTTGAAAAAATTATATCTTCTGAGACAATTTTACAACAAGTGAACCTCTCTCTCTTTCACACACTGTCTAGACTCCAGTGTGTGAGTTGTTATGCTAAAAAAATTATTTTCTGTAATCTTTTTTCTTTTTCTATTCTTTTCTTGTATACAAAAGACATTAACAGTGCAACCATCAAACAGTTGTTTGTTTGGCTTTCTACAGACATTATCTTTTTCCTTTCTATTTCTTGTTGCTGTATTCTGGATGTTAACATAAGCTCCCAGCCATGTTTACATCTTTAGTTGACCGTGAACGAACAACACTTCTGCTTCCTGGATCTAATAATCACAACGTGGGCAGAAAGCAGGTTTAAACCAGTGGACTGGTTGACTGACCTACAAATGCTCAGGGTCCTATGGCCAACCCCTTGAGTTCGGTAAAGACCGAATATACACCTCAACCCCAAGAGGAAGACGCTGGAGGTTGAGGGGCTAGGGTGGAAGAGTTAGATCTGGTGTATGTTGACCGGAATAGGTCTGTGGAGTGGAAGTGCTAAATTACGGTCCCGTGACCAGGATAACCACCCCTTGAGGACAGAAAGAGGTTAAATCTGAGGCATTTTTAATTTATTTGTTTAAAAGTTATTTTTAATGGATATTCATATTTGAGTAGATGCTCCAATATTATTATTAAACTATATTTATCTGTTGACATCCAACAGCCTGAATATTAAAAATATCTGTTAAAAAATACACTAGAGGGTGCAGATGGAAATTAATATACTATTTAATAAATAAATAAAAACAGAGCTTCTCAAATAAGAGTATTCATTAAAAATAACATTTAAATTTTTAATATATATGTTTCAAAAAAACATTCATAAAGCCTTTTTTCATTATACTGTTTATTAGAGAGGATAATAATAATAATCCTATATGATATATAAAAAAAAATAAACATAATTTTACGCTATGCTATCCCCAGCCGGCAAAATTCAAATGACAATAATAACAATCCTATAGAGTAAAAATTAAAAAAATAATAAATAAACAAAAAAATAATATTATGCTATGCTAACCCCCCAATCCCGGCAAAGTAGTGGAGGTGCCTATGAAACGCGCACGCACATATACAAAATAAAGTAGAATAAATTGCAAGAACTACGCGCACATAAACATGCACACATGACAGTCATTGACACGCACAGACCACCAGATAAAGCAGATAGATAAAACAACAGTAATGAAATAGATCCTCTTCAACCCGGTCAAAAGTCAAACCAACAGTCAGGTCACATTTAGATAAACCACACATATAAGCAGACTGATATCATAAGACCAAAAAGGCCCCAACTATAAATCACACACATATACCATAAACACAGTAAAAAAAAAAAAAAAAAAAAAAAAAAAAAAAAAAAAAAAAAAAAGACAGCAGCAGCAGACAGCCAGTCAGGAATGACCATTCTTTGAAAGGCCAGGAACACACTCGGACAGACAGACACAGGCTTCTCTTCCATTCTGAAGATGAGATTTTGATCTCGAAATATTAATGTATAATAAATAGGTAATACCCAAAAACTTCTTTACCTTCCTTTATTTTACTCAACGCATTGTGACAGCCTTCAAGACATAACCAGATATATAAAATTTCATTGAAGATGATAGACAAACTACCTTTTAAGTTTTCTTGTCTGGGCAGAGTGTGTAAATATTGTCCAAATTTTCTATATATCCAAGCATTTCAGCTATTCTTTTAGCCATTGTCAAGGATGCTGTCTATTTATTATAACTATTTATTTTAATTATTATTTAAGATGTTTTTTTATGGGGAATGTGCCCCCTCTCCAAACACTGTCAGCACATTGTTCTCATGTTCATAGTTGGTGTTACTAAATTTTTACTATTTCTTTTTTTTTTTTATTAATAATGCTTCCATTATTTTTAGTCTTTTTTTCTTTTTAGTATGTAAATGAGGCTATTATCCATGCATTTTCTACAAGTATATTGCAGATGTTGAATTTGGTAGGTTTCCATAATTGTTTAAATGAGTCCTAATCGACCTGGGGTCAGAGAGATGAAACGGGACTCTTCTTGATAGTCATGTAGTGATATATCCAATATAATTATTCATGAATTTCATTGAATCAAGAACACCGTACTTTAAAGGACACGAGAATTCATAATATTGGTTCTCTGTAATCTAGTTCTTGCAGTTAAGTAGTAGTAGTAGTTGTTAAAGTTAGATGTTTACTTATTGACAGTAGATAATTTTATTTTCTTGTTCTGTTCAACAGCTGTTGTGTATTTCCATTTACATTGTAGCCAAATAATGTCAAAAATTTATTTATAAGAAGTTTCACTTGATACTTGTGTATAATTTGGTCAAAATTTTAAACAAATGTATTTCGTTTTATCATTCACGTACATACTAATGTTACCGACTCAAACACACACATTCATACATTTACCTTTGATTTTTTGTGTCCATTTATTAATAGCCATAAAAAAAAAAACTAGGTATTTTGGAAGAAAATGTTACCTTGACAGTGTCACTGAAAAGGCCCAAGTTTCGACTCCGTGTTTGCCGTCCAGTGAACTTGATGAATTGACTGAAGCGTTGGTAGATACTGCTCTCCTTACTTGATTGAGAGCAGGAGTCAAAGTTCATATGATTTGTCTTGGAGAACTGAAGAAGCAAAAAAAAAGCAGAAATAAAAGATAAGTTAAAATTATTTTGATAAAATGGCTGCAAAGAGATACACATTGAAATGGAGAGAAAAGAAAATGTTATCAAAAGACAAGCAGAAAATGACAAAATAGCAGAGAAAAAGAAAAAAAAATTGAGATTATATACATTAAAAAAAAAAAAAAGCAGTCTTTATATATATGTGCTCGAGAAAGGAACATTTTTGGCCACAGAAAAAGAAAAAAAAAAAAATTTCCATTGCAGCAAATATTTCTTTATATTTTGTTTTAATAAAGCAAATCCATTGCCAAATGAGAAAAATGAAATGCACTAAATCCTATAGGTGGGGTGGCGTGGGGAGGAGAGAATTCTGGTTTTTATCTGTGATTGAACCCTGACAACATAAACCACCAATCAAAACCTTGCAAAAAAGTTATTACATTACTTCACCAAGCAAGGTCTACTTTTGTCTTAAAACTTTTCATAGTGGAATTTTAATTATTAAACCTTTACTAATAGATTTAATAAAGACTAAATACAGAGTGCGATGGATAAATTGTCTAAATGACAAAAATTGCAAACAACACCGAAATCTTATTTTAACAGATATATTTACCAAAATGACACAAAAATATCTTGAAATACTAAAGTGTAAATTTATAAATGTTACGTAATCCTTGGATTCATTTAATCTGTGGCATTACAAAGAGTTTTGTTGATCTCTCTCTTTTGCTCAATTGCAGCTCACATAATCAAGAGGGGTTACAATCTGGGGGAGTTAGATGGCCAGATGTAAGAGGTGATGTGGTCCCAAAAATTGTCTAACAGCTATAACTGGATTCTTCTGCTTGTGTGGCACAATGCAGAGTTCTGTTGCCAGACATGGTGGTCTTCCAGCAACCACTCTCTTGACCCAGGGCAGCATTACTTCCTCAAGGCACTTAATGTAGGCCTCTGCATTGAATCCGAGTCCCCGTGAGATGCATAATGTTGCCATTACTAGCGATCACTCTAAACATCTTTGTAATCACCGTTAGACTTGGCCAACTGTTTCCGAAGGCTCTGCACAGATTGACACCCAAACACTGAAATCTTTGTATTTGAGCTCCTAGTGTGAATGCCAAGCAGAAGAGCATGCCATTCCCAAATTTCTGGTGGAATGAATTGTGGTAGGGGTGCTCTTTCTCACCCTACTATGCTGTGAAGTTGACAGAAGCTAAAGCAAAACAACATGCATACCCAAAATCTAATCTAAATCTAAACTTATTTATAAATGGAACTTTGTGTGTCCCTGTTACCTATAGACTCCGAAACGGCTGAACCGATTTTCTTGAAAATTTAGACAGTTGTACTATAAGCGCCTGCGAGGTGTCAAGGCAGCCCTGATAAATATCAAAAATCGATAATTGAAAAAAATCGGGTTATAGAAGGAGTGGTCCGATTTTAATCAAATTTGATACACTCATAGACAAAGACATAAGAAACGATATTCAGAAGTTTCAAGGTTGCAGTTCTTACAATAGTGCAGAAAATCGATTATATATATATATATATATATATATATAAAAGGCAAGATGTTTGTGTGTGTGTGTGTGTGTTTATCTGCCTGTATGTCTGTATTTTTTTTCAGCCCTTTTATTTTAGTTTTTGCTTCGGGTTTGGCTCTTAAGTAGGTATAATTGTAGTTCTTAGTCTCAGCCATGATACCATTTACTCAGAGGATTTATTTAACCTTCAAAATTCATTTTACGACGAAAAAGAACTTATTTGATATCGATACCAGGAAATCAAAATTTGACTTACATCCATTCATTTTTCTTTCAGTCTAAGGTTTCGCTTTAACTGAAAACAACTATTGGTTTTTAGTCTTTCATGCCAACGTCCAAAGAGACCCTGGATTAGTTTTAAAGCTTTCATTACACTCGAACAACACAGGGCTATACTGCTAGTTAGAAATATAAAACGGTGACAATTTACACATCGCATCCTGTAATTATCCAAGTAAATGCATAAAAATTTAGATACTTTGATTTTGTAAGTGCAACAAATAAAGCTGCTAATGATATGCAGAGGCAGAAAAGCAAAGCTTTAAAGACAATTTTAGGTGAACAATAATTAACAATCTATGGACCTTTTAACACTGTAAGCTTCATCTTTTTGAGTCTAGTTATGTTTGCAAAATAATTCTATCAATTCTGATGAAGACAATAGTTGTGCTTGCCATGATGAATTATAGTCTTTCCTTAAATTACACTATTGCTATCTGCTCCATCTTATTTGGAAATGCACAAGAAACCTTTGACAAAATGTACTATATATATATATATATATATATATATATCCCCATCAAAAAAAAAAAATGAGAAGCAAAAAGCCAACAAGAGAGGAAAAAAAAAAATGAAATTTAATAAAGTAAAATCAGATTCTAGAAATGGAGATAAACAAAAATCCATTTGATTTGGTTCGGATATTTTGAGAACGTCACAATTCAACCAATGAAAAGGAAGTTATGAAAAAAAAATCTTGCTTGAATTTGAAGTTTTCATATTCAATTCTTAGATCTTTTTTGCAAGGTCAATTTACCATGACTAAATATCTGTGTGCTTTTTTTTCTTTTCTTTTTTTTTTAAATATGTAGAAACTGTTTTTGAATGAGGAATCAGAAAGTATTTCTAAAAAAATTTGTATTTAAATTTCAATATGTTAGTCATTTATGAAACTAAGAGAAAAGAAAAAAAATGTCTAAACTGGTCAAATATCAACAAGAGATGATGAGTAAATCTTCAGTGTCCACATTTATTCAAACATTTTAAATTGATAAAATATTTTTAAAAATCAAAAATTCAGTTCTAACTTAACTAAACAGAATCAATGAAGAAAGTAGTTTGCAGAAAAGTCGTAAAATAGAAAAAGTATTTGTAAAACTTAATCATTAACCTAAAGAAAAAAAAGTTTTTATAGTTGATTTTATGCTAATAATTTTCATTCAAAAACTATGATATCAATCTCTTTTTAAAGACTACAGAAGCAAAATCTTTCATGTATTTATTGACATTACGGTCATACTGTGGAAAGGAACTGATTTCCAGTCAGTTTATCAATAGCATTTTCAGTCTAACATTTTTGAAAAACACAAAGATGTTATATGGCTTAGGATCTCTTTTTGATTCACAAATATTTCAACAGATATGTTGGCTAGGGTTAAAAAAGCAAAAATGTTGGGGTAGGCCTCTCTCTCTCGACAGCAACTGTGACTTTGAACAACTAATCCAAGAAATCTACCAACTCCCAGCTCTACACTTAATTGCCTTCCTTACAAATGGCAACTAAGGAACCACACATGAGCAATTTTTGTCACCTTTCACACAACTACATACACATTTTTAAATTTTGACCAATACACATTGTTGAATCTTTATACTTTTTCTTTGCAATCAAAATGTTTGTTTTAACAGCAACTATTACTTTTGTTAGTTTATTAAAAAAAAGAAAAAAAAAAGGTTTTTAGTCGAAATGTTTAGTTGATTTTTAGGTAGAAAAAGCTTCAAAGTGGGAGAATAGGAAAAGTTTAATTAGGATTGATTTTTGTAATTAAAATTGTTGCTGTGATGAAGGATCAGGAGGAGAGGGATGAGCAATCAAAGATTATATCTCCTAATTGATTAATTATCAGAGTGTCTTCATGCCTAAGGGGAAATTGTTTACCCAGTACCTGCTTCAAGAGCTTCCTTTTTCTAGCAGTGTCTGGCATTGCCTGGATGTGTTCGTAGAGTTTTGCAATCTCGGCTTGAGTCTGGTCTTCAGCTCCTTGACTCCGATCAGCAAAATTCACACAAGTGTTCACAGCTACATCACTTTTTGACCTCTGAATCAAATAATGTGCGATATGATACCAATTTCATAAAGCTAACAAATTTCCAGAGAAAAAAAAGAGACAATGAAAATAGAGATTAGAATAGAGGAAAGAAAGAAATTTTAACAAAGTGATTTCATAGCAAATGTAGAAGTGAGAGAAAAAAAAACAAAAAAAAAAAAACTAATTTCCCAAAACGAGCAGTGTTTCTTGTTAGAAATGAGAATGATGTCGATTTTGATTTTATAGACGTTAAAAAGAAAATGAAAGAAAGCGAATAATTGAAATTGCTTTTTCTTAAACAACTTTTCAACTGTTCCAATTGCACATATAAGTTATGCAGACTGAAGCAACAAGGGGGGGGGGGAACAGAAAAGAAAAACCATAGCACAGATAAGAGAATCAGGCTGAACTCAATAAGAAGAAGAAGAAGAATTGCACTTACCTTGTTAACACTTGCGAATAGAAACATTTTAGACAAACAATGGACTTTTCAAAACTTTGGGGGAATTCGACAGTGGGGGGACAGATAGAAGGGGGAAGAGGAGGAGGAGGAGGAGAATTTCTTTAGTTAAAAGAAATTACACCAAGTTTTCAATTTAAAGTAATATCCTTGGACATATAAACAGAACCCCACCTCTTGCCTTTGTACTATATTCATTTTTGTATACGCTGTTCAGATTTCAGTAGTTAAGTTAACATTTTCACAATAAAACTGGGTTAACCAAATGATGTTGGGTAAAGCTTCAGGATATGTTTATAGCAGTAAAAATATATTATGCAAGTTTCAGCTTATATTGATCCTTATTAAAAACTAAGGAAATTCATAAGGACTTGTTTTGGTTGGTTTTGTTTAGCCGCATATCAAGATCTATGAATTATTTAATGTCAAAATCTAAATATCTTCTATGCAATTTTGTACTTTAGGATAAACATTTTTACAGCTAAACAATTTGTAGAGGGTCAGGTGTTATACATTTTGGCATTAACCTATTTCTATAAAGTATAACATTATGTTGACGGTTTCAAGGTTTTCTCTGTTGTTTATCTTGTAGCATTTGTTTTACTGAGGTGAAGTGAAAATGTGTTCCACTAATGCGTGCAACTTGGCATGATCTACATGTTAGTTGATTGGTATTTTTCAGTAAGTATGAATGGGTGAGGTAGGTGTGGCCCATGAGCAGCTTTGCTAATGTTACTTTTGCTTTTCTTACTTTTCAAGATATTTCTTTTCATTCACCAAGGAACGATTTGATTGCAAAATGTTTATGTTGTTGGTCCAGCATACTGGCCATTTCTGTTGAATGTAACTTTTTATTTTACTTTTAGGTTCATAAAATAAATCTTGAAAGAGATTTCGTTTTGGCCTGATTTTTTTTTTTTTTGCTGATTCTGCTTTGATCATTCCCTCTAATATGGTTTTTGGTTGTTTTGTTTTTATGGCATATCAACCTCGGCGGGTCATTTATTGCCAACTAAATTTTTATTTATTGCTGGTAATACCTTTTTCTTTCAACAATTTAAGTTTTGTGACTAGTAATACTTTTTTCTTTTCGAGTATCAAGATTCATTGGGATTTGTTTTTAAGGGCAGGGTCTCCAAGTCCTACCCTGTTATTTAACCCATAACTGGAGGGAAGGGACGGATTAATACCTTTCCCAAGGGTACCAGTGCTTAAGTGAATGCAGGGTATTCAACTGGAATTCGAACTTGGCTCACTGATTTCTCTTTCAGAGCTGATATCCACTGCTCCACAACGCACATCCGTCACTATACACTTACAGCACCTGGTATTCTCAAGCGGTCACTCATCTAAGTACTGACCAGGATCAACGTTGCTTAACTTTGGTGATCGAGTGAGAACCGGTGTATTCAGCGTGATATGGCCGTAAGCCCCTCTAATATGGCTTGAGATCCAGCACAGCACTGTTTCTGTACTAGATAATGAATCGAATTTGTATAGTAATTTTACTTATGGTGGATTGTCAAGTTTTTTTTTGTTAATTGCAGTTATGGCTGATAATGAGTCAGAGAATATTAACTATTTTTTATTTTTGTTTCTAGAGATGAAGTTGGGTGATATGCACAAATCTCTGCATTGAAAAAAAAAATTTTTTTTTCCCCTTCTACACTGCTGCCCATCCAGTTTCATTTTTGTATTTTGATCCATGAAAATATAGAAGTGTCTGGGATAAATGATTTTCTTCTATTTCCTCTTGGAATATAAGTGCACATGTGTATTTGTTTCATAACGTTTGCATAGTTTTAGATTTCGGGTATGGCCCAAGGTGATTATATTTGGTATGACTGTATTATGGATTCTAGAGAGAGGTATTGCTACTTCTTCAATGATTGGTTTCATCTGAAGTTCAAAGATTTTTATGGCTTTCTCATTATTAGAAGAGGTTTTTGTATTTTGGATCGAATGTCATATTGTATACAGAGTTAGAGGCATGTTTTCAGTTATTATATAATACTACAGAATTAGTTTGTCCTGTCCAAGTTTTGCTAAAAGGTTTGCTTTCTTTACCCACACAAATTTTCTACAGGAGAGGTTCTAAATGCCCCAGGCACCAATTTCAAGCCTTCATGGAAGGTTAGGTTAAGTATTTTAAAATCATTTTCTTTTGCCGACTAGTATATGAAGTTTCTATAGTCCAGCTTGTGTCAGATTAATGTTTTATATAATTTGAGCAGCATTTGTCCCCAATTTTTGTGGGCCACCATTCTCCAGGACTGCAATATATTATCGCATTTTTGTTTTCAGATATCTTAGGTGTAGTATGAATTTTAGTTTCTAGTTGAGAATTTTTCTCAAAATCTTGTGCTCATCTACCATTGGGATTTCTGTTCCTTCAAGTAACAATCTTGGATCATGAGGCAGTTTATTTAAAAAAAAAAAAAAAAAAAAAAAGGCACGTTTTTTTTTTAATTTTAGAAAATTTAAAACTGTCATTTATTGCCCATTTGTTGATCTTATGTATTGCTGCAGTTTCCTTTCTATTGTATGGATATTTTTGGATTGGTAACTTATAGTAAAATCAATGTACAAAGATCCATTTATACTGTGGTGCAGCTCTGAAAAGTTTTAGTCAAAAGTAAGTTGTTAAATTCTGGTAGCCTAGCTTTCAGTCCAAGATCATATATTAGTGGTTATTTTGTAAGCCCTTATCCAAGTAAAAGAATACAATAGACAAATGTTCTTTTTGTATAAATGCTTCTCTTATAAAATTTTCCAATCAATCAAGCTGATCCATCGTACCTCTTTTTTATCCCCCAAAGACATGCAAGTTTGTCATAAATTAGTCGCATTCCAAGTACCAAACTAACTGATTATTCACCATTCCTTCCAAAGCTTTACATGAATAGTTTGTGAGAGAAACAATTCAATAATTCCTAGGGTCGGAATCATTTTTTCCTGGTTTGAGAATTGGCAGGACAGTAGTATGTTGCCATTTTTCTGGGAAATGGCTCTTTTGGGAGTTGTTTCAAAAACTCATAGCAGACATAGTTTTGTTCTATGGCTGAATTATATAAACTTTTAATGGAGTTTTCTAGTTCTAGAGAGAATGGTTTGTTATAATCTTGCAGGTCCTTTGTCTCTAAGTTTAATTTTTATTTTCTGCTTTTTGTTAACACATCACTCAATAAGTCCCGGGCCTTATGTATAGATGGCATCACTAATAAAAAATCTATATGGTTTTTATGAAGTACTAACCTTTAAATGGCATGTGACAAAATTTGGGCTCAATCAGATTATTAGTTTACAAATTACAGTCAAGTGAAGCTACTGTTGCAAACTTTCAAAAATAGAAAAATCTGAATTTTGTGTGTTGATAAAGCATTGCTTTCTGAGGGAAAAAAAAAAAATACTGTTCAAGTAAAGCAATGGCTTGATAAGTTATTCGGACTCTGCTTTGCCGGAAACAACAGTTAAAAGGTGGAATGCTGAATTTAAATGCAGTTGTACAGACACAAATGATGCTGAACACACAGGTCATCCAAAATCGGATGTTGTCCCAGAAAACACCAAAAAACCCCACAAATTAATTTTGGCTGATCATAAAATGAAGTTGCATAAGATAGCAAAGGAGTTGAACATATCAGAAAACAGTGTATTCCCCATTTTGCATGAACATTTGTTAATGAGAAAGCTGTGTTCAAAGTGGGTGCAACATTTGCTCACAGTTGATTATAAACAACATGTCGACGATTCAGAGCGTTGTTTGCAACTGTTTCAATGCAACAAGAAGCAGTTTTTTGGTAAATATGTGACAATGAATGAAACAGGGATTCACCACTTCACTCCAGAGTCAAATCAGCAGTCAGCTGAATGGACAGCAGCAGATGGAAGCCATCCAAAACAACCAATGACGATTGCCTTGAGAAAGGAAGAACCATCAATAGTGAACACTATATAGCATTGTTGGTGCATTTGAAGGAATAAATCCCAAAAAACTGCAACAAATGAAGAAGAAAAAAATGATTTTTTTCACCAAGACAACACACCATGTCACAAGTCAATCACAACGATAGCAAAACTACATGAATTGCACTGCAAATTGTTTCTGCATCCACCCTAATCTCCAGATCTGGCCCCCAGCAACTACTGTCTGGTTGCAGACCTCAAAAGAATGCTCCAGGGAAAGAGATCTGGCTCCAGTGATGAAGTGATATAGGAAACTAAAGCATATTTCGAGGCCAAAGACAAATCGTTTTACAAAAAAGGAATCAAACTGTTAGAGAAGTGTTGGAATCAGTGTATCACTCTAAAAGTAGACTATGTTGATGAATAAAGTTGAATTTTGCCTAAAAGTTGTTGTTTTAGGTTAGGGATTTATTGAGGGATGTGTCATATAGTTGTTTACAATTTTTTGAGAATGTTTCAGCCAATGTATTTGTTATAGTCTTTTTGTTTCAGAGATATGAGTGACCATGGTAGTGGTTGGGTTCTTTGTTGAATTTTTTAAGTGCTGTTCCAGATGTGCGTTGTGGTGCAGTGGATATCGGCTCAGAACAAGAAATTGGGGAGCCAAGTTTGAATTCCAGTTCAGTTCCTTGCATTTACTTATGCACAAATACCCTTGGGAAAGGTATTAATCTGTCTCTTCCCTCCTGTTATGGGTTAAATAATAGGGCAGATTGGGTTCTATAGTCTTGGCAGGCAACCAATTGACCACAGAAAGTAATGGTAACCTACTGCAGGATAATCTTCTGCCCAGTCAGTCATGTCTTTTTCGAGACATGATCGCCCAAGTGTGTATCATGTATGGCACTTAACTGACAGAATTACTTCTTTATATTTATCATTGAATCATGGTCCGTTTCTTCTGCTTGGTGTTAGGTGTTTGGGGATACATTGTTTTGCAATGGCGATTTAAGGTTTTGGTAGAATATTCTGCTGCTGTTGTTTTAAAAAAGTGGAGGGGGGGGGTCATAATTTTTGCAAATTTTTTCTTAGTTGGCCTTGCTTAGCCAACATCTAGGCGAGTACTCATTAATCACCTCAGAATGATCAGGAAATAGTTGCTAACACATGTATTGCTGGACACACTCAATGTAAAGTCTAGGCAAATTGCTGGATTGATAGGTGTCTGTTTTTTTTGTTGAATAGTCAGTTAAGTGCCATACATGATTCACGCCTTAGGCAACCATATCTCAAGAGACATGAGTGACTGGGCAGAAGATTATTCCGTAATAGGTTGCCATTGCTTTCTGCAGTAGACTAGTTGCCAGCCAAGGCTATAGAACCCAATCTGTCATTATTTAACCCATAACTGGAGGAAATAGATGGATTAATACCTTTCCTAAGGGTACATAGCTCAATACATTTTTCTTTAATTTTCTTTTTGTTTGCCTTAAATTCACAGATGGCATTGTGGCTTTTAAAATACCCTAGGAGAATGAAGGGTTTAGGCAATTGCTTCATCAGATCCCCCAGTTTGTCTTGCCTATCTGGTCATTGGGGAGGAGGAGATATACAGAGAGCACATGCCAACTGTTTTGTGCAAATTGACTTGTGCGGCAACTGCCCATAATTCTATAACCTTCATCAATCTATCGTTTTGATTTTCCTAACTTTTCTACAGTTTCCACTTTAATATTACTTGCAGGGGTTTTATTGCTGCCCAATAATCATCTTTGCTTGAATTGTGTTCTCTCTTTCTCTTTTTACGATGCAATCTTTATATATGGAGAGAACAAAAAAATAACCATATCATACACATTTAAGTAAATATTTGCAATATAATAAACAACCTTTGAGGTGCATAATAAAATTTCACACAATCAAATACATTATTGTAAATATATATATATATACAATAAAAACATCTACAGCCTATTTTATCATATACATATATTGTGAAATCTTTACCAAACAAGAATTGGTGAATACCAATTTTATTGTGAAACAGTGATTTGCATAATAAGATCTGACAAAGTAGATGAATTGATGCACATGTTTTGAAAGAGCTTATTTCATGTTAAAGTGTTTTTAAAACTTTTAGTTTAAAACTGAAAATAAACCAGAGATTTAAGTTACAAATGGACCTTAAAAGAATTCTAGATATTAATTATATTTGCAGTTTTAATAAACATTTCATTTTTTTATTAAATAGGTTTTTTACTAGTATTGGTTTAACATAAAAATAACAATGCGTTTAATAACGATGAATCTGACATGATAAAAGGGTCAGGATTTTTAGTGCTTCAAGAAGACCCCACCAATTACCCAGAAGACAAACTACCCATGATTTTCATCTAGTAATTAAAAAAAATTAAAATCTTTATACAAACCCTTGCTCCTAATCCTTTTTTATTTAAAGAATCATTATAGAAATTACATGGATGTTTGTTGGGATTTTCCATGTCTTTCCAGAACTGATCAATATCCCTCACCAATTCTTCAGGAATCTGAAAGGTGAAGCAAGCAAAGAAAAAAAAAATTTCATTTTATAACTAAAAAAATAAAAGGAACAGACAACTGTGAAAATATTCAATAACAAATCTAGATTTGTTTCAAAGTTTGCTGTATTTCCAAGGGAAGAGTGCTTAATATCGGAGACGGTATTTGTAGATGTAGAAAGTGTGTGCACAGGAATCAACACTGCCTGGTGACAAATGACATTGCATTTAAATTTTTTGAGATTGTAGCTATCAGAGAAGCAAGTAAACTGAAAAGTGTTCCACAGGCGGGGAGTGCAAGGAAAGAAACTGTTCGAGTAGAAGTGACGGCTACATTTAACTATTTCAATGGTGGGACCTAAATGTCAATCTAGTAGCATGCTTAAATTTACGTGGAAAGTGACTGAAACTGAGATGCCAAGTCAGGACTAATTATATTGCAGATCCTTTGAATTTTGTCAAGAACCTCAAAATGAATAGCAAGAGCACTGTGACAAGGCGAGCTCTTCACTGTATAAGAGTTCGCTCCCTTGCATTAGTTATTTTTTAATGTGTGCATCTAATATGGCTGAATAAACAGTAAATCTCAACCTCGTGTCTTATCTAATTTATGTTCAACCCACTATCATGTGAAATATGCAGTGAACACCAAAGAAAGAATACCAACGAGACTATGATCATTAAAGAACATGCGGCCAGGCCATTTCAAAATATCGCAGCTGACATTTTTGAGTTTAATGGTCAACAAATTTTCCTCGTTGCTGACCAATACAGTAAAATGCCATTTGTAAAGACAATGAAAAGCGCCACGAGTACAAACTGTATAGAATACTTGAAAGCAATCTTCGCTGTTCACGGCATACCAGAACGCCACAGACAATGCCAAGTATTTCATATCGAATAAGTTCCACACTTTTTCGATAGAATGGGAATTTACGCATATTACATCAAGCCCGAGATACCCACAGTCAAATGGATTCATTGAACAAATGGTCCAAACAATAAAAAATACACTGAAAAAGGCAAAACAGTCAAAGATGGATTACCAAATGGCTCTCCTATGCCTAAGAACAACTCCGCTTGATAATCAATTGCCATCACCAGCCGAAATCCTGTACAACAGGAAAATAAGAACAAAGATCCCAACCTTGTTGAATACAAGCACAGTAAAAGACAACCAAATCTGTGAACAGATAAGCATCAAAAGCAGGAAGCAACAACAATATTTCAACAGAAATGCAAAAGACCTTCCCAAATTGATGATAGGTAGCAAAGTGTCTGTCCTCCAGGATAATGACACATGGCAGCCAGCAACGGTGATAGATAAATGCACTGAGCCACGTAGATACATCGTCAAAATGCACAGCGATGGAAAGCTACTAAGACACAACAGAAGGCACCTACAAGAAACAATCAGACCACAGAGAAGAATCACTTTCAATCTACCAGCCCAGGTGATTAGTCGGGATAAGCCAACATCACCACCCCAACAGAGCAATGATCCCACAGAAATAAACACCAATACGACAGCACAACACGCCCAGCCTATACAACTGCAGACACAACCTAGTGATATACAAGAACAGTCACCAACATCATCAAACCGGCCTGTGAGAACAAGAAACCCTCAAAAAAATATAAAGATTTCATTATATATAAATAATAAAAAAATAAAATAAGAAATAAAATTTAATACACATATACAAAAACTTAAACAAAATTAAATTGAAAACAAATCTTATTTGACAAGGCGAGCTCTTCAATGTATAAGAGTTCGCTCCCTTGCATTAGTGATTTTTTAGTGTGTGTATCCAATATGGCTGAATAAACAAAGTAAATCTCAATCTCGTGTCTTTCTTAAATAATTTATGTTCAACCCACTATAAAACATTACAAGCACTCAACCAGATATGGCAACGGTATTCAATGCACAGATGAATAGTAGTTTTACAGATGTGCAAGATGGATTCTGACAAGAACTTTCTGGCCCATCAGAGACTCAACCTGCCGAGATGCAGCTACAGATACGATATATTCGTTCCACTTCGGGTCAGGTAAAAAAGCAACATGAAGAAGGCACAGTGTGTGTTGCTCTCAAGGAGACGAGCATAAGCCATGCTGATGGCTGGTAAGAAAGTTTCTCCATGGTGATTAAATGAGATCAGTTTTGTTTTGGAAGCATTCAAAGTTACAAGCCATTCCTTGCCCCAGTTAACCACTGATTAGAGGTCTGTTTCAAAAGCAGCAGCCAGGCTTAATTTGTCAGACTTGGTAGATTTCCTATTAAGATGGAAGTAAATAGTGGTATCATCTGCATAGATGCCTACTTAGAAACTGATGACATCAGGAAAATTATTGAAGAAGACCAGAAACAGCATATAACCTAGGATAGAGCCTTGAAGGACACCTGCGTCTATGTGAAAGGATCTGGAAGCTTGCCCATTCAAAACGAACTTCATTTTATGATTTGATAGAAACAATTGGATTAAATCAAACAACTGTCTCGAAATACTGAAGCCCTGGAGCTTATACAGAAGGCCAATATGGCAAACCTTGTTAAACACTTTTGAGATATCTAGAGCAACAGCTCGAGCTTTGCTATTATTATCAAGGGTCTGGTATACATATTCAGTGATGGCCATTAGCACATCGGCAGTAGAACTGGCAAAGAAGCCATGTTCTTTGTCAGAGAGTAGGTTGTGAGAACAGAGATGCTTAACTACTTCAGCATTAATTAAAGCGTTGAATATTTTGCTGAAAAGTGGTAAGAGGTTAATAGGGTGATATAGGGGTCAGAGGGTTCACCAGAGTTTGAAGAAAAACAAGAACTACAGATGAGAACTTTGAATAAGCAGAAAACAGACAGTAGTTGTTGAGTTTGGAGAGGACTGAAGCCAGTTCAGGGACACATTTCTTTAGAATGATAACTGGGATTCCATCACTTCTACTTGCCTTATAGGAGTCTAATTTAGAAATGATGTCCAAGACCAGAGACAGTTAAGCCTCTGTTCTAGATGGGAAAATGGGTGTGGCTACTTCAGACAAGTGTGGAGTGGGAAGAGAATTTATGAGTAAAGCATTTGAACTGTAAGATCATTTTAGTCCTATAATGCTAAAAAAAAATTACTTGTTACAGAAAATGTGACCCGACATTTATTTCAAACTTCAGATCTAAACTTATATAATAAATGGAACGGTGTGGGTGTGGGTGTGGGTGTGTGTGTGTGTGTGTGTGTGTGTGTGTGTGTGTGTGTGTGTCCATTACCTATAGACTCCGAAACCAATTTTCTTGAAAATTTACACAGTTGTACTATAAGTGAGTGTTCTTAGCTAGGTTTTGCGTCGAGGTACCCCCGATAAATATCGAAAATTGATAATCGAAAAAAATCGGGTTATAGAAGGAGTGGTCCGATTTTAATCAAATTTGATACACTCAAAGACATAAGAAATGATATTCAGAAGTTTCAAGGTTGCAGTTCTTACAATAGTGCAGAAAATCGATAACATAAAATGCAAGATGTTTGTGTGTGTGCCTGTATATCTGTCTGTATGTCCTTTATACAAATCCACAATTTTTATAAGATTCTCACCAAACTTCACACAAATATTCTTTAGGCTGAGTCTGAGCTCCAGGACCATGGATTAGTTTTAAAGCTTTCATTACACCCGAGCAATGCCGGGCTATACTGCTAGTTGTTAATAATACAAATGTTACATTGTTGGCTATCTCTTGACTTCCTAGCTTCTTCCCTTGAAAACAATCAATAATGGTTAAAGAGTAACGCATAATTTCACTAAATTCCGTTGAGTTTTTACCTGAAAGCAAACAACTTATTTTAGCATCAGAATAAACTTACCTGTAGTATCCTATGCAAATTGGCCGATTTGTATTTAAGTGTTAAGCCGCTAACTGTGGAGGCTCTGTGCAATGATGTACTACGTATTGAGTACTGAAACTGCAAGATATACCAAACATAAATGGTGTCACTGATAAAATGCTTGGGTCCCATGGACGATCCTGAATACATAGAGTTTGGATAAAAGCCTTTGTGGCTACAACAAGTGTACGCAATCTCAAAGATTCAAGAATGGAAAGCAGACAGAACCAAATAATTGACTTGTTTATGTCTTCTATGGTGTGCAAGGCATTAAAGAAAATTTCCACAATTGTATACCCACAGGAATTAGAACAGATGTCTTTTGAAGAAGCTGTTAGCATGATATAAAGAAACATTAGGATGAAAAGAAAACTGGTCATCAATGAAAGGACACAATTTTTAGAAGTCAGGTCACAGTTGGAGGAATCTATTATGCAGTTCGTACACAAACTCAAAAGACAGTCAAAGCACTGCGAATTTGAAAAACTAAGGACTCAAGGCATGTTAATTGAAATCGAGCTGATTACAGACAATTTAAGAACTTAATGACTGACAGCATAAATGAAAAGTACTGGAATGCATACAAGGCAGTTACATAGACTTAAGCGTGGACTATTTACAGCAGCTGGAGTAAATCAGATTTCAACCAGACAAGAGAAGAGTTAAGAGTCATACAGGTTGAACATAACCGAGGTCAAAGGGCAGAGATTTCAGTATTGTGATATAGTGCACGAAAAGAATAAATTCATGTGTTTCGGTAGTGGGGTAACGGAGTCTTAAATGCGAAAAAAATTAATTTTATTTGCAGAAATGAAAAACATGTAGAAAAAAAAGAATAAAACTTTCCCCTAAAGAACAGCAGGAAGCCAGCATATTCGCAGTAAATATGCAAAAGGATGATAGAAAATAAATGGCCATATGTTTAGCATGCTAGTAGACACGGGTAATGAGATAATCCTAATTCCAAAAAAACTTTTGGATCAAGTTAGGCTGACCCACGTTAAAAGTGGTTTAAAGTTAAAACAATTTGACAGAATGACAAAGACGTTGGGTACGTTCCATGGCACATTTGAAATGGATACTCGGTTCAAGATTATTTAAATCGCGGAAGTAGCGCACAAACAGGACCACAGATTATTAGGTATTGACAAAGTAAAAGTAATAATTAATAAACTCCATGGAAGCACAAAAGAGTGAGCTAAAACTTCTAAAATGATACAAAGTGAGCATTCAATTAAAAGAAAATTACCACCCCAAATACATTCAAGTCAGAAAAGTACCAGTACATATACTGCCTAATTTAAACTGCATGAGCCAGCAAGAAATTCTCAAAAAAGTTACACATGGTGGAAGTATCACCAATTGTAGCAATAAAAAAAGGCCGATGGAGATCTGTGAAGATGCGGTGACTATAAAACTGGAGTAAATCACCAGATATGTTTGGACTCGTTTCAATTACCAAACCACGTGCCATGAACTTGCAAACATAGTATATTTTGCAAAAGTTGACTGAAATTTGCCTACAACCAAATTCGGAATGATGAAAAATCTAAAGTCACCATGATTAACACCCCTATAGGCCTGTTAAGGTGGACTCATTTACCATTTGGAATTAAAACTCCTAGTCATATATTTCAAAAGGCAATCTAAAGAATATTGTTAGGCAAGGTAACTAACATGATTATTGACCAAGATTTTATGGGGGTAGGTGTGTAGACCAAACAAGAGTTAAAACAAAAAGTGAACCAAATATTATGAAGATTGAAAAAGGCTGGATTAACCATTAACAGAGATAAATGTAACTGATTGCAAGAACCTGGCATATTTTGGCTAATGAATATCAAAGACCTGTATAGCACCTGATGAAAGGCTAACAAAAATGATCACTGAGGTAACGACTCCAACCAATAAAAAGGAATTGGAACCCTTTTTAGGGTTTAATAAATTCTTACAGTAGATATATTCCAAAATATAATGAAATAATTGAACCATTGTCAGAATTTCATAAAAAGAATACAGAGTTTGAATGGACGCAAGACAAAACAATGCTTTTATGATACTGAAAGCAATCATGAAAAAGAAACCCAAAAGAAGGGTGTTTGGTCCTAAGAAAGAGTTAACGTCAACTATGGATGCAAGTGAGGAATTGACTTCTGCCATCCTATTGCAGGAAAATCATTCAATAACGTATTTAAGAGATTGACAACAGCAGAGATAAATTACTCAGACATTGAAAAAAAGACCCTAGCAATTGTTTGGAATATGGAGATGGCACAATATTATTTACTAGGTAAGAAATTTCTAAAGTCAGACCACAAGCTGTTCTTTAACCCAAAAAAGGAGTTGGTGAAAGTTATGTTGTCGTGAATTTTACACTGGGCCACTAAAATCATGAAATTTGATTTGACATTATATATGTTAACGGAAATACCATCTATCATGTAGAGGCTTTGTCGAGATTATGGTTTGGATAAGTGTTGTGGAGTAGTTTTCGCACTGATGGCTATAATCATGATATGTCGGTTGCTAATAGACTTAATGCACCCAAAATGTTAGGAACTTAGTAATCTTCCACTGAAAGCTGACTCCTTAGTATTCGGCTAACTGCCGACTAATATCAACTGCCTAGTAGTTCTACTGAACTTCAATAGAACTCTAAATAACTACTATGAACTTTCTGTTAACTCTTATTAATATAGGAGGGAGTGTCCATTATCTGAGGAATAGGTGTGTTTCCCCATAACAATAAGGAACAGGCAATGAACATGGAACCAAGAAAGACAAAATAATTCAATTGATAGAGATGGTGGTACTTCTGGTTAACAGGTTGAAAAATGAAACTGAGCAAGATCGAGTATCGAACAAAATAATTGAAAGAATAAGGAACAAGTGAAACAATTGATCAATAGCGAAGTGGCCATTTAAGGAGATATGGCATAAGTTAACAAATGAAAATAAAATTATATGCAATGGTGAGGTGATAGTAGCTCCGCTGATGTTAAAGACAGACATATTGAAAGGGGTAGACAATGACATACATTGCAGCGTTACGGAGACATGCAGAAGATTAAAATTACAAGCATGATGGCTGTGTTGAAGAATTTACTAATAAATATCCAAAATACAATGACATTAGGAGATTCGGGCAAAAAGAGCTTCATTCATGGCCTAAAGAGGCACAACTACAGCTTAGAGTACAAATGAACTACGCACACGTCAGTAACATAAGATCATTTCTCATAATAGTGGATGTGTACTCTGTTTGACCAAAAGTAATCAAGGTTATTACTGGAGAGCGTTCATAGTCAAACAAGTTTTGAGAAATGTATTTGTAAGGAACAGAGTACCGCAAAAACTCAGTGCCAGATAATGCCCCTGAATTTTGTGACAAAAATTTGTGTACACGGTTAAGGCGGATAGGCTGTGTGCCATATAAAACTCTTCCATACCATCCCCAATCCAACGGGATCGCAGAGTGGATAATACAAAGTTAAAATGAGATTGAAGGAATTCTCACCTGTCACTGAAAACATTGGAGGTATTTCTAGCTAAACATGCTCCTCAGTTATAGGTCAATACCATATGCAGAGAGAAAGTTGAGCCCATCGGCCATCATGGGTAGACAGATTGTAGCCCCCATTGCCATGGCTTTCACCACAAGGGAGAGAATATGGTACATGAAAGACAAAAAGTGCAAATTCTGAAGAAGCAAACTTCCTTTTACAGAGAGGCAATAATATGACTGAGAAGAGGAGACAGTACGTTTTGGCTCGTGTAAATCAATTTAGAAAAAGGATTGTGTTGGACGATGTAGAGATGGAAGACCAAAGTTAGGAGGAAAATAAATACAGGGAGGAGGCAGAGCATGGAACAGAAACGCAGAAGCAAGAAGAGAGAGAAAGCTACATTGGTGAAGATGAAGAAGAAATGGACATAACAGGGGAGAAGAAAAACTGATGAAGAAGAGGACGAAGAAAGACCAAGGTCACAAATAAAAAGTAAAAGAGAGGAGCAAAAACAAGAAATATATAAATTAAGAGTTAGATTCAGTGAAAGAAAAACAAGGGGATATAACCACTCTGATTCAGGGAGGATGTGGTATCCTATGCAAATTAGCTGAGTTGTATTTAAGTGCCAAGTTGCTATCGAAGCTCCATTACGTTATGTGTAACGGTGTACTACGTACTGAGGACTGAAACTGTGAGATATACCAGACATAACATTACCGAAGGGCTTAATAAACAGAACAAGTTCGAGTTAAGGATTGTTGCTTAAATATACTATTTGTACTTTGGGGAAAGAGATGCACTTAGCATCAAGTTTAAGTTGTGAAACTTTAGCCGCTATGTAGTGTGTTTGCCTAAGTTTCTCAGTTCTGCTCTTTTTATACAGACAGCACAAAAAAAAAAAAAAAAAGAAAGAAAGGTTACCTGAAAAACTTGATCAGCATTATCTATGATGAAGGCAGCCAATTCAGCAAAGTTTTCAGAAGCAGCATGGAACTCTGCAGCCGAGAGCTGTAACCAACCAATTTTATTTAAATTAAATGAATGGACAGTTTTTGTATAAGAAACAGACAGATTTTGGGAAGACAGCACATTAAAAGGCAGATTCTCAATCTCTTTAACATTTGTAGATATTTTTAAGTTAAAAAAAAAAAAAAAAGAAAAAAAAAAAAACAAAAAACCTACGAATAATCTTTTACCTAAACTGCATAGCCTCTACAAAAAAAAAAAAAAAAAAAAAAGTTTTTTTTTTTTTTTTTTTTTAGGAAAGAAGAAATTTGGTAAAAAAAGATTCTCAATTTGCAGTGAGAAAATTGTAGCTTCAGTTCAAATTCCAAATGGAATTATTTTAAAGTTAAATAAATTGAAATTCAGATAATTTATTATTAGACAGGTGGGAAGCACTAATCTGAAATTTTGAAAATATATTACAGCTTGCTTTTTCTTAGAGCTGAAGTGGTAGGAGTTATTCAACAGGTTCATCAAAACTTTCATTCACTATAGAATGGTTGGTTAGTTGTTGGGCTTTATGGCACATCAACCACTATGGTTATTTAATGCCAAATCCAGTTTACACATATATATTAAATATATATAATTAGTAAACATAATTTAAGGATAATGTCCTTAATCCACAGCTTGTTTACTCTTACTCGAGTAAATAGTTTCAAATGTTTCTATCTGATATGAGTTTATTTAATATAAATAATTAATTCATTTGCATAGCGAATTGATGTAATTATTTCTCGCTACCAGATTCACTAGCAGTGATTAAAGACCCAACGTAGTACTATTCAACAGCAGGTTGATTGTTTGGGTTTTATGGCATATCAACCTTCATCTGTTGAATATTCTGGGTTATGACGAAGTATTATATTTTTGTATATAACCGTGCCTCTCTCAAGAAAGATAGAAAAATCACCCATGTCAACATTCTCAAACATATTCCTCATTGTTGTGTTTATAGTCCAAGGGAAGTAACTTGCCATTAACCCTTTGGTTTAGATACTCTTGGAAAAAAGTCAATTTCCTGTTGTAGCTGCTGGGCATCATAAACATTGTTGCTCGTATCTCCGATTTACGTGCACTCATTTTCTTTTAAGTGACGAAAATTAAAAGTTTCATAAACTGTGTTTGTTTTGGGTATGAAGTGACTATTGAGAGATTTTTTTTAATACATCATATTCATTTGGTGCTGGATTTTCGCTGTTTGACATTAAATTTATGCCTTTCTGTTCGTCTTTCATGGTGTCATAGATTTCCGTTATGTCATTATCTCCATAATGTAAGAGGAAAGTTTTTTTTACGTCTGTCAGTGTTTATATCCACAGCTAAGAAGAGGTTATCCAGCTTGGAAATCCATTTTTTCCATCTTGTCCCGGCTGTATGTTCTGTTATTGGCCTACCTAGCATACCCTTTCAAGTCCCAACCCTAAACAGCACACATGACAAAAAAAAAAAAAAAAAAAAAAAAAAAAAAAAGTGAAAATGATTGCATCAGCAAACAGAAGATGTGCGAATATGCTGACAGGAAAAGAAAAACCTGTCCCCCAACACTTCAACCTGGTAACATTGTCCTAGTAAAACAGCAACAAAAAACTAACACTGCCCTTTTCCCATCTGCCTTACACAAAAACTCAAAAGAAAGGCAGTATGATAACAGCACAACGTGGCCAAAATAGCATCACACGGAACTCATCCCATTTTAAACTCATAAAAGGTTTATCACCTGCTTGTTTGGAAGGAGAAAATGAGAATGGGTCAGAAAATGCTGAGAGGCCTTGCCATTCAGTCCACATCATCACCCCTTTGTTGGAACCAGAAATCTCCTCACCCAAAACCACTATGTTTGACCCGAGACTACACTCCAGACCACAATGCCAAAGAAAACCCCCAACTTACCTAAAGGACTCAGTCAGTTAAATGCCATACGTGATACTCGCTTGGGCGATCATATCTCGAAAGAGACATAACTGACTGTGCAGTAGGTTGCCATTGCTTTCTGCGGTAGACCGGTTGCCGACCAAGGCTATAGAACCCAATCTGTCCTGTTATTTAACCCATAACTGGAAGCAATAGACGGATTAATACCTTTCCTAAGGGTATTTGCGCGTAAGTGAATGCAATGAATTCGGCTGGAATTCGAACTCGGCTCCCCGATTTCTCGTTCCGAGCCGATATCCAATGCACCACAACGCACATGCACCTAAAGGACTATATAACTTAAAACCCTTATCCAAAGTAAGAGAGGATTGTTGTGTTTACAGTCCAAGGGAAGTAACTTGCCATTAACCTTTTGGTTTAGATACTAAGTGAGGAGTCAGTTTCCTGTTGGAGCCACTGATTTACGTGCACTCATTTTTAAGATACAATACTCATATTTTCTATTTTAAAACCCCGCTCTCTGGTTCTAGCTAGCTCACTACATTCCATTAGAATATGTTTAATCATGCAAAGTGTTTGATATGTCAAACACTGTGGTGGCTGCTCCTGCGTGAATATAAATGAATGAGTGAATCTTGAGTGGCTAATACGCAATCAAGATATAATGACTTGTTACTTTCTTGGTTTTCTGAAAGCAGGTCTATTCTCCCAGAATAGGCTTTATTTGGAAGAGTTTGTTATTAGTTTTGCCATTCCAGCATTGTTGCCATTTTGTCAGAAAGAATTTATATATTTGGGGTTTCAAGTCAGTATATGGAATATTGATATTTTCCGGCCTGAGATCTAAGGCCAATTTTGCTGCCAATCAGCACTTTCATTTCCACTCACTCCAATGTGGCTTGGTATCCAAGCACATAATTATATCTTTGTGACTAGAGATAGAGTCTAGTCTACTCAGCAGTTTAACCATTAATGGGTTTTCCAGTTGTTTGTTTTTCACTGATGTTAACACAGAGAGTGAATCTGAAAATATGATAAATTTGTTGTGTTTGTCATTGGAAATGATGTCGAGAGCAAGATCAATGGCACAGGCTTCTGCAGTAAAAATGGAACTTTCGATAGGAAAGGCTTTTTGGTGCAAGGTTTTTTTAAGGACAGCAGCACATGCTGTTTTATTGCCATCCTTGAAACCATCCGTAAATATATGTTGGTAGTCAAGATGGTTTAAGAGGATAGTATGAAATTTTTCCAGAAAGGTGCTGGGGTGCGTTTTTGCTTTTGGTAGTTTGGTTAATTGGCGGATTACTTGAGGTTTTTTGATGATCGAGGGTGGAACTTGTGTGAAAATGCTTTTATGTATACTTTTAAGAGAAATTGCGGATTCGTGGAGAATAGGCTCCATCCGAAGATCAAATGGTTTGATTGAATTTTCTTTTTGTTGAAACTGTTGCTTATATTTAGGATTGAAGGTGCAGTCGTAAGCTGGGTTAGATGGGCACAACTTCGATTTTGTGTAGTATTGGAGAGCCAACTTTATGTACCCGAGTTTTTAGGGGAGCTTCATGGGCTTCAGTATATAAAATATTCAGCTGGAGAAGTTCTGAAGGCTCCTAAGACCTGTCTTAGGCCTTCATGGTGAATTAAGTCAAGCTTTTTAAGGTAAGATTTTCTGGCAGATCTGTAAATAAATATACCATAATCTAACTGAGAGCGGATTAGAGGTCAGTATAACTTGAGTAATGCTTAATGGTCAGCTCCCCATTTTGGATGGGCAATCGCTATAGGATGATGCAACAAATACTAAACCCATATAAAAATTTATTGGAAATTATTTTACTAGAAGAATACATTTAAATTATTTATTCTAATCATTATATATGAGGGTGGAATAAATAGAAATTGTATTTTAGCACTGACTGCCACATGTGAAGTTTTTTTTTTCTCGCTTCTCAGTTTTCTGCTACTGCATAACACCACTGCAGAGCTGAAGCCATTTTCTGTGCAAACAAATTAATTATAGCAGTAGGGAGAAAAAATGATAAAATGTTAAATTTTATTTATTATCAAATTTTACACTTTAATTTCAAAATTGTTTTAGAAAGAATTGAATTGTCAATGACCAGGAATTATGCTCAAAACTGAGTGAATAGAGACATACACTCCTGATCAAAATTTTAAGACCACTTAAAAATCTTTAAAAAGAAATATTTTTTTTACGGATAGATTTTAAACTCCTTCCACTTAAGGTTACCAATACTACAATCTAAAAGGGTATGGAAACAAAAAGCTATATTCCAAACATTTTATTTAGAAATCTACATTTTTATAAAATGAGGCGATTTACACATGATCAAAATTATAAGACCAGAGACAAAAATTCTACGAAATTGTACAAAAAGTGTATGAAAAGTGTATCAAAACATTCAACAGCCAAATTTAATAACGAGTTCTACTTCCACTGCTTTTGATGGCTTTAAAAATTCTGTCGGGCATGCTAGAAATAAGCGTTTCCATTAAGGTGCAGGGGATGTTGCTCCAGCTTCTGAAGATGGCTTTACAAAGTTCAGTTTTTGTTGAATATTGTTTGCCATTTCGATAAACATATATTGTCATCCATCCTCAAACATTTTCAATTGGGTTCAAGTCTGGTGAGCATGCAGGATGTTCCAAGAGATGGACCTCATTTTCTTGTAGAAAGGTCAAGGTCCGTCTTGCAGCATTATTCTGTTGGAATAACCATCCATCCACACACAAACGATGGCCCTCCATCATCAATGATGCTTTTTGTAGCATGCTAACATAACCAGCCGCTGTTTGACAACCCTGCAACACCTGGAGCTCTATCGTCCCTCTGTAAGAAAAGTGTGGAGAAAATTTCAGGAGGCATGTTTTTGTTATGCCAATATTGTTGGAAGCCATCAAGAGCATCTAGATTGAATTTTTTCTCATCAGAAAACAGGACTTTCTTCCACTTCTCAACGTCCCATGTTTGGTATTCACAACCAAACTTTAAGCGGTCCACTTTGTGACGTGGAAGCAGCCGAGGAATTTGTTTACGAGTTTTATTTCCCATGCCTTTTTGTCGTAAGTGTCATCTGATGGTTACGGGACTGCAATCAGCATCTGTGACTGCCTTAATTTGACTAGAAGAAAGTCCCCCCTCTTTCATAACCAGTCTTATTCTCTTACTCAATGCAGGAAAAACTTTTTGGGGCCTACCAGAGGATTTTGCTTTTCCATAATTCTCACTGTTCTTTAGAAGTTGCAAATCACAGTTTTACTGCGATTTACCTTAGCTGTGATCGCCCACTGTGACAAACCTTGCTTATGGAATTCTAGAATTCGAGAACGCTCAACTTTGGTAAGTTTGCTTGCTTTAGGCATGGTAACATCTTTACGCAGTGATTGCTAATCTCTAACTGAACTAAAAACACTGAAATTACCATAGATCTAACAGTTTATACCCCTGGTCTTTTGATCATGCGTAAATCGGCTCATTTTATAAAAATGTAAATTTCTAAATAAAATGTTTGGAATGTAGCTTTTTGTTTCCATAACCTTTTAGATTGTAGTATTGGTAACCTTAAGTGGTAGGAGTTTAAAATCTATCTGTAAAAAAAAAATTTCTTTTTAAAGATTTTTAAGTGGTCTTAAATTTTTGATCAAGAGTATGTATGATTTAGATTTTTATGATTTTACTGCAGAAATGCATTGTAAATAGTCAGGAATTAATGTAAGCATTACTTAGAGAATAAGATGATTCTATAATTTTTACTTCATTTTAAAAGATTAAATACCAATAACCAATTTGGTTTTTATAATGTCGATATGCATGGGTAGTGCCATGGTCATCAGCAGAGAAAATGGGGTTGGCAAGAAGAATTCAAATTCTAGATTAGTCTCTTAAGGCATGAATCCATCTTGCTTAGAATTAGATATCCAGCCTTGGTAAATTAACTAGTCTAGAGGGATAACTCAATTCAACAATTCAAAAACCGTAAAGAAAACAAAGAGGAAACTACAATTTGCATATAATAAAGAAAAGCTAACTTCGGAAAATGAGGACTGCTAACATTTATCAAATGATGTTATTATTAAAAGAAAAATAGACAAGTGTAAAATAAAAATTATTTCTTACTTTCTTAGGACACAGAAGATGAGGAGCAAATATGGTCCCCAATGCGTTGGATGTCATTCGATTCTTATTTTCTGAAACAACTTTTGAGAGCAATTCCAGTAAACATTCCAGGAGTAGTACATTCTCTTCCGGAAGCAAAAGTATAAGAAGTTGAACAGCTTTTAACACTTTCCCTTTCAGTTTCAGATTTGTTTTCATGTTGGATTGCTTGGACATCTCTGAATGAAAAGCAAAAAGACATCAAATGTTGTCATTAATCTTTGGTGGGGGGGGGGTGAGTTTTGTTTAATGGCATATCAACCTCTTAAGGTTATTTAATGCCAATAAGGTGAGGTTTAAAGGTATTTTTTTTAAAAATGTTTGGTTATAGTGAGAAGGTTGATTTAGTCAGATTTTAATGAAAATTTTTTTGTTCTTACTCTTTATTTTAGAAAACTGGAAATGTCTTCTAGCTTGGTATTAAAATAATGTTTTGCTGAGAATAATTCTTTTTTTTCTTCAAAAATGTGTTATAGTAACAATTTTTTTCAAAAATGTATTGTTGGTAATATTTTTTCCTTCAAAAATGTATATTTTTCTATAAAAGTCTATTTTTATGTATATATTTCGATAAAAGTGTATTTTTATACTTCCATAGTGTTTTGACCCTACTTTGGGGGTAAATTATTTGCCCATAGATGGGACCCTAACAGGTGCTACCACTCCAGGTCAGGGTGAACCTGGGAACAACAGCAATTAAGAGGTGGTTCCATGCTCCTCACAATCTCCCAATCAGAGGCCTTGATGCTGGATGCAGTTTACCGTCATGCCCAGGACCTGAGAGAGAGAGAGGAGATTATCAAATATAAAACAGATTTAATATTGGAACACATGCTAAAAAAATAAGACAAGGCAAACATGATAAATTGACCAAAAAAAAAAAAAAAAAATGAAGTGGGTGAGGAGAGGGCTTTTATAGCCTGACAAAAACCTCATTCTAGATTTATTCCAACGGATATTAAAGATAAAATTGCCAGCATGTGACAGCTTTTCTGTTAGTAAAAACAAACAAAAATTAAACTGATTTGCATTCAAATCCTTAAAAGTAAATGTATTATTGTTAATTTTATAATCTTGTTCTGAATTAAACTGTTTACTCATGAAAAGAGATCAGTATCCAATTTCTATAAACAAATGAGTGTCAATGATGTGCCAATTTGTTCTCACCTTACATTATGACTTATCACTTAGTCAATAAAAATAATCTCAATTCATCTGCTACATTCATTTTTAGGTGATAATTTTAACTTAGTTTCACTGAGCTTATATGATCCACTAGAAATTAGTATAATGAGGCTTACATAAAGAAATTCGGTTAATGTTTAACTTCTGTGCCAGCAAAAGTTTTTCAAAAAGTCAGTTTTTCTGTTGACTCCCATCATTACTTTAAACTACCAAAACTCTAGCAACAATGTTAATTGACAAGAGTATAAAAATATGTGAACAAAGTACGATGTGATATTTATTTACCATTTTATAAAGAAATAAATTTGAAAAGTAATTTTTATTCAAAATTTTCAAAATATATGAATTACAATGCAATATTCATTATTTACCATTTTATAGATAAATAACCATGAAACAAGTTTTTTCAATCATTTTTTATAAAAATAGCCTATAAACTATAAAACAAGAAAATTTAAATAAAATATATCTAAAAATTTAAATAAACATAATTTTGCCAGACATCATACATTTTCTTTACAAACTATTTTAGATCTCAGATTACTTGTCTTAATTTTCTTTTTATAATCGTAATCTAAAGATTCCTAATAGAAATCTAAGGCCCAAAACTTCAGCAATTATAGGTCACCATCCCCCACTTTCTACCTCTTTAAAAAACAATTTCAAAAATTTTCTTAAATTGTTAATTTGTTTAAAAATGCCTAGAAAAATCTGACAATAGAATGCTGTCATCCAAGTACTGACTAATGAAGAAATCTTTAATGAAGAGGAGGATATTAAAAACCTTGACTAAATTAGCTTCTTTAAAATGGTTAACAAAACATCAGCAAATTGTGAATGGATTTGAACTTTATAAAAAGTTAAGTAAGAAGATTATATTTTTATGATTTAGTAAATTTTTATATATTGCATTAGTTGGCTTGCAGTTTTAGAATGTCGTAAATATAAATTATTCTTGTGAATAATTAATTTGTTGTAAATTCTCAAAGAACAAAAGACAATGTATGAATTCACTTGCATATGTTTGGATTTTATTAAAATTCTAATCACAGCCTTTTAAAACAAACATTGTCAAAGAAGTGACGGTAGTACAAAATAATAGCAGTGTCAAGGGAAAAACTGTTCTTTTGACTGCAGGTTAAACTTTACTGAAATTGACACACAAATATTAAAACAAGACACAGATGAAAACACAAAACAAATACTTGACAAATGGCTTAAAAAAAAAAAAAAAAGTGTGCGATGGATAAATTGTCTAAAATAAGCAAAAATCTAAAACTGATATCTCATTTTAACATATTTACCAAAATCGTACAAAAATATCTTGAAATACTAAGAGTTAATTTATTCAATAAAATTGCCAATGGTTTCCTTGTTTAAATGGGTGAATGCTGCCATAATTCTTGCCTTCAGTTCATCTTTGATGTTACAAGGAGTTTTGTTGTTGGTCTCTTGCTCAACTGCACTCCACAAACATAAACAAGGGGATTGCAGAAATTGTTTGACATCCATCACAGAGTTCTGCTTGTGTGGCATGGTGCAGAGTCCTGTTGCCAGAAATGGGGTCTTCCAGCAGCCATTCTTGACTCAGGGCACGTTCTCTAGACCTTCAGTTGAGTGAAGCCCTGTGAAAAGATGAATGGAGACAGGTCGCCATCACTAGTGACCACTCCAAACACCTTTGTAATCACTATTAGTCTCATCTAAGTCTTTCTGAACCCTCTGCACTGTAATCAGACTGACATCTAAATACTATGAAAGGTTCATATTGATTGGTTGGTTGCTTGCTTTTATGGCATATCAACCTTGGCGGGTCATTTATTGCCAACTAAATTTTATTTATTGCTGGTAATACCTTTTTCTTTCAACAATTTATTGTTTTTTATGATAAATTTTGTGTCTAGTAATACTTTTTCTTTTCGAGTATCAAGATTCATTGGGATTTGTTTTTAAAGGCCATAACTGGAGGGAAGGGACGGATTAATACCTTTCCCAAGGGTACCAGTGCTTAAGCGAATGCAGGGCATTCAACTGGAATTCGAACTCGGCTCACCGATTTCTCTTTCTGAGCCGATATCCACTGCACCACAATGCACATCCGTCACTAAACGCTTACAGCACCTGGTATTTCCAAGCAGTCACACATCTAAGTACTGACCAGGCTCAACGTTGCTTAACTTCAGTAATCAAGAGAGAACCAGTGTATTCAATGCGATATGGCCGTAAGCCGGTTCATATTGGAGCTCCTGGCATGAATGCCAAGCAGTACAGTACGCAGTTTCCAAATTTCTGGCAGAGCGAATTAGTCCCATAGTGGTCCTTTTCTCACAGACAGTGCTCAACTGACCCTGCTATACTGAGCAGTTGACAGAACTGAAAGCAGATAACATGCATGCCTGAAATGAAAAATAGAAAATGGCGACAATTTACTCACAGCACTCTGTATATAGGTTTATGTGTTTCTTTCAGTAGAGTCTTCATTCTTGAAACGTTTGAAAATACAAACCATTTATAAAATTGAATAGAACAAAGAAAAACATGAAAGAGAAAAATGGTCACAAATGTAAACTATTTGACTGGGAAACTGCTGTTAGAATTTTCACCTTGGGAAAATATTTTTGAAAACTTCATAGGGGATGGGAATTGGTTGAATCAAATTGTTCTTGGTTAGATAAAAATTTTTGAGAATGTCTTACCACAAATTTGGCAATGGGCCTTGGCAAATTTATCGACCATTAAACATTCTGGCAGTTCTTTGAGAAAACCCTTTAAAACAGAAGCACAATCATGAGGTGAAAACTGGCCTTCATCAAGATTCAAGTCACTCGATTTATTGAGCATTTCCTTTAGTAATGTTTGACGTGCATTACTCCCAGTCTTACGAAATAAACCTTCCACTTGAAGGTCTGAAATAAACAGAAAAAACAATACAGAAACAATGCTTTAGTTCTGGCAAATATCAAAATAGAAGACTGAAATTGATAAATGCTTGTGAATAAAAGTGCATCCATGTCGGTTATTGATCAAGTTGTAACTTGATCAATAACCAACATAATTAATGAGAAGAATCTAAAATCCCTGTAAGAGGGACTTACTTTCAGGACGTTTTAAATATTCAATTAAGCGGAATATGGAAGCAATGCTATCGCCTGTCAACTGGCTCCCAAAGATGATATTTTTGCTGTCTGAAAAGAAAAATTGGAAAATACAGTTTATTTTAGGCATAAATTATAAATGCAGAATGGAAATTAATGTTTGTAGCTTCTTTTCTTCAACCAATATGGATGCTGGGAAGATGGCATTCTTTTATAGAGAAAAAAAAGAATTTTTTTTGAGTCCGAAACTAACTCCCATCCCCAAGGAAAATAAAGTATTGTGAATGTCTTGTTTTAGAACTCTTTTCTGAAGAGTGAAAATATATAATGACTCACCCTTCTTTCGCCATAAAGGTGTCATGGCTCTGCGTGGTTTGGTATCAGTAAGAATCTCTTCAAGACTGTTGTCATTCAAATCCAGAATGATTGACAAATGCATGAGACAAAATGAAAAAAACTTTTCTGGTATACAGTTGCGCAATCTGATAACACTTTTTTGTTGGGACAATAGAGTATAAGATGACATCTTGAAGGCCTGACAAAGAAATTAACAAAATCTATTAGCAATGGACAGGCTCTTTATTTATGTGAAAATAAGGAGCTAAGCAAAATAAGTTAGTGGGAATAATCAGTTCTTTTAATTATAACTTTCATATCAGTAACACACAAATATCAATTTCAAGAAAAATAAATAAAAATATTTTAATAAAATTTTAAAAATACTGTAGGAAAATAAAGTGAATATAAAAACAAATGGCCAGGTTGTGGTCATATTTTGAAAGATCTTCAGCAGTGGAAGAATTCCTGTTTTGACATATTCTGAAACATTCTTTCCAGAACTTCAAGATGTTCTGGCTATTGGTGAGAATGCTGGCATGGTTTTTTTTTTCTTTAGTGATCCTGTTGAAGAATGACTTGTTTTATACAACTCTCCAGTTTTTGCTTAGAAGTTTTGTAGGTCTGTAGCGTCAGCATATTTATGAAGCTTTTTAGGCTTTGCCCTTCCACTAATTGTTTTGAATCTGATTTGAGGTTTTCATTTCTGGACAAGTTATTGAAAATGAATTTTCCTTGCATTCTATATTACTTCTTGGTCAAGAGAGAGTTGAATTTTCCATTTACACCAGAGATTTCCTTATTTTCATCAAAACAATTTTTTTTTCTTCTTACAAGTAATGGTTTTTGTAGCCAATTCATTGTGTGGTCCATTCTTGATCTACAGGTCTCAAGTTGGTCAGATGCTTTTTTTTATGGTTTCTTAAAATTCTTCAAATTTCCCTCTTGGAATTTCAAAATAGCAAAATTGGCTGAGAAAATTTGGTGAGTGGACAAATTCTTTTTAATATAAAATATTGAGTAAATTGATAAAAAGTTTGTGCTTTATTAAGCAATTGTCTGTGGTTCTTGTTGTCTTGGTGCTGAGAACATTTTTCTTGCAAAGTTGTTGAATGATGACAGTCAAGAATGCACCAGTGCCGGGGGTGTGGATTCAGTCAGAGATCCAAACTAATTGTACGTGCATAAACAAAACTAATGTTATTACAAAGAGAATTTATGAAAATATATATGTAAATGGTAATATTTTGTTTAAAAATATATCAATCCTTGGGAGTCATTTCACATCAAAGCAGGCTCATTACAATATTTTGTGTTTACTAATCTGACCATCAGTTAGTGCCCTGATTGAATATGTCCACAGAAAATAAAGTTGTTTATCATATTTTATGTTGTCTGATTTTATTTTTTAAATCCAAGTTATTTTGATATTAGTTTATCTACAATTCTTTTCCCATCTCAGGTGCAACAGAAGTTTATTAGCCCTCTGCAAATGTAGTGTATCAATTTACATACCCGTTCAGAGATTGGTACAAATAATAAACCCACTACATATATTGGTTTTACTGTAACCATGCTCTCCCATAGACTTACCTTTCTGATCAGAGTACAATTGAACAACATTTCTTAGAAAAAACAGTCATGTAGGTAATATCAGACAGATTTTAGTCAACAATACAATAATTCCCACTCATACACACAGTAAAAAGAACCTTCAGATATTGGAGGCCATCTACATTAAACCCAAACAACCCACACTTAATAAAATCACGTTTAAATCTGGTCACAACACATTACATTGCATTGCATTTAAATATATGGTTCTGTTAACATTTTGAGCTCTCACGTGGTGTGACGTCATAGAACCACATTACAAATTTACAAACTGCATTTGCTATTTGGTAACTGTTATAGTTGCCTTTTCTTTAAAAATTTCAATTAAATCATCTTAAATAATTTTATATGAAAATAGTCTTACATGGCTAAATTTTTACTGTATTTCTTTGATTTTTACTTTCCTTGTATTTTTAAACTGGAAAAAAAAAAACAAAAAAAAACACTTATTTAGTAATGGTTCTTGAGAATTTTTTTGTAATGGAAAAAAAAAAAAAAAAAAAAAAAAAGATTGTTTTGTCTATAAAAGCAAAATTAGTTCTTATTAATTAGATCCTAATAGTTTTCACATTGTGAAATAAATAATACAACTCATATGATTAATTTTTCATTGGATTTCATGCAGCTATATAAAAAATGTTGTGGTGCATTGGATATCGGCTCGGAATGAGAAAACGGGGAGCTGAGTTCGAATTCCAGCTGAATTCATTGCATTCACTTACATGCAAATACCCTTGGGAAAGGTATTAATCCGACTCTTCCCTCCGGTTATGGGTTAAATAACAGGACAGATTGGGTTCTATAGCCTTGGTCGGCCACCAGTCTACCGCAGAAAGCAATGGCAACCTACTGCGGGATAATCTTCTGCCCAGTCAGTCATGTCTCTGTCGAGACATGATCTCCCAAGTGTGTATCACGTATGGCACTCAACTAACTGACTGACTGATATAGAATATATAAAAGGATTTTAATTAAAAATTTTTTGACTCCCCAACTTTAATTTATCATCCTGTAGAGCAATATCAAGCTCTGCTTACAATTGATGAAAGGCAATTTTTGTTTTTTAATCATTTCACCCCAATCAAGGTGATAATACAACTAAAACGCCAAAAGGTTGCTGAGAGTGAAAGAGAATGAGACGACTAATAAAGAGAAAGGACAATTTCTTTCTTTTTTTTTTGCCTGTGGAACTATTAGAATAAAATTTACAGGTTATATCTAGCTATTTCAACTGTAAAATGACGAGACCTAATTGCCGTCTAGCAGTTGGTTTAATGTCATGTGGTTCAGATATCAAGAAGGAGAGCTCATTAGAATAATTGCTATGAAAATATTTATAGAAAAGGCAGAGAGAAGCCATGTCACAGTGGTGGGAAAGTGACTGAAGTTGTGATGCCAAGTTAAGACCAATAATATTACAAACCCTTTGAATTTTATTGGGAATCTTCAGATATATAGCAAGAACACCAGACCAGATATGGCAGCAATATTTAATGCATAAAGGATACTAGATTTATAAAAATGGGGATAAAAAAAAAAAAAAAAAAAAAAAAATAAACATATGACAAAGTGGAATAAAGTATTTGACTGACATGTTTTGTCATTTAAGACATCACTGGACTAAATTTGTTATGTCGGTTCAACTACACATGCATATGAATGAGAAAATGTTGGGAATTTTATATTTAAATTTTTTGGGGTACATAATTTAGCCAATTTCATTTAGATGTTTTTTTCTTTTCATCATTTTTTTTTCTTAGATATTCCACACTGCGATAATAGATCTGTCAGGAATGATGAGCCAGGGTGCAAATTTACTGTGAATTATTCTTGCAATCAAAGCATTTTTGTCTTAGCAAAGTATTTCTTTTTTGATCAGAGTAGCATTTTTCATGCTAAAATTGTGGTTAGTCTCATTACAGTAAGCAACTAATACATTTGAAGTACTTTTTTGTAAAATATCCCCTTTGTGTTCATTCTTATATGTGTGATTTAGACTCCTCAGTTTCTCCCATGTATTTTTTTGTAACACTTTTTACAATTACAGGTGATCAAGAAAATTTCTCCTTTAAGTTTTAATTGTTTTGTTTAGTATTGACTAAGTATTGTTTTGTTTAGTATTGACTAAGTATTGTTTTGTTTTATGTGTAATAGTAATAACTTGGAGTTCGTCAGAAGGAACTGTGCTTTTCACTATTTTGGAATATTTTATGAGCCTTTTGTCTTGCATATATATATATATATAAAAATAAATAAATAAAAGGTAACATGTTTGTGTGTCTGTCGATACCCCGATATCTGATCAGGTCTGATCAACATCAAGATTTCAGCCCTTTTATCGTGGTTCTTGCCGCAGAATTTGCTCTAACTTGGTAAAATTAGTTTTTAGTCTCAAACATTAGATCTTCTCAGACGACCCATTTTCCCTGATATCAGAAATCAATACCCAATATTCTATCGAATCTGATCAAAAACCGATATTCAGCCATCAATATGGCTCATTTTCTCCAATTTTACTCCTGATGGGTATGGTAAGTTTTTATGGACTTACTTAGATTAGTTTATCTTTGAATGACTTATTTGACTCCGATATTGAAAATCGATACCCGATATCCTATCTGGTCTGATCAAAATCAGGTTTTCAGCCCTTTTATTTTGGTTTTTGCTTCGGGTTTTGCTCTAAGTAGGTATAATTGTAGTCCTTAGTCTCAGCCATGATATCATTTACTCAGAGGACTTATTTATCCTTCAAAATTCAGTCTGCGACAAAACTTTTTTGACATCGATACTGGAAATCAAAATTCAACTTACATTCATTGATTTTTCTTGCAATCTATGGTTTTGCTTTGACTGGAAACAACTGTTGCTTTTTAGTCTTTCGTGCCAACGTCCAAAGAGTCTCAGCTACAGAACCATAAATTAGTTTTAAAGCTTTCATTACACCTGAGCAACACTGGGCTATACTGCTAGTTGAATATAAAATAATTAGGTTGCTGGAGGAAACTGAAAGTGTTTTTCAATGTATTCCTCCTTTTCATGTAAATATTGAGGAATGCAATTTCTAAGTTCTCTTAAGTGGAATCCAATGATTATACTGGATTTTATTTTGTTATGATCAGAATAGAAATTTAGATCGTTTTTGTTTATTTCTGGCGGACACCAAGTCTTAAATTTTTGTTATTGCAGCGTAGCTTGACATCTAGGAAAGGTAAGGAATTGTATTCTTTCATTTTGTATGTAAATTCTGTCACATGTGCGGCTGTTTAGTTTATCTACAATATCAGGTAAATCACTATCATGAATATATCTTAATAGCACATCGTCAATATAACTGAAGTATGTTGATAACTTGGGTGAAATAATTAGAAAGGGACCAGATCCAAGAAGATACCTGCCCTCACTCTACTAAGAGGTGATTCCATTGGTAATCGAAATTTTCGTTTGCAAAAATCATTATTAAATGTGAAATAGCATTGATTGTTGAGGAGAGGGTGGATTATTAGTATTATTATTATTTTAGTTATTGCCAAGAAGAAGTTTAACTTTGATTGTGTTAGATGTTTTTTTCAAGATATTTAGACATTTTTCAACTGGGACATTGGTGTAAAGGGCTTTTATAAGTAGACTAGCCATGAGTTGGTCAGTCCTGTTTATTTCCTTTAGTTTGTCATCTAGGCTGCCTAAGTTTTTTTTATATGAGATGGCCTGATTGTTCTAAGGAGAGGTTATGGTTTTTTTGTTATGGCTTTCACCAGTTTGTGGGGAGCATTGCCTATTCCCAAGATGACCAGTGCACATTGGGATATCTATTTTGGGGGTTTTAGGGATACCATAAAGTTTGGGTATTCTCAGGTGATAGTGTATACTAGAATTTGTCTTCACTTTTAATTAGTTCACAGTACTTCAAGATTCTTTTTGCATTTTAGTGATAATTTTCTGTTCATTTATTTTTTCATGTGTCATTAAGTAGGGAATTTTTCCTACATACGTATTCTTTTTCATGATTACAATCACATCTCCCTTGAAAGAATTTGTTTTGTGGCGTATCAACCCATCTTGGGTCATTTAACACCGAATTGAATTATTAAAAATTGAACAAAAAGTTAACAATCTCAAGAAGTTTGTATATTTAACAAATTAATATATATAACAGACATATATTTAGACAAATTTATATATTTAACACATTTAAAATTAATAAAATATTTTATAAAATGTATATATTTAATTTGGCTGTTTAGATTTTATGGCATACCAACCACCACGGGTTATCTGAAGCCAAATCCAGCCTACATACATGATATGTATAGTATTACATATACAAGATTTACGAAACTTAGTTATAAACAACCAACAATTTGAAATGATTTGTTTGAACATTATTTTCTACTTAAATATGAGTATTGATCAAAAATAATGTTCAAACAAATCATTTCATATACAAGATTTGCAAACGCACATCCGGTAGAACCAAGTTTTGGAATATACAGCAAGTTGGTAGATATATATATATATATATATATATATGCGTGTGTGAGATAGTATTCATCGAGTCATATTTTTGAGTACATTCCGGTTCTTTTAAGAATTTGAGTATCCTGCTTGGTCTCGTTCTGAGAGAGAGAGAGAGAGAGAGAGAGAGATGTGAATTTCTTTATTATTTTGTTAGGTTCCTTAGTGTATTTCGGTGCCTCTGTGGTAATGTATTTTCATTGTTGGTTTCTATAGTAGCAGTGATTAGGCCTCGAATGAAACCTTTGGTAAATCCAGGGTCATTTTATTTAGGACTTTTTATTATGATGTCTTTATAAAAAATCTCGGTGGCAAATTTTAAATTGAAGTAAACGCACCAGTAAACTTGCACCCAGGCTCTTACAACATTTAACCATTCCTGGCAGATTTTCTATTACCACAGTGTGGCATATCTAACAAAAGTGATGGAGGAGAGGAAAAAAAAAACACGGCTACATTATATAAAAAACATTTCCCAGCATCCCTTATTTGTGCACATGTGTAGCTGCACTGATGTAACAAATTTAGTTCAATGAAGTCCTAATGGACAAAACACGTGTTACACAATTTTTTTCCCCACTTTGTCATACATTTTTGTCCTCGATATTGTTGTTGATATAAACATTTATTATTATCTCATTTATAAATGTAAATGATGGATTGTGGTGAGAAGAATTGTCTGGACCAACACTAAACCAACTTTCCTAGCAATTGATTCAATCTAATCATTACCTTGTGTTAATGAAAAAAATGTGAGGCCAATAAGGTGTGGTGAGTTGCTCTCTTGAATGTTAGCATCAGCCATGTTAATGGAAAGCAAAAAGGGTTCTCTATGATAATGACAAAAGGATAATTTTGGAGGCATTGACATGCCATTCCTTGCTGTCTTGATTGGAAGTCATTTTTAACAACAGGTACCAGTTTTACTTTGTAGGAACTATCAAGGATTACTATTAAGGCAGCAGTACAGAGTTGGGAACTACTGATATCAAGATGGTCATCGGTGAAGATAAGAAAAAAAAATGTTGGTTCAAGGACAGAGCTTTAGGAGAAGACAGGTGTGTTAACATGAAAGGATCTAGAAGCATGGCCGTTCAACATTACTTTTGTTATGTGATTTGTTAAGAACGATTGGGTTAAGTCAAATATTTGGCCAGAAACATCATAGCTCTTGAACTTGTGAAGGAAGCCAACATGACAAACCCTGTCAAATGTCTTTGAGGTATCTAAAGGGACAGCACAATTCTTATATAAAGCTTGACTAACAAATTTACTAAGAATTATCAACACATTGGTGGCTGACCTGGAAAAATAAAAACCATATTGTTTATTTGAAAGAAGACCATATGAAGTGAGAAACTTAACCAATTTGGTTAAGATTAAAGCCTCTAGTACCTTACTGAAAAGTCATAAAAGATTAATAGGGTGAATAATTCAAGGTATGATTCATCAAGAGTCCTTGAAACACAGATACTACATAAGAGGATTTCCAACAAAATAGAACATGGTTTTACTTCAGGCAATACAAAAAAACTAAGACTATTTTTCAGCATTTTATTTTTTTTTTTGGATTATAAGTGAGTAATGTTCAGTTGAAAAATTGCTTTTAAATTCTACTGGACATCTTACTGCTTCTTTTTTGTTGACGAGGGGAACAACTGTGTGTATGTGGATTTTGTTTATGTTATGCATGTCTTTATTACTTTCATTACTGAATAAAAGCTTAAAAGAATCTCCACTAACTTGCTTAGAATTTTTTTGTTATATAGAACAAGACATTTTTTTTTATATTAGGGTCATTCCTAATATAAACACATTAAAAACACCAGCAAAAAAGTTGAAATCTGCACCTACTAACATCGAATTACTTGAAATTTGGCACAAATGTTCCCCTTCATGAGTTAGGAAAATGTGTCAAATTATTTTGTGCTAGACCTTACTGTTCTGATTTTTTTGGGGGGGGGGTAGGGGGGGGGATTATAATTTTCCTATTTTGTCTGTAAATTAAGGTCAGGCAGGATCACAGAATCTGTGTTTTGTAAAAAAAAAAAAAAAATTAAAAATACTTCCATACATTCAATATTTCTAAAATTTGGTAAGTAGGGCAAATAAGAACTGTAGAATCCAAATATCATCCAACTATTTTAACCCTTTACCTGACAGAAAATTCTATTTTACTCACCCAACTGCAGGACTCCAAATTCTCAAAATCTACAACTTTTCACGTATATGTAGCTTACGGTCAGTCTGTAGAAAATACGTTCTCTTCAATTTTCATATCATCTTTTCCTAACATCTACTATATCTGCTCAAGTTCAAAGAATTTTGTGAGTTGTTCAAGTGAAATGATATGACCCTGTCAAGTTCCGAGTTTTTTTTTTCCCTATGTATGGGCAGGATTTCTGTAAAAGATAATAATTTAAGACAATTATCCTAATGATCCATGACAATCTCAAATGTTGGTATTGTGTTAAGTGACTTCTTAAGCTATTCAATAACATTGTTTTTATTAATTTAAAAAAATAATTTAAATATATTTTGCAGATATTGCTTTTTGTATGGATAGATTATCTTTAACAAGTGGTAAACAATGCCTCATGCATGATAATCAACAGTGTATAGAATATATGTAGATGGCACTAAACATATGAAATTGAAAGAAACTTTTTTTTTTTTCAATTTTATTTCGATAAATTATTTTCATGAAACAAAAACATTAGATTTTTTAATTTTCAAAATGGGAAAATGAATGTGAATCTTTAAAATATAGAATATTTGTACTTGACACTAAACATTTATATAGTTGAAGGAAATGTTTTCATCACTTTTTCAAATTGTTTTTTTTTTTTTATATTTTTTTACAATTTTAAAATATTTTCATTAAACAAAAACATTTGAATTTTTTTTTCATTCAGAAGAAAGTGATAATGAAAATTAATATACAGAGTCTTTAAAACATTACATTCTAAACTACACTAAATTTTGTTGTGTACTTTTTATTACCCTACTAGAGGCCATGTTTAAACAATTTAGTCTACATAAAACATTTATGGCTCTAAACGTATCTATGAAGTTGAAAAAATGCTTTCATTACTGTTTGTGATCTACTTTAAAATTCTTATTTAAAATTTTTTTTTTTTACAAATCTTGATAAATTTATCGAACAAAACATGATCTTTTTCATTCTGAAAAAATCTGATAAGAATGATTAAATGTACAAAAATTCCTTAAAACATCTTAAAATTATATCAGTCTTCTATTTTTATCTAGCCCCCTTAACTCTCTTTGACCCACTATTTTGGTAGAAGTAAAATCTGTGGTACCCAGATCATAAATGTGATGAAGATGAAATCAGGTCAAACTGGGAACTTTGAATGGCTCTCCTATGACCAGGACAGGTCAGTCTCATCCTAAAACATCAATCACTTACCATCCCGTATCCAAGGAGAAAGGTAGCATTTTCCTAACTACTTGGATTTTTTTTACTTGCTCACACAAGATAATTGAAGTACAGTAGGTCCTTTTTTCAGTTAAAGATGAACTGTTCTATTTGTACTGAGCTAACAGTTGAAATGTCATGGTTTATTCTATGACGAACAGGTTAGATTGATTTCAGTTGATCAGTTGGATGCAAAGCTTATTGCTTATAGAACAGGACTTCATGAGGATAAAATACAGACTGTTACCATCACAAACAAACCTTGTTGACTAACTATGAATGGCTTGAAAAGAGATGTTGCAATCCATTTAAAAATCATAAAAAGCAAATCAAAGGTGGTTTGAAACCAATTTCATTCAAGATGGCAGACAAGGCACAGGCTAAGTTGGTACTAATCTCAGGCAAGAAACTTTACCCTAATTGTTGAATACAAATCTGCTAACTTCTTCCTGAAGAAGAACCAAGATGTGTATTGGATGAGGAAATACAAGAGCTTGAAGCAAATACTTCTGTAGAATCAGAAAATGGTATCTCTTCTCTTACTCAAACAGAATTGGTGGAGAGGGAAGGGAAATGTCTCTAGTGAGGTCCAGACTTTGGGATAAATGGGTGTTAAAAAACTGAAATTAAATAAAAACAGTTTAAGGCTTCAGTGAAAATAACTGAAACAAGTTAAGGAAACATAAGTGTGCGTATATATATATATATATATATATATATATATATATAGTGAAACAGATTTGTATGCGGATGACAATTTATGCTCTCACACCCTGATTGAGCACTGTGGAAAAATAGTAGGCTTTGAAAAAAACAGTAGCTACTCTAGCATCTACACATCGTTCATTCAGTAATAAATTAGAATACACTCAACTCGTGGCGTGTGTACCTTGTACATGATATGCTAAAAGTCTGCCGCGCGTCCATAGCTCAGAGGTAGAATCACTGACTGACGCCAATTTGGTTGGGTTTCAATCCTAGGTAAAAGCAATTGGAGATATATATATATATATATATATATAGTATATCGAGGCAGCAAGTAATTTTCTAGACATATGCTATTAAATATAAGAGACAATGAATGTCTATTATGTTTAATCATGAGCGTTCTAAACGTCGTATTTTTGCTTTAATTTCAGTTGAAAATAAAGACAAAAATTCTCCAACATTTGGATAATTATTTATTGGTTTTCTTCTAAGCTTTCAGCTCACATGAGCCATCTTCAGAGAGGTAGTTTAAACTGAAATATCATAAAATCCGCCATCACCGACGATTTTATTTTGTGTTGACAAAACTCCGCTTGGCAACGGCAATGGTTACCAAAAATAATAAACGCAGTTCTTAAGTTTGCGATGCGGTTTTATGACGTCACACCGTGAGATAGCGCGAAATGACAACAAAACCATCTAGTCAAATGCAATGTAATATGTTATTTCCTGTTTTAAAGTTGATTTTATTGAGTGTTGGTTGTTTTGATTTGATGTACATGGCCTTCAATATCTACAGGTTCCTCTTACTGTGTGTATGAGTAAGGATCACTGTATTGTTGACCAAAATCTGTCTGATATTACCTACATGTTTATGTTTTTCAGAGAAATGTTGTTTAATAGTACTCTGCTCAGAAAGATGACATGTAAGTCTACGGGAGAGCGTGGTTGTGGTAAAACCAATATATGTACTAGGTTTTTGATTAGTATCAGAGATGCAATCTCTGAATGGGCATGTAAATTGGTACACTACATTGGTTTTTTGTAAAGAATTTAGTTTAGTGCCTGTTGGGTTACTATAGACTATGAGGTCAATTGTTTTAAACTTTTTATAATATATAATGAGTTTAATTTGATTATTACTTTCGACTGGTTTAACATTTCTACGTATTATGTTTTTGAGAGTTTTTTCATCTTGTTTATAATTATTATGTATTTGGTTGCAATAGCATAAGTTAATAGTGTTATGTTTATTTTGATGTAAACCATTATTATTAATATTATCATTATTGTTAGAGCTATTGTTAAGTTTGTTGAGATACATTTTAATTTGTTGATCAATAACGGAGTTAGGAAATCCATTATTGACTAGTGTTTGCTTAATGTTGTGTAATTCTTTATAAAATATAGATTTGGAAGAAGATATCATTTGTGTGCGTTGAAGTAAGTTTTTTATAACAGTTAACTTATATCGTTGGGGGCATTCACTATTATAATTAAGAAGACACGAATTTATGCTAGTTGGTTTCCTATATAGAGAAGTAGTAAATTTATGTGTGCTAGAATCAATGAATACATCAAGGAATGGGAGTTTGTTATTAATATTAAGTTCTAATGTAAATTTGAGGACGGAGTGACTTTCAAATTTGTTTTTAAGATATTTAATTTGATCGATATTCTTAGCTAAAACAAAGATGTCATCTATATATCTTACATATATAGAGGGTTTATTGTTGTCATTAATTATTTTATTTTCTAGATTTGCCATATAATAATTAGAAAAGAGGGGACCTAAAGGAGATCCCATCGCAATACCATCTATTTGTGTATAAATATTGCCTAAGGGATCGTGAAAGGGTACTTGTGTGGTGCATGCTAATAATAGTTTTTTTAATATAGTGGGTTTAATATTGATTGATGGGAGAGTAGCATGGTTGTATACATCACAGATAATGATGTCAATTGTTTCCTGGACGGGAACATTTGTGAATAAATTTTGGACATCCAAAGATGCAATCATTTGATTATTAGGTTTTACGGAATGGAGAATCTGTACAAATTCGTCCGTGGAGTTAATACTATATTTACCGGGAAGATAGGGAGTAATTAGTTTGTTAAGTGTTTTGGAAAGGTTATATATTGGTGTGGGTATTTGACAAATGATAGGTCGGAGGGGATGATCTTTTTTTTATGGATTTTTACATTTCCATAAAAGGTAGCCGGGCTGATAATCACCTATAATCTTTTGAAGTTTATAGGATCCTATTTCAGCATTGTTTGCAGTAATAAGTTTATTAATATGTTTTTTAAGTTGGGTTGTGGTATTACAAGTTAAATGTTTAAATTTATTGTGATCGTCGAGAATGGCCTGTAATTTGGAGTGATATTCCTGTGTTTAAAATAACAAATGTATTGGTTTTATCGGCACGTCGGATAACAATATTTTTGTTATTTTTGAGATGTGTGGCTGCTTTTATGAGAGGCATATTTATAATATCATTAGGATTTTTATGGTAACGGTGTTTGATTGATTCAGCTTTGAGTAATTCTTTTAAGCCTACCTGTGTAGTAATATGGTTGTCCTGTTCGAGTTGAAGTATTTGTTGGTGTAAAGCTTCAATTTCCATTTGTTTAAACATTGAATTAGGTTTCTATGTGACATGAAAATTTGGTCCGAGATTAAGGAATTCTATTTCATCTGGAGTAAGTTGGTAATCCGATAGGTTAATGAAGTTGTCATTGATGTTTGGTAAGAGTATTTTTCCTTTATATATTTTATAAAGAATTACACAACGTTAAGCAAACACTAGTCAATAATGGATTTCCTAACTCTATTATTGATCAACAAATTAAAATGTATCTCAACAAACTTAATAGCTCTAACAATAATGATAATATTAATAATAATGGTTTACATCAAAATAAACATAACACTATTAACTTATGCTATTGCAACCAAATACATAATAATTATAAACAAGATGAAAAAACTCTCAAAAACATAATACGTAGAAATGTTAAACCAGTCGAAAGTAATAATCAAATTAAACTCATTATATATTATAAAAAGTTTAAAACAATTGACCTCATAGTCTATAGTAACCCAACAGGCACTAAACTAAATTCTTTACAAAAAACCAATGTAGTGTACCAATTTACATGCCCATTCAGAGATTGCATCTCTGATACTAATCAAAAACCTAGTACATATATTGGTTTTACCACAACCACGCTCTCCCGTAGACTTACATGTCATCTTTCTGAGCAGAGTACTATTAAACAACATTTCTCTGAAAAACATAAACATGTAGGTAATATCAGACAGATTTTGGTCAACAATACGGTGATCCTTACTCATACACACAGTAAGAGGAACCTGCAGATATTGGAGGCCATGTACATCAAATCAAAACAACCAACACTCAATAAAATCAACTTTAAAACAGGAAATAACATATTACATTGCATTTGACTAGATGGTTTTGTTGTCATTTCGCGCTATCCCGCGGTGTGACGTCATAAAACCGCATCGCAAACTTAACTGCGTTTATTATTTTTGGTAACTGTTGCCGTTGCCAAGCGGAGTTTTATGTCAACACAAAATAAAATCATTGGTGATGGTGGATTTTATAATATTTCAGTTTAAACTACCTCTCTGAAGATGGCTCATGTGAGCCGAAAGCTTAGAAGAAAACCAATAAATAATTATCCAAATGTTGGAGAATTTTTGTCTTTATTTTCAACTGAAATTAAAGCAAAAATACGACGTTTAGAACGGTTCATGATTAAACATAATAGACATTCATTGTCTCTTATATTTAATAGCATATGTCTAGAATATATATATATATATATATATATATATATATACACACACACACACACATACAAAAATCTAAGGGTGAGCCAACAACCTACCATGGTTTCGCTTAACAGGTCGTAAGGGAAAATTGCCCAATTTTCCCTGACGAGCCATTAAGCGAAACTGTGGTAGGTTGTTGGCTCACGCACGCTTAGATTTTCATTCTTGTTTGCTCTACTTTCGCGTTGGGTACTTCTTTTACTCTGCTTTCGTATTGAGCTCTTTATTGTTAAGGTTTTCGCCTTGGGTTTTTTTTCTTTCTTTCTCACGAATGCTTGACTTTTTGTTCAAGTATTTTGTTTGTTTCTTTTTTTTTTCTTCTTCCCATCTTTTCCCTCTGGGTTAGTTCCCGGTGGGTTTCAAGACGTTCTTAGTTGTAGTTTAATTATTGATAATCTTGACAGAATTAGTTTTGTCAATATTGGTATTATAACTATAATTAATACACACACACACACACACACACACACACACACACCAGCAGCATAGCCTGGTATTGCTCGGGTGTAATGAAAGCTTTAAAACTAATCCATGATCCTGGAGCTCAGACTCTTTGGACATTGGCACGAAAAATGTAGGTTGTTGAAAGGTTGATCTTGAAGCCATAGAACTTACTAAAATGAATGGATGCAAGTCAAATTTTGATTTCCTGGTATCGATATCAAGTTTTATTTGTCATAAAGTGAATTTTGAAGGCTAAATAAGTCCTCCGAGTAAATGGTATCATGGCTGAGATTAAGAACTACAATTATACCTAATTAGAGCAAAACCCAAATGAAAACCTGATTTTGATCAGACCCAACACGATATCAGGGTACTGATTTCTAATATCAGAGTGAAAGAAGTCATCCAAGGATAAACTAACCTAAGTAAATCCATGAAAACTTACTGTACTCATTTGGAGTAAAATTGGAGAAAATGAGCCATATTGATGGCTGAATATCAGTTTTTGATCAGATTCGATAGAATATGGGAGGTATCGATTTCCGATATCGGGGAAAATGAGCTGTCTGAGAAGATCTACTAATGTTTGAGACTAAAAACTAATTTTACCAAGTTAGAGCAAATTCTGCAGCAAGAACAACGATAAAAGAGCTGAAATCCTGATCTTGATCAGACCTGATCGGATATCGGGGTATCGATTTTTGATATGGGAATGAAATCGGAAAAAATAAGTAGCCCATGACACGACCGGAAGCATAAAGAATATTTGTGTGAAGTTTGGTGAGAATCAGATAAAAAATGTGGATTTGTATAAAGGACGTACAGACAGATAGAGAGAGAGACAAACACAAACATCTTGCCTTTTATCTAAATCTAAACTTATTTATAAATGGAACTGTGTGTGTGTGTGTGTGTGTGTGTGTGTGTGTGTGTGCGTATGTGTATGTATGTATGTATGTATGTATGTTACCTATAGACTCTGAAACGGCTGAACCGATTTTCTTGAAAATTTACACAGTTGTACTATAAGCGTCTGCGAGTATTCTTAGCTAGGTTTTGTGTCAAGGTACCCCTGATAAATATTGAAATTCGATAAAAAAAAATCGGGTTATAGAAGGAGTGGTCCGATTTTAATCCAATTTGATACACTCATAGACAAAGACATAAGAAACAATATTCAGAAGTTTCAAGGTTGCAGTTCTTACACCAGTGCAGAAAATTGATAATCTAAACTTATTTATAAATGGAACTTTGTGTATCCGTTACCTATAGGCTCTGAAATGGCTGAACAGATTTTCTTGAAAATTTACACAGTTGTACTATAAGCGTCTGCAAGTGTTCTTAGCTGGGTCTCGTGTCGAGGTACCCCCGATAAATATCAAAAATCGATAATCGAAAAAAATTGGGTAATAGAAGGAGTGGTCTGATTTTAATCAAATTTGATACACTCATAGACAAAGACATAAGAAACAATATTCAGAAGTTTCAAGATTGAAGTTCTTACAATAGTGCAGAAAATCGATAATTTATATATATATATATATATATATATATATATATATATATAAAAAGGCAAGATGTTTGTGTGTGTCTATTTATCTGCCTGTATGTCTATTCTTTCAGTCCTTTTATTTTAGTTTTTGCTTCGGGTTTGGCTCTAAGTAGGTACAATTGTAGTTCTTAGTCTTAGCCATGATACCATTTACCCAGTGGACTTATTTAGCCTTCAAAATTCAGTTTACGACAAAAAAAATTTATTTGATATCAATACCAGGAAATCAGAATTTGTTTTACATATATTCATTTTTCTTTCAGTCTACGGTTTCGCTTTAACTGGAAACAACTATTACTTTTTAGTCTTTCATTCCAATGTCCAAAGAGTCTGAGCTCCAGGACCATGGATTAGTTTTAAAGCTTTCATTACACCTGAGCAACACCGGGCTATACTGCTAGGATATATATATATATATATATATATATATACATACACACACACACACACACTAGCTGCTTGTCCATATTTAATGTCAATCTAGTAGAAGGATGGTTAGGTTATCTAGAGACATTTGTATTGCTTCAATACCCATCAACCTGAGGTTTACACTCCAACTCTGCTGAACAGACCTTTGTTATAGTTTCTGGGAGAGAGTGCATGTAATTAGGCATGATCAACAGTTAGCTTAAAACGTCTATTACGATGACACGTAACTTTGTGTTGGGCAACCATTGACAGCTATCATCTCATTCACAAACCTTGACTTAACTCATATGGTATGGATTTCAGACACATGCTAGGATGATATTACCAAAAAGTCACCTCCTTGAGAAATTGATGATAGTGAAATTCAAACCAGTCTCTTGATATAACCACTTGACCATGCAGCCCTCCTCTCAGATATATAGATATGAAATTGACACTTTTTAGCAATAGAGTCAGCATGGACATCAAGTAACATAATAACTTATTTAAAAAAGTGAAAAAATGAAAAATTTGTCAGAAAATGAGAAGGCCTATGGAGCAATGTCTAACAAGTCTCTTAGCCAAGAATTTAATCCTAGTAACACATACATTGTTGGCCTTGTACCAGACTAAAAACAATACAAAAGACAAGCCACTGAGAACCATTTTAAAGTGAAACAATGTCGAACTAAATTCTTTAACAATAACCTCCTTTAAACAACAAAGTGGCAAGTTCGGGTAGGTAAGAAATAGCTTAATGCAGAAATATTTTTTTTTCTCCCTCTCAGCACAAAAAAAATCAGAATGCATCAAGAGTGTGTCTACAATGTACTTTGTTTTTGAAAGTGAACAAAAACCAAAAAGACAAGTGGAACATGTGGGATAGGAAATTAAGAATTAAAATCAACTCTCATCTTCACTTTCACAAAAATTCACAATGCCGTGTGAAATCCTGTGTTTTCCCAAATAGAAAAAGGATTGACCATTTGCTTAAAGAAACCGGATTTCGCAAGTAGGTGTTAAACTGATTTTCTGATCAATGGAAGCAACTTGCAAGACCAAAAAGGACTTTGCGAGTCAGTGTGAAAAATCTAATGACAATAAAAGGCTCAGATCAGTGCCAGTCAAGACAGAGTCAGATGGGAGCAGTGAGAGACACTGCTAAAATGTAACTTCAACTTCAAGCGACCTGGACATTGTCCTCTTTCTGTTTCCTTCTTGTGTGCTGATTCATTCTACTTCTCCATTCAAAGACATTCCTATCAAACAGATGCCAATACATAGTAAGCATAAACTCTTACCAATCAAATTACTACTACGGAACATTTTCTACAAATCTTAATACCCTTAACTATGAATTCTTGTTATTCTTTCCTTTCAATAAATTTCTATTTTAACATACAAAATATATATATCTTTATTCTTACACTAGTCCACACTAAGGTAAATTTTTGTTTTACGTCTCGAAGGTCCCCCCCCACTTCAAATTTATCCAAAATAGCATTATTTCTGTGCAAATGTATATGCTGAACTCAAGTCAACAATTAGTTCTTGAAGAAATTTACCTTTATTGATCTTAACGACCAAAAAAAAAAAAAAAAATATCGAACTTCATCTCGCACTTTTTGTCTCCCGTAACTCTCACGAAGTCATGTAATTAACTGCAGAATGACAAATTTTGGCCGATTTACTTTCTTTACTGAAACTTCCGGCTACTTCCTGTAATGAAAGTAATACGCATAGAAATACAATAGTGTATTACTTTCATTACAGGAAGCAAATAGCCGGAAGTTTCAGTAAAGGAAATTAATCAGCCAAAAATAGACCAAAATTTGTTGTCCTACGTCGACAGACATTCAGCAGCTAATTACATAACTGCATTAGAATTACGGGAGACAAAATGTAGTTTGATTTTTTTTGGACATTCAGAGCAAAAAAGATAGGTTTCTTCAATAACTAATTGTTGATTTGAGTTCAGCATATACATTTACACAGAAATAATGCTATTTTGGATAAATTTGAAGGGGGAAAAGCCTTCGGGAGCTAAAACGAAAATTTACCCACACTAATTCAAACATCCCAACCTGCTACCAACCAACCTTCTGATAATAATGATAATTCTGCATAAAACGTGTAAGCTGTGGGGAGTTTGGTTAAGTATGACACAAGGCTGAATCAAATACTAAACATTAACCAACACCCTATAGCTACAAAAAAAAAAAACTCATTGTATCCCTAGTAACCAGTGAATAACTGAATACCAATTTTTTTTTTTTTTTTTTTTTTTTCATTTATACATTTTTTCCTTAAGTGATCACTGGTCATTGTGATTTTTAAAAGCTATACCCTTTAATTTGCACAGAAAAGTTTAAAAGCAATTTTAATAAAAATTGCCCATGGCACAAAACAAAATTCAGATTTACATAAAAATAAGTTTATTCAAGTTTATTTAAGCCAATAACAAGTAATTTACCAATTTAGTTCTTTATTTTTTTTTTGCAGGTAGGGGATTGACACAAAAATAATGGGCGGGGTGAAGAGAATTAAAATTGTTTTCTCAGGAATTTTAAATTTTTTAAAAATATTTATATGAAAAACTAAGTGTTTAATTAATTTATCCATTATGTTTCTAAATGGTATTTGTAAAAATAACTTAATTTTGTAAGATAAAGATGAAAAAGTTGATGAGAATGATCAGGAATTCAAATATAGAGTTAGCCAGTCAGTTAACTTAAGTGCCATACGTGATACATGCCGGTTGAGGGGACTTATGAATTTTTGTCCCTCTGCCCATCCGTACGCGTTAGGGTTCCCACCTTAAAAAAGACTGTGTTACATTTCGCTCCAGTGGGGGAGCAGGGTAAATATCCATACGTGATACATGCTTGGGCGATCATGTCTCAATTCATGACTGACTAAGCAGAAGATTTTCCGGCGGTAAGTTGTAATTTTATGAGGTAGACTGGTTGCCAACCAAGGCTATAGAATCCAATCTGTCCTGCTATTTCAACCCATAACTGAAGGGAGAGGAGATGGATTCATTACCTTTCCCAATGGTATTTTTTGGGCGTAAGTGAATGCGACGAATTCGAACTCCGCTCTCTGAAAATCTCTAATGACAAACATACCGGAAAAATGTCAAAGGAATTTTAAGGAGAGGAAAGAAGGAGGAGGGTATATGAGATGACCCTCAGCAACATTTTTTGCGTCAAATCCTGGAAACCAACAATAGATAATAAAAAAAATAAAATAAAATGCAAGCAACATTTTAATAATTAATAACAATAAGAAAAATCCATAACTTTTGAATTGAATACATGTGACCAAGTTACATGATTTTTTTGTCATAATTGCTGTGCTAAGCCTTTTCTTTTTCATTAATGTATTATTGCATTGATTTTAAAAATTTTATTACAGAAACATTTTTCGAAATTTGCTTTCTGCCAAGAAAATGAAATCATTTACATGCGAATAAAATTTTTTTTAATGTTCACATGACGATCAATAACTAATAAAAGTTAGAAACAAGTTTCTTGGTTGAAAAAGTGAAAGACATCGACGTTGTATCATTTTTTAAATTTTTGTTTTGCAAGCTTTTTAAATAACCAAGTAAAAATGAATTAGACTCCAATAATGAATAAGTTATTTTTTTTTTATTCAAGACAAATTTTTAACAAGATGCTTTAATTACTAATTTTAAAATAGGATGAATGCTTCAGAAGTGACAAAATTTAAAAAAAAATTCCAGTGATTCAAAATAAAAAATTGTATATTTTCAGTTTGAAAAGGTTAAACTACGAATAATTTTATTTTTTTATTATAAGTGATTTTTATTTTATTGCAAGACATAAATTTTAGAAAAGAGTTTATTTGCAAATCCATCACAAAAAAGAAAAAAAAAGAATTTCAAAACTTGTTGGGAAAAAAAATGAAGGTCTGTCGGAAGAACTTAAGATTTTTTTTTTATCCTAATCTGTAAATAAAAATAAGAACGGGTACCGTTAAGTTGTTAATGGCCAGATTATTTGTGAAATTAATTAATCACAAAAGTTGATGAATTTAAAAAATCTGAACAATGTTAATTTATTGTTAATACTTTTTTTTTTACTTTTTCGTTTTTACAAATGAAAAAAAAATTACTTTCTCCTCTTTGTAAATAGTAAAAAAAAAATGAAAAATATTTATGCTTACCAATAAATAGTCTGTGACTTCAATAACAGCCCTTATTTAATGTCTATTGTTTTTTTTAAAAATATTTTCCTTTTTATAAACATGGGGATAATCAATGTGGATGTCACAGAAGAAACTTAAAATGGCCGCCTTTCGTATTGAAATTATTAGCAATAATTTGATTGGACAATTCATTCTGAGTGTAAATGGCGATTAGCCAAATGTTTAGCCTCGTTTTCGTCTATTATTTACCGGAAGCAGCATGGTCTCTATTAACGCTATCCTAGCGATTCAGAGACAAGGAACCATTCACTATGAAAATGACAGGCGGGACTTGAAGTCGGTTTGTTATTTTTACGAGGGTAATATATTAAAAATTAAGGTGGGTATTGATATCTATAAGGGTTTCATTACTATTTTAAAATGAATATACATAAAAATTTATAAAGAATTTAGTACATTTTGAAATTATTTTAACCATAAAATATGTATGACTTGAATTGTGATTGAAATTTAAGTATTTTTCTCCGACAGAATTTTATTTTTTTCACATTGTTTCAATTTACGAGAAGGAAATTATTTTTGAAACAATAAATGATAGAATAAAGAAGGCTTGTCTATAAATCATATCCTCATATATTTGTTAATTTTTTTCTTGAATCGAGCGGCTGAAACTGCTAAAAATCTTTTAAAAATGTCGAAGTGAAAAATAAACATCTCCAAAAATATTTGATACGGTTTTTAAAATGTCTAATAAAAAATATCAATTTTACTTGCTAAATTTTGCAAATCAAACATATTATTTTGTAGAAAAATATTGTTAAATAAATTTCTATTTTAAGCTAAGTTCCTTCCTAATTGAACACAAAAAGGACACGACGTAACGTTGATGGTTTTGGTTTCACATGATTTTGTTGCGAGTTAAATCCTCACTAAGTGCCACATGTGGAATGTGGACCATTTTAGTTTTTGTTTTATTGTCATGACTCTCCAAGACGTAGGCAATCGTATCCCTTCGAAGATTGCTTTCTTTATCCGTTAATTGTCTCGATGTCTTTAGAAACATAGTTGCCTTCTCCATGTTTATTTTTTGTGGGTGTAAGAGACTGGCTCATGGCTGGAGAGAAGAGATTCATTACTTTTTCGAGGGCATTTGTGTAGACTAGCCCTATAGTCTATAGACTTTTATTTTGAACAATGCTAGCTAGATTTAGAAAGAGAACGTAATCGGGTGCCTTGCCATAAACATAACAATATCTTCCCTTACAGATCATAAGTGACTTAGTGTTTGTGGGAATTTTTACTACCCACGAAATTTTAAAGAAATATCTATAAAATTATTTTATAGATATTTTATTAAAATATGTTTCACTGAAAATGAACAACTTTTATGTGTAATTCACTGAGTAAAACTGCTGCTTTTATTTTTTTACTATTATTATTAATTATGTTTTTGTGGCAAACTTTCAAAAGAACACTCTGAGAGAGATACCCAATGTTAAACTCTATGGGAGTGTAAAGAAAGATGCTAGAAATTTGATTTTTATACCAAATTAAAACTTAATAATGGTAAGTAAACCTTCTAATAAGTTACAACTGTTCCTGATGCAGCTATGACTAGATACCGTCAATCTGCTCAGTTCATCTCCCATTCCATACTGAGAGACTATTTCTTCAAAAGGCTGGCAGACTCCATACTAAATCTGTTTAGGAGAAGTGAACATCAACAAAACTTAGTGACTGTTATTGTGGCTGGTATTACTACTAACATTCCAATTTCCTGGCCTGTAGCATCTCTTCTAAACTCCTGTGTTTAAAGGGTGAAGTTGCTAATGCCCACACTGCTTTCCATTTTCAAACTTTAAATACAGGCCTTTTTAGTGAGGTTCAGTTTCTTCCTGTATCTCATCTGGGTAGGTATGTAATAATTGTAGGAATTCTTCCAAAATCTTCATACACAAAGACATTATAATTCACCATCAGATACCTTTGGCACCTAGCAAATGCTGGAGATGTTAGGAAATGTTCCATTTTTTAATTTTACGTAAAAAAGAAACATTTCTATTACTGACAGGAAACAAATTGAAAGCAAGTCGAACAAAATTACACCTTTGTGGAGTTTACAAAAAAAAGAAAAAAACAGGTAATGTCCAAGAGCTTTAGCTGTAGATATCAAGAAATGCTCCAGTCTGTTTTGTTTATTGAGGGATGCTGTCTTTGGTTGGAATTCTAGTACAGACCTTCTGTACTAGAATTCCTGAACTTTACTTGATAGCTTCTGGCAATAGGAAATCTGCCAAGGCTGACAAAGTAAACCTGACTTCAGAAGGACCTTCTGACTTAACAGCTCACCTTCAGTCACTTTCTCACCAATGTGATGTGGCTTCCCTCTGTCTTTTCTACAAGTATTTTCATGGCAGCTGGTCTGACAGAGCTTTTTTCCTTGATTCCCTGACCATATGTATTTACGCATTCTCTTAAATTGGTATCAAGGTCCCACCCTTTCACTGTCAAGATAATTAAATGTAACTGCCTTTCCTACTCTATCAGTTTCTTTTTTTGCACTTTCTGTTTGTGAAACTCCCTTCCATTTGCTTGCTTTCCTGATAGCTACAATCTCCAAAAGTTTAAGTGCAACGTCAATTGCCATCTTCTATCTTCTTGATTCCCATCCATCTCTTATCCTTTTTTCAACATCCACTTTACCTTGTTTTTTCTCTCACTGTAGCCCCTTGCACATTAGAGGCAATTCTGCCTTGCTTGGGGTGAAATGATTATAAAAAAAAAACTTCCTTGAACATTCATATTTTGTTTATAGTGTCAAGATTCTTACTTCATTGAGAAAGATTAAAGTATTATGTTAGGTTTGGCATTTTATTTTTTATATATATCCACCAACTATGCTATTTTAATTTTTTATGTCTGTCAGTTAAGTGCCATACGTGAAACATGCTTGGGTGATCATGTCTCGAAAGAGACATGACTGACTAGGCAGAAGATTATCTAGCAGTAGGTTGCCATTGCTTTCTACGGTTGACTGGTTGCCATCCAAGGCTATAGAACCCAATCTCTCCTGTTATTTAATCCATAACTTGAGGGAAGGGATAGATTAATACTTTTCCCAGGGGTACTTGTGCGTAAGTGAATGCAATGAATTCAACTTGAATTCGAACTCGACTCCCCGATTTCTCGTTCAGAGCCGATATCCACTGCACCACAACGCACATCCTTTTTTTATGTATATGTCTTAAATTTATTGGTTAATTTCTACTGTATTCTAAAACTCACACAAAGATTAAAAGTAATGATTTGTTTCTGTAAAATAATGGAATTAAATACAAGCTCATGTAGAGAATAAATTTCAATACCATTGACAAAAAAATGTAGGATGAGTTTCATGAAATTTCCTTTGTTTATTCAATTTGTTCCTTTTAATTCCAAATAAAATATTTCTGTCTTTATATGTGGACATTTTTCAACAACTGATGACTACAAATAGCTATTACTGATAAACTCACTGCCAACACAATGTATAGATTTATTTGTATGGAAAAAAAAAACGACTTTGAAACACTATGCAGGTTCCAGCTAATGTGGGTGTACATTTGTTATCATATAAAAAAAAGTTCACATTTAAATTATGTTGATGTTTGTGCATTGATTATCTTCAAAATATGGTTTATTTTTAGCCTTCTGAAATAAGCTACCTCTCTACATTTTTTTCTTGCGTGCACTAGTGATGGAACAGTCCACGTTTCGACAGACAGAAGATCGCCATGTATCTGTGGAAGTCAGTTTCATGGTTTGGTCGCCCAAAATGGACCTCATGGCGTTGGCAAATGTGCAAGGGGAGGTAAGTCACTCAATTTATTATCTGAAAAAATCAAGTTTATGGTATTATTAATGGCTTTTTTTAATTTCCGACCAATTACAATTGCTTTCTTTCCAATTTTTCAATGCATTTCTAGTCAAATCATTCAGGTCTTTAAACATTTCTGCTTTAGATTTGTTTCTTTTCCCTTTAAGCAACGCAATATTTGGCAGATTATAATTTTTTTTTTAAATTTGGAAAAAAATTAACTGATTATTAAAAATGTTAAAATAATTTAAAAAATTAAACAAAACCGTAACTTAACGTTTGGAAATTCTCACTATAATTAGAAGCTACCAATTATATATAAGTAAAATATTTGAAACAAACAATTTGACTGTACACACCTGGATTATGTGCTTGAACGAGGGAGGGAGGGAGTGCCGCAACAATACATACAGAATTTTCTTTTATTGTTTACAAAGTTGCTCTCTTTATAGTACAAAATGAGAACCTATTTTTTATTCCTTTTAAATTGCTAGAAACTAAACAAGCTATTTTTAAATGATTAATTGCAATAATTTTCACTCAGAAATTAACATTCTAGTTTAAAAAAAAAGATTTTATAGTAGCAAATACCTGGTATTTATTTTGCATAAACAGTTAATGATTGAGATAACCTAACGATCATCATTATACCCATGATAGCCCTATTCAGTCTATCATTCTTGTTTGCATTAAATCCTTACCACTGACAATCTCTTTCTTTCTGATTTTCAGCTCACAACATAGAGACTGAGTACTAATACTTGGTAAAATTAATTTTAGGCCCCAAATTTAAGAAAGTCAATGATTAAAACCTCAAACTTTTTTTTTTCTCAAAGAAAATGTTATAATTTTTACTCTTAACAATGAAATTATTAACATTGATGTGTGTGTGTGTGTGTGTGTGTGAAAAAGCTGATATCACAAATCAAAATGAATTCAAGAAGATGGAGCTTTTAATATTCATCTTCTACTAGAAATTTTTTCAAAGACTGTTGAACTGATATGTTCTTATGTAAACTGCACAGAATATGAAAACAGCCAACTTTTGTTAAGTGTTGGTCTTTGTGAAGAATTGTGAGTTATGAATAACTGAAAATCTTGAGGACTAATAAAATGTGCATGAAAATGAAGACCCTATCTTGATGCTCTGAGCCTCAGAAATTGGGTTTGGAGACTAATGGTTATACTTAACATATCAATTCTTTTAGTTTCTGAAATGTTTTGTTTGGTAGGGGACTGATGAAAAATCTCTCCGAATGCTATTCACTCGACTGAAAATTTGTATTTCAAACATTTTGCATCATCAGCCATTTCTTTTTGTTAAAGCTGTGAAAATATGACAACTCGACTGTTCTTTAATCCAATCCTAAACATAAGGCAAAATTGACCACTTGGGAGGGAAAGGTTTTAATATGTTTATTCTTCAAGATCACAATTGCTGTTAACATTTGACAACAAACTGAAAAAGAAATGACACTTTCAAGCATTTTGTACTTTAAAATTAAGGAGATTAGCTTTTGCTGGGCACTAAAAGTTCCAATTACATTTTTTTTTTTTTTTTAAAGGTTGTGCTACATCGACTTTCTTGGCAGAAGGTTTGGACCATTCCTGCTCCAGCAGATAACGTGACAGTTGGAACCTTAGCTTGGCGTCCAGATGGTCGTGGTAGGTGTATCGTGTTTATTAATTTGGCAAAATGTAGTTTTGGGTGTTTATCTCAATCAGTGAAATCTTTTTTTATTTTGGCAGATGTTTTGCAATTATCATTTTTTTTTTATACCAACAAAGATATTGTTTCTGTCTAGATTTTAGGTAAAAGCCAAAAATATACTTGAAATTAATTTTAGATAGTATATTTGGAAAAATAAAAAAAAAGATACTTTTAAGAATGGATTCTTCTAAGGAAGCATAAAATGAGGCTTGAAAAACTGGTTTTTATTCTTATTCTCCACATTTGTAATTGACTTGTCAAAATCATAGTTGACTTTGACTCCAAGCAAATAAACAAGAGATATCTGGTCATTCATATATAGTCCTGTTTTGTTGTATCACACAGCTTATCAGTATGGTTAGACATCTGATTACTTCCAGACAGGATTGAAACTTGACCGATTTGGAGATTCTAACTCTAAGCTATTAGCGCACAGCAGAGAAAGGCAAATTTTAGTGTTTTAAACAGTATATATATATTTTTTTTATAATCATATTGCCCCAAGCAAGGCATTTTACTGCCACTGTTTTGCAGGGGGTTACATTACATAGGAGGAAAGTTATGAGAAAGAGTGACAGGTTATAGGGGGTGTCAGGAAGTGGGTAAGAGAAGGATGAGAATACTGATGAGAGTGGAGTGGACGGAGAAAAGAGCATGAGAGAGAGGATGCAGGTTAGTGAGATAGGAGATGACTATTGACTTTACATTTAAATTCCTGGAGATTGTAGCTATCGAGGAAGCAAGTAAACAAAAGGGAATTCCACAGGTGGGAAGTGCGAGAAAAGAAGCTGCTGGAGTAGAATTTGCGTTTACATTTTATTGGTTTCACAGTAAAAGGTTGGGACCTAGTTACTAATCTTGTGGCTCGAGTAAATTCATGTATGGGGGGCACCAGTGAGCTTGTTGGGATAGACTAAGCTATCCACCCCTGGTTACAGGTCAGTCAACTTGGACCAATCCAATATTAGCGAACTAGCCAATCAGTGCTTCTGATTGCAATGTAAGCAATCTCATTGGTTAAGACACGGTTTGGTGCCTAAAGCTTGATTTTGAGCCGATTTGATTTCTGCGTGAAGTATATAAGATGGCTCTTTTGGACCCTTTCTTCAGTGATCCTCAACTGCCTCTAGAATCCACGTCACTGAAGCCCTTAAGCTTTGACCCCACACTTCTGATATTTGCGCGCTTAATTTTCCTCTCAATATTACTATCTTCGTGCAAGGATTCTTGGATCACTCATCACTCATATATTCACTTTTTACAGTCATCACAAATTCATACTTATACACACACGCACATACTTTCAATTTCAGCGAATGACTTTCTATGTTTCTGATCAAGAACATTCTTCAAACTCATTTTTGTTCTTCATTTCACTACGAACACACTCTGACTGAAACAGATATCTACATCTAAAAAGTTAATGTTCAGACTACTTCATATAACACTTGTTACGCTTTCCTAACGTAAGAAATGAATGCTGAACATTCTTATGTAAAGTTGTGATATTCTATTGTTTCATAATTCTCTTATTGGAAGGTATGTAAACTTTGTTCTACCAACATTTGCATTTCGTACTCTTTCTGCAAATTACAAACATTTAATTTGTGATGCTTCTTTATTGACTGTGTTTTAAACTTCGTATTTGATTATACCTCAAATACAGTTTCATTCCTGAACTTAAATTCTTACGAATTATCCAATGATAATCCTCGTTTCGTCACATATTATCATTTACATTCTGTATCATTGTAAAAATTCACTGCTTGTTGTTTATTAATATAAATTTTATTATTGTTGTTTGAACCTTCAACAAGTCTTCAATTTTTATTTGCTTGATGTTGCTTGTTTAAATTTATTTTAAATATGGAGTGGATGAATGGTTTGGAGAAGAACACGCATTGCAGCCAAAAAAATATATAACCGCTTTTAAATTCTAACACATTATTTACTGACAAAATTCCAAACACTCCTCACATCCACAACAAATTGATGACCTCGACGTTCATAAAAAAGAATTTGATCACCAACTCTACAACAAATTGGTAACTGCCGACGTTTGCAAGCAACTAAAGAAATTTAATAATCCTGATGTCTAACACAACAGGTTGGTGCCTGCTGACATTTCGAGTAATAATCTCAATGTTCCAGCTAAAAAACGGCTCATATCCACTGTTTATTTTCAAAGAAAACAGCAAATTAAAGTGATACCCTGCGTGGTCAGTCTACCGCCAAAAGTTAACAGCATGTGTATCCAGCGTTCCTGTCCTGCCAAAAATCACTGTCTCACAGACGCTGTCTGCTTCAACAAGTAATGGCTGAACAAGCCATGCCAACCCAAGCCGGTATCAGCAAGATGGAATTATCATGTTTCAGCTCGAATGTGCAAACTTGGTTTGTCCAAGTAGACGCAATATTTCACTTCAGAAATATTACTTCACAGCAAACAAAATTTGCTTATATAGTAGAAAAGCTTCCAGCTGAAATAGCAACTGAAGTGCTGGACATACTTCACAACGTACCCACTGACAAGCCGTATGATAATTTAAGATTAGCTATTTTGCAGAGAATGGGATGTTCTGAGGAGAAGCGATTAAGAGATCTTTTAAACAACATAACACTAGGCACGAGTAAGCCGTCTCAGCTACTGAGAAAGATGCAAGCATTGTTAGGAGATAATTCTATGTCTGAAGCAGTCTTCAAACAATTATGGCTTGATAAGCTTCCCCAAGAAATAGTGCAAATACTCACATTGCTATCTAATGAACTACCGATATTGAAGTTAGCCGCTGTTGCAGACAAGATGATTGATAGTAGAAATTCACACCCAGTTAATTAAGTGTCCCATAATCTACCAAGTAAAAACAAAGATCCGGAATTACAAGCATTAACGGCTGAAGTAAAAAGATTAGCCCTCATCATTAGCGACCTCCAAGTAAAACCTAGGGAACGAAGCAGTTCACGTTCCTGCCCAAATGCCAGAAACATAACACGACCCATGCAATCAAAACAATTGGACCCCCTGTTTACTCTACACCAAGACGCCTCAACCCAGTAAAATTAAAAGCTGCGAAAGCAGAGTTCGACCGACTACTGAAACTGGGAATATTACGACCATCATCTAGCCCCTATGCAACCTCTTTGCATATGGTGGAGAAGTCTAATGCAGAATCCTGGCATCCGTACTGGGATTATCGTCTGTTAAACAGACAGACCCTGCCGGACAAATATCCCATTCTGCATCTGAGAGACTTCGCGATCACACTTCAAGGTTCAACTGTATTTTCGAAATTGGATCTGCAAAAGGCATTTTATCAGATCCCCCATTGAACTGGCAGACATACACAAAACCGTGTTGACGACTCCGTTCGGACTCTGAGTTTATGAGGATGCCTTTCAGTCTGCGCCTAATTGACAAAGTTTTGAGAGGACTGGACTTTGTGTATGCCTATATCGATGATGTTCTAATAGCCAGCAAAAATTTTATTAATTAAAATATGTTATAAAATTTCTATATCGGAAGAATCCCAAAAACATATCCATACACAGGAAGTTAAAAAATGGGGTGGGATTAAAAGAAAAAAAATGTATATTTTTATTTTTATTTGAATTTGTCAGCATGATGTAAGAAGTGCGAAAAGCAGACATGATATTAGAAAACTTTACTTTTTTGTAAGAATCAAATGTTAAAAATTGTGTCACAGAGATAGAATTGGTAGGGGAAAGGAAAGAAAAATGAAAAGGTGGAGGGAGGGGTACAAGGTAAAGATAATTGAGAAATACTCATTGTTGACTATGCTGGCTCTCATGGTCCTACCTGGGATTGAACTCTCCATTGTTGGCTGACAAATTTCTAAAGATATTAGACTTGTACTCCTGAGCTTAATGGATGTATTCTAAACAGTGACAATATATTGTTTCCCTTCCTGCCAAAGGGAACATTTTTCTATTTGTCTGGTGAAGTGTTGTCACTCAGTTTATTGAGCGAGAGCTGATATCACAAATCAATATGAATTCAAGAAGATGAAGCTTTTAATATTTATTCATCTTCTGCTAGAAAATTTATACAAAATAAAAATACTGATTTCAAATGCATTTCAGGTAGTGCTGAAAAGTTCTTGGCCCAACAAAGAAGCCGTTTCTAAAAACAAAATTCTATCTTTAGTCATGTTTAGGAACTGGGTCATACTGAAAGCTTTTCTCCACCCTAACCTTAGTCTATACATCTATATGGCCAAAGTCATTTTGTATTTTCAACTTATGTCACTAGTTAATGTTAAATCCCACATTTTTAATTGCATATATGACACTATTGTTTTGGTCTTAACATTTATCAGTGTGTTCTATGACCTTCTTCAGGTCTGTGTTGGGATCTTTGTGAATGCAGTCAGAAAAATCATCCTAAATGCTTTTATTGAACTACAAAGCTGAGGTGGACATTGGAAAACTGAAAATTCATTTTTTCATTGTTCTGAAAGCATTTGGCTATAGTCACAAAATAAAATAAATTGTCCTTCTGACTATTCTCAACTTTTGCATTAAATACAAATTTTTGTAAAAATCTTTTCTTGAAAATGCAAATATAGAAACAAACGAGTGAGGATATGGTCTGCAGATCATTGTTGATTGTTTCTCAAGTTGCAAATTTTTTTTCCCCCCAGTGTTGGCTGTCGGTTACAGCAATGGGACAGTTTGTCTTCGGCATATTGAAAATGCTGATGTTTTGCATGAAGTTGACATTCAAGAAAAAGTCACCAGCATGAATTGGGTATCACAGGAATTTCCTGAGGGCGAGTTGTGGTCTCCAGGAATTTATCCAGAAGATAACTCTGTTCATTATCTTCCAAAGTTAGAACCACTTAATAAAAGGTAAGTAAATATGTAAAAGGAATGTGGGTTTATCATGAAATCCATTTATTTTCTTTCTTTACGACTTTGAATCTTGATTCCTGCCTTTTACTAAACATGATATTTATTGCCATCCTAGGCTGTGTATGTGTTTATGTAGGGAAGAAATATGACATAATGAAACAGAATTGACTTTATTTGTGTAAAATACTATTTCTATGTTGACCCAAAACTCAACAGAGATCTCCAACCCTAGCAAATGCACATATCACAAAACTGTTTTCCAGTCTGCTTCTTCAACCCCCAGAATCATAATTTCTTTATAGCCAGACAATCCTTTAACACTCTGTCATTGTACTTTCATCAATATTAGACAAAATGCAACACTACAAGTGGTTTTAACAAATTTCATTAGCCAATATTTCAATTTATATCACATTCAAGCCATTATATTGTCATCAATTCTTTTTTATCCAATTTGTGTCTGCTGTGTGGCATGTCTTGTTGGTTTGCTTTTTCGTTTAGTGCCTAAAAACAAGATACAATGAGTCGGGGCAGAAATACTGATCAAATTTATCCAGCTGAAAGATGCAGTGCAAAATGTGCAGCAATTTCATTGCCAATGCTTAGATTGAAATGACTTGATTTGAATGTAATTTTGATATTACAAGATTTACTTAGAACTTCTTTGCATCTCTTCTTGAAGACAGCACACTTGAAGACACACACACACATAAATGAATTTCTTATATTTACACCATTCTGATAATGATAAGAGGATTTACTTTTAATTTAATACAAAAAAAAAACAAGGAAAATACATGAAACAATTTCGACTGAAACTAAGAATTGTAAAGAAACAATACCAGAATAAATATTAGTGACTTTCTTTAAAAGTCACTCATTTTCTTTCTTTCGTTATGCACAAGAAATGCCAGCTTAGAGAAAAAATTACTAAGATTCATTATTTAAGCATATACACATACACACATTTGATTCTTTCATTTTTGAATCTGATGAAGTCTTGAATGGCAAAATGCATTATCAAATTTATTTCATGAAACGTTTCCATTTGTTAAAATTTAAAAACTGTCAGGATTTCTATATCCTAATTGAAAAACGCATATATGTACACTACCGACCATAATCATTAGGCCACTCCAAATTTTTTTTTGAAAGAAATGATGTATTTCATAGTATTTTTAGTATTTATTGCCAAATAAAAATAGAATGGTTCTTTTGTTATTATTACTTTGCAAAATTTTACAAGGCAAGGAAGCAAAGATGAACTCGTCCGAATCACCCTAAATTTTCTTCATTCTTTCGTTGATGAAACTGCAATATAGGTAATTAGTAAATATTTATAAATTCATTTGATGCACATGTTATTGTACAATATTAACAAAAAAAACATTCTATTTTCATTTGCAATTCACTTGGCAATAAATACTAAAAAATAGTATGAAATACATCATTTTTTTTAAACACTAGGGTGGCTTAATAATTATGGCCGGTAGTGTATGTATATATAAAATGGATTTTTTAATCTGACATTATTCATTACTATAAGCATTATTTTAAGTGGGTGCATTTTTGGGAGAATTTCTACCATAATTATTCAACATGATTTTATTTTCTAAATCATTTAAGTAAATTTTATAAAAAAAGACTCAAAAATGTTATATATTCTTTTAGTCAGTATAGAATTTTGCTCAGAAGTGTATTTGCATTACAAGATTTAGAGGAAAAATAAATGTTGTTTGGGATGTCAGTGAGTGTAGAATGCAGGTGGCAAGCTGAATTTTGTTTTTGACAACAGAAGTCAAAGACGTCAGTGCCAAAAAAATAACAAAATGCACCTGGGGGTACCCGGTATCAGTGAGGTTTGCCTATTTAAGTGAATTCAGACAGCAGTTGAAAACACAGGTAGAGACTGAATGAGTGCAGCCTCTGGCTGCTGCCTCAATGTATGTGTGCTGACCCTCTGACCAAACCACCTCCTACTCCACAGCCAATTCACCGAATAAGAATTGAATAAAGATATATTGTATATTTTTATTTATATATATATATATATATATATCTGTTGTGGTCTGTCATTTATTGGTGAGAAAAAGACAGTCATTTTACCTGTGAGATGATAATCAAAGTTTTTGGCCCCAGTTTGTTTTCGTCAAATTGGTTACAGCTTTTGATTGTTGTCTTCATATTGACATACAACAAAAAATACTTAATAAAATTTATCATTGTTGATATTGTTTTCAGATGGCATATTGCATGGCATTTTAATATTCTATGAAAAGTCAAATATTCAAATGTATCTCTTTGTCTTTTGTCATATGGTTGTCTGTTGAATCATGATGATAAAGATAGTTATCATGAACATTTTATCCTCATTGAATTCTCTTCTTTTTTGTCCTTGTGCCAGACTAAAATTAACTGAGTAAATATTCATGTGCAGTTACAAAAATTCCAAGAAACACACTAAATTGAGTGAATTTAAGATACCTGCTTGGATACATTGACTTAATGCCATTTTGAATTATAAGCCAAAGATTTTCCCCAGTAAGTTCTGAATTTATTTATTTTTACTGAAAATAATATATTTTATTCTTTTTATTTATTTCAGTTACAACTCCCTTCCCAAGGGACACCAGTAAGTTTCTTTTGTGCAATTTCTATCTTGTAATATCAAATTTTTGTTATCAAATGTTTTCTAATTATGTAACTGAAATTTGAGTAATTCTGTCGAAATGTTTTGTTTAAATTTCTGTACATACACAACATTGATCCTGTCTATATATATATATATATATATATATATATATATATATTCTAATGAAAGTGCCTGGATGGATTTTAACTTTTGATGCAAATAAGACATTTTTCTTGGATTTTAAGAGATTGAATTATGATTCATATCTTTACTTATTTTTCATACTTAGCATCATCAAGTTTACAATTTATCACAAATGGATTCATTATTTTTATATCTTAGTTTTATTTACTTCACAGATTGTGCAACTTTGAAGTTAAATATTAGCTGCACAAAACTTAAGAAGAAATTGAGTTGGGTCTCTTCTCTAAATTTTGTACAAATTTTAGTTTCAGAAAGTTTAACTATTTGATGAAAAAGAATTCATCTTTGTATTTGGAATGAAATTTGATTTTGCTGTATCCAGTTGCTGCATCAGTGGTAACTGAAAATATTTGGACTTTGAGCCAGGCATCCGCGCTCAGGTTTAAAAACTGATCTTGTGTCACAACTCATTCTTGTGGGGGGAGTGGGTAAACATTCCTGCTGTAGATTGCTTTTGTATTCCTATATTGTCATTCTTGTCATTAACACGTGGACATTGCATTAATCTATTTTGATGTTATCTAATGATTGATAAATGTTGTTGATTATGCTTAAAAAATGATACTATGGTGAGTAAACTGTATGCTACTGAGTTGTTAAATGTGTGTAATATCAAAAGTTGTAGGTTCATCTCCTCCTTTTGCAAGTAGATACTGAAATAGTTCCATTTCTGGAAGTATAAAAAATTATTTGGTGATGGAGAATGGCAGGTGTTGAATGGATAAGCATCTAATGCACTTGATTGAAAGTCGGTATAATATAATCTTGTAAATTAGCAATAATTTTCTCACCCACATATTTATTGGGGAACTTCCTATTCACGTGATAGTGATATAAGTGCACTAGGAAGTTAGTTGGTGGAGCCCACATTGAAGTACCATGTTGGTTAATCCATGTGATATAACATCTTGTGATTTGTTTGGACTAATATAAAAATCAGGTTAAATAAACATAGCCTTGAATTAGCCAATTGGCAGGAGATTGATTTCTGAATGCTTGGAACCAAATTATAATTTGTTTGACAATGCTTCTAGGATTCAATTGGTTGAACAAAAATGAACTTACCCTCATATCTGGTTATTGCAAAGGAGACATCCTCCATCATATTACTGTTTCATTTATATTATAAGAATCAGTTTTCTGTCTGTGTTTGTTAATGTAACCCAGCAAAATTAGAACATCATAGTGCAATCTTTGTTACCACTATAGTGTTAAAATACTTTTAGAATAAATGCAAATTGAAGTTCAGTTAGGCTTTCATTATCCCAGTAATTTTTAATTAAATATATTGATTTTTAAATGCTGCTTGGATGTGGCACAAAACCGAAATTATGGGGTGTCCAGTGAGGATTGAACTCTTTATTCAGTTGTAATAGGTTCTAGCGAGACAAGCCTGCTAACTATTACACCACGTTGAGGTGCTTTATTTTTAATTAAATATAAATTGACAGGAATATTAAAAAAAAAAAAAAAAAAAAAAAGAGAGAATTCCCAAGGGAGGTAACTCTATTGGTGATAGTTTTTTTTAAGTTTTCAATGAACAAGGGGAATAAGCAAGGCAGAATCTTTGATTTGTCTGCTGTTTTTTTTTCAGTCGGTCATAATTGTATACCAGTGACAATATTTTCATAATAAAACTGATATTTACAAATGATTTACATTTGTAAATAATTATAATATACATTTTATAAATAAAAAGGACAAGTCATCATTTGTGGCATTTTACAGAGTTTTATTTCTATTTTTAATTTTGCATATATATTCTATAGACACAAAAAGTAATTTGCATTCATAATTTCCTGAAGATTTAAATAAATATTGTAATAAAAACAAACTTGCAATTCTCGGCAGTTAATCAAATGTTAATTAACTAGATGTATTCTTTTTCCAGAATTACATTCATTTTTTTGTTTTACAAATTGTTTTCTAGACAGTTTTTATGGTGTTGGAATAAACAGTTCTATTCTCTTAGAAAATCTGTAGGATTTTCTTCTTTTATTTTATTTTATTTTATTTTATTTTTTTTAATGCCAGCCTGTTTTATATTGAAAATAGAAATATTTTTGAAGAATGGAATGGTTTAAAACTTCTAAAGAAATATTTAAATGTTGTATGTTTTTCTTTCAGAGAAGAAAATGTTGAAGATGCTAAAAAAGTGAAAAATCAAAAAGAGTAAGAATTTTAATTGTTTCAAAACGGCACAAGATTTTCTTTTCGTTTTTCTTTCATTGAAAAAAGTGATTTCGAGCTTATTTTTGACAATCTGTTGAGGCTGTATTTATTAATAAATAAACATTACACCTGAAATTATCAGAATGTGTGAGAGATTCATACATGCACAAAAAAATATAATTACAAAAATTTGAAAATGTGTTTCAATTTACTCAAGATTGAATATACAGTTAATATAGCTGGATTGCAATAACTGATCACATATATATAAATCTGTGAGTGCACTGATTCCAAAATAAGGGTTGTATCAACAGAATTTAGATCTCCATATTAATACACCGTATATCATCACAGACCCATACTTTTGCTTGCATAGGAAGATACAGATAGAAAATACTATCATACAATACATTATTAATGTTTCTTGCATATTTACCATTGTATGCAGGCCAACTTAATGGTTAGTTGGCATCCAATTGTCTATATAATTCCAAAATTCCTATCTTGTATGTATGTTTGTTCCTGAGATACAACAGAAACCCTACCTAATACCTAAACAAATTTAGAAACATATTGTACCTTGAACCCTTGCTGAGTGCTGTGCCAAATTTCTTTTAGATTAGACAAGGAGCTCTTGAGCTAGGGACATTTTTCTGTTTCTACAGCATTTTTAACAGGAAACTTGGTATTTTTTTCAATACACATCTTATATATAAATACATGTATATAAATATTTATTTATTTAGAAAGACAATAAATATTTATATATAAATACATGTATATAAACAAACATTTGTATATTATATTCCAACCATTATGTGTGTGAAAAATAATAAATATTCATAATACATTATAATATTATCAATATCCATTCCGATTTCACCTTTCAGTGATGGATATTGTGGCTCTTTTGTTCGTTTTTGGGCCAGGCACAAAGTAGCTACCTTCAAATTTCTTTTGATGAAGTAAGGACTTAAAACATAATGAAATAAAAACAAAAAAAAATGAATATTATAAATTTAACAAAAATGGGTATTTTATGAATTTTTTTTCTTTCTCACTCTCCCTCTGGTTGAGGGTGTGTGCAAAAAAGAGACATTGGTACTTTATTTCAATAAATGTGAATCACAATAAGCAGAAGGTTGCCATTTGTTTGGGAGCCGGGGGTGGGGGATGACCTTCATCATTTAAAAAGGATAATATGTAATCAATTCAAAGTAAATAACTACTAAGGGGGGGGGGATGTCCAACCATTTTATTCATGGAATCTAATCTAAATCTAAACTTATTTTATAAATGGAACTATGTCTGTTTGTGTGTGTGTGTGTCTGTTTGTGTGTCTGTTAGCTATAGACTCCGAAACGGCTGAACCGATTTTCTTGAAAATTTACACAGTTGTACTATAAGCATCTGCAAGTGTTCTTAGCTAGGTTTTGTGTCCAGGTACCCCCTGATAAATATTGAAAATCGATAATCGAAAAAATCTGGTTATAGAAGGAGTGGTCTGATTTTAATCAAATTTGATGCACTCATAGACAAAGACATAAGAAACAATATTCAGAAGTTTCAAGTTGCTGTTCTTACAATAGTGCAGAAAATCGATTTTATATATATATATATATATATATATATATATAAAAGGCAAGATATGTGTGTGTGTGTGTGTGTGTCTGTTCATCTGCCTGTATGTCCTTTATACAAATCCACAATTTTTATCCAATTCTCACCCAACTTCAAAATTTGACTTACATCCATTCATTTTTCTTTCAGTCTACGGTTTCGCTTTAACTAGAAACAACTACTGCTTTTTAGTCTTTCTTGCCAACATCCAAAGAGTCTGAGCTCCAGGATCATAGATTAGTTTTAAAGCTTTCATTGCACCTGAGCAACGCCGGGCTATACTGCTAGTCTATATATGAATTGTTTAAACTGTTAAATTTATTTCAATGATATCACATTAATAGTTTTAATGTCAAAAGTTTTTTTTTTCTTTTCTGTGTATCAGATTCTGCACAGATTCTGGAAACGTTTCCATTTATTAATTTCCTATTATGTTTGATGTAAATTATATTATATAATGTGAGTAATAATGATTATATAATGTGAGTTATAATGATTATATAATGTGAGTCATAATGATTATTACAATGACTTGTAAATACAAATTAAGATATGTGTAATTAATAATAAAATTGATAATATTGTTACCTCATTTAAGAGAAACAGATTTATGGGTGGTTTAGTATTTTATATTTGTTCAGTGGGCAAGGTTGTGGATCATACTGGCTAAGTAAAGTGTCAAGCCTTTTTTAGATCAGCCTAGACATCATGTGGGCAGGTATCTTTCTGAAACATCATATTGCATTTATGTTTGGCACCTTTACATCATAATACCAGAAATTGGGTCAGTATCAGTCAGTTAAGTGCCATACGTGATACACGCTTGGGCGATCATGTCTCGACAGAGACATGACTGACTGGGCAGAAGATTATCCCGCAAAAGGTTGCCATTGCTTTCTGCGGTAGACTGGTTGCCGACCAAGGCTATAGAACCCAATCTGTCCTGTTATTTAACCCATAACTGGAGGGAAGAGACGGATTAATACCTTTCCCAAGGGTATTTGCACGTAAGTGAATGCAATGAATTCGGCTGGAATTTGAACTCGGCTCCCCGATTTCTCGTTCCGAGCCGATATCCACTGTACCACAAAACTGTGAACAAATACACTCTGGAAGACTTTGCTCTCCAAAACGGCCATCATTTGCTCTGAAAGTAAAACTGGTTCTCCTCACTGAACCTTACACCATTCAATCCTCTTGGTGACTCTCTTGTGACACGACTTAGAGCAAGCACAACTTAGCAAACATGGATCTTCGTGCCCATAAAAAGTGTGTCAAAAGAACAATTTTTCTCATGGCATTACTTTTATTTTAATTGCCTTCACTCTTTGGCAATGTTTATTACTTTAAAATGTCATGACTTTTTTTTTTAATCATATCACCCTGAGCAAGGTGGTAACGCCACTGATGTGCAGGGGGCTACATAGGAGTGAAAAGATTGGAAAAGAGAAAGCCGGAAACCACATCCTAAACAGGAAACAAGGGATGAGCCTCTACACCTGTTTAATTGACGTGGGTGGAGTGTGAACCGGGCGATAGTTTAGTCTTATCATAAAACCTAAACATATGACTGAATTTATACATTTTTTTTTTGTTCTTGTGAATTGGTAACAAACGTAATAAGTATTGTTTACTTCCATTATTATACATTGGAATGGTTGGCAAAATATTTTCTAATTGCCAATTGATTCAAATTTTATAAAATGGAAATTAATAAGCATTTCCTTATCTTTCACATAAATTAGTGTTAATGAATTTATTAATAAAAATTGTTTTTATATTTACTTGTTTATTTTTCTTTGAAATTGGTAAATGATAAATATTGCATTGCATTAGTTTTTAGAATTTTGTAAATAAAAAATCTGCCTGGTAAATAAACAATCTAATAAATAGCATTTTATATTTTGGTTGTGAATTCACAAGAAAAATGTATAAATTTATTTTCACCATATGTTTAGGTTTTATTATAAGTCTAAACTTTGCTTTTTAAAATAATAAACGTTGTTTAAGCGTGAAGGTAATTAAAATAAAAACGGTGTCATGGGGAAAAACTGTCCTTTTGACATTTTCATTGCACGCATGGAGGGGTCCTTATTTACCCAGGCTTATGGCCTATCACGTTGAATACACTGGTTCTCGCTCGATCACCGAAGTTAAGCAACGTTGAGCCTGGTCAGTACTTAGATGGGTGACTGCTTGGGAATACCAGGTGCTGCAAGCGTTTAGTGATGGATGTGCATTGTGGTGCAGTGGATATTGGCTCGGAAAGAGAAATCGGTGAGCCGAGTTCGAATTCCAGTTGAATACCCTGCATTCACTTAAGCACTGGTACCCTTGGGAAAGGTATTAATCCGTCTCTTCCCTCCAGTTATGGGTTAAATAACAAGGGTAGGACTTGGTGACCCTGCCCTTAAAAACAAATCCCAATGAATCTTGATACTCGAAAAGAAAAAAGTATTACTAGACACAAAACTTATATAAAAACAACAATAAATTGTTGAAGGAAAAAGGTATTACCAGCAATGAAAAAAATTTAGTTGGCAATAAATGACCCGCCGAGGTTGATATGCCATAAAAACAAAACAACCAACCTTATTTACCCACAATTTAAAGTCTAGCTAGAGGCACCTGTGTCTTTAGTCCTACTGCAGGTAAGCAATTCCCAAGGGTCTGTGTTGACATTTCTGGGGATGCATTATCTCTACCATTAATGCCATTACAATGTGTTGACTTTGGTAAGCATTTGTCCTATGTGAACATCTTAACCCTTACCAACCAACGAGCATAGAGATGTTCATTTGATCACCGTTTCTAACATCAGTGCAGCTTAAAATGCATCACATATAGTGTACACAACAATTCTGCATAATTACAGGCCAATCAAAGTTAGCCAACACCCATTTCTGAAAACATCTTTGAATATGCATACTCAGGGAGTGGACCTTGTATCAAAGCAAGTAGCTAGCTTTCTCATAAGTAGAGGGTATGTGTAAATGCTGTGGAGAAGCAGCCATATCAGGATGTGGGGAGGCAACAAGTTGGGTCGGGCACTGTGAGTATTTTTGTAACATTCTACTTGGAAACTGTTTTATTATTTATTATGGCAAGTAGTTTGTTACATGCACCAAACTCAACGGGATTGTTGTCCTTGTACACCACTTCATAACAAAGTCTTCGTTAATGGTAGGACAATGCACTTTGCCACACTGCACAAGTTGCATGAGTACGCTTTCAAGACCAAACTCTTATTGAGCACTTTTGGGATGTGCTGAATTAAGAAGTTTGCTCCACAGAACTTTGAACATCTAACTTGCAGCAATTAAACAATTTTTTAACATCTCAATTCTAAGAGTTATCAATAAATAAATTTGATGCTGATATAGGTTTTCCTTTCAGAATTCTAGATTTTTTAACAAAGAATAAAACAGTTTTATTACCATAAGCTTTTCTCAGTTAATTTTTGAAATATGTTTCATTATTCCATGTTACTCTGGGTTCAGGATAGACAAAACTGACCATTTGATTGCTTGTCAAGTCATTCTTTTTGTATTGTTTACATTTTTTATATGGGGGAATAACAAGAATTTTTGTTTTCTGTGATTTTCAGATTAAATCTGCTAGTTGTTGGTTCTGGCTGTGGAAATGTCTATCTTTTTGCTTATGGAATTTTTCCTTCCGGATCTGTGATTCTTATGCATCTGGACATTGAAAATAAGGTCAGTGCCAATTATGTATTGACTCTTTTGGATTAATTTTTTCATGTAATATTTATTCTTTCTGATATTTTATCTTTTCTACTCACCAACTTTCTTCAAGTTTATTTTGCATTCAATTTGGCTTTGAATACAACGGGTGACAGAATGATCTTGATCTGAAATAATAAAAAGAAAAGAAAAAAGAAGATAAATTGTCTGAGAAAAATTTAATCAAAAATAATGTTGATTACTTTGAGAAGAGTTTTTAATTTTTTAGAATATCAGACATTGGAATCTTTGTAGTTTTCATTCTCTTCTTGATAGACTTTGTTTTTTCAGCACCCCCTTGTAGACTTGCTGTTTTACATTTCACAAAGGAGAAAGAAAAATTTTTATTTTTTTATGTTAGCTGCACAAAAGGAGAGACTTTGCACTAGTGTGTGTTAATATTACTGTACATATATGAATCATATTTTTTTTAATAATTTCACCCCAAGCAAGGCATTCCACTGCCACTATTGTGCAAGGGGTTATGTAGGGGAAGGTAAAGAGAAAGAGTGGTTAGATATAGGAAATGTCAGAAGGAGGGTGATAGATGGCTGAGGGTTGGGTAGATGGGAAGAGTGTTTGAAAGAATGAATGTGAGTTAGTGTGTTAGGTGTCTATTGACCTTACATTTAAACTCCTGGAGATTGTAGCTGTCGGGGAAGCAATCATGTGGAAAGGAATTCCACAGTCGGGAAGTGCAAGAAAAGAAGCTGTTGGAGTAGAAATTGCGGTTACATTTTATCGGTTTCACTGTAAAAGGGTGGGACCTAGTTGCTAATCTAGGATCTCGTGCAAATTCGTACCTAGGGGGCATCAGTGATCTATGTTCATCGGAGCAGAAGCTGTGAAAGTATTTATAGAAGAGACATAACATTCTTCTTCTATGTGCCCTGTCCCTTCAGGATATAGCTGATCATGGCTTTTCACGTCTCCCTATCCCTGGTGGCTCTTAGCCTACCCTCTTCTATTACACCACCCAAACCCCACTCTGCCATCCACTAGCTCAAGCCCATAAATCTAGAATATACATGTATAGAAACTAGCATGGCCACAAAATGAGGGATCAGTTAATATGTTGATTATAATATAGAATTGATCCCCCACTTTATATCCACAATATAATTTCTTATAAACACTTGGCATATATATTCTTCTTTGTGCCCTGTCCCTTCAGGATGTAGGTGATCATGGCTTTCCATGTCTCCCTGTCCCTAGTGGCGCTTAGCACACCTTCTCCTATTACATCATGCAACTCTTGTTCCATCATCCACCTGATTAGGTCCTTCAAATATGTTATCCGTTGCCTTCCCCTGTCTCTTCCTTCTATCTGGCCTGTTAGTATCAGGTTCTCTAAGCCCTCCTTCCTCATTGCATGTCTCAGGCACTTAAGCTGTCTCTTCCTGATCCTCAGTATTAATTTCCTTTTTGTTTCCATCATTTTCAAAGCCTCATCTTTGCTCATGTGCTTGATTCATGATATTCGCAGCCTCCTTTTGTAGAACCACATTTCAGCTGCTTCAAGTTTTTCCTTCATCTTTGATGATATTGTCCAACATTCACTGCCATTGAAGAACTGACAACACATAGCAATCTAGTACTCTTGTCTTTGTTTCTAGCAAAATTGTCCTGTTTCTTAACACTTTACTCAACTTCTGGAATGCTTCCTTCACCATGCCAATTCGCCTTTGGATCTGTGTGTCGCACTTTCTGCCTTCTGTTATAACACTTCCCAGGTATTTAAATTTTTGTACCTGCTTGATTCTAGTATCCATGACCTGCGTTTGGCATATTGGACTGCCCTTTTTACTGATGACTATAGGGTGGTTTTTAAGAGTAAAATTATCTTTTGCAACCCTTTTCACAAGTATAACTCAATTTACAATGTTTGATAAAGAATTTTCCATCCATTTTGAAAGCTAGTGGTATGACTTTTTAACTCAGCAAGCAGAATGGACCTTACTGCACATGCATGGACACTGTTTTGAGGAATTATTCAGTAGGTATTGAAGTGTTGTTTGAGTGAGTTTCTTTACTCTGTAAATATATCATATTCAGGAGTGGATGTCCATGTATGCATGATATATATATATATTAGGAGTTCTTGCTGTTTTTCAACAGATGGTGTTCTCAGAATTGCGTGCATGTAGTTTCAGATGGTAACGCATCTATAACGAAGTATTATAAGCAAGCTTGTTTATCAGTATGCCATTTCGCTGAAGTGTAAACAACTTTGTTTTCATAGTGTTAACATATCAGATTTTGGGCCAAAGGAAATGTATTTGTGGGTAATTTTACTGCACTACTCTATTAATAAGAAATCTGCAGCTGAAACACACAACACTGGTGCACCAAAAAAGTTTGAAGATGAAGAATTAGAGGTATTAGTTCATGAAGACTCTAAGGCATAAGCTGAACTTGAAGAATCATTAGGAGTGAATCACACAACAGTTTTGAAATGTTTGAAAACATGAATAATTCAAAACAAGCTCATTGAAGGCTGTATGAGTTGAAGCTAAGAGATGTCGAATGGCATCTTGTCATGTGTTAACCGTTGCTTCAAAGGCAGAAAAGGAAAAGTTTTTTTGCATTGTATTGTGGGTGATGAAAAGTGGATACACTACAATAATCCAAAACAAAGAAGATTATTGGGTATGTCTGGCCATACACATCAACCTCAATGACAAAGCCAAATATTCATGGTTTGAAGCTTCTGCTCTGCATTTGGTGGGATCAGCTAGGTGGAATTTATTATGAGATACTCAAACTGACCGAAACTATTACAAGAGATTGCTATCGACTACAATTGATGCGTTTGAGCTTAGCATTAAAGAAAAAAAAACGACTGCTATAAAAGCAGAGACATGAAAATGCAAAAAAATGGGTTGACTCATGGTTAGCATCAAAATTTGTGTCATTTTTTTGACGTGGAATTAGAAAATATTGCTAGAAAGATGGAAAAAGTAGTGGCTAGTGATGGACAGTATTTTCAGTGACGTGTTTCTTACTAATCTTTGTAAATAAAACATTATTTTTCATGAAAAATCTGTAAAAATTTATTCAAGTTACTAATATATATAAACATGTGGTGTGGGTATAGAAGAACCCAAAGGAGTATCCTGTACATGAAGTGGTAGGATAACTCTCTAGGAGAGCTGTAAATATATATGTATATAAATACATATAGAGCAAATATATGTAAAAATTAAGACAGGCACGTTATTCCATGGTTAAGCAGAAGTATAGGCCTATTTCAGGCAAACCATCATCAGCTTCTGTCTTTTAAAATCTTCTGTACAATAAAGACGGAAGCTGATGTTCGCCTGAAATAGGCCTATACTTCTGCTTAACCATGGAATAACGTGTCTGTCTTAATTTTTACATATATATATATGGAAGGCACTTATAGTGATCCCATTAGAGCAGGGTCATTTAGATAACATTAACCAGCTGATAACATTAAGCAAAATATATAAAACTTGAAGTAATTCTTGTTTCCACTATTGCACATAACTATATTTAACTCCAGTTTATTTGAAAATTTTGATAGCAATATATGGAACTTTAATTTTAAATAGCATATTTTAGACTCTGATTTTAATAAACTTTACTCTTTAATCACATTATCCAGGATTATAATTAACAACTTCTTGTTTCTCTTATTCATTCTCTCTCTCTCTCTCTCATGCTCTCGAGGCTAAAAATTTACAGGTCTTGTTGAATCATTATTGCTTGGAATTGGAGTAAATGTGTACATTTTATGTCATCATCATCAAGTGTACAGCTGAACTAAGTCCTTTCTTCATTTCCTTCCGTGACATCTATGACTGTGCCATTCACTGTCAAGTTTTATCAGAAAACCCATCTATTTCATCTTGCAATCATCTTTATAGTCTTTTCTTACAGCATTTGTTATTTATTGAGCACTAATCAAACAACCTTTGTCTTCATCTTTTATCCTTTCTTTTTGTTTTGTGTTTTACCTAAGCTGTCAAAAAAGAGAGGAACTTGAAATATGAGCAATCTACAGCACACAGTAAATGCTTGCATTAAAAGACAAAAGATAATAAAAATATTAAAAAACTGGGAAAATATTGAGATATGATGTTGAAGGTTAGCAGTGAGTATGATGCAAAGTTGCATGCTTAAAAAAATATGTCAGTTGAGTCGATATATGATATTTTAGAAATAACAACAGATAAACTCATGTTTTTGCTTTGAAACATGAAAATGGAAAAAACATCAAGCAAAAGATGACATAGTAACAGATCTTTGAAAGATAATGGATAATAATTGTACAAGAAAAAAATGCCCCAAAACTTTGGTTTAGAGATAACGATTCTAATTTTTCTTTATACCTTTGTTTAGTATACAAAAAATGTCAGCGTACTCTAACAATTTACAATCAAAAAAGTTTTAATCAAATAATTTTCATTTAAAATTACCTGCCTTATTTTGTGACTAAATTTTCTGTTTAATTATCATTTATTAAAATTTGTTCATTATATTTTCCATTTAGTTTATTGTAAGCAGAAAGTATAACGCAAATGTTGTTTGTTAAGGGGTCATTCAAGTTTTTTAAACAAAAATTGACAGAAAAAAATTAATTTTCTTGATTAACAAATCAAGAAAATTACTTTTTTTTCATCAATTTTATTACAGTAAAATTAGTTCTCACAATTAAATCCTAATATTTTTTACATTTAGTGATAATGCAAGTATGTAAATTTATGTTCTTCAACCTTCATTCAGGTTCTATTCACCACTTTTAAAACAAAGCATTTATGTTTTATTTGTGTGTGCAAGTTCTATTTATTAAAAGCCAACTACCATTGGTGAGAAGTAAGGTTTTTTTTTAAAATTTTTTAAGAAACTAGATACTTTTAAAATAAATATAATAAAGTTTCAATTTAAAATGTAATGTCCTAATCTTATCCTCCGAGCTAATGTTTTATCATCCCAGGGATGATGTTAACTCTGAGCCCTGATTGGAAATCCCAGCACTTTTGAGATCAAAATAACCTAGGTATAGCTGCTGATCTGAATAATGTTGGAATATGTTTTACCTTTATTTATCTAATAGATAAATTGATTGTTTCAATTTCATATGAAAAAGGTACTAAGTGCATAAAGATATTACTACCTGCTGATTTGTTTCAGATTAAAATTCTTAATGAATTTTAAATATACTTGTCTGAAGTTTCATTTTCTCAGTTGATCATATTTTTTCTTTCTCAGAAACGTCAAGTTAAATCAGCTATGATTTCCCAAGACCTTTATACGCTTTGGTTAGTTCTGGAAGTTAATGAAGAGGAATCTGAAACATTCCATTATTATCTTGTATCAGTAAGTAAAACTAGTTTATTCTTGCCATTTTTCTTTTTTGGTTTACATCTTTTTCTTTCTAAAATGTACAAACAAAAAACTGGATTAGTTGCATATCTGAAATCAGAATGAGTGTTAGTATTTGGAATGAGATGAAAAAAAAAAGCAAATTTATTTTCTGAAGTCTTTATCAGTAACAACAGTTGTTTATGCTGTTGAACTTTTTCCTGTGGCTTTTATTGTCAGTACAATGTTTCATCTGTGACCACGTCTGAAAGAGAAAAATGGATCACAGACTGAAGGATGAAGTCCAAATAATTATTAAGGAGTATATACTCATGGAGAATGAGAAAATCGAAGGATGTGACATGTATTTATCTAATGGACAGGTGTAGATTTCAGTGCAGGTCCTTCACTCCTCTAAGCCTATAAAAATAGGAAATTGCTTGTATTATATGGGTTATTCGGAATAATCTGTCTCAATTTGCCACCAATTTTATTGTTTGCAATTATTTTTTTAGACAAAAAAAGATCTCACTGCTTTCTTACAGATTGTACATTTGAATAAAGCTGTATAAGAGAGCTGAAACAAAATGAAGGACTTAAATAATCCAAACAATATTTAGAATGGATAAAAAGCCATTGGGTCAGAAGATATTTTGGTGCCAAAATCCAAACCCTGTCTTTTTATTGCTTTTTAGTTTTTCAGTTTAGTTTCAGCGCAAAAAAAAAAAACTTTGCCATTTCATTTTCCACCAGTACGAGAGTTCGGTGACTTTAAAAGCCAGAATCTGAAATGCTGATTTTCGAGGCAGGCTGGCCCTCCCCAAATTGAAAGATTGTTGAATCATAATCTTTTTCCGTTTTTGTACTAAACTAAACATCATCAATATCAACCCAGCTTTAATATCAAACCAATGCACCTTAAAATATTTCTACAGTGGTCTCTCTTATGGAGACGCTTGGCAGCCTCGACATATTTGGGGAAGACATTAGAGTAATTAAGAATCTCTACTGGCAGCAAACTGCCTGCATATGAACAGGTAACGAATTCAGCAGATTTACAAAAATAGAAAGGGGCGTAAGACAAGGATGTGTCTTTTCACTAGATCTATTCAACTTGTACAGCGAGACTCTGCTGAGGACCCTAGATGTTATACCAGGATTTGTCATTGGAGGCCACAATTTGAACAGCATAAGTTACACAGATGATACAGTGCTGATTGCAGACATGGAAAGGAAACTACAAGACCACCTACAGAAGGTAGCTGAAGAGAGTGACAAAAAAGGATTACAAATAAACTGCAAGAAAACCGAATGCATGGTCATCAGCAAAAAGGGCAGCCCAAAATGCCAATTACAGGTGGGGGATATTAAAATCAGCAGGTACAAAAATTTAAATACCTGGGAAGTGTTCTAATAGAAGATGAAAAATGCGACACAGAGATCTGAAGGTGAACTGGCATGGCGAAGGATGTTTCAGAAACTGAGTAAAGTATTAAGACACAGGAAACTTTCACTAGAAACAAAGAACAGTACTGGATTACTATGTGATGTCAGTTCTTCAATATGGCAGTGAACGTTGGACAATATTATCAAAGATGAAGGAAAAAATTGAAGCAACTGAAATGTGGTTCTACAGAAGGATGCTGCGGATATCATGGACTGAGCATGTGAGCTATGATGAGGTATTGGAAAGAATGGAAACGAAAAGGAAATTAATATTGAGCATCAGGAATGGACAACTAAAGTTCCTGGGAGATGCAATGAGGAATGAGGGCTTGGAGAACCTGATACTAACAGGCCAGATAGAGGGAAAAAGAGACAAAGGAAAGCAGTGGATAACATATTTGAAGGGCCTGAGCAGGTGGATGACAGAATGGGGGTTTCGTGGTGTTACAGAAGAAAGCATGCTAAGAGCCACCAGGGATAGGGAGTCGTGGAAGGCCATGATTGCCAATGTCCTGAAAGGACAAGGCACCTAGAAGAAGAATTAGTTCCAAAGTAAAAGAGTATTTTTGTATTTATGCATTAATTAATTAGATTTATTTTGTTGTAGTTGTCTATTCATACAATTTGTCTATTAATTAATTACTTTATTTTATATAAGATTTTATTTTTATTTTATTTTATATAAGATATCCTAAGAAGTCAATATGTTAAAACTTAACAAACAACCCTATAAATTAGTGATAAATTAACCACATCCTCATGTGTAATATAACTGCTCCCACCTATGAAATAACTGTTAGGATAACACAATAAACTAGAAATATTTGACATATATAGTTAGTTAGTTCCCCTTATGGAACATTGAACTCCTTTTAATGCTGCATCTCATCCGAGGATGTGGCAGCAGTAGACTTTCAACTGGAAATTGAACTCACAAGCTGTCCTCAGCCATATGTATACATATTTTTTGGATAGTGTGATCCAGTCTGAATTCAGTTTTCTTCTCCTAGACTAGTTGCCACCCAAGGCAATAGGGCTCAGTCTATTTTGACATTTTACTCTTAGCTAGAGGGATAAGAGATAGATTCCTACCTTTTTGTGAATGTAATGAACTCAACTAGAATTAAAATTCATTATGCCTATACACACATGATATTGAACACTTAGCATACCTTAAAACTATTTTTTATAATATATATATATATATGAGTTAATTTTTTGGCATTTTTCTTATGGTATAGGATAAGCAAAAATGAATTTTTAGTATTGAATATTACAAGTTGTTGGGATGTGGGTGACATATTGGTTAATATGATAAAAAAGGAAACGAAAAAAATGAGTTCAAATTTTGGCTATGAATGTTTATATACTCCTGGAAATGTTTATATACTCCTGCAAATAGTATGACTCAACTTCTGTCTGCATTATGTTTCATTGATTACCAAATATTTTACCAAAAAATATCTTATTACTGGTATGTCACAATAGTTTAAGATAAGTGAGTCTGTCCTTGGGTAAAATCCTCACCTAACCAATGCAAGATGTTTGAGCAACCTTTCTTGTCAAACTTGACTGGGTTCATCACTGTAACCTAATCAGAATTTTTCTCTTTCAAAAAATTCTGCTTATTCACTCAATTAAAAATAATTTTTTTTTTTTTAATAATGTCTGTCTTTATTTTTATTTTTTCTAGATTGACACAACCCTGTTAGCTTCCAGACACAAAGAACTTCGACTTCTTGCTCTCAAATACGCTGAGCTTTCTTCTCTATTGGAAGTAAGTAATCAAAGAACATTTTTCATCCATTTGTTTGGGGTCTTCTCAAAATCTACAAAATTTGTCCCTTTCTTAAAAGAAAATTTTTTCTTTTTATAAATAACTTCCTTATCAAGGCGACATTTTGTTGTTAGACTTTGGTTATCTTTATCTCTCACTCTTGTCTCATACAAAACAATTCACCGGTGAATATAAAAATCAAACATGCTGATCAAAAGAAAGAATATTTCTTAAGATTAACAAATTTCAATGAGAAAGGATTCAGTGTTTTCTTACTTTTTCTCAAACTCTGCATTGACTAAACAAATGTTAACTGTCGTCAATAAAAAGAGGGTTTGAAGATGTTCATTGAAGAGAAGTTTTGTTCAAATTCTCATCAATATGAATTACATTATACATTTAATTGTTAACAGCAAATAAATAAAATAAATCATTATTGATACAGCTCAGTGGTAAAAAGCAGAGTTGCTGAATCGTGTTTTTGGGCTGGTGAGCCTAATGACAGTAATGGAGAAGATCTTATTTCTAAACAATAAAGTCTCCTTCATTATGGTCAGTTTAGAAGACACTATTCAACAACATCTGTTATAATTCATAATAGTGATAGAATAAAATGATTGAGGTTGTATTTTCAGTTCTGTTGTAGTGAGGTTTGCTATTATTTGTTCCTTTATATAATTCTAGTATCTTAACTCCACCATCCAGCAAATGACAGAAGCATGGGAAGACATTCTTATGGAAATGGATGACAAGCTTTTAAAATTTGCTGAGGAGAAGAAAAAGGTTTGTAACTGACATTTGATCATGTTTGCTTATTTTGCTTATTTTGTTGTTTTCAGTGCATTTTTTTAAGTTAACATTATTTGCATTGCATTTAAATTTACATTTCCTTGAGTTTTTTTAGTTTTTTATTTTACACTTGGTGACTTGCGTGGCTGAGTTTTTTCCTTACCAATTACTTTTGTGTTCATATCTCATGAGGTCTTTTGTCTGTTACAAAAAAAAAGCAGACACTTCAGTGGAGATAAGGATGATGCAAAAATAAGTTTAGGAGCATTAACAAGGCCTCATTTTAAAGTCTAGTTTGAATGTAGTGAATTAAATGTCTATTTTGCTTATACAGTTCTTTATCTGCTAGTAAATGTGAGGATTTGACAATATAACAGACTAGCGAAACCTGTAGAATTTCCATGGAAGGACAGTTATGATTTGTCATACTACAAATGATAACATCTTCAAACATAAAGGTATTGGATAATAAAATAACGATAGCACAGTGTGTAATTTTATTAAAAATATCTATGAAAGTAATGTCCATAGAAGCTACTTTACTGTAATCTTATATTAAGCGGCGTATGCACAGACCATAACCAAAATACTATACGCTATTTTGTGAGAGATTTTGAAAAAGAAAATTTTTTTTTTTTATTACTGAAAAATCATGGCTCCTGTGTCCATTTTAAACAGAAAAGACCAACTGAGTAATGGCCAAGGGTGTATAGGCCAGAAAGTTCGTTATTAGGTCGCAGGATACGACGACAAACCTACCTATTTTTACTATATTGTACATCACACACACACACACACACAAGTACTGCTACGACCACCAGCTTAAACTGCTACTGCTACGGTAATGCTATAAGCTCTCTCCTCCTACTCTCTCACTCTTTACTACTTTCCATTTGACAAAGGTGAGAGAAAGGCTGAAGAGAGTAAAAAGATAGAAGGGAAGGAAAAGCTTGTGTAGAGAGTGTGTTATCTTTCTTCAGTAATGGACGAATGAACTAAGGAAGGAACAAGCAGAATTATTATATGATTGCTGTCAAGTTAGTGACAAATGTTACAGTAGAAAAGTGAGCCTAAAATATGGAACAGTTATGACATCTTTATAAGGTTATAAGAAATTGAATGGGGGGGGGGGAGAAGTAAATTTTCAAATTACCTATGGGGAAAGATTTGATCTACTACATGGACACTTGAACACTCATCTGTAGGATTCCAAAAGTGATATTAATATACAAGAATTCTCTTTGATAGAGGTGGGGGAGTCTGCAGTTGATATTGAGATTATGAAATAAAAGATATGGGATGAAGTCAAATGTGCAGGAGATTTTGGTGCCAAAATCCAAATCCTGTCTTGTTGCTTTTTAGTTTTTCAGCTTAGTTTCAGCGCAAAAAAAAAACTTTGTGATTTCATTTTCCACCAGCACGAGAGTTCAGTGTCTGTAAAAGCCAGATTCTGAAATGCTGATTTTCAAGGCAGTCCCCCCACCCAACTAAAAGATTGTTGAATCATAATCTTTTTTACCATATCTGTACTAAACCAAACATCATCAATATCAACCCAGCTTTAATATCAAACCAATGCACCTTAAAATATTTCTACAGTCACCTCCATTTTCCACTGCCAACACTAGAGATAAAATGTTCAGAAATTCCACTTACTAATTAGTTCCAAAGTAAAAGAGTATTTTTGTATTTATGCGTTAATTAAATTTACTTCATTGTAAAACTTTTCCATTACACCCAATGTTTTTACTGTTTCCTTAACAAACTGTATTTTATGGAGCAGGGTTGTTAGCCCTGCGCCAAACCCCCAAACCTGGAGGAAGGTGATTTTCTAAGCATAGCTTAGGCATAACATACAGCTGAAAGTAGGGGGTACCCAGTGAGGATCGGCTCACTACTCAGTTATTATGATTCTAGCGAGATGAGCTTGCTAACCATTACACCATGCCGAGGTGCCCATTACTTCATTGTAGGTATTTGTGTATTAATACAATTTGTTAATTGGTTAGTTTTATTTGAAAAACATTTGGCAGACATGTAGGCATTGAAAGTGTGATTCATGCAGAGATGAATATATTTTCTCTCTGATTTTCCATGATAGGGGTTATCATTATTTACATTATATTATTATATCATTATATTATATTATTATCATTATTTACATTATATCTCAAATCTATATCTGCTAACTTCATTTTTATACTCAAAACATAAAATTGTCCCCACTTCTAACTTCCAACAGGAATTGCGGCTATATCTCTTTTTTTCTGTTAGGGAAACCAGTCCTATAGCTGAAGTGCTTCCTTACCAATTTGGCTACAGGAGACCAACATGATAAAGGAAAGCACATTTACTGATATCTTTCTGTAGATATTCCTCAAATCTATACCTGTTAACTTCATTTTTGTTCTTGAAATATAAACAGTAATTTGGGCAATTATTTGTGGTATAATGGTCAGCAAGCTTGTCTTGCTACTACAATTATGACAATTACAACCATTATGTGAGTTTGATCCACACTGGGTGGTCAGCACTTTTGGCCTTGTGCACCATTTCAGCTATGCTTAGAAATTCTTTTGGATTTGTACTATATCTAAACTATGCTTAGAAAATCATTGTTCTTTTCAACTTGGTGTAATGGTTAGGCAGCTTGTATTGCTATGACAATTATGACTGAGTAGTGAGTTTGATCTTCACTGGGTGCTCCATACTTTTGGTCTTGTGCCACCTCGTAGATATGCTTAGAAAATTCCCATAAACACAATTTTGGAATGGATTTTTTTATCAGACATTTAAAATGATACTTATAATTATAAAAAATAATATTGAATAAAAAAATACATTTAAAAATTACATTTCACTGTCAAGGATGGAATATTGCAACAACAAATTTGTTTTTCGATAGCATATATGCCTATAATTCCATATTTTCAGCTGAAATGAGTGAATATTTTTTAACCCCAAAAATGTCATAGATGCTGTTTTCTTCTTTTTTTTAATGATGTATTTTATGAATATGACTTTTTTCCCTTCTACTTCTGTAGCAGTGTGGAAATTCTCGACCAGCTGTATCGGTTTCTACAGATTTTCTGGAAATGCTGCTGATGGGAAAAGCGAGGTAGGATTTTTTTTTATTACAGAATTTCTTTTCTGCTTTCACTTAAGATTTCTTTACAGGTTACAAAAAAAGGGTAAACTTGTTTGCTAGTAGTTTTGTGGGGGCCTTGATTAAACACACACATTTACTTGTTCAGATCTTCTCAAAAACTAATAAGTGTTTATTTTTTCCTTTATTTTGTATATGAAATGTAAACAATGTAATTACTAAGGAATCAATGGATTTCTTATCTGACATTATTTTACTACAAATTCAAATGGATATTGTGGGGATACCCATGTTTGTGTGTGTTTTGTGACACTTTCTGTTTATGTTGTTATTTGTATACACCTCTACCCTTCACCTTATTTCCTCTCAAGGCAAAATATTTTTTTTAATATTCTCTAACATGTAATTTTTCAGGTTTGTCTGTAATTTTTACAACTGCCGAAATAAAATCTGGATTTATAACTGTTTAATTATGTGTTGACTTTTTTTCTTTGTATAATATTGCTCTGGATAATATGCATTGAGCCCTTTATTTTTATCTATTTGATATTTTATATTAGATAGATTTTTTGGATTATCCTCTCTGTTTTTATAGGTTTGTCATTTATTTTAATATATATATATATGTGGTGTAGATATAGAAGATTCCAAAGGAGTGTCCTGTACATAAAGTGGTAGGATAACTCTCTAGGAGAGCTCTAAATATATATGTATATAAATGCATATAGAGCAAATATATGGAAAATTAAGACACACGTGTGTGTGTATTCGTCTAACTGATGTAATGATGCATTTTTTTAAAATTTTCACTTTTAAGGGAGCGATCATTATTTTTATTTCTGTGTTTTTGGGTTTTTTTTATTTGTGAATTTTATTCATGTAAAATCTTTTGTACAATAAAGGCGGAAGCTGACGATGGTTGGCTTGAAATAGGCTTATACTTCCACTTAACCATGGAATAACGTGCCTGTCTTAATTTTTACAAATTACTTTTATATATATATATATATATATAGTTCATACTTCTGAGATGAAGTGGTATTTACATTATTTACTGTTTGGACTGTTGTCCTTATCTTTATCATGTTTACATTGTAAAAATGTCAATAAAGATGAGGACAGCACTCCAAACAGTGTAAATAACATCTATATTATCCTACGTCTAAAGCACAACTTAAATTTTCATGCACTAAATAATACAGTAATAACACTGCACTCTCCAAATATTTTTGGCAATTAAAAAAAACAACAGAACCCCAGTTATTACCTGAGATATCATTGTGAAAACCAAATCTTGTAATAGAATAGAAAATAGATGTAACTTGTGCCTTTTAAGAAAACTTGTCTTAAAACACTTAAATAACCCCACTTTACCAAACAAAAGAAGTGAATTGATGATCACATGTAGACATAGGCACAAATAGCTGCTCAAATGCATAGATGCACATTAACATAGATCCACCTTATCATTTTTTTTTATTTATTTACTTATCTTTAAACTTATTTTTTATCCCAATATTTTTATATGATTTCCTTTATTTTATTTCATTATTTTATTTTGTTATTTTTATTTATTTATTTATTTTTATCTATTTATTTATTTATTAAAATTTTTTAATTTATTATATTTTTTTTTTATTTATATTTTTATTTACTATTTTTCAATGTCTTTCATTCCCCGAAAATAATAAACAACAAGTGGTCCCCTTGGACTGCATTTACAAAATCTGCCACTAAAAAATTTAATATCAATTTAACTTTTATTTTACTTTCCAATTTCATGTTTAAGTTTCAGTATAAACCAAATTAAATTAAAAATAGCATTCCAAATTTATATTTTATAACAAACATGAACAACACAAGAACCAAAAATACAAACTCAAATCTAGAAATGGTCAGTTCATAATATGCACCTGATGATTGCATCGTGCATGAAACTTTAAGTCCTGCTTTAGACCTAGTATAGTATGTATATTTATTAATATATACTTCCTGGCTTTGTTACATTACAATGAGCACTGTTTAATTAACACTAGGAAAAAAGTATTTATATATTTGTGTGTACTTGCATGTATATCCATGTGTATATTTATTGATGTTCGTACCTATATATGTTTGATTAGTAATTATGTTCTTTGACCTGTGCGTTAATTATGTTTACTGTTTCATCCATTTGAGTGACTTAATAAAGAAAATGGCCTTTCAAAATGATCTGAACAAGTGAATTCAAGTGAATCTTCATAAGAGTAATAACTGGGGTTCTGTTGTTTTTTTTTAATTGCCAAAAATATTTGGAGAGTGCAGTGTTATTACTGTATTATTTAGTGCATGAAAATTCAAGTTGTGCTTTAGACGTAGGATAATATAGATGTTATTTACACTGTTTGGAGTGCTGTCCTCATCTTTATTGCTGGCTTGTGACAGTCTCTGGCCAGGTAGTATAAAGCATGCTGGATCAGACATTAGTTTCTCCTACAATGGGGGACACGTAAGTTTGGACCCTACTCCTACTGCTGATCACATTTTCTTTATTAAGTCATTGGAATGTACAGGCTGATAGATGTAATTTACACTGTTATGGGCCCACTGACTGATTACAGTTTGTTTGTGTCACCAACAGCAATAGAACATGTCATTATCTGGGTGGTCAGGAGCAGGACAGGAAGGTATCAGTCAAGTGCCATACATGATACATGCTTGGGCGATCATATCTTTAAAGAGACACGACTGACTGGGCAGAATATTATCCTGCAGTAGGTTACCGTTACTTTCTGTGGTAGACTGGTTGCCGACTAAGGCTATAGAACCCAATCTGTCCTATTATTTAACTCATAACTGGAGGGAAGAGACGGATTAATACCTTTCCCAAGGGTATTTGTGCGTAAGTGAATGCAAGATAAAACCTAATTGTGTTTTGTTTATAGACTTAATTATTTAGCTGATCAATTCTTTGGCTACAAAGCTAAACTTTATGAAATTTGGAATAAAATAATAGTTTTGGATAGGGCTTGAACTTGTATCCTGTAGAATTGGATGACAAAAATTTTCAAAATTTTCATGCTTAGTCTTTTTTCATTCTGTTTTGACTTTATTCCACACTTTATTCCACACTGTATTCTTGATGTGTTACTCTTTGATTGCATCCACACTGTGGTTTATTTTTCCATTTGATTTTTGACAAATCTTTTTTTAAATCCTTGAAGCATTAAATATAAAAGAGAAATAAAGACTCAGATTCCTCATAAGATTTGAATTTTCATCTCAGGATTTCATCTTTAACAGAAAGATGTAATAAAATGCAGTAAGTTGATAAAAATCAGCCATAAATTAATACGGAAAATACATAATTAGACTTTCAATTTGGATTATGTTTGAACTGAACACTTTATTCAACCTACATGAGGAGAGATTCTTCTCATTTGGATTTTCATGCTTAGTAGGTATTTGTATCAATTCTCTCTCATCAATTTGCCTTGATGTCACTTGTCAGTTTCTTTCACTGAACCAGTGTCTACAACTTTCCACACAGTGGTGGACTGCCCTGGTTGTCAGCCTGCTTGATGACAAGGAGACCCCCTCCTTATCAAATAAAAATGCAATAAAGAAGCAAACATGGTTTAGTAATAAAAATAAGAACTTTATAAAGTCATCTGCACAATATCAGTTTCTCAAATCGAATGTGGCTTACAGCTTATCACGTTGAATACACCAGTTCTCGCTCTATCACCAAAGTTAAACAATGTTGAGCCTGGTCAGTACTTAGATGGGTGACTGCTTGGGAATACCAGGTGCTGTAAGCGTTTAGTGACGGATGTGCGTTGTGGTGCAGTGGATATTGGCTACGAAAGAGAAATCGGTGAGCCGAGTTCGAATTCCAGTTGAATGCCTTGCATTTACTTAAGCACTGGTACCCTTGGGAAAGGTATTAATCCGCCCCTTCCCTCTAGTTATGGGTTAAATTACAAGGGTAGGACTTGGGGACCCTGCCCTTAAAAACAAATTCCAATGAATCTTGATACTTGAAAAGAAAAAAGTATTACTAGACACAAAACTTATATAAAAACAACAATAAATTGTTGAAAGAAAAAGGTATTACCAGCAATAAATGAATAAAATTTAGTTGGCAATAAATGATCCGCTGAGGCTGATATGCCATAAAAACAAAACAACCAACCAATCAAATCCAATGTGAGAGGACATTTTCAAAGTTTAAGATCATAAATACAAGGTTAAGAAATTTCGATTTCTTAAGGAGAATTTCTGAGGAGAATTTGGAATCTTACATGTTGTTATCAACTGAAAAGAAATTGTTAGATGAATTGGATCCAGAAGCAATTATTAACAGATTTGAACAATCATCAAGTGAACACAGTTTCTCCTAATATAGGAGACTTCATGCAATGTTCTATTGTGCTTTTGAATTTTCTGTTAAGGATTAAATTGCACAGTAAAATACGTCAAAATATCAACCAATTACTTAAAATGAAAAAAAATAAAAAAATTAATTATAACATTCTGTATTTACATTTGGTATTTTCTATCAGTAATTGGCACAGTATATGTACATTGTAATTACTAAGAAATATTGTATATACTCGTGGATAGGTTGCACCCTTAGTTTGAGGTAAAAAATTGGGTATTTAAGTTTGACTCGCAGATAGGTCACATTGGAATCTGTAAAATTACACTACCCATTGATAAAAATATAAAATATTTACCTTAATTTCAAAACTCACAACCATATCACGTGTAAAAATATATCTGAATACACATGCTCAATACATGATGTAGGGCAAAGTCGTAATTCAAGATGTAAACCGTGTCAAAGGATTGGAAATGGAAATATTATGCAATTTTATTCTAATAAATGTATATATTTCTAACAGCATCAGATCAGTATAAAGCTGTGAATTGGTAGGATCGTTTCGTACATGATTTGTGCAGAGGACAGCTTTCTAATGCTTAGCATACACATTCTGGTACTTGGATCTAGGTCTACATGTTACCGCAATGACAGTTACTAAAAAATTACTGCCAAATTTACAGGTATGTCGAGTAGATAGATTGCACCTCTATTTTTTTAAGAAAATTTTGGTAAAAAAGGTGCAACTTATCTGCAAGTATATATAGTATGCATTTTTTTTTTTTTTTAAATTTTAAAAGTACTCTTTTTCCATATTATCTCCTGGTAACAATATTTTTTATACTCAGTCGACCACTATGACTGTAAGGAAATCAGATATGCTTTAATTAAATGCTTCAATACAGTCAGCAGTGTGACTATTGGATAATTCAGTGGTATCATTTGTGTTGTGGTGCAATGGCCATCAGCTCAGAACGAGCAATCAGGGAGCTGAGTTCGAATTTCAATTGAATTCATTGCATTCACTTACGCGCAAATACCCTTCGGAAAGGTATTAATTCATCTGTCCACTCTAGTTATAGGTTAAATAACAGGACAGATTGGGTTCTATAGCCTTGGCTGGCAACCAGTCTACCGCAGGAAGTAATGGCAACCTACTGTAGGATAATCTTCTGATCACCCAAGCATGTATGTCGTATAGCGCTTATCTGACTGATTGATTTCTTCTTCCACATCTCTATGCTAGGTCTACTAAGGAGGATGTTAGAGCTGAATTTTTTTTTTTTTTCCCATAAGGATGATGACAACTCTTTTCCCTTCATACATTATCAATCATGGACTACAGCCTTTTGATGTGACCCAAATGTCTTGTCCAAAAGACATATAGCCTAGTGGATTAAAGCTTTGATTAAAGCACCCCCCTCTGGTGTTTTGGTCAATGAGTTGGGTAGCATATACTCTTGGTCAGTGGATGATTCTCTTGCAGGGTCAGATACATGGATAAGGAAAGTAACCAACAGAGATGAAAATAACTAAAGCTAGGATTACAATTTAACAAAATTTAATATAAAACAAAAATGATACGAGGAAACATGTCCGTGTAAAAAAAATTTTTTTTTTATAATCGCCCCAAGCAAGGCATTTCACTGCTACTGTTTTGCAGGGGGCTACATAGGAGGAAAGTTATGAGAAAGAGTAACAGATTATAAGGGGTGTTAGGGAGTGGGTAAGAGAAGGATGAGAATATTGATGAAAGTGGAGTGGATGGAGAAAGGAGCATGAGAGAGAGGATGCAGGTTAGTGAGATAGGAGATGACTATTGACTTTACAATTAAATTCTTGGAGATTGTAAACGGAATGGAATTCCACAGGTGGGAAGTGCGAGAAATAAAGCTGATGGAGTAGAATTTGCGTGTTTACATTTTATTGGTTTCACAGTAAAATGGTGGGAACTAATTGCTAATCTTGTGGCTCGATTGTGCAGTGTATATGATATGAGGATAAAAAACACTTGTCTGAAATAAAAAAAAATTCACATTTTCTTTTTCTTCTCTATTTTTATATTTCACTTTCTTTAATTTTAGTTCAGTTCTTTACTTTCTTTTTTAAAGTTGCAAGCTTCTGCTGCCAAATGATATTCATTTCCTTTTTGCATGTTTCACAGCATAAAAGTTTTCTTTCAGTTATAAAGATTTAATTTTGAGTTGACTAATGCATTCTTAATTTTCTGTAACTGGAAGAATCACACATGCCCTTCTGTTCGGTGATTAACACACTTATTAATTCACAATTGCTTTTTGGTTTGTGACTATTTAGTCAATCAAGTAAATGTCCATATGTGGTATAGGATTAATCTTGGTGAGTTGGATACAATGTTCAGTTCCTTCATTAAGCAATCTCCTCGTAAAAAAAGAGTGTTTATTCCTTGAAATCTGCTGTTCAACTGATACTCAAGTATTCCCATCATTTCTCACTAAAGGAATTGTTTACTGGCGTTTTGGTTTCCAGTCATCTTTGCTTTTCAAAAATTTTAACTTTTGTGTCAGTCGTTATCTTTCGTCTTTTTAAGTTTTATTCTTTTATTATTATCTATCCTTAATGTTTCACTTTTTTTCTCATATTCTTTCACTCTCGGTAACCTCTTGCATCTTATTGATTTTATTGTTTTGCTTGGTGTAAAATGATTAAAAAAAATTGGACAAGATTTGAATTCATATGTTGAGAACCATTCTCATGGATAATATCTTAACCAGTTAGTCTAATAAAATTGTTATGATTATAAAGGTTCTCAGTTACTGTCCTGATTTCTTTTGAATCTATTCAATGTTGTATTAAGCTTCAGTTTTTTGTCTTATTAGTTAACAATTGAATCTTTTACTTTTCAGTACTGAACTTCGTCTGTTCCTTCTTCATGAATTGACAGAGAAGGTAAGCCTGTCAATATGCTTCAACATTGCTATTATTAACATATATGATCAAATAAAGAAAGGAGGTCTTTATTAAATATTTGTTTATGTAACATTAGATATCTTAAGTTGCCTGTTGTTTGAACAACAAACATTTTGGACACCTGCTATTATGTGAAAATTAAGAAATGTGTAGATCATTTGAGATGCGCAAGACGAGTTCAGATTTCATTGATTGCATGTCAGGCTGAGCCAAGCTTGAACAACTGTGTTTTGCCAGCACCTGAAAAAGGTCAGAGCATGAGCATACAGCGAAACATGACAGTAAAGATGAGGACGACAGTCTGAACAATATAAATAATATAAATACTACCTCAGTCTTCTAATTATTGTCAAATTATAGTTGACAATATGATTGAAACCAATATTTTGCCAATACAACTGCCCCCCAAAAAGTTGATTAAGGTTTTTTTAGGCCCTTCAAATCAAGACAGCAACCCACCATCAGTAAAATTGGTTTCAATCATGGCATGCCAAATCAATTTGTCTGTAAAACACTAAAAGCCTGTTCCACCACCATGTCCTGGGAACCCGCGTCAGTTCATGTCCTGGGAACCCGCGTCAGTTCATGTCCTGGGAACCCGCGTCAGTTCATGTCCTGGGAACCCACACTCACTCATGGCATGGGAATCCACATTCATTTCAAATTGTGCACTGTTAACAACATAAACACTCCACTGGCTGTTTCACATTTTGATCTTTTCTTTATAAATGACCAACAATGGTTGAAAGTACAAAGATCATTACATACAGCTTTGGCAAGTTCCTTCGCAAGTTTCCACCTGGCATCAAATGACTCATTCAACACCAGAATAAACTTACCAGAAGAAGGCTTAACAGATATTCTTTGTCTAAAAATATATTATTTTATAGTTAATAACTTTGAGTGTTTCTGAATTTTACTCATACTTTTATAATTCCAGTTTCCATTTAGTAAAAATCTAAAAGAAGTTGCTTTAGCTAAGAATTGAAGCTTGTCTTTCATGAAGGATGCCTTAACCATTTAGGCTACCAAAGCGGTCATGATTAGACAAGTTTTGAATGTTATTTTTAGATATAATTTGAATGTGTATTAATGACAGCAATGGAGATGAAATTCACTATGAAGAATTTGTAAGAGTAACTTGCTCGGCCTTTCTCTTTGGCTGATGTCTTAAGCATTACTAAGCTTAACTTAGTCTGGTGCAAAGCCACATAAAAGTAGCTCCCCCTTTGATGATCAGCTTTCTTTTGCTATCATTATCCTTGTAGCTTGTTGACTATCTATGACCACATACCAAGCACCTTTAAGTATTTCAGGAAATCTGGAACAAGGCCACTATATTGAGGCATCTAGTGTAGGTAAAGCTTACTGATTATCCTACTGTTAATCTATGGTATTTGCCCTGGGAAGTAAAGAATGTTTATCCTTCAGATTGTTTCATTGTAATCATCATGACTGCTACAATTTTTTGTACATAAAAAAGTTCTTTATTTTTCTGCAAAACATCTTTCCATAAAATATTAATCTTGCTTATTCATTTCAGGGACTGAAAAAACTTGGTTTGTCTATAGAATCATCCTATCTTAGTATCCAGAAATTAGTGGCTCGTCTTCAAAAGTACGTATATCTGTCTTTTTATTTATTTTGTATTTTTTTTCTTATTTAATCTTTTTTTCTTTTTTTAGAATGTTTACTATTGATTTTTATAAATTTCTAAATTTAAAAAAATTTAGTATTTTTCAATTTTTTTGTTTTTTTTTCTTTTATCATAAATACACGTTATCAAGTTATTAATAAATAATATTTTGCATTACATTGTTTCAGATATATGTCTTGTGTATATTATTTTTGAATTGATTGTTTCCTTAGCACATACTAGCTTAAAATGTTTGTGGTTGGGTAGAGGGCACATGTTGAAAAATTAAGAAACACTAGTTTTTATTTATTTATTTTTTCTTTTATTTGAGATTTCAAATTAATTATTTTTAACAATAACATTTTCTTTGTGGTGTTTTGTATTTGCCAGATAAATTTCTTTTGTGTTGCAGTCACCATTTTGAAAAGAGTCCCTTAAGTACAAATGCCCAACTTAGTTATTTAACAAATGCCTCCATGTTTTGCTAAAAGGTGACCATTTTTCAAATTTCTCGGGATTGTGTATTATGGGATGTTCCAGAACTAAAGGTTTCCCCTCTGAGTTTTCTCTAAATAGACTCTTCCCAAGTATTATATAAATTGAGTAGATAACATTAAGAATTTCTGCTGCTTGAACATACATGCAATGCTTATACAAAATATTTGTATTTGTTTTAGAGTTGGTCAATTTGGCAATTTATATTTTGGTATCAATTTCCATTTCTTTTTCCTTTTTGCCGTGCTTTTCAATTCTGTTTTTTGATTTTTAATTTAGTATTTTTGTTTTCTAAGGAAGCCATTCATTTTCTTGTTTAATGATAGCATTTCCAGTCGATAACTGATTTTGTTGGAAATTGATAAATTTGAAACTTAGTCTGTTCAACACGCAATTTCTTATGTATTTCTGACCCAGTCTTAAAAATATTCATATGGCTGGAAAGAAAATAAAATAATGTTTCTAAATATGTAATTTCTATGTGTTTTTATTCATTGAGTTATTTTTTTTACAGAGTTAAAACAGAATTTTGCTTTGAACAGCTGAAAATATGAATTATAATTTCTTTTTTTTTCTCCCCCGAGACTAAATTTTACATGTTACTTTTTTACGTTGTTTTGTTTTGCAAAATCAAAGTTACTAATCTTCATGAATATTCTTGAAATTGTACACTCTATTAGAAAACACCTTAAGCTACAACCAAGAAGATGCTCATTTCTTCTCTGACCTGTGAAAGTGAATTCCTTAAAAAATTATAAAGTAAGGAAAAGAAAAGAAAAGAACACCTGATATTAATAAATATTTGCTAAAAGAACTTTCAAATTACTGAAACTACTGTCTGACACTGATGCACACTTGTTTTCAAACGATTATTTTATTTAGAGGCAAAGAATTCTCTCATTTATATCTAGAAATGCTGATAATAATTTGTATTTTCTTTACACTTATGGCCTAGCATAGAAAATAAGTGTGTATTATATTAAAGCATGAAAAATTTTTTTAAATATTTTTAAATTTTTTTAAACATTCATCGAAAAATTGTTTAAAACAAAACGAAAGCTTTTAATTTAATTTCTAAAATGTGTATATTTCCAAATCTGCGAGTACTACCTATTTTTTTAGATACACATTTTAAAACTGAAATTAAAGACTACTTTAATAATTTAACATATAATCTTAAGTGTATTTGCTATATAAAACCATGAAGATATTTGTAAAATGAATTAATTTTCCTTGTTCAGAAAAATTTTATAGGCAGAACACTCTCCAAACACTAGTGACTAGAAAATAATTTTTACTTTAGGTTTTAAAGAAAAAATAACTTGCAGTTTTGAAAATTGACACATTTTAAAACTGGGATTAAAAGTAACTTAATTTTTTAATATCTAATTTTAGGTATATTCACTTGATAGAAATATAATTTTATTTGTAGAAATCAAACAATTTCACACTAGAGACTAATATCTGGAAATATACACATTTTAAAAGTGAAATTAAGAACTATTTTAATTATTTTTAATATCTAATTCAGGTGCATTCCTGAAATAAAAATCAAATTTATTTATAAAAAAATCTTTGTTCATTTTTCTTGTTTACAACTTATTTTGTGATTAGCATACTGGCTTACTAGAAAACAATTACCCTTAGAAAAAATTTGATTTCATAAAATTTATCATTAAGATGAAACTGGTAATTACATTTTTATTTTTACTCGCTATTTTGTTCTTAACTTAATTTTACCACGAGAAGTTTTTTTTTTTAAATTGAAACAAATAAATTTCAGACATCATGTATTTTCCTTTTTTCTGTTTGAAAATATTCAATTTCCAAGTGTCATATCAATTGCGTTTCCTTTCTTGTTTTCATTTTTTTTGTAAAGAAATAGATTCCACATTTATTTCTTAAAACTAGTCATGTAAATGTTTTTTAACATATTCTTGTTCAAACTTTTTCTATTACATTGGTATAAATGTTGATAAAATTTATTTATTATAGTCTTTTTCAATAGTGTTTCTTTGGATATAGTCACTCAGTAGTGATAGCACTAAAACAACAAGTTTGGTTTTGTAAAAAATTTTGATGCCGTTTCACAGTTTGAAGATGAAATTGGAAAAAGGTTTTTTTTTTTGGTTTTTTTTTGTTTTGTTAAACTGCCCATTTCTGATTTCTTTAAATTTTATTCATCAACTCAAACAATAGAAGATATTTAAGTTTTAAGATATGCAAGGCTATATGATAACCAAACTGACAATGAGTTGTAACAGCTTTAAAATTCTACAGTTGCCTCAGCAGGAAAGCCATTCTAGGAGAATGATTTGTCCAAATTTATTACGGATCGATTTTCTTTGACTAGTTATCCAATTCTGTTTCAACAATTCAAACTGGGGGATTCAGATTACAGATTCGCAAATTCTATCCAGCAATGCAAGTAGTGGGTGAAAGAGACATGGGTGTATATTTGTTGTAAAGATTTTTGTGACTTGGCATGTATTTCTGTTATTTTTTTTTTTTCAGTGTTGGAGTGTCCATTGTGAGCCATTTGAGTGACCTGCATGGAATGTCTATGTGGTATGACCGATTTGGAGTGGTTGGGTTAACCGAAAAGAGTTTGCATGAAGCAGTTATGGCTGCTGGAACCTTCATGTTGAAAGCCAGCGAATTACATCAGTAAGTTTCCTTTTCATTCTTTGTTTTTAATAAATTTATATATTTAAGAGTTTTGGAAGATAAAATGGTAATGTACAGGGTGGGGCATAAATACTGTTACAAAATAAAACTCATATTTATCCCAACAAAAAAAATGTATTTAACGACCCAATTACAGAAAATGAACAGCAAACACTTAAGGAACAATAAGGGATAACTTTTATTCAAAATGTTTCCTTCGAGCCTTCACTATACTACCAAGTCTTTTTGGGAAGTCATCTATAGCAGCACGCACACCATCTAAGGGTATTTTATCCCTGCATTTGATTAATTTTTTTCTTAAGAGCTTTGATATTTTGGCAAGAAGTAGAGCAGGCTTCGCTCTCCAGAATTGACCACAAAGAATAATCAAGAGGGTTAAGATCAGGTGATGAGGGAGGCCGTTCTTCTTTGCTGGTCCAGGATGGGTGGTTGTCTCTACACGACTGCTGTGTTACTCGTGCCGTGTGGCTCGTCGCCCCGTCTTGTTGGAAAGTTCAAACTTCATCCCCATACACAGAATTACACCATGGTATCAGTGCACCTTCCAGAATGCCCTCAATGTAACGTTCTTTGTTTATCTTGACCCCTTGATGGACAAAAACAAGTGGACATTTCCCTCTTTCAGAAATGGCTGCCCAGACCATCACTGATGCTGGTTTTTGCGTTTTGAAAACATTTCCTGCATTACCAGGAATTGCCTCAAGACTTGCTGCTAGGATTCTATCATTTTGTGACTGTTGAACCGAGAATAAGTTTTCATCTGTGAAGATGATCTTACAGAGCGTGCCATCTCTAATACGGTTCAACAACAATCAATTTCTGGTGAGTCTCTTTTCAATTGCAGGTGCAGAGAGAAGCTGTCTCTTTTGGAGCTTCTAGGGTGACATCTGTAGGTCACTTCGACATATTCTCCGCATAGTCCTTGGCGATGTTTGTGCTTCTTTTGCCATTTTTCTCATAGATCTTTTTGGATTTTGCCTGATTTTTTTCCCCTCACATTTTTGATGAGTTTAGGTGTTCTGGAGATGTGGGGATGGCCTGATCGTTGTCTATCTTTGACCGACGAAGTTTCCAGGTAACAATCAATCGTCCTTTTTATCAACATTCTGTTGGTTTTGAGGATTTTCCCTAACTTGAATATTTCTGGTGGAGGCAGGCCCTTCTCATGCTACTCTATGATGAATTTCCTCTTCAACTCAACAGACATTGCTGCAAAATTGAAATATTTAGTTTCTGAAAAATAAGAAATCATATAATAAACTATCATATAATTTAAATAAATTAGGAAATTTATTTAAATATCTTTATAAAAAATAGTTTTGAACTTTTGTAACAGTATTTATGCCCCACCCTGTATAATACAAGCTTTACACACTAACAGATTGACCCGCTTGTCTTTCATGATTGAACTTTTCTTGTGTATCTTAACATGATTTTTTTTTTTCAAATTTGTTCACTTCCTGTAAAAATATCACTGTAAGAAAGATGCAGCAATAAATCTTTTTACACGATTTATATTGTTTGGACTCTTTTGCTCATTTTTATTGCCATATTTCCAATGTTTTGGCCTCCGTATGCTCCAACCTTCTTCAGTTGATATAGATTGGAATTTCATACCAAACCCTTTCTCTAAGTGGGCAGATTAATTCCACGTGCCATGCCTTTTTTTTTTCCTTGGATCTCTCAGTTTGTAAGTTTCTGCAAGTTTTGGTTCCCTCTGCTGTGGTAGAAATGTTCAGTTGTGTTTTCAGTTGTCGTCTCAAGTTTGGTAAGTTGATTCAAAATGGTGGCACACTTAATGCTTTCACTGCTGTGCATGTTATTTCTCTTTTTTCTCTCTTCACTTACCTGATCTCGCAGTTTTATTTTTCTTTTGTTGACCATTTGGCATTTGTCTCATTCCTACTGTTTCTGCCACAGCGCCCTGCCGTCTTAGCCATTTTTTTCACTGTTGTCCATCTTGTTTTGTGCATGCAGGTAAGGTGTCGTCGTTCATTTGTTCATTCATTCGTTCACTTGCTCTTGCCTGTTCCACTCTGCTTGTTGTCATTGCCATTGTTTTTGCCTGAGTCAGCTTCATATGGAGGAGAGCACTTATCTTCACAAGTGCCCACATTGAATGGAAGGCTTCTAGGGATCATTGTTTGACTCTCTTCTCTAGGAAAAAATGCACCAACCAACGCAAAACACTGGGGAGGAAATAGAATCTTTCTATTCCATACTGGACAATGTCAAGGCGCAGTGTAAAACACAAGAAATTAGAATTATGAAAGACCTGAATGCCAAAGTAGGCAAGGATGGTACTAATGACTAGGTAATACCCAACACCTGGTTTCAAGAACACCCAAGACAATTATGGACATGGAGAAGCCCAGGAGGTGACATGATAAATAGGAAATTAAGAAATGCAGTTGTTTATTGCAAAACTTATCCCAAGTGCTGACTGCAAACAACTACCTCCTGGTTATATGTAAACTAAAGTTGAAACTTTGGGGGTTAGAGAAGCCTAGTGCATCACCCAGACTTCAATACAACAGAACGCTCTCAATCTGCTGAAAAGATACGTGGACAGTGTGAAAAACAAAACAAAAAAACAGGAAACAAACTGGAAAGGGAAATTTGAAATGGGTTGTACTAAAGGAAGCGTTAGTGTCATCAGCAAATCACATTGTCTCAAAGGAAAACGGGAAAAAATGTGGGGATCACAGATGAGTCTTGATATGATGCAAAATAGACGGAAAGCAATGCCAAGATATGAAATAAAATACAGAAAACTAACACACAAAATAATGAATGAATTGCAGAAATTAATTACATTGTGGGTCAAATGATGCCAGCCAATAACATATATCTAAAAATAATAAATGCAAATGAAATCTGCCCTTTTACAATAAAAATAATAATACTGCATAAGGTCATCAGAAAAGAAAACTACATATAAAATGTAGAAAAGGAAAAAATACTTCTGAATAGTTTTCAAAGAATTGGTACAATTTTTGAAGTAAAGTTTGTGGTATTAGATTGGCAACAAGATCTCATCAATTCACTGTTGAATTGGCAAGATGTAACTCTAAGTTCTTTGATAAGTTTCTTTTTTTTTTTTTTTTTTTTTATAAATCATATCACCCCAAGCAAGGCAGTAACGCCACTGATGTGCAGGGGGCTACATATGAGTGAAAAGATTGGAAAAGAGAAAGCCGGAAACCACATCCTAAACAGGGAACAAGGGATGAGCCTCTTAACCTGTTCAATAGACGTGGGTGGAGTATGAACCGGGCAATAGATAGATCTATCTACTCCAATTCTGACACATAGACACTGGCAGCCTAGGACAATCCTGACTCTCGAAGATTTCCATCCAATCAGTGTTTACATAAATAAATCAATATTTATCAATCTAGCTTGAAATGAGAATCTTGAGGAATCTGAGGAAATGCTGCTCACCTGCTTCGTGACCCTCTTGTGCTTTGGTGTAGATGTGACCATGATCCACAAGATTCTTTGTTAGGGCAGAACAAACCATGTGAAAGTATTTTTTATTTAGTAAAAAAAAGACCCAGCGAAAAAAATAGTCTAAATAAATGTTTGAGGTAACATTTAATTTATATTGGCACATAACAAAGACAGATGACACAGGCCAAATTTAAGAACAAACAACAAATTTATTGTTAATAATGAATGAATTACACAAATTAGGTGCATTGTGTGCTAAATGATGGCTGATAACATATATGTAAAAATAATCAATGCCAATGAAATCTGCCCTTTTACAATAAAAATAATAATACTGCATAAGGTCATCATAAAAGAAAACTACATATAAAATGTAAAAAAGGGGAAAATACTTCTGAATAGTTTTCAAAGAATGGTACAATTTTTGAAGTAAAGTTTGTGTTAACAGCAAATATTAGAACAATCACACCAGCCAAAGACTTTTCCTTGATATTGGAGTGACTTTGATGTTTCTTTCAATTCTCATATGGTAGTTGTCAAATTTCTTCAGTATGTTTTTACTTTCTGGACTGGAACAACCTGAGTTCTGGCTGCAGATTATTGTTGACTCTTTGAATTAAATCCAAGCCCTCCTTTTATAGCCTCTAGGTAGGCTCCAAATTTATTTCTCACAAATCAAAATATACCAAAAATAGTTTTGAAATTAAAAAAATTAAGCAAGTGCCTAAGGCACGGTCTCCTCTCTCTCTAAAAAAAAACGATGACACATGCTTAAGCTTAAATTTCTTATACCACAAGATATAGGAAGTTTTGGAGAGCCATGATCACCCTTGTCCTGAAGGGATGTGACGCACAAAAGAAGTGGAAAGGTTATTAAATGGACAGTTGACAATTTCTGTCAACCTTTGTATGTCTTTTTTTTTTGTTTTTTTGTTTTTTTATACTTTCAGTTAAACTAACTTTCCAATACTTATCATTCATTTCTTTTTAACTTTATTTTTTTAGTTGTAAAATTGAATTGACACTCAAAAATATGGGTCAAATATTCTGCCTTTTTCTTTTTAGGGTGATTGACAGAAGCATCAAGAGTTTGAAAGCATTTTTCAGATGGCTTTATGTTGGTAAGAGGAAACTTTATCTTTTTTACATTTCACTTTTTAACTTATTTGACAATCAATAAGTAAAATGTCAATTAAAAAAGGTCGATATTAATTGAGGTGTTAGCTGCAGTGTTACAAAAGCAATATCAATTATTTACGGGCAATTGTTTTAATAGATTTCTTCACTATAAGTATTTAAAACTTTTAAGCAGATTTCATGTGGCCTATAAATTTTGGATATGAAGGGCTGTTTTTTATTTTTTTTACAAAGACTGGAAACTGAGGAGTGCTGACTCCCCACCCCCCTACAGTAGGTAACAAGTTTATCTCATAGGCTGATTGATTAATAGAACAAGTTTGGCCCTCACAAGATTGTGACCCTCGTTATAACAACATTAACTTAATCTTTAAAATTTTAATCACTTGGTAAAACATTGAACTGTATCTGCCCTTGAATGAATTGTCTCCCTTTAGCTTGACTACACTTGATGACGTCATATTTGAGTAGAGAGGCCTTCTTATAGTGATGGTCTTATGCCAATCTAAGAAAATAGTTATTTATTAGTTTCTCTAATACTTTCATTATAAATTTTTCTTGTTAGGTTAATGATTAATAAGCCGAATTTTTAAAATTATTCTGTCTGAGAAATAAATTCTCTGAAATTGTGGCTGTGTGTCAAACTGACCTCAACAAATGATAAATTGGGTCAAATCACACTGAAGTCACTAATTTAAACATAGTGGCAAACCTGACCAGAATTTGAACAGGTGATGTGTTAAGAATGTTGTGAAAATTAAATCTAATTCTACAATCTGATTATTTATTCACATTTGTTAAAAAAATATTTTTTATGTTTATGGAATGAAGATGGTTATGTAATTCTTATTTCTAGTTCAGTAATGAAGATGAATTTTGAATGGAAAGATTTTTCTTATCAAAGTATGATTTAGCATGACATCAAGGAAAGAGAATATATTCATCAGTAAATTTGATTGTTCATTTTTGTTTAGTTTTTTTTTTTGAGTGATCTGGTAATAATGTTTTATGAGGATATATTAATAAATAAAATATAAAATAAATATTATTTAGTCTGAAGAAGTCTTCGGAAAGATGAAACGTATCACATCAATTTTATTTGATTTTGTCATTCAAGTACCTATTTGTCTGATATATGTAGTTTACATATCATATTCTTCTTTACATGTGTGTGTCTCTATATAGATCATTTCATATTAACTTGGCCAAATTTTCAATAGTTTCAATGGGCAACATCTAATTTTTATGAAAATCTGGTATATGGAACCCCCCCACCCCACCGACGAGCGGGGTAGTAAGGGTCCAAGCTATGAGAAAATAGTGTTTTGATTTTTGTTTAGTGGTTCACATGTACAAAAATACATTATGGCAAAAATACCAGTAATATATATAAATTATAATATTATAATCTTATAATAAATTATGGTAAAAATACCAGTAATATATTAAGAATAGTAACATTTTCATAGCAAAATGACAATAAAAATACAAATGAATAAATATTTAATAATTTATATATTTTTTATTTTATATTAATAAAATTAATATATTAATAATATAATATGTAATATTATATTATAATTATATAAATATAATTATAATATAATATTATATATTATATATTTTATTATTTATTTTAATATTAAATAAAATACAAATCAATAAAAATACATTATGGCAAAAATACCAGTAATATATATAAATTATAATATCTTATAATAAATTATGGTAAAAATACCAGTAATATATTAAGAAGCAATGACCAATAGTAACATTTTTATAGCAAAATGACAATACTGCACTAAATTTTTATAGTAAAATTACCATCAATTCATTTTATCTTCAAACTATATATTTTAAACATACCTTTGCCCTGAAAGTATAAAATTATGTACAAAATATCAAGTAGAAACCATAAAATTGAATACAAAATATTTAGATTTTGGCATAAAATAACCCATGGAAGTGTTGATATACCACTAAACAAAAAACAACCAACCAACCAACCCCCACCTATGAGAAATAAGATCTCTTAATCTTAGCTTTGAGTTGAGGAGTTATCACCTCTTGAATTTTGCTGTCAATTTTTGTATTTGAAAATAACATGATTTGCCAAATTTCGGACTTTGTAACTTTGCATTCTTATGAGATACTAAGATGATATTTAGTGGTTCTGTAGTTGGTCTGATATATGAAAAAAAATAGTTATATTTTTTATTTTATTTGTAGTCTGTCGTTTCATAGATATCAGTCAGTTAAGTGCTATACATGATACACGCTTTGGGCGATCATGTCTCAAAGTAGACATAGCTGACTGGGCAGAAGGTTATCCCGCAGTAGATCGCCACTGCTTTCTGCGGGAGACCGGTTGCCAGCCAAGGCTATAGAACACAATCTGTCCTATTATTTGACCTATAACTAGAGGGAAGAGATGGATTAAAACCTTTCCCAAAAGTATTTGTGCATAAGTGAATACCATGAATTCAATTGGAATTTGAACTCAGCTCCCCAATTTGTCATTCTGAGTTGATATCCACTGCACCACAACGCACATCCAATTTATAGATATAGGCTGCTAAAAATGGAAAAAATTAGCATTTTTTTCTACCTATAGAGACTAAACCATTAGCAATAAAATAAAAATAAAGTTGATTATCATCATTTGTTGCCTTGTGAAAAAAAAACTTCCAATATTGGTTTAACAAAAATTGCATAATTCCTAAATGACAAAGATTTGCAACAACTACTGCAAATAAACAAAGCCAGTATTTTTCTAAAGCTTTGCAAGTTGTGTAGCCAGTTGAATTCAGGATTTAAATTTTTCTAAAGTATAAATCCACTCTTTATTCATTGCTACATTAGTAAACCATTAATAGAAAATGATAAAAGCCATAGAAAGATTTTGCTTTAAAATTCTGACTGGGTAAAAAGACCATAGTAATTTTACCCATTTTAGCAGATTATAAATATGAAACAATATCAACTACAAATAAAATATTTTCTTTGTGTATTAGACTACAGAAACATCAAATATCAATTTATCTTGCAAGAATTCAAAGTTATGAAGTGTCAAGTTATCATTTCTCACTGGTAGATACCCTATAAAAATCTGAGATGGTGCTCATGGAAATTTCTAAAAATTTGTTTGAGTTGATATGGAATGACCCATATATATATATATATATATATATATATATATATATATATATATAGATTGTTTAATTACTTAGTTTTTGGTCATAAGATTAGACCAGTGCACATTTGTATTAAAAAGTATTCAATACAATTATATTGTAGAACTTTTGAATATTTTTTATTTGTTAATGAGTTATTACACGACCCAGGTTTCTACCATGAGTCGTGTCTTCAGGCAATTTTCAATAACTGATTTTACTTCTTTTTTTTTTTTTTTTTTTTTTAATGCACAATTTTTAAAATTACAAGAAATTATAATGTTTTTATCCATGGTTGCATGAACCTGATAGGTATTTTTTAGTCCGGTTACACTTAGTCATAATTTCTGTTCTTTCAATCAAGAGTTCATTTTTGTTTCAGAATAATATAATCTAACTTTTCTTCCTGGAACAGTCTACATATTTTTCCATTGTTGTAAGGTTTGCCTGTTTTTACTATACTCCATGTCTGAGTCTTTTCCATATTTTGATTTCAATTTCCACACATGGCTAGTCAATTTTGTACAGTTTTTTAAGTTTCCTATTTTGAATGTAGACTTGTGATTGAACCACCTGGTTTTGAAGGTGCCTTTGGTTGATCCCAAATATATTTTATTTTGGTCATTTAAGTCATGTACTTTTGCCTTGTAAATGACTTCTTTTGTATTGCAAAGTCCTTGAAGTGGACATTTATTTTTGTCTCTGCAGTTGCATTCTTTATTAGTGGTCTTGTTTTGTACGATTCTATCTGAATTTCTGGCATTTTGTTTTTTTATGAAACTATCTAAATTGCTAGTACAACTATTACTTAGCTTGATTGTGTTTCTGTTGAAAATTTTGTTTAGTTCTGATCTGTTTGGAAATTTTGTTAAGTTCTGATCCTTTTGGAAAGTGTCTATCTATCAGTTTAAAAAAAAAAACAGTAAATGGTAAAATAAGTTATTGAAAATCGCCTGAAGACACCCCTCATGGTAAAAAACTGGGTCATGGAAAATATAAATATATATATTTTGATTAATAAATCATTTTAAACCATGAAAGGGCATCAGAAAACCATACCATTGAAAAAAAAAAAAATTAATATTTCTTGTGTTTTATATCAATTGTTTTTTTATTTATTTTATAGTTATTTTGAGGCTTGGAGGTGACCAACCACCAGCCCAGGAAACGAGCAAGGTAAACCAAAAAAATGACGTTGTCATCTAAAACAATCTCAAAAAACAAAAAACTAGAAAAATGACTCAAATTAAGTATCATCAATATAGATAAATAAACCGAAAGTTCTTTTCTTATTTCAAAACTAAATTTACATATTTCATTATTTAAAACAAAAAAAATCTAATATAGCTAAACACTAAACAATATGGCTTTCACTTCTCTATGTAACACCTGCAATGCATTAATGGTTATTAGTGAATTTGTCTATCAAACTTTAGATGAAAACAGCAAGGCTGTAGTGGTAAATATTTCAAAGATGTTTGACAGGGATTGGCATTCTGGCCTTCTTCACAAATTGAATGATTATGATGTTGCTAGCTGAATATTGGACATTGTGTTGAATAACCAGTTCTAGATCTTTTCTCATTAGTGTGTATGGGGGGTGGGAGTCACCCCAGGGTTTTATTTTCATCAACAACCTTCCTGATATCAGTTATCAATTTGGTATTTATGTTGATAACACTATATTTGTTTTAATTGTATGTTTGATATGTCTTAGTAGTATGTTCAACAAAGTAAAACTGACATCTGCTCTCAAATATGACCTCCAATCAGTTGTTAACTGAGGCAAGAAATGGCTTGTAAATTTTAGTGCCTCCAAAACAAAAATTCTATCTTTTAGTCATCATATTGAACTATTTTTGCCTTTCCTCAGCCTCATTGATTCTGATCTCCAGGGGAAGTAACTCATTTCACTTTTTTGGTTTCACGTTTTTAACTGACATGAAGTGGAGTGATTCTATTGAATCAGTTGCTGTGTCTGCTGGTAGGAAAGTTGACTCTCACTGTGTCATGCCAGGGAATTCTTTTCAACAGAACCCTTCTTGCACATTTATAAGTTTGCCATTCATCTAATTTCAGTTGTGTTGAATATTGCTGCCATAATTATTCTGATCCTTGTGCTAAAAATCTGGATTGCTTAACAAAATCCAAAGAAGTCTGTAGTATTATCAATTCTGACCTGGGAACTCAAAACCAGTCACTTTCCTATTGCTGTAACTTGGCGTATCTCTGTCTTACCCTGGGTACCTCAGTTGCATAAATTGAGGGCATATTACTAGATTGTGATATTGGCTCGGAAGTTTGAATTCCTGTTGAATTTATTGCATTCACTTGTGCGCAAATATTTTTGGGAAAAGTATTAATTCAGCTATGGGTTAAATAGCAGGATAGTTTGGGTTCTATACTTTTGGTTGGCAACCATTCTACTGTAGAAAGAAATGACAGCCTACTGCGGGAAAAATATTCTGCCCAGTCAGTCATGTCTTTTTTGAGGCATGATCGCCGAAGCGTGTATTATGTATGGTACTTGACTGACTGACTAGATTGGCAAGTAGGTCTCACCATTTTACTGTTGGAATTGCTCGATATTCTAATAGTTTCTTGTACTTCTCATCTATGAAATTCTGCTGTGGCCTTTTTGCTTCCCTGCCACCTATGATGTTCAGAAATTTAACTGCAATATCAATCGTCATGTTTTATCTTTCTGAATCTTGTTCTTTGATTGTAATTTTTCCCCCCACTAACCCCTTGCATCTTAGTGGCTTTATCACCTTGTTTGGGGGTGAAAAAAATCCAATAAATTGGATGTGTAGAAATTTTGTGAGTCTTGACGCTTGTATTTGTAATTTCTCATTCTCTCTCTTATCCTTTCCAATCACTGTTGCCTGTCCAGGGTATCTGTTATATAATTATAAATTAGTTTTATATATGGAAAAAAAAAAAAAAGAATAGGGAATACACAAATATTATTGTCTTTCTTATGTTTTTTTTAATTTTTATTTTTTATTTTTTTTGTCCTTTCTTTAAGAACTTTAATCCATCACAGTTTTCAATCTTTTCCATTGTAACATTTCAATCTAACCAGCAAGCCTTTCTTTTCTTGAAATTTATTTCACTCACTTCTGTGAATTTATATTCTTCATCTGTTTTTTTTTGCATTTTTCTCTACCTTTTTTTTTTTTCATACCTTGTTTTACCTTTGATTTTTTTAAATGTTGGTTAGAAATTAATTAAAATGACTGGAAGATACTATGGTCTGATCATGTAATGGCTAACAAGCAAAATAATAGTAGCAATGATATAGTATTTGAATTTACTTAAAGAGAAATAAAGGACTTTTGTTTATTGTGTGTATGCATTATATATATATATATATATATATATATATATATAAATAAAATCTAATATCTTTTACTGACTGAAGATTTTGTGGCAGAAATATTACCATCAATGACTTGTTGATTGGGCATGAAACAGACTGTCACCACTGGGTGTTGACTTCAATGTCCACTTTTATTTATATATATATATATATACAAAATGATTCTACTTTCCTACAATTCAATTTTTACCCATCAGTATCTGAGAGCCTCTTCCATCTTGCCCTGGAAGTTGCAGAATTTTATTTGGACATTTCCAAAGAGGAAATCAAAATAGTCTTGAACTGCAGAAAAATCAGTTCTTATCCATGGCAACAAACAATGGACTAAAAACTCAATGGATAATTTTGATTTATCTATGGGAGCTCTAGATTCTGCATAGTCTTCATACTTAGTCAGATTATTTTTCCTGTACAACCTCACAATGTATAAAGAAATCAACATAAAGAATATAGGACTTTATAGAGATGACAGGCTCATGATAGTAAATAAATCCACTGAAGGCAAGGTTGATAGACTTTGCAAATTAATTCATAGAGTTTTTAAATCTTTTGGTCTCAGTGTAGTAATTAACCCTAATATAAAACAAGTTGACTTCTTAGACATAACATTAGACTTAGTTTCTAACACCTTTCAACCTAACATGAAAAATAACGCTAACCCAATCTATATAAACCCCAACTCTAATCACCCACCATCCGTTATCAAACATATTCCATCATCAATTGAACGCTGCATAAGTGTACACTCCTCAAATAAAGAAATATTTGATAAGCACAAAACAATTTATGATAAAATTCTTAGAGACAGTGATTATCAATCTTTTGAGATCAAATTTGTGGAAAATTTAGTCGCTCAAAAAGGAAGAATAGAAACAGGAAAAATCATATGGTATAACGCTCCATTTAATCAGTTAATTTTAAAATGGAACCTAAATTTCTTAAGTTAATAGATAAACATTTCTCCAAAAATAATCCTTTAAACAAAATTTTCAATTGGAATACAATAAAACTCAGTTATAGTTGCTCCAACAATTTAGAAAAAATAATTACATAAGAATAAAATATTGAAATCATACAACAAAAATAACTTTAACACTCATGTCAGTTTGTCTCAATAATAACTTTTGTAATTGTAGAAACCGAACCAATGTCCACTACTTAATAAATGCTTAACAAAATTCCTGGTATATATGTGTTTGATTTCATCTATGGAGAATCCTAAGGATGCTAAAATTTATATCAAAAACACTATGAACATTTTTAAAAAGTGCTTTTACAATCACCTCTCACCTCTCACCCTTCAACAACAAGGACAAACAAAATATGACATCACTTTCTAAATATTTTTGGAAGTTAAAAAATGAAAATAAGACACCTAAAGTTAAATGGAAAATCCTCAAGCAGGCTAGAACATCCAGATCGGTGAAGGAACCATGTTTCCTTTGTTTGCAAGAAAAATGGAAATCATTAAATACATGAGGAGTGACATATTACTAAACCAGAAGCATGAAACCACAGTAGATTGCAAACACATTAACAAACTAACCTTACTATCATGCTAAAATGACTAAATCTAAAGTTCGGATCTCTAGAAACGATAAACCTCTATAGTAGTAATCTCAGTACCACGATATTCACTTTTAACTGTATGATCTCTCCCCTTATAAATTTTTACCTCTAATTTTACCTTTGTTTCATACAAATTGTGATCTAATTAAGGTTTTCTAAAAAAAAATTTTTCCTTAAATTTTAAATTAAGTTTAAATATAAAAAGACCTCCTTTAATAACTTCTAAGCCTATGTATAGGATTTCACAATCCTTCCAAGAAACACTCAAGAATTTGTAGCCCTATACTTCACTAATACAGATATATTTATTCACTACCAATTCCTATCTCTTCTTAGCCCGTCGTCTCCTACTCCCTCCCACCCATGTACATTTTTTGACTTTTTCCTCTTTGTTAAACCCAAAGGCCTGGTCATAAAAGGCTGTAAAGGACCAGACCTTATCTTCCACAGTTAAAACAGTCTCTAAACTTTTCAACATGTCCATTAACCACCTTTCTTTTTCTCCCCCATTTTCATCTCCTTGTTCAAATTCTAATTTCAACTCCCAATTCAGATTTCTCAATTTCTCTACCCCACCTTACCTCTCACACAAAATTTACCAATATAAGAAAAAGAATTGTTCATTTCCCTGATGATACATTGTCCTTCCATGTCAATACAAAATGTACACTTTGTAGTAGATTATAATTTGTACATGTTCTAAACTATAATAAATATATGTGTTGGGTTGCCCCCCCCCCAATTTTTTCCAGTCTATTAAGCAAAATCACTTACTACTGAATCTTCAATCTTCCTGTGTTTTTTTGCTTTTCTATGTTTTCTTTCATTGACTTTCATCTATTTTCATTTCAGATGACACAGCATGATTTCAATTTTGTTGCTGAGTTCATCAGAGATAATTTTGATCAATTAACACTTGTAAGTTTTTCTTATTTATTTTTGAAAATTATATATATATATATATATATATAGTAATTATTATTATTATAATAATAGCATACTGCAACTCAATAGGTATGAAGTTTCAGTGTTAAAACAGCATGATCAGGCAGTAAAATGTGATTAATTTACTTGAGAATATATATAGATAAGGAGATTTAAAAAAAAAAATAAGATAATACTAAATAAATAAAAACATAAGAGTAAAGAGGTCATCCAATGAGATGAATCAAGTGGGGTGGGAGGTTATAACATTTTAAAGAATTGTGTGTGTATGACTCATAGACAGCAGTGTTTCAATGTTTCGCCACTGAAAGCCAGGCATGTCAAAAATTTTAACTGGAAAAAGGAGAAAAAGATAGAAGAGAAAGAAGAGGGAAAAACTAGCAAAGAAAAATCAAAACGTTGGAAAAGATAAAATAAATCAAAACCAACATAAAAGATAAGAATAATGTAAAAAATTAAAATATAAAAATAAAATTTTAAGGTGATTTGCAAAAAAATTGCCAGCTCAAACTAATTTATAAATATATAAATAAATAAGTTATAAAAAGAGCAAATAGTGAATATATTGAAATAATTTCAGATATATTTAAGGGTATGGAAGATTCTCTGGTGGCAAAAATTAGTGATTTGATTACGTTGGTTCAGTAAGTGTTTGGGAATTTTATTATATGGATTTTTTTCTTATAAGCAAAGGAAATATTTCATGTAATGATTGACATGTTCTAACATTAGTTAATATTTTTCATTTAACTGTAAGAGTTTTATTTGCATCTTTGATGGCCAGTAGTATTTAGAGAGAGAAGTAGAACCACTATATACTTTATTATTGAAAGATAAATTATGCTGGTAAAATTGAGACTTAAAATTAATTTTAGTACATCAGATATAATGTTTGGTAAGATTAGGATTTTCAGTAGTTGAGATAGTAGCTTGGGAAACAATGGTATCTGTAAGGCATTTATTTTGCAAAGGGCATGTTAGGGCTATGACAATTGCAGGAACTTGTGTTGTTGTTATTATTTATGGTAAGTTGGTTATGATTAACATCATAATGTTGTTTTAGGATGTTATTATTTTGTTTTTTTATTATATGAAGATTATCAGTGCAGCTATAACTAAGTTTCAGTGTATTTTTTATTGAAAATTTTGCTAAGGGGATTGTTAACTGGGAAGTGTTTTTGAACTAGATTAAGGAATTTATTGCTTAACTTGGTACTAACCATTTGGTTAAATGTTGGTGCGTACCAAATTATTTTCTTCCTATTTCAATTATGTTTGGTATTATGATTAATTTGTTTATATTTAATATGCTTGCAATTATAACTGCTGTATTATAGTAATGGCTGTGCTGATAGAAAATGTCTTCAGTAGAGGAATTATTGTTAATTCTGTGTTCAACTGAATGTGGGTATATGTTTAATAATAGATGGTGGGTGATTTGATTTAGGATGTATGTATGTAGGATTAGGGTTATGTTTTACATATGGTGAGTAAGTACTGTTAATTAAGTCAAGTGTAACACCTAGAAAGTCTACTTTTTGAAGTTGGTATTTACTATTACTTTAAGATTAAAGTTCTCCAGAATTCTATGTATGTATTTACAGATCTATCTACTTTTGAGTTTATGAAATTATGGATGATCATGAGACCATCGTCTCTATACAATCCAATATCTTTTATATCGACATCACGATGAGACGTGAAATTCTACAAAATGAAAAGACCCACAAAATCTGATGATTCTGCAGAAATCTTTATGCTCTACTTTTGTATTGAGCAGTTTTTAAAAGTAAATATCTAACTGTGGAGTGTACATTCATTAGTAACCATAACTTTATATATATATATATATATATATGTGTGTGTGTATCTATATTGTTTTGGGTTGCATAACATAAAGCATGAAGAACTGTATTAGCCCCAAAAAGGCATGGAAAGTTGAAATTAAATTTACAAATTAAAACAATTTATTTACATATATTACAAATAGGGTTTCCAATAAAAACTGGGTAGAAGCTTAAAACAGCGTAAGTTCTAGTAAGTACAATTTAAACGAGAAAGCCCCCAACTATTAGCAGTTAATATTTGATAAAGTAAGTGGGTGAGGGGAAAATCTGCTTTAGTTAAAGGGATGAGGTGAGAGATATATGTTGTGCAGACACTGAAAATGAATTGTTTACTGCTAATAATTATAATAATAATAATTCTAAATTACTATTATAGTTTAGTCAACAAAATCAATATAAAGAAGAAGCAGTATTTACTGAGGACCGTTTCTGTTCAGGGTCTTTTGTGTAATAGATTCTTTTGGCTGAGCATTTGTTCTGAATCTAAACGAGCCAGAGTTGACCTCAATTTGCATGCTGCTGTGGTTTCGGGCAACAACAACTGAAAACAACTGACTAATCTATTCAGACTCCCATTTATTTATATATATATATATATATATGTTTTTTAGATGCTCTAGAACCGTGTAGAACACTTTTTCTCTATCACTAAATCTAAAGGGTCTGGTGAATAAACTTGTGACTTCACATATAGGGATTTGTTTGCTTTTCTGATGGCCAAGGTATCATGTATAAATAGATAGGTCAGAGGGTTTATGTGTGTGAGGTTGGGTTTTTTTACTCACACGTTAAATATTCTTCTAGCGCCTTCTTTATCTGTGAGGAATTTGAAATTGTTTTCTCGGGTCATCTAGGTCTTTATTGTTTTGGGGATACTATTAGAATTTGGTGTGTGTATGTGTGTTTGTGAGAGAGCTTTTTTTTTAATTTTGTGTGTATGTTAGTTGAGGGAAGGCTTGTATTTTTTTATAAATATTTCTTCCTGCATTATGAGTGTGTCATAATGTGCAATTTGGTAGATAGGTATTACTCTGAATTTACCTCCACTGCATTCGTGTAAATGTTGGGAGGCATATAATTTCCTGTTGTTAGCTAATTTGATATTACTTCTGTGCAGGGCCTCTCTATTGTTCAGGCATTGTGTCACCCCCACATACATTTTTGCATATTTATCATATTTTAGAGCGTAAACTACATTTTCGAGTTGCAGCTCAGATCAGTTTTTATTTCGAATGTGTTTTCGAACTTGAAGCATTTTTCTTCTATTATTATGTTGCATACCTCACATTTTTTTTGTTGCATTTTGTGCCCCAAAGTGTTGTTTAAATTTTGATGAGGTTAGGATGTCTTAAAATTTTGGTCTGGTGTTTGCTATTAATTATTTTAGTTGTTTTTTTAAGATTTCCTTTATTTTTTCATTATTGTTGAGTAATTCTATGTGTGTTTTGATCTTTGTGAATAATCCTGGATTGTTTCTGTTGTGTGTGGAATTTTATGCTAGAATGTTTTCTTCTTTTTCATGTTTTTTTGTTGCTTTTTTGGATTCTGGAGCGATTTTAATGGTATTTTTTCTGCCAGTTGGAAACCCTTGTTTATTGGTTGGGTGGGGTATCCTCTTATTTGTAATGTTTTTTGTAGGTCCTCTAGGCATATTTTATGAAGGGTTTCGTCAACTACTATTGTGCAAATTCGTTGTCCATCCCCTACTCTCTAGCATGACCTATCTATTTATGCACGATACCTTGGCCATCAGGAAAGCAAATGGATCCCTATATGCGAAGTCACAAGTTTATTCGCCTGAAGAGAGTCAACTTTAGACTCAGAACATGTGTAGTTTCACAAATGTCATAATGGACACTTAATGTATCATACAAGAAGCAAGTAATATAAATAATAATAACAATAAATCTACACTTTAAACAAAATGTTCACGGCTTCTCTCACTTTTTATTCTATACCAATTTCTATCGATGGAACAACCCTATTTCTGTTTTTAATATATATATATATATATATATATATATATATATATATGAAGTGTTCAGAAAGTTTTGCTGTGTTTTCCTGACAAATTAGTGACCAATTTGTTTTAATTGAAATAATTTGTGAAAGTCATTTAATTAACATTAAATTATGCTGATAAGAATTTCCTAAATTGCTATCTCATTGAATATTTAGAGAATTTAACCAAATTCAAACAAAATTTTCTTGACATCTTGAATTCTTTTGGTGTAGACTAAAAAAATTTTCCTTTTCTTCAAGTTAACATTTTCTTCTTTCATTTCTTGTCATCCTCCTGAATTTCTGATGAAGGATTCTGAAAATGAAAGACATGGCTCATTTAGGTTTCCATTCCTTTCTCCTTAAAAATGAAATTAAGAGTGGCTATTGTTGCTTGGTCTAACAAACCTCTTAAAGAAGAGATCATTATCTTTGATTAACTTATTCTCTTCTAAAGTTATTTACATGGTTCGAACTGTTGTCCTCATGTTTACAATGTTTCAGTCATCGTATCCTCCGGCCTTCTTCGATCACTGAGGTATATAATTCTCATTCCATGTGCAATGCTGCTTTCAGATGCCATGTAGTTATCTCCCTTTAACTCAACTCTCTAAGTAACCAGATACTGAACTCAACACTTTGGGTCAAGTTACTGGAACAAACCAATGCCTACATCCACTGGACCCTGTGTTCTTGAAGACATCAGTGTATAATAAAGATTAAATGTAAATAATAAATGTAAATCCTACCTTATCTCAGAAGTATAGGCAAATGCTTTGTCTTCATTTTTGATGTTGTGGTCACAACATTTTGGCCATTATGTCCTCTGACCTTCATTAGGTGCTTTGTTAATCTGAGTAACCTTCCAGGCACTAAATTCATGTACCAAAATTTCAATCCACCAGGTTTGTGTAACAATGCTCTTGGGGACAACTTGAAGTCTTAAGCGTAAAAATAACGAAAAAGGAGTTGGCTTAATACTGGACAAAGAAATGCGTTCTGGGATACTGTCAGTTCTCTGAAAGAGTTCTCCTGGTAAAACTGAAAGGGAGACCGTTCAACATAGCAATTGTAGTTGTCTATGCACCAACAACACAAAACACTGAGGAAGAAATAGAATCTTTTTACTCCACTCTAGACAATGCAAAGGCTCAATGTAAAAGCCAAGAAATTAGAATCATCATAGGAGATTTGAATACCAAAGTAGGCAAGGAGAGGGAAGGTATGACAACTGACAACTTTGGATTAGGAATCTGCAACGAACGAGGAGAAAAAATGGGTCCAATGGTGCACAGCAAATGACCAGGTAATAACTAACACCTGGTTTCAAGAACACCCATGATGTCTATGGACATGGAGAAGCCCAGGAGGCGACACAAAAATCAGATAGACTACATAACTATAAACAAAAGATTCAGAAATGCAGTTGTTCAATGCAAAGCATATCCAGGCGCTGACTGTGGACGTGACCACATCCCAGTCATCTGCAAACTAAAGGTAAAACTCAGGAGACTGAAGAAGCCTAATGCAGCACCAAAACTGAAATACAACACGCTCATGAATGACCTCAACCTACAGAAAAAATACACTAACAGCGTGAAAATCAAATATGAAGAAAAAATTGGAAAAGGTCAATTGAAATAGGGCTCACTCAAGGAAGCAATAGTGACATCAGCAAATAACATTGCCCCAAAAGAAAATCAGGTGCAGAAGAAAAAACAAATGGATGACTGAAGAGATTCTGGACATGATGCAAAGGAAGCAGAGAATGATATCAAGACATGGAATGGAGTACAGGGAACTAAACAAGGAAATAAGGAGAAAATGCAGACAGGCTAAAGAGAAATGGCTCAATGACAAATGTGCAGAAGTAGAGAGACTGAGCAGGCATAATAAAGCAGACATGCATAAAGAAATAAAAGAACTGATAGGAAAAAAAAAATCCTGTTCTTCAACAGGATGTATAAAATCCAAGGATGGAAGAATCATATTGGAGAAAGACGAAACACTCCAACGATGGGAAGAATATATAAAAGACCTTTTCTATGACAAGAGAGAGCAACCGATAATACACAAAGATGTGGACGGACCAGAAATATTAAAATCTGAAGTAGAATCTGCAATAACCAAACTGAATAGAAACAAAGCAGCTGGACCAGATGGCATAGTCATAGAGCTGCTGATAGCCCTGAAAGAATTTGGCATAGAGAAAATTACAGAAATAATAAATGAAATTTATAATAGTAGTGTAATACCAGATGACCTCAGCAAGTCAATCTTCATAGCACTGCCTAAGAAGCCAGGAGCAAAGGAGTGCGAACTCCACAGAACTATCAGTTTAATGAGCCATATAACAAAACTGATTGTCCGAATCCTGAGGAATAGAGCAAGAAGCAGAATCAAGCCAAAGATAGGACAAGAACAGTGCAGTTTTGTCAAGGACACTGGAACAATAAATGCCATATTTATGATTAGGATGCTCTCTGAAAGGGCAATACAAATGAAGATTTACTTGTACTTATGCATTATCGATTATGCAAAGGCATTTTGATGAAATACGCCACAAAGAATTGATGGAGATGCTTGGCAACCTTGACTTTTTTGGGAAAGACCTAAGAGTAATCAAGAATCTCTACTGGCAGCAAACTGCTTGCATACGGACAGGTAATGAATTCAGTAGTTATACAAAGATTGAAAGGAGCGTAAGACAAGGATGTGTCTTTTCACTGGATCTATTCAACTTGTACAGCGAGACTATTCTGAGGACCCTAGAAATTATGCCAGGATTCATCATCGGAGGCCACAATTTAAATAAGGTACGCAAATGATACAGTGCTGATAGCAGACACGGAAAGGAAACTACAAGGCATCCTACAGAAGGTAGCTGAAGAGAGTGACAAAAAAGGACTACAAATAAACTGCAAGAAAACCGAATACATGGTCATCAGCAAAAAGGGCAGCCCAAAATGCCAAATACAGGTGAGGGACACTAAAATCAAGCAGGTACAAAAATTTAAATACCTGGGAAGTGTTCTAACAGAACATGGAAAGTGTGACACAGAGATCCAAAGGCGAATTAGCATGGCGAAGGAAGCATTCCAGAAGTTGAGTAAAGTATAAAGAAACAAGACAACTTCGTTAGAAACAAAGAAGAGAGTACTGGATTGCTATGTGATGTCAGTTCTTCAATATGTCAGTGAATGTTAGACAATATCTTTGAAGATGAAGGAAAAATTTGAAGCAGCTGAAATCTGGTTCTACAGAAGGATGCTGCGAATATCATGGATCGAGCATGTGAGCAATGATGAGGTTTTGCAAATGATGGAAACAAAAAGGAAATTAATACTGAGCATCAGGAATGGACAACTAAAGTTCTTGGGATATACAATGAGGAAGGAGGGCTTGAAGAATCTGATACTAACAGGCTAGATAGAGGGAAAAAGAGATAGGGGAAAGCAGTGGATAACATATTTGAAGGACCTGATCAGGTGGATGACGGAATGAGGGTTGCATTGTGCAACAGGAGAAAGCATGCTAAGAGCCACCAGGAATAGGGAGATGTAGAAAGCCATGATCACCTACCTCCTGAAAGGAGAGGACACATAAAAGAAGAATCTATCTATCTATCTATCTATCTATCTATCTATCTATCTATCTATCTATCTATCTATTTCTGCTGAACTGTTTTAGTGGTGCTGTCCCCTAAAGCCATTCTCACAAAGTATTCTATGTATATGTTTGCCATTACAGGTGATGACGGTGAACTCATAGTCAAGCTTTCCAGCTGTTGGTAAATGTCAAACTCTAGTTGGAAGAATGTTGTCTCTATGTAACGTTCTTTATTTCTATCAGGTTATCTATCCTAATGCTAGTACTCTCTCCAAGAGAGTAGTCAGATTCCAATTGGTTTCAAACTTCTGATAGAACTTCAGGCTCACAGCATTTATGTTTTCTATCCAATTATTCTGGGTGAGAGCTCCTTGGATCAATTCAATGAAATGTTCTGAGTTCCCAACATACGTCCTATCAATTGTGGGTATTTTTTGTTGCATTTTCATAAATTTTCTTTTTTCTTTTATACAGGATGAAGATGATGCCAAAAAACCAGGATTCAAACTTGAAAAAGTTGGCCAAGTAAGTCAGTAATTTCAGATGTAGAAAAGTACACTTATATATATATATATATGTATATATATATATATATATATATATATATATATATATATATAGTTTTAATGCAAAGAATTTGTCACTTTAATGGAGTAGATTCATGATGATGAGTGAAGGCATTATAACGGTGTCCTCACGAAACTTTGAAGTCAGCATGAACCTGCTCAGTTAAAGCAACGACTTCTTTGCATTAAAACTATCAGTGCTCTATCTCCACTCCAATATCGATAAAACAAACTGCTTGCCAAAATCCCTTTTATCAGTAAAACTACTGAAAAAAAGCAACAATCTTGCCGTCATAATATCTCAGCACTGTACATATAGTAAAAATACAAAATAAAAATATATTTTTAAGGTGTATGCTATATTTCTCACCGTGCTATATTTCTAATTTCAAATGATTAATAACTAATAATAGTTTATGTAAATATCAAAGTGGACATTAAAGTCAATACAATCTGTTTTATCTGCATGTCTAGACATATATATATATCCATGGCCTGGAGATTGTCTTCGTATGAAACACTCTTGCCCCTATGTGTGTGTATGTGTATTATATATATATATATATATATATATATATTCTAAACATACTGTTAAATACAAGAGACAATGAATGTCTATTATGGTTAATCATGAGCCGTTCTAAACATCGTATTTTGGCTTTAATTTCAGGTGAAAATAAGGACAAAAATTCTCCAACATTTGGATATTTTTTTATTAAGTTGGTTCTAAGCTTTTTGCTCACATGAGCCATCTTCAGAGAGGTTACAAGGACATTAACATAAAGACATCCACCATCAATACACTATATATATATATATATATATATATATATATATATATATATATATATATATAAAAACACCTAATGAGCCAGACGAACCTATCTAGGTTTCACCTAAATGGATCGTCAGGGAAAGCTGGCTAAATAGGAGACGAAAAAAACAACTTATAAGAAGGAAATTAAGACAACCCACGTGACCATGAAAGGAGATACCAAACACAAGGAGGGGGAGTTAACAACTTTATTACAGAAAAACTTTTAATTTTTATATAGAGTGTTGAAAGGCAAAGACAAAAACAAAAAAGTACTATCCCACGATAAAGGAACCTTTAGCGCATCTCTTCAATATCTCCCATTTCAAGATAGGGTCTTTATTAAGTTCTGGTTTACTGGTCCATACGTAAGTGGATAAAGTAGTGCTATGCTTAGACTTTTCGTTATTGAAGCTACTAGTAGGATTATAATATCTTTTTTTAAATTTATCCTGTGTAGCTCCTATGTATATTTTGGGGTCAGTGCCCTCCGTTAAAAGATGTGCTAAATATAAAGCTGGCCAGCAATTTTGTAGGCGATGTACAGAGGAAAAACTAGTTATATCTTTGTATAAACAACCAAATAATTTATTGAATTCCAAGATGGAAATATTGAATAAATGTAGGCATAGGAAGCCTTGGCTGTTGGATTAGGTTCCTTTATCGTGGGATAGTACCTTTTTGTTTTTGTCTTTGCCTTTCACCACTCTATATAAAAATTAAAAGTTTTTCTGTCATAAAGTTGTTAATTCCCACTCCTTGTGTTCGGTATCTCCTTTCATGGTCATGTGGATTTTCTTAATTTCCTTCTTATATGTCATTTTTTTGTCTCCTATTTAGCCAGCTTTCCCTGACGATCCATTTAGGTGAAACCTAGGTAGGTTTGTCTGGCTCATTAGGTGTTAACTATTTCACTCTACCTATGTATTGAGCATTTTCTATTAGACGATTACTCGTATTGTGGTTTTTTTCTTTTGGCTTCGTGCTGATCTCGGTCCAAACACTTTTGATTTACGTTCATGTACTACGTTCTTTCTTTTTTTAAAACCATTTTTTTCCTTCTGTCGAAAGTTTTCGAGGAAGGTTTTCAACACAAGTATAATTATAATCTCGTTTTATATATATATATATATATATACACACACATGCTATATCACATGCTAAAAGTCTGCCTCCTTCTACCAAGCGCCCATAGCTCAGAGATAGAATTGCTGACTGATCCCAATTCGGCTGGTTTCAATCCTGGATAAAAGCAATTGGATGTCTAACTGTACTGATGAGCTGTGATACAGCGAAACACACTTGTCTGTCCAAATAACTATATATATATATATATATATATATATATAGGGTAATTGAAAAGAGACTCCCTATTTTATTTATGAATGGCCAACCTGGAGTCCTGACATTTTTGGGTGTTGTCTAAAGAGGCAAGTCTGTTATATGAAACCAAAACTTTGGAATAACTTGAAGGATGAATACAAGAAGTTATATCTTCCATATCACAAGACTTCCTGGTGAAATCATTTGATGTGATTCCTGGGCAGCTTCAGAAGCTAGTAATGAAATCTGGTGCTCATCAAATTTTAAATAAAACTTAATGCTGAATGCTTTCCTCTCATATTTATTTCTGAGAAAAAAATTTTACTTTATAAATAAATTATAAGTATTTTAAATTTGGGAGTTGCTTTTCAATCACCCTATGTATGTATATATATATATATATATATATATATATATATATATATATATATAAGCATGCAGTGTGGGTATAGAAGAATCCACAGGAGTATCCTGTACATACAATGGTAGGATAACTCTCTCAGAGAGCTCTAAATATATATGTATATAAATACATATAGAGCAAATATAAGAAAAATTAAGGCAGACACGTTATTTCATGGTAAATCGGAGGTATAGGCCTATTTCAGGTGAACCATCATCAGCTTCCGTCTTTATTTTACAAAGGATTTTACACGAATCTATATATTCATAATAAATCTGCATTTTTTTATCCTCACTTGTAGCACAACTCTGAGTTTCATGCTCATTGCAATCTTAAGGGGCTAAGTTAAAATTGACCATCAGATAATTTAAATATATATATATATATATATATATATATATATATATATATACTGAACTGTTGTAATAGTGGAGCAGTTATGCTTAAAAGAAAAAAATATATATATATATATATTCATCATCCACTTACAAGCCTGTTTTGCTGTATCACAGCTCATCAGTGTGGCTAGAAATCCACTTACTCTTGGCCGGGATCGAAACTCGACCGATTTGGTGTGAATCAGTCGCTACCCCCTAAGCCATAGGCACATGGAATTAGAGAAGGGAAATTTTAGCGTGTTATATATAAGCAGCATATACACACACCAGTCACTGAAAGAACTCAATTTATAACTGAAGAGTTTTGCATATATTGCCGAAGTGGTAATTTTTTTTCAAATTTTCCTCCCTAGAGTGCTCAGTTGTAATGAGAATATGATATATATACATATATATTCTTTGTCAATGACTTATTGCGCAACCTAGGTTCCTTCAATGTGGTGTTTTCAGGTGATTTGCAAAAACTGATTTTACTGTTTTTTTAAGAATGTTCACGTAACTGGGATTTTTTGAATGCGCAATTTTCAAAATTAGAAGAAATTATGTTTTTATCCATGGTTGTATGAAACTAATAGGTATTTTATGGTATTATTACACTTAGTCATAATTTCTATTTTTTTTTCAGTAATTCATTTTTGTTTGGTAATAAAATAATAGCTAACTTTTTTTCCTGGTGCAGTCTACATATATTGCCACCGTTGTAAGGCTTGGCTGTTTTCACTATATTCCACGTTATGTCTGGATCTTTTCCATATTTTAATTTTAATTTCCACACATGGCTAGCTAATTTTGTACAATTTTTAAAGTTTTCTATTTCTAAATGTAGACCTGTGATTAAACCATCTGGTTTTAAAAGTGTCTTTGGTTGATCCCAAATATGTTTTGTTTTGACCATTTATATCATGTAATTTTGCTTTGTAAATGACTTCTTTTGTATTACAAAGTCCTTGAAGTGGGCATTTATTTTTGTCCATGTGGTTACACTCCTTATTAAAGATCTTGTTTTGTACGTTGCTATTTAAGTTTCTGGTGTTTTGTTTCTTTGACATTTTCTATATTACTAGTACAGCTATAACTCAGTTTGATTATATTTCTATTGAAAATTTATAGATTTATAAAGTATTTACAATGTTTTAATTTATATAAAAATTTAATAATTTTAAATTTAAAGACAATTTTATTTGCAAAGTGAAGAAACTAATAATTGACTGCAACAATAACAGCTTTTATTAATGTTTCATTAGAAAAATAACATTTTTAAAAGCATGAATTGATGAAGGGAGGAAATGAATAAGATTTGGTTTTTAATAAAAATACTGAGATGATATTTTTAATGAAGATAAGAAACAACAAAACAGATAAATTTCTTTGGGGGAAATTTGAAATTTCAATAAAAATAATTGTTTGTAAATAAATTGCCTTATTCTACTTTTGTTGAAATTTTTCTTTTTTTTTTTACTTTTTCAACCTGTTTTTTTCTATTTTTTTTTTTTTGTATTTTTCAGTATTTGAGAAAGGAGGACTTGCAGTTTCCAGCTGATAATTCTAAGAACCCTTGGATAAAATTTTGTGATCGTGAACCTGTCATGGATGGTAAATTGAAAGTTGTTCTTTCGTCTGCAGATTTATAAGAAATCACAAAAGAACAGCAGTTTGAAAATTTTGTCTTTGTCCATTTGGGTGATGCAGCTATAAGTAAACACTTTTCATATCTGTCTCTCTTCACCCACCCCACTCAGAAAAGTCAATAGTTTTCATCTCTGCACCTCTACTATATAACAGAATCAGAAAAGTAAACATCCCCCTCCCCCACCAAAAAACATGATTAGATAAGTAAAACATTTTTCATCTTGGGGAGGGGACAAAATCGAAAAAGTAAACACTTTTTATCTTCCACCTCCCCTCAGAAAAGTAATCACTTTTCATCTTTGTCTTTCCCCACCTCCCAAATCAGAAAAGTAAACCCTTTTCATCTAGTTTATCCCTATCCCCCTAACAGAATCAGAAAAGTACCCCCCCCCCCAAAAAAAAAAATCACAATCAGAAAAGTAAAACATTTTTCATCTCTATTTCCCCCCCCCCCATGTAACAGAATCAGAAATGTAAACACTTTTAGTAAATGTCTAGAAGAACAATTCTGAATTCAGAGCCTCACTGCCAACCTGTCATGGCCCCATGTAACTGGATAAGGTCCACAACTCCATTTATATACATTGGGAAAAGCCTAAGTTTGACAATCATAGAAAAATTTATTATCTCAGACATTCATTTTTCGTTCAGCTTTGTCTTTGTTTCCTCCAATATAAATGTTCTTTCAAACTAAAATTGATATATCAAGACATTGTAAAAACTTTTCTTTGCTTAAAATGATCAATTTTTCTTTATTTTCATTCTTATTTTCAGTAAACACATTTCTGTACCCTGTGAAACCGAATAAATCACTGGTTCAGGTGCAACAAATTCTAGAAGATAAAGTTGAAGTTGCTCTCACCAAGCCAACAGTAAGTGCTACACAGTTTTCCATCGAAACAATCCTAACCATTTAAATGTTGATGAAATTTACTTGTGATTCATATAATATTCTCAAGTAATGATTTGATTAATATCAACCTCAGCTGGCCGACCCAACCATGATGCATTGTTTAGGGAATAACCCCAATACGACACTTGCAAATCATTTGACATATTCAGTCATTCACAGTGTCAGTCAGTCAGTTAAAAGTGCCATATGTGCTACATGCTTGGGTGATCATGTCTCAAAAGAGAGATGACTGACTGGGCAGAAGATTATCCTGTAGTAGGTTGCCATTGCTTTCTGCGGTAGGCTAGCTGCCAGCCAAGGCTAAAGAACCCAATCTGTACTGTTATTTAACTCATAGCTGGAGGGGAAGAGATGTATTATTAAGTAGTAATTAGTGGGGGATTAGTTTATTACTTAATAACAATATAAAACGGATCCCCCACTTTATGCCCAGTAGAAGCCTTAATTATGTTTTCAACTATTATATTCAGTCAGTCAGTCAGTTAAGTGCCATATGTGATACACGCTTTGGGCGATCATGTCCCAAAAGAGACATGACTGACTGGACAGAAGATTATCCCGCAGTAGGTTGCCATTGCTATCTGCGGTAGACTGGCTGCCAGCCAAGGCTATAGAACCCAATTTGTTCTATTATTTAACCTATAACTGGAGGGAAGAGACGGATTAATACTTTTCTCAAGGGTATTTGTGCATAAGTGAATGCAACAAATTCAACTGGAATGGCTGGTCATTCACAGTACTTTCTCTATAAAGTTTTAAAAAGTTTTAAAAAGTTTTTCTTCCAGGAAACCTGCATTTTTACATTTTTTAAAATGAAGATAAAAAATGACAAAACTTGTTCTATTTATATTTTTTCAATGTTAGAATCAATAAATATTTCCCAGTTTTGATATAATATTTTTTTTTTAAACTGCACAGTCAGTGAATGAAGTGCTTTTTAAGGAAATAGCTGAACTAAATATTTGTCTGTACTTCTGAGATGAGGTATTGTAACTATTTACACTACTTGGATTATTGTCCTCATCTTGAGTGTCATATTTAAGACATTTCAGCTGTTGTATGCTCCGGCCTTTTTTAGGTGATATACGGAATTTTGCACTGAACTCTTTTAGTTCACTAAGTAGTAGATTGTTCTAGTTCCACGTTCAAAACCTTTTCTGAATTTCTCATTGGATAAACTAATCCAGTGACTTAATCCAAAGAGTTATCAATTCGATACCTGGCCACAGTAAAGGTAAACAAAAACTTGCACTAACTGAAACTTGGATCTCCAGAAAAGGTATGGCATGTGGAATTAGAACAATCTACTCCAGTGGATGAAATAAAAGATTTAGTTTGAAATTCCAATGTATATCACGTGAAGAAGTCTAGAGCATACAAGGGCTAAAACGTTGTGAATATGACAATAAAGATGAGGACAACAGTCTGAAAAATGTAAAGTAAAGTACACAATTTTTTGGTTGTTCATTATTATTTAAGATTGATTATGAACCTTTAGGATCTCTAGTCTAATGCTCTTTCAGGTGAAACTATTTTCAAGAAATGAAAATAGTGTACAAATTGTTTGATGTGAAATTCCTTATTACCTTATAAAGAATCAACAGAACAAACTCTAAAAATATCTTTCACAAATTTATCAATACCAACACCTGATATTGAACCGGTGATCAATCCAAATTGTTAATGTATTTTTGTATACATTTACCTGTTTGTAATACTTATCATAGATGAATACTTAACAAAATAATGCTACAAAACATTTGTAGTGCTCCATTAATGTGTCCTCGTACCAGACTAGGCCAAGTACAATAAATATCTACAGACATTTATTTTAATGGTACAGATAAATCTTTCTGCAGCTATGAAAATATTAGTTTTGTTCCATATTTTTTTAGTCTCTATTTTCCCAGAATGTTATTCTATTTGGGGGAACATGTGTTTCTGATCTCAGGTATGTCTTTAGTAAACAGTGTGTGAAATAGTTTGTGTTAACCTGAAAGATTTTCATCGTTTTATGATAAGCTTGGAAAGTTGTTTCTTTTAGCACCTCAGAAAGTCAAAAGTTCACTGAGGTGGAGTTTCAGTTAATTTTAAGCAAGCCTCTCCCCCCTCCCTCTCCTGCTTAACAATATATTTATTTATTGTATTTTCTTGGCTGAGAATGCATTGAAAAATTTTTTTAAAAATCTTTCACTTCTTAAAATTAAATGAAATTAAAAAATAGTCAAGAAATTTATTTTTTTAACTTGTACATGGACTTGGGTATAGATGTGTGTGTGTGTGTGTGTGACACTGGGGTTGCCAGAGATTGATCAAAAATAAAGAAAGAAAGGAAGGAAGAAAGAGTCTACTAACTTGATGATAATTGTTGAAATTACAGGAAGATGGACTGAAAAGTTGAGAAGAAAACTAAAAAAACAAAATACGTTGAAAAATCATGTTTTAGAATAGTTCCAAGGAGAATACCCCCCTTCCTGCTGATAACTGTATCTTTGAAATGTCAAAAAGAAGAAATGTTGCCAATAAAGAAAGCTCAAAATAACAATTAGGATTTTTCTGAAGAGAAAGAGCCAGGAAAAAGAATCTCTGTTTTGAATCAGCCACCTAGAAGAGAAGTACCTTCTTAGAAGCCAGTCAGATGCATTCTTTCTGTATAATTCATCCCGAGATTTTATATCCAAACATTAATTCAGATTTCTTTAGACATGAGTGATAAGGAAAATTTAATTACTATTTTGAAGTTACCATGGACAAACAGGCTGTGTGGTCTGTTGATCATAAAAATGCATTGACAGGAAAAAAAGTAAATTGTTTTTTTAAGTAGAGTGGAAATAATTTTCTTTCCTTTTCTTCTCAGTTCTTAAGAGGTCTGGTTGTTGTGTAGGAAAAAAAGTGTCAATACCAACACATATGGTCGAACATGGATTTCCAAGCATCAAATGTAACTGTTGAATGAATTTTGCTACTGAGATCACATAACCATAGATATTTAGGTATATAAAGCACTCATTTTGGTGTTGTGTGTCATTGAAGGGATTGTTTCTGAGTGAATTATTTGAGAGCATTTTTCTGAGAGCATTATTGTGTATTATTTGAAGGATTCATTTAGTATGCTGGCTTTACATGAAGATACTGAAATATTATAACTCACTAATAGTGAGTTACCAAAAGTTCACTTCAAAATAACATTATGAAAAACTAATGCTATAAAACTGGTTGATGGAGAAATCACAGCATGAGACAAGCTGATTTTTAAAAAAAAATGGTTCATGACTAAAAATATCTTTTCGCTATGCCATTTTGGGAGTTTGGATTTGTCACATGAAGCGAACTGAGTTTAACTGCTGAGAAGGTGGGGGAAGGAAGAGAGAGATTAGCACCACTCATGTGGAGCAGTTGTATAAGATGTGAAGGGAGTTAAAGGTGTTTACTTGATTCCTCTGACCACTCTCAAAATGGAACTGGACAACCCCAAATTTGGAAAACTACTTGAGTAATGATATTTTGAGAATATGGAATTCTATGAAGTGGGTGATGCTAAGGGTAGAATACAACTAAACACAAACCCAAACTCTGGTCAATCCCCATCCCTGCCCTATGCAAGACTTCACTTCACATCAGCGATCTTCTCTCACCCTCTGAGATCAAAACCCTAACATGGCAGAGGTGTGAATGGTCATGAATAGACAAATGCAAGCCAAGTGGAGCTGTGTCACTAACACGGTACCAGTGGCAAAATAAGTGAGGAATCAGCTAGATGGTAACAACGATGGTTGGAAAGATCTTGAAGACCAACATTGTTCACAGGGCTACAGTATTGTCTACCATTCACTAGGACTGATATAAGGGTAATATATTTGCTTGTCACTGACTAGGATTGACCAGTGGGGTTACATGTTTACTTAGGTGTATGTCTGTGTAAACATACATGTTTTATTGAAATAGACCAACAAAGTTTGTCTGTTTCCTATTATACTTTTGTACGTAGCAATTCAGCTGTTAAACATCCAAATCAAATTTATAAAGCCATTATTTGAGTATTTTGGGCCCTCATTTAGTTTATTATCAGGAATGTTAATATTATCACTTGAAATATTTACAGGAAACTTTTCTGAAGTTTCTAAAATTGATAAAATGAAATTAATAAAAATATTCCTGAGTTTTTTTTTTGTTTGGTATTTGTGTTGTTATTTGTGGCCAGAAGCTTCAAGTAAAAAAGGATGAAGACATAATTGGGCAAGCATTATTATTATTATTAATATTACAGAAATAAGTTTTTGTGTTTGTTTATTACGTTTGAAATTCAGTTTGAATGACTACTATTTTTGTTTCTCTTTTTGCAGACTGTGATTGGAAGGGAATGTCACTGCACACGTTTGCTCAAGTTATTCTCTTCACAACATCAACTCAAGTGAGTTTGGTTGCCATAGTTTTTCACTTGAGGAATAAAGATGAGAAACAATAAGTCAGTAGTATTAAGATCAGCTAATTACACTACCGTGGTTTCGAACTTTTGATATCATCAGGCGTTATAGACGTATAACGTTGTTAGAAAATCAGTTAGTCTATAATGTCTGATGATACTAAAAGGTTGAAACCCTGGTAGTGTAATTGGCTAATCTTCCTCATTTTGATATTTAAAAATTCTGCATATTAAATCTTTATTTTTTTATTATTTCTTTAGATGTATATTGAGCACTTTGTAGTACAACTGTTTACTGATCTCGGTTACAATATTTATTCCACATATGAATTCAATACATTAGCTAAAATCGAGGTTAATAAAGAAATAATTATTAATAAAATTAGCTTATCCCACTCAAATTACGACCTTCAAAGTGTTGGAGGACATCTATATTTTATCTTTAAAACCTTTATTATGTAAACAGAAAGATCATATATTTGGCCTCCAACTTATTTCCATCTAACCATTTTTTTCCCCCTATAGATATTGCCCATTCTTTTTTATTGATAATTATTTTTTTTATTAACTCTGTTGAGCGAGGTTTAAAACCAATTAGTGAGCTCATTATATATATATATATATATATATATATACATACTAGCAGTATAGTCGAGCGTTGCTCGGGTGTAATGAAAGCTTTAAAACTAATCCATGGTCTTGGAGCTCAGACTCTTTGGACATTGGCATGAAAGACTAAAAAGCAATAGTTGTTTCCAGTTAAAGCAAAACCGTAGACTGAAAGAAAAATGAATGGATGTAAGTCAAATTTTGATTTCCTGGTATCGATATCAAATAAGTTTTTTTCGTCGTAAACTGAATTTTGAAGGCTAAATAAGTCCTCTGAGTAAATGGTATCATGGCTGAGACTAAGAACTACAATTATACCTACTTAGAGCCAAACCCGAAGCAAAAACTAAAATAAAAGGGTTGAAAAAAAATACAGGCAGATAAACACACACACACAAACATCTTGCTTTTATATATATATATATATATATATATATATATATATATATAATTGATTTTCTGCACTATTGTAAGAACTGCAACCTTGAAACTTCTGAATATCGTTTCTTATGTCTTTGTCTATGAGTGTATGAAATCCGATTAAAATCGGACCACTTCTATAACCTGACTTTTTCAATTAGCGATTTTCAGTATTTATCGGGGGTACCTTGACACAAAACCTAGCTAAGAGCACTCACAGATGCTTATAGTACAACTGTGTAAATTTTCAAGAAAATTGGTTCAGCCGTTTCGGAGTCTATAGGTAACGGATACACACACACACACAAAGTTCCATTTATAAATAAGCTTAGATTTAAATATATATATATATATATATATATATATATATATATATATATATACACACACACACATATAAACAGAGGTTGCAATAGGTAAATTGTTGCCATTTTATATTTTTGATTTCAAGCATGCATATAGTTTTTGATTTTGCCAACTGCAAAGTATAATTAGTGACCCTACTATACTGCACTGTCTGCCGAGAAAAAGGGCATCATGATGCCTTCACTCTGCCAGAAATTTGTTGAATGGCATGCTGTAGTGCTTAGCATTCACAAAAGAAGCTCCAATACGAACATTTCAGAGTGTTTCGGTGTCAATCTGAGGACAGTGTAGAGGATTCAGAAAGAGTTGGACGAGTCTAATGGTGATTACGAAGGTACAGCAGGTTGGAAGACTTACTCTGATCATTCTGAAAAAAAAACTCCTGAATTTGTGAGTGAGTGCCTTAGATTCAACATTCAGATCTACATCAAGTGTCTTGAGAAAGTCGTGCTGTCCTGAGTAAAGAGGGTGGCTGCTGGAAAACCCTGTGTTTGGCAACAAGACTCGGCACCATGCTACACATGTTAGAGAACCCAGTAATGGCTGTCAGATAATTTCTGCGACCACATAACCCCTTATATCTGGCCACCCAGGAGTTAAGGGTGCAGTCGAGTGAGAGACCAACCAAACTACTTGTAATACCATAGATGAACTGAAGGCAAGGATTATGGCAGCATTCACCAACTTAAACAAAGAGACTGTTCAGAAGAGAGCAACCCCACACAATATTAATAAAAATTGTAAATTATGCTTAGAAGAAAAAATATCAATAATTAGTTTTAAAAACCAAAGTAAACTCTTAAACAAGAAAAACTAAATAATGAGTAAATGTAGACACATAAATACTTACTTTGCCACCTAAGCATTAATTAAAATAAACATATAAATAAAATGAACGTAACAAACTTTAAATGAACAAACAAGATAAATATATAAACTGAAAGTGTACACACATAAACATAGACAACAATAAACAAATAAAAAATTCAATTATAAATCCAACTTTCTACAATTAACACTCATTATTGCTATTATAACATCATAAGAAAAATGAAAAATACAAAATCAGTGACACATCTACAAACAATAAGAACAAATCAACAACAAATTTCGAAAGAAAAGGAGGAAAAAAACAGTAAAGAGTTAAAAGGTGAGGACAGATGACTATAACATCCTACACATATGTGCACGCTTGCAAAAACAGGTAGTACATGTACGAGCCTACATCCACGCAAATGTACACATAAAAAACTTACAACAATATAAAAAAGTGAAAACTTATAATCTTATATATAGTTATAGAATTTTTATCACTTTAAATGATGTTTTTAGAGGATACCTGTATTTGAGTAGGAACTCCATTTATTTATTAAACAGTATGTTTAATTATTGTTGTCTATTGGCTTTGAATGTACAAGAAATCTTACTAAAGGAATCGAACCTGTCTCTCTCTTGGCAGAGGGCAACCATTATTAGATCTAACATGCCGTAACTGACTCTGCCATGGATCAGCCTTGCGGATCAAGTAAAGTCTGAATCATGCCTTTAAGCTCAGTTCTTTTCATATTAATTTTCAAAAAATTCTAAATTTCGAAATCTTTTTCATATTAAATTACTTGAAATTTTCATATATTATTTTTCATTGCAATATGTGGTATGTGGGTTTTTGTATTAGCATCTTTATCTTTGTTGTTTTGATGATTATATTTTTGATTACATTTTCTGGTCTTCTATTTTGTTGTCTGAAGAACTTGGAAAAAAAAAAAGATTTGTCCTGTTTTTGTTATTCAGGATGCGAATAGTGTATGTGGGTTAGGGAAATAAAACTCAAATGAAAAATAATGAGATTACCAAATGAAAATCCTGACAATACTTCATGTGAGAATGTCTGGCAATAGAAGTCCCAATAAAGAACGACTTGGAAGGTAGGAACCAAAATAAAGTAAATGAGGATACTAGTCTGAATAGTTTTTTTAAATATAGACACTAATTTATGTCAGAATTTTAGAAAAGTTGGTGTTTGTAAGAAATCTCTACCTTTTATGCACTGGAAAATGGATGGATGGTTGTAACATTGTGGAAAGAAACCATAAATTGTTGAGGAGAATGTAGTGTCATGTTTTTAAATATAAATGTTTATAGAAAAAAACATAATTGAGAAATTTTTTTAAATTTCTCTTTAGGAAAGTTGGTCAGAAAAGTTTTTATTAGTTCATTAAACTGAAAGTTTGTTTATTACTTAATAGTATTTTTATTTTTTAGGAAAGAGGTTGAGTTGCTTCCACGGATTGCACAGTAAGTAATATGAAGAATTTTGACTCCTTTATTGGGTAGGTGGGTGCTTCTTTGTTTAAGAGACTGGTCACTTCTTTTCATTGTATTCAGAATTGAATTTCATGGGATTAGTATTTTTATTGAGATTCTATTTATTTCTAATCTTGAACTAATATTTTTGGAAAAGCATGAATCCATTTGTCCGTATGACCTATCATCACATGGTATCTTGACAGAATGTCACTGGTATGCCATTGCAATGTTATTTTCAAATGGCTGGTATTAGTTTTAGGTGTGATTTTCAAGATGAGAAGAGATTTCTCTAAAATTAGAGAATATGTTTATTTTTGTCAAGTAAAGTAGTCGAAATGTTAACAAGTGGAAAATGCAGATACAAGGATTCACTGGGTGCAAAGTCCTTTTGTTCAGAGAAGTAAGCAAATTTATCAATGTTAGCTACCTAATTCTAGTCAAAATATTTGTCAACGGGTTTCATGACCTCGGTCAAAATACAGCCTTGAGAATTTCCTGTGCACTGATTACCAGGACAGCTGGTAAGAACAAGCAGACAATGATAGAGTAGGTTTTCCTCCCCTTCCCCTGAAAATTGAAATGTTAAATGTAATTGTTTTCATTTAGAGCTAGTAAGAGTTATACAGTGAGGGAAATAGAAAATCCATACTTAACTTAATCCCAAACATCTGGGTGCTTGTTTAACGAAACCAGAGTGCAAGACAAAATTAGTTTGTTCAGACCCCATGTTTAGAATGAGAAGGTTAGAAATAGATAAGTTGAGAGAAGTGATTTGAACGGCAGTTTGAATAATGCGGTCGAACTGAAACGGACCTACTGCGAAAAGCCAATTGAGTAAACCTCAACTCAGAAAACATTTTTACTGAAGTATTTTTAAAATACCAGCCAACTGATGTCTCTTTTTCGTCACTTACTTTGACTTGCTTGTAATCTTGTAATTATTCGATATATATAACTCTACACCATGTCGTTGCGGCCTTAAATCTGATTTTCATTATATACCAATTCCTTGCATATCTGGACCAGCCTCGTCAAGTGATAATAAGCAATCCTGATTTGGCTAATCCAAGATCAACAACATAACATGGGTGGAATTGACCAAAGGCCAAGAAGGTTGGCTGGATGCAGCCAGGGGTCGTGTCATACCATAAGAATTTATAGAGTACCTAACCACTCTTCAGTTTACCTGCCTAAATAATACTAACAAGAAGCTGCTACTCTCATTATCAACCCGACAGTTCAGCAGCTTCACAAGAAAGTGTGATGGGAAATTTGGAATATTGACTTTGAGTTCTGATTTTAAGCACGGCTGCTGTTCATTGACTTATTTTAACATCTTGTATGTACTTGCATATCATGCAACTTTTGAAGCTAATTTTAAGGGGATTACACAAAGATTTTGTTATGTAGAAATCCATGGACAAAAGGTAAATCATATCCACTAAGCAGTTCCAAATTTTATCTTACTAGATACTATAAAAGCCCATCTGATGATGGAAGGGGTTCAACTCCCCACTTCCTCTGACTTGACTTGAGGCAAACCAGCTATAAAAATGAGAAAAAATATTTCATTCATCTTTCACAACTTGATGACTTTAATGGTTTTGAGAACATTCATTTCTTATTTTTTCAAAACACAATTAAATTTTGTTGTGTTTGCTTGTTTTACTCCATTGAAATATATTTTGCAAAATAATTTCAGTTTAAAAATTATTGTATGTTCTGAACAGTAAATATGCTAATTTTGTATGATTCAGCCCCCTTAAAATTAGCTTCAAATGTCTCATGATATGTGAATATATATATAGTGTGTGTGTGTGTTTCTTTTTTTTTTTTTTACCTTATAATGAACATTTTTTAAAAAATAAACATACCTTTCTGACAATACATTTGTTTTTATCAAGGAATTGGTTTTAAGTTAAGCTACAAAAGTTCCGATTGCAGAATTTTTTTTCTGCTCCGTCTGTTGAATGATTTGTAGGCTGAAGCATTGCTAGAAATAATCAAGATAAATATACTAGTGTGAAATATGTGAAATTAAAACTCATAAAATCTTAATTGTCATGTGAATCTGTTATGATCTGTCATTGTCCTCAAAAAAATTCTATTAAAAACTGTAGAATGTTATTTATAGAATTGCCGCCTTCCTATTTACTTGATTGGCCAAATCAGTAACATTTTAATGTTTACAATTTATTAAACTGAAATTATTTTGCAAAATATATTTTAATGGAATAAAACAAACAGACACAACAAAACTTAAATAATTGTGTTTTGAAGAAATAAAAAAAATGAATGTTCTCAAAACCATTAAAGTCATCAAGTTGTGAAAGATGAATGAAATATTTTTTCTCATTTTTATAGCTGGTTTGCCTCAAGTCAAGTCAGAGGAAGTGGGGAGTTGAACCCCTTCCATCATCAGATGGGCTTTTATAGTATCTAGTAAGATAAAATTTGGAACTGCTTAGTGGATATGATTTACCTTTTGTCCATGGATTTCTACATAACAAAATCTTTGTGTAGTTAACTGTTATGTTTTTCTTTTGTCACTGAAATTGAATGATGAAACTTTTTGTGTAATTCTTTCCTAGATTTTCTGTCACTAATGGAAGCCAACTGTACACTGTGTTCACCACTACGACATTACCTTGTGATAACCTTTACATTATTAGAACTCCAGATACACCTGACAGGTAAATAAATATCATTTCTCTGACATTCTTTTTATTTTTTTCAAATCTTGCAAAGATTTGTTTTCCTTTCTTTATTCAGTATTTCTAAAACTATTCCAGTGAGCATTTTCTTTTTTCATGGAAAACTTTATTCACACTAAAATCGATTTGTAAATTGTCTTAATCCATGATATTCCCCATGAAAAAGCATAATTCATCCAATGACATTGCCTCTGGAAATCAACTTTCCTGATACAAATAAACATCATTACCTTATATAGTCACTCTATGCACAGAACACAGATTAATTGCTTGAGACTTGTAAATGTACTTCTTAATAATACCAGAAAAGTGTTGATATACACTGCGTGCCAAATTATTATTGAGAGAACTTTTTTGCTAATATTTCAAAAACTGTCCAATTAATTCACACACAATTTCCACACAATGTTGACAACACTGACCTGCGCAATCACTGAAATTTTTGTACTGATCTGCGCAATGTAAACAAGCTGGCGCCATGTTTGTTATAAGCATGATGATTTGAGTGTGTTAAATTATTAGGAAAGTGTAAGAATTTAGTGGAAAGATGGGCCGTAAAAGCAGTTTAAGTGATGCTGAAAAGAAAACTATCACCTCAGAACTCTCAAAAGGTAAATGTAGAAATTCCTAAAATGGTAGAGAGGTGTCATCAAACAATGAAAAAGTTCACCTGTGACTCTATGCAAGTGCAGAAAAGGGCAGATAAAGGCAAGCCATGGGTTATTTCACATTGTCTCATGTCACGACTTAAATGAGAGGCCACAAAGAACCCTGGACTTACCAGTCAAGAGCTTTTCAGTCGCATTGGGGATCCTACTGTGTCTAAAAGTACATCGGTATCTGAGGGAAATAGCAACAACAGTTAAACCTGTATCGAAGCCTTTGTTGACAAGAAATCACATTCAAAATCGATTGAATGGGCCGAGGACAATATGAAGATGGACTTCTCTAAAGTTTTGTTTACAGACAAAGCTTGAGCAACACTTGATAGGCCAGATAGATAGTGCAAGGGCTGGGTAATGAACAGACAGAATTGCCATCAGCAATTGAGATGCCAACAAGGCAGTGGAGACATAATAATCTGGGGTGGTATTATTGGAAAAATATTAGTGGGCCCATGAAGAGTACCAGATGGCGTCAAAATGACTGCTGATGCATACATAGTGTTTATGAAGGAGCATCTTGAACTGTGGATGAAAAGGCAAAGAGTTGCCTTCAGAAGGGCCATTGTTTTTATGCAAGATAATGCTGCCTCACATGCTGCTCACAAGACTACTGAATATTTGAAACAGGCTTCGATGGACCTTGAAAAATGAAGTGGCCAGCAAATTCTCTGGATTTGAACCTAATTGAAAACCTTTGGAGCATCATGAAGCAAAGACTATACTCCAATGGAGGACAATTCAGGAGCAACGCTGAGTTGTAGGAAGCAATTCTTGACATATCTCGCAGCCTTACAGCAGATGACATCCTACACTTAACAAATTCTATGGATTGTCGACGTCTTCAAGTAATTTCAAAACAGGGAAAGCACATTCTTTATTAATTTATTTAAAATTGCGCCTTTGTTTGTATCTGTTATTATTTGTTTGATTATCTTATTTATTAGCTTCTTTTGATCAAAAAAATTCACGTACAAGATTAATAAACGTTTTGTTTGCTCCATTCTCAGCATTTTCCTAAACCTTTCTAATAATTTGGCGCGCTCAAATCACTGTGCTGATAACAAATATGGTGCCAGTTTGTTTACATTGCGCAGATCAGTACAAAAATTTCAGTGATTACGCAGGTCAGTGTTGCTAACATTGTGTGAAAATTTTGTGTGAACTGAATGGACAGTTTTTGAAATATTAGAAAAAAAGTTTATCTCTAATAAGTTGGCATGCAGTGTATTTAATATATACTACTGTTTATATCATCTGTGATATAAACAATTTGTTGTAAAAGTTAACAGAATATAAAAACACCTGACAAATAAACACAATTATTTAACCTGTATTAGTCATTCAATCCTGATAGAATTGATAGTTACACAATTTAATGCAAAAAACAATAACTATAGAATGCTTCATGTTTATCAAATGATCAGTTTGAAAATAGAACAAGAATCTCTACTGAAATTAGGAATTGCATACAATTGTAATGAAAGAAAGGAAATTAGTGTTTTGTGTAGGTTCAGATCAACGTTAATAGTATATTGTGTCTTTGTAGATGGATTATTTGGGCAGAGCCACCGAACAAAAGTCACTAACACAACTAATGGAAGTAATGCATCTTCAGATGTTGGACAAAGACTCTTAGAGTTTTAGGACATACTTAAGTTTTAAACAACTGAAAATTCTGCATGTAACCTACTATCAAACATAAATCTTTGGTTATGGTGTTTGGAAAAAAATGGAGCTTTGGTTGGTCAAGGTTTTTGGAATGTGTAGAGAATCTCATGGATTGAGCATGTGAGCAATGATGAGGTCTTGGAAATGATGGAAACGAAAAGGAAATTAATACTGAGCATCAGGAAGAGACAGCTGAAGTTCCTGGGACAAGCAATGAGGAGGGAGGGCTTGGAGAATCTGATACTAACAGGCCAGATAGAGGGAAAAAGAGACAGTGGAAAGCAACGGATAACATATTTGAAGGACCTAATCAGATGGATGATGGAACGAGGATTGCATGGTGTAACAGGAGAAGGCGTGTTAAGAGCCACCAGGGATAGGGAAACGTGGAAAGCCATGATCGCTTACGTCCTGAAGGGACAAGGTACATAAAAGAAGAGAATATCAATTCCAAAATTTACTTCTGTAAAAAAGAGACATGTAAATGTTTATTTGGACAAAAAACAGGCCTTTTTTTTGTGTGTAATATGCATTTTCATGTCATTTAGCAAAATGACTCTAGAATAACAAAGTATTTAAATGATTATTATGGTTGATCAATCTCTATAGAGGAATCTCATAGAACATGTCTTTGCCTTTTATAAAATGAAGAAAATATTAAAAAAGAACTGATATTAAAGATTTTGTTTTCCATGTAGCCTGGTTGATCAATCTCTATAGAGGAATCTCATAGAACATGTCTTTGCCTTTTATAAAATGAAGAAAATATTCAAAAAGAACTGATATTAAAGATTTTGTTTTCCATGTAGCCTGGTTGATCAATCTCTATAGAGGAATCTCATAGAACATGTCTTTGCCTTTTATAAAATGAAGAAAATATTCAAAAAGAACTGATATTAAAGATTTTGTTTTCCATGTAGCCTGGTTGATCAATCTCTATAGAGGAATCTCATAGAACATGTCTTTGCCTTTTATAAAATGAAGAAAATATTCAAAAAGAACTGATATTAAAGATTTTGTTTTCCATGTAGCCTGGTTGATCAATCTCTATAGAGGAATCTCATAGAACATGTCTTTGCCTTTTATAAAATGAAGAAAATATTCAAAAAGAACTGATATTAAAGATTTTGTTTTCCATGTAGCCTGGTTGATCAATCTCTATAGAGGAATCTCATAGAACATGTCTTTGCCTTTTATAAAATGAAGAAAATATTCAAAAAGAACTGATATTAAAGATTTTGTTTTCCATGTAGCCTGGTTGATCAATCTCTATAGAGGAATCTCATAGAACATGTCTTTGCCTTTTATAAAATGAAGAAAATATTCAAAAAGAACTGATATTAAAGATTTTGTTTTCCATGTAGCCTGGTTGATCAATCTCTATAGAGGAATCTCATAGAACATGTCTTTGCCTTTTATAAAATGAAGAAAATATTCAAAAAGAACTGATATTAAAGATTTTGTTTTCCATGTAGCCTGGTTGATCAATCTCTATAGAGGAATCTCATAGAACATGTCTTTGCCTTTTATAAAATGAAGAAAATATTCAAAAAGAACTGATATTAAAGATTTTGTTTTCCATGTAGCCTGGTTGATCAATCTCTATAGAGGAATCTCATAGAACATGTCTTTGCCTTTTATAAAATGAAGAAAATATTCAAAAAGAACTGATATTAAAGATTTTGTTTTCCATGTAGCCTGGTTGATCAATCTCTATAGAGGAATCTCATAGAACATGTCTTTGCCTTTTATAAAATGAAGAAAATATTCAAAAAGAACTGATATTAAAGATTTTGTTTTCCATGTAGCCTGGTTGATTACTCAACAAGTTAAAACAGATCTGATAAATTTGATATTTAAAAAAGTAAAATCTTAGAAATCTGTTTCTGAAAAAAGTCAACTCGGTTTTATTTGTATAATAAAATTTTGAATTGTTTAAATCAGGACTTCTCAGATTTTTTTGATAGACCACTGGTAAGAAAATGTAATTTCCATTCACTACAAATTGAATATAAAACAAAAAACCATAACCATTTAATTCAATTTGCACGAGAAAAGAATCAGTTAAAAAATAACTCTGCTTTAATGTTTGAATTATTTTTTCCGTATGAAGGATGGGGAGAAGATGGTGAATATTAGGCTGCAGACTTGGGAGTTGCAACTATGGTTAGCCATATTCTCTGTTCAAAATGCTTCTCTGTTTTCATAATTGATAAAGCAGATGGCTAAACTTAGATTCTACCAGATACAAACTTAGAAAAATTAACAAAATGAACTCAACAGTTATGTGGGGGTGTGGCAAAAACACCTCCCACATATACCTCATAGAAATACCTTCCGCTTAATGGTAAGACATTAGTTACATGAGCACACCATTACTGCTAATGTTTTATCGTTTTTTTATGACAAAGGTATTCCTATCACACCCTGTACAAAGCTTGCAATATTTTTCCATTTTTTTTGTGTTTGTTTTTCTTTTTATCCAAAAAAGCCCAATTGCTTTAAATGCGAGCATAGATTTCAAATAAAAAAAATCATTTCAGTAGATTCTGCTATTAAGAAAAGTGTGTGAATTTAAATTTTCCACTTTGATATCAAATGGGGAAATAATGCATTCAAGAATTTAAAAGATCCTTTAATTGAGTTTTAAATTCTCTATGTGATTGGTATATGCCAGCACGCACTTATTGCAGACACTTTTTGTTTTTGATTTCTCTGTAGAGACGAAATTTTCAGAATATAGAAAATTGTCATCTCCAAGTAGATTGTATAAAACAAATTGATGCCTGGAATCCTAAAATATTTTATGCAGTTTCAAAAATTGTGATGTCTATACCTTGTAATCTTTTTTGCACTACTTTTGAATTCCCTTATTGTTGATTGTCCCTCTGGTATATTCTCATAAAGAAGTAAATAAAACAATTGTTCCTCTTTGCAGTTTGTATCGGCAATGAAATTTCCTGAATGCGTTTGCCGTTATTAACGCGCTCATGAAGGAAGAAGAAAAAAACATTGTAGATGATCACACAAATATCTCATTTGTGCAAATTTTGTTCGCTTGTTGTTTTGATCTCGAACAAATTCAACTTGACGCGTTCTGTACCATTGATCGAATGTGGTGTGAAGCGCTTTTTAAACCACGGCCAGTGATGCCTATTTTAGAAAGGAAAGAAATAACTGACTGTCCCAGAAACCCGCGACTCCCAACCTCAATAGGCATTACACCTCCAACCATTGTCCACACGTTCGGCACACAGTGACTCATATCGATTTTTCTTTAGCTTGTGCGCCTCTACCCTGTTCTCTTCCTAAGGGACTGTTAACTCTATTAGAAAGACAGTCTTTTTTGAGTCTGACCACAATATGATGTCGGGGCGCTTGTTTGTCTGTGTGATGTGTATTGGAAATTTTAGAGACGTCTTTAGGTCTACTGAAACCTCCCAATCACTGGCTCCGCTCAGCAGCTTCATATTGGGGGCTGTTTGTTTTTTCTTTGCAGGGCATTCACCCTCCTTATGAAATCTGATCTTAGTCTCCTTGGCTGCCACAAGCTGTTGGTTTTCTGTCTCACACTGTGTTCTTATTAACTCCTTGATCACCTCTAATACCTTGTTGAGTCGCCACGTATACATCTGGAGCGATTGTGGACAAGCAGAAAGCACATGACACAAGGTACCTCGTCCTTTTTACAGGAAAAACAGATCCGTATCTATGTATCCCCACATATAGATCCTATACTACACATATAGTATAGGATCTATATACCCGAAACTGCTGTCTACTGTGGTATTCAACATTTCTACAAGCCTTTATAAACAACTTCCTTTTGATAACCATCTGATCTCAGTCTGAAAAAGGTCATTATTTTCTTTACATAAATTTGTAAAGAGCCAAGAATTAAGGGATTTTATTTAATTGTATTTATTCCTCTGATACTCATGTTCCCCTTTTCATGACGCTCTTCATTGTGAAGACTGTTTCACACTGCCTTGGGAAATTCTTGTTTAAGTAAATCTGAAAGTTGTCTGTATTTACCTCTCATTGTGAGTTTGCTATCACATGATATTGTAGTAATATTGATAATGAGAATGTCATTCATATTTAAATAGTCTTTTAATCTGTTAGTATTTGTAGTAACTTGCCAAAATAAGATTTGTCTACAATACAATTTTTGCTGTGATCATTGTATTAGATACAGGCTTTAAAATTATTGCTTCCAAATGTTGACTCTTCTACATTAATATTTCTATGCTAACAGTTCCTTTTTCTCACACTTCTCACTTGTGGAACTCTCATCCAACTCCATGCTTTCAAGCCAACTTTAATCTGCAAAAATTTAAATGCAATGTCAATCAATATCTACTGTCTTCCTGATTACTCTTTTCTCTTCTTGTTCATTATGAATGTTTTGCAATAAACATGTATTAAACATAAGATAACCCAAGATATATTTGATTCTTGTGTCGCACCACATTCCGGGATTTGCTGAGGCAGCAGTTATAAAATTTGATATCCTGTTTAAAAAGTTTCTGTATTTTCAAAAAAATTTAATCCTGCAACCAAAATAAATTTATAAAATCAATCCTTTTGATCATGACATTCAGTCAAAGACTAATAAAAAACATTGACAATATTCTCAAGAATGTTTGAAATTTGGATTCATTGGCTGCTACTCATAAAAGATCTTTGCTTCTGTGAGTAATTCATTTTATAAAATGATTCAATAAAACAATCTAAAATAAAAAAGCAAAGTGACATCTAGTGTTTTAAAGCACTGAAAGAGAATAGCAACAATGTCATTCATCAATTATCTCAAAATATCAATTGAAGATGATGTGTTAGAATTTGACAATATCTCTTCTTATTGCCTAAAAAGGAAAAACCTCATAAAATTGGAGAAGTGGGAATAACACCTGATATAAAAGAAAAACAATGAAGCTCTGATACCAAAGTGCCCTTCATTAAGTAACTGCACCGCAAAACACGATATTGATGGAATGGCTGTGAATTGTTAAAAAATACTGAATGTTAAAAATGTAATTTGTTATTCTTTTTTTTTTTCAATCAGTAAAACCCCATGCAAGGTAGAAAAGCCACTAAGACACAAGGAGTTACAAGGTGCAGAAGAATTAGAAACAGAACTCCATTCAGGCAAACTCTTGGTCATCTACATGTCATGCTTAGATCTTTTTTAATACCTCATTTAACAATTTCCCCCATTCTCAAGTTCATATAACATCCTAAGTTTAAACAACAAATGTTTGCTATAATCATGACACTGACTTGTAGCAGCTAAAAAGGAATCATATCAACACAATCCTGCCAAAACTTTCCTTCTGTGCATGTTCTTCATGTTGGTTTGTGTTTTAGCCTGTTAACTTCTACTTAGCCATTGTCTGAATTGCTTTATATTCTAGTAAATTGTCTATTTTTCCAGCATAAATCAATAAAATCTATCTAAAAATAGTGAAGAATGCAGAGAAATGCAAACATCCATTCTTTATAATTTTCTTCTATCAAATCATGGGCAACCTGTTTCTAACATTTAAACATCTTTCAAAATGTTGCACACTGTTGAATGGCTTGAATTCAGTTTTTAAGCTGATTTTTCTTTTTAACTCTAAAAGTTAAGGGAGAAATATATATATATACTGTTACGAGAATGCATTTATATATAAATATAATAATATTAGTAATGTCTAAAAAGTTGTAGTAAGGGACTCTATTGAGTCCTACTTGTTATTACAAAAAAGTTTTAATTCATGAAGTAGTCGCAAAAATAGAGAAATTAGGAATAGAACGTCTTGGAAGATGCCAGAATGTTCCAGTGACATCAAGAAAATTCTAAAAGATTCTAGAATATGTAAATCAGGTGTTAGCCCCTATAAAAAGATGTCTTGGGAAGACAGTAGTTAGTTGTTAAAAGGATTTGCTGACATTATCAACTCTGGCTTTGATTCAAGGGTTTATATCCAGCTGAAAGAATCTCTAAGAAAAGTTGCCAACCAACTAAAACCCAAAAGAGAACCTCATGGAACTATATGGGTAAATAGACATTTTTGACTTTTTCATGTGTAACACTGTCACCCAGCTGTGGACGATTATGGATGACAATGATGATGTTGAAATGGCACCAGTTATGACAACGCTTTCGGGCCGCTTGTTGTGATGATGGCCTCGTCACAGTAGCTGGTCTTCAAGATGTCTATTACAACAACAAACTCACTGCCCATGCTGTTTTTTTTTTTTATCTCAGCAAGTCACATTGAGAAAACCTGGTGACCATATTTCTACCTTATCAAACCAGACCAGACACTTGTGTTTAAAATAAAATAATTACATTACCAGAAATAAAATTAAATATATCAATAAGTTCGAAGATGCCTGGATGAGTTACGAAAGAAAGTCTTTATAAAAAAAAAAAATAATTACAAAAGCAGAAAATACAATTGTCGAAATTCAAGTTTACAACGGAGAGAGGATTTGTTTAAAAATATCTATAGTTTTCAATCTTCAAATAAAAATAAGTCCTTCCGAAGTTTCGTTAAAAATAATCAGAACCTTCAATTTTTAAAAATAATCAGACTTAATTCTCCACATGAAAACATGTCTTTTCGGCCTTTATCAAACTTTGCAGAGACAGCCAAATAACAGTGCAACTTGGTGGCAGGCGGTGTGGGGGTCATTTGGTCTTTGTCGCCTGAAAATCTCTCTCCAAATCTTAAAAATTCTTTTCATAACAATGCAAACTTTTCATTAAGAATAATCAGAGCTTTCAATTCTCCAAATAACTTTTAAAACAAAGTTCTTTCGGTGTTCTTATCGGAGGCGCATTATTCAACATTAACTCTTTAAGTTAATCGGCAGCAGGCTTTTCTACGTTTCTTTACATCTTCAGCCAAAAGTTCTGTGGTAGGCGACCAGCCTCTGGGTCGTGGCTCCCCAATTGGGAACTCTTTCCCCTTGGTAGTTACATTTCAACTGCAATTTCAAAAACTACCCAACCAACTCATTTATTGTATTGCATTTGGATTTTTATAGCTGTCCCCAATCCTCTTGGGGGATCTGCGCGACTCAAAGCTTTTGATCAATGAGATTATTTTCCACCCACATGATTTGCGAGGAGCCATGCATGGCTCGATGACTGAAATATCAACAGCTCACATGATGTAATGTCTTTCTGTCTTTTTTTTTTTTTCAATTACATCATCTGTTTTTCAATTTTAGAATCTGTTTCCAGGAATAATTTTTGATGATTTAACCCTACCTGACCTCATCAAAGAAATTTTGACATTTTGTTATGACTACGGCAATTTTTCAAACTTCTGCTGGCTCAAAACAATTCATTTCAAACACAAAAAAAGAAGAAACTATATTTTTCTCTTTTTTTCCCAATTATCAAACAATTTCTCTATTCCCCGGATTTTACAAGTACATAATAGTATTAAAAAATAGTTATTTTTACGTAAGCTCACACCGCAGATTACAATAAAGCACAACTATACCATTAATATCAATTTCTCTCACTCCTTTGTATTAAACCAAAAACAAAAATATACCGATGTGGAAATAGGGTAACACATTGACCATGCTGGAAATTATTTTTTATATACACATTTAAAGATTCCCAAAAAGTATAGCACTTAAACTACTTTGCTAACTTAACTGGGTAAAGATACTGACCTTTCCTTCCCCTTCGTAACACTTTGCCTGCCAGTAGTAAACTCTATGTTTTGAATGCAAAAAATTGTAAATTTTGTATATATATCATTTTGTGTTTATTGTAAGTTAAATATTTGTATGTGATTTTTAACTCTGAGTTTTGTTCGATCATTTTTTTCTTTTGTTACATTTAACACGTAACAATACACACACACACGCATTTAAACCTCTCAACATCTCTTTTTCTAACGTTCATGGTATCCATATCAACTTTTGCAGCGTGGAATTGTTCCTCTATGAAAGATCCCCTGACATCCTCTCTGCAAAACTAACCTCAACCCTACAATTCTCTCCTGATTTCTTGATTCCTGGATACCTTCCTCTCTTTAGGAAGAACTCCAATGTCCACATGCATGGCCTGTGGTATTGAGCACTTTTTAATTATTTTGGTCTACCTTCAGTAGTTCATGACTATAGGTTCCCTTTGCATGTGCAATATATATATGTATATATAACCCTGTCTCTGGTCTCTAACATAATTCCTAAGCTTGACTCTTATAAGCCAAGTGGAGGTGATGTAATTCCTGTCATCGTCTTAAAGAAATGTGCCCCTGAAATGTCTTTAGTCCTCTTCAAACCCTATAACTATTGCCTCACTTCTTCCTGCTTGTTTGAAGTTCTCTTCTGTAGTTTCTTTTTATAAGAACTTTGGGGAGCCCACTGATCTCTAATTATTGCCCTATTAGCCTCTGACCTCTTTTTGGCAAGGTATTTGAGGCTATTATCAATGCTGAAATAGTTAGGCATCTCACAACCTTCTCTCTCTGACAAACAATATGGCTTCTGCTTCTCAGGTCTACTGCTGATGTGCTAATAACCATCACTGATATATACCAGACTCTTGATAATGGCAAAAGCTCGAGCTGTTGCTATTGATATCTTGAAAGCATTTGACAGGGTTTGGCATGCTGGCCTTCTGTACAAGATTCATAGCTACAGTATTTCTGGACAATTCTTTGATTTAATCTAATCATTTCTATCAAATTGTGAAATGAAAGTTGTTTTGAACATGCAAGCTTCAAGTTCTTTTCATACAAACACAGATGTCCTGCAAGCCTACGCCTTTTCTGCTCTTCATCAATAATCCTCCTGATGTAATCAATTCCCAAGTAGGCACCTATGCAGATGAAATGACTTGTTAATCTTAATGCCTCCAAAGTAAAGCTACTATCTTTAACCACCATAGAGAAACTTTTCTACCTACCATCAGAATGGATGATGCTAGTCTCCTAGAGAGCAACACACTGCGCCTCCTTCACCTCACTCTCTCAAATGAAATGACTACATTGAATCTATAGCTGCATCTACTGCCGGGAAGGTTGGGCCAAGATTTTCTTGTCAGAATCCATTTTGCACATTTATAAATCTACCATTCATTTGTGCATTGAATACTGTTGTTAAATCTGGTTGGATGCTCCAGCTATTCATCTTCAAGTTCTTGACAAACTCCAATGGAGGATCTACAATATAATCAATCTTGACTTAGCAGCCCACTTTCAGTCACTTTCTCACCAACATAATGTGGCTTCCCTCTGTCTTTTCTACAAGTATTTTCATGACAACTGCTCTGACAAGCAGTTCCCTGACCACATGTATTTAAGCATGCCACTAGATTGCCATCAAGATTCCACCCTTTTACCATCAAAATAGTTAAAGTAACTGTCTCTTCTACTCTGGCAGTTTCTTTTCTCACATTTCCTGATTGTGGAACTCCCTTCCGTTAGCTTACTTCTCTGATAGCTACATTTGCCAAAAGTTTCAGTGCAACGTCAATTGCTCTCTTCTATCTCCTTGATTCCCATCCATCTCTTATTCATTTTTTGACATCTCCTGTATCTTGTTTTTTTCTCTCATTGTATGAATGTATGTGCATGAGAGAAACTTTGTGTGAGTGTGTGCGTTTGAATCTGGAATCATAAAAACGAAATACATTTTCATTCAAAATATGTAGCAAGTATTGTATACACGTGTCAAGTGATAGAAAGATTTTCTTTTTTTAAATAAAATGAGAGAATCATGTATGAATGTATGTGTATGAGAGAAATCATGTGTGAATGTGCATTTGAATCTGGAATCATAAAAACGAAATACATTTTCATTCAAAATATGTAGCAAGTATTGTATACACGTGTCAAGTGATAGAAAGATTTTCTTTTTTTAAATAAAATGAGAGAATCATGTATGAATGTATGTGTATGAGAGAAACCATGTGTGAATGTGTGCGTTTGAATCTGGAATCAGAAAAATGAAATATATTTCTGGTTAAAGTTCTAGTGAAAATGACGCATAAAAGTATTACTGTCATACACACACACTTCATTAGTCTATAGTTTAAATACGCTTGACACGCATTATTTTTGCTTGCATATACTTACATACATTCATAATAAACATGTAATGTTTTTATTACTTGTGGTACACTCACTTAAACAGACACAAGTTTTTGCTTCTACATTTAATATTCATTCATTGCTTTATCACACGTGACATGTATTTGACCCATGAAAGCATACCTCAATGAACATCTTGAGTCTTCGATGTTTTAAAAAGATTTTTAAATCATTCGTTGTTAAAGAATCTCTAAAGAAGCTTGTTAAAGTGAAAAATGTTAGATTGAAGACACTTTTTCTGACTTGTTCTTTACTTATGAGCAGTAAGTTCTTTTTAACATTTCACTTTTTATATTGATAAAAACATGAGTTTTAAAGAACTGCTGTAGAAAGTTCAGTTTTTAGAAAAATGACTAAATGAAGCCAAATTATCTGACTGGATTTTTATTTTATTTTTATTTTTTCATAGGCCCAAAGATTCTTTTCAAGTTGCATCGATTTGTATCAAATCACTTGGCCCCCCAGATGAGGAAGAGCAAGAGTCTGATACTCATAAGGACAGCTCTTTGAATACATCTATGTAAGTTAATGTTCATATCTTTCTTTCATCTTCGAAAGTATCAATGTAAAAAAAAAAAAGAAACTATTTTTTTTAATACTCAAAAAAATTTAGATATTGTTGCATTTTTCATAACATTATATATAAAAATTAAAATATATATTTTTTTTAAAACTTGGATATTTCAAATGTTCTTTTTTATTTTTTTCAAGATAAAATAATTTTCTTCTTTAGACTTTTTTTTAAATGAAAAAATTTAGTGAATGAGTCTCGTTCTTTTTGTTGTCATTTTTGGGTTTTTCTCATTGGTGTTGAAAGTTGCTCTACATTACTTATTGTTGGAAAAGCCTTGCATAGTTAAGTTTTTATTTAACAATGAGTAACCAGATTTCACTCTCTCTTTTCTACATTACATTTGTGTCTTGTTTGCTATTTCGTCTCTATTTCTTACTAGCAGTATAGCCCGGCGTTGCTCGGGTGTAATGAAAGCTTTAAAACTAATCCATGGTCCTAGAGCTCACACTCTTTGGACGTTGGCATGAAAGACTAAAAAGCAATAATTGTTTCCAGTTAAAGTGAAACCGTAGACTGAAAGAAAAATGAATGGATGTAAGTCAAATTTTGATTTCCTGGTATCAATATCAAATAATTTTTTTTTGTCGTAAACTGAATTTTGAAGGCTAAATAAGTCCTCTGAGTAAATGGTATCATGGCTGAGACTAAGAAATACAATTATACCTACTTAGAGCCAAACCCGAAGAAAAAACTAAAATAAAAGAGCTGAAAAAAATACAGCCATACAGGCAGATAAACAGACGCACACACAAACATCCTGCCTTTTATATATATATATTATCGATTTTTGTGCACTATTGTAAGAACTGCAACCTTGAAACTTCTGAATATTGTTTCTTATGTCTTTGTCTATGAGTGTATCAAATTTGATTAAAATCGGACCACTCCTTCTATAACCTGATTTTTTCAATTATTGATATTTATCAGAGGTACCTCGACACAAAACCTAGCTAAGAACACTCGCAGACACTTATAGTACAACTGTAAATTTTCAAGAAAATTGGTTCAGCCGTTTCGGAGTCTATAGGTAACAGACAAAGTTCCATTTATAAATAAGTTTAGATGATATGGAATCATAGGTAAAATAACAATATAGAGCATAGAATAAATTTGACACATGCAACAAGAATGAATTTTCACTGGTGTATTCAGCAAAGATTGTGTAGCTTTTATATTTTGCTGTAGATATTTATTCATTCTTTTTTAATCCAGTCCCAAATGTTAGGAAGACTGTTCCATCAAGTGCCCACATAGGAATGGCTTGCTTACGTTGAAAATCAGCATCTGCCAAATGTTGACATTTGGTGCTGGGGGGAAGGGTGGATGCATATCTTAGCCACTGTCTTGTTTGGAACTAACTTGGAACTACTTACTATACTAGTTGTGCTTAATATGTACTCAATGTAGTTTTGTTTTGCACAAAGCAATAATAGTGGGTCCTTGTAAGAATCAACATCTCTGGTAATGGCTTGCTTGGCTAAACTCCTAACCTCTGCTCTTGGCCATGTTTATTCTTCAATGTTGGAAAAGGAATGGACTGATTTGTCAATTGCTGAAATTTTTGCAGAAACACAGATATATTTTTATAAAAAGAAATGTCATTTATGGATCATATATCATTTATCCATTTGGGATATCATTTCATTGTATACATTATTCAACAAAATTCTTTTCATTGAATCTTTTTATTACTGTGATAATTTTAGTCACCAGTTGGTTGGCAATAAGTATTGTCTTTTTTCTTTACAAATTCTGTCTCTCTTCACTCTTCCATGTTGGCCTTGTATGAAGCATTAAAAATGGACACCCACCAAACTTCCAGGCTATAAATTCTATACATTCTTTTTCATTTAATTAATTTGCAGAATCAAAACTATTTATTTCTTGTTGGCATCATCATAAATGGTTACATGCTTTTCAGGGACTTTGTTCTAAATTTAAGTTTTTCATTTTTAACTCTCTCAAGTTTTTTTTATCATTTATTTGGCCCTATCGACATAAATATGCATAATCACTTTGTTACTCTCTCTCAAATGGATGGATAAATTTTTAAGATATTTAAAATTACAATATAGATTTAAATTAAACATTGAAAATAATTTTAGTGGGATCATTTTTATAAGGGAAGGGATGAAATTGTTGATTCAAAAATGGGTTTATCACAGGTATAGTTTTTTTTTCTTTTATACATTTTATCAAAATTTATTTGACTTTCTTTACTTATAAAATTTTCTTTTTGGTAAGTAAAGTGTATATTTTTTTCTTGCAAGTTCAACCGAGGGAAAGTTTTGAATTTTGATACTTTTGTTCATTTTACTTTTTAGTCCAACAACAAACTTAGTATAAATAGCGATAATGTGGTTTTTTTTCACTGTTGTTTTTAAAGTACAAAAGTAAATCTAATATTAACATTTAGAAAAAAGGCCTTTCCTCTGTTTTCTTCAAAATTTCACCATTACCAGGTTTACAGCAAGTCTATATAATGTGTTCCAATAATTAATTCCATTGGAGGAGAGCCTCATGAACTTCCAAGTTTAGGGCTATCCAACTGTCTTTGGTTCCTGTTTGGTAAATGAGTGTGAACGTGGGCAAACAAAATTCCTCAAAACCAATAGAAACAACACTACAACAGATTTAATTATTTATTTTTTTTTTATAATCATATTGCCCCAAGCAAGGCATTTTATTGTCACTGTTTTGCAGGGGGTTACATAGGAGGAAAGTTATGAGAAAGAGTAACAGGTTATAGGAGGTGTCAGGAAGTGGTTGAGAGAAGGATGAGAATACTGATGAGAGTGGAGTGGATAGAAAAAGGAGCATGAGAGAGAGAGGATGCTGGTTAGTGAGATAGGAGATGACTATTGACTTTATATTCTTGGAGATTATAGCTGTCGGGGAAAGCAAGTAAATTGAAGGGAATTCCACAGGCGGGAAGTGCGAGAAAAGAAAATAAACAAGTGCAGAATATTACAGAAACTTGTGGTAATATTTCATAGCGGTATATGAAAGAAAATTTCGTAAATGTCCTTTACTTATGAAAGAGTGGTAAAATAGAGGTGGTCAAACTCATTATGGACCAATCGATGCCAGGATTTTGTTAGGCATTCACTGAATAAGATTTTTGTAATTGTTTATTGTAGCTGGCAAATATTCATTGTTGCTGTAACATGATAGTCACTTGGTTGATTTGTAGAGATAAGAAATTAAGAACAAAAAAACATTATGGAAAAACCCAAAGTAAAATTGCACACCTGCGAAAGTGGATTCAAATGTCTATTCACAAGTCAGTGCGAAAAGCAAATCCTGAATCCTGATTGGATTAAAAACAGAAAATTCATAATGCTCACTGGAGTCGGTCACATGACCAGATTTAATTACTTGAGGACATTTTATGACCGGGCCAAGAGAGTCAGATGGAAGCAGTAGTTCACAGCATCTCACCATATAAAGAAGAAACTTCAAACTGACCCCCCTCACTGCCAATTTTCTTTTCTTTCTTTTCACTCCACCGGACATTTCGTTTGACCTTTTCTTCCAACGTCCTTTTCTTCATTTTCACACCACTCTGCTAAAGAGGACAAAAGCAACAACCAAATGAACTTGTTAAGTACAACTTCTTTATTTGTTTAGCTTTCTCTTTCTCTCAACCTGTCACAGCCTACTAAAAAGAGGAAGGAACATAAGACTTTACATTCAGCTACTACACAACCATGAACTCTAAACTTCTGCAGACATTTCAAATACCTACATTACTGCTACAAACAATTTTAACTACAGAACTGTATGCATTTTCTCAATGAACATTTTCCTTCTCCCAAATGGGTTATCGTGTTCAGATAACAAAATTTCACTTATATTTTTCTTCTTACACTTTTCTCATTCTGTAAATAAATATTTGCTTTGATGTACACACAAAATATTTTATTGTTTCACATTTCAACAACCAACCTTCTGATAATTCTGATGATGATAAAACTGCATAAATCCTGTAAGCTGTAAGAAGTTCGGTTATGTCTGACACAAGGCCGAATCAAAGAAACATTAACCAGCCCCCTACGGCTTCAGATTCTCACTGTGGTTGCACCTGGACAACCAACATCTGATTAAGATCATATTGTCTATTGGAAGTTGTTATGTAAGTTAATAAGAATCTGAAATTTGTACTAAGTTGTAGTTTCTTTTTTGTTGGCCCTCACAGGAAATTTAAGCTGTAAAATATTGTTGGCCCTCACAGGAAATTTAGGCTGTAAAATATTGTTGGCCCTCACAGGAAATTTAGGCTGTAAAATATTGTTGGCCCTCACAGGAAATTTAAGCTGTAAAATATTGTTGGTTATGATGAATAACTCAGGAATATCATTAAAACAAATTGACTTTTTGGTATAAAGAAAAAGAAATTACTATTAGCATTGTTTACATTATTTACATGTGGACCATTATCCTCATCTTTGTTGTTGTTATCACAATGCTTTGGCTGTTGTGCTCTCTGGCCTTCACCAGGCGTATGTCAATCTGGGTAATCTACAAGGAATACCAAATTGAAATCATTATTCAATCGATTTGATATCCTTTTCTTTATAACATTGTTTTTATTTACACTATTCACTGGTTGACTATAGTCCTCATCTTTGTTGTTGCTATCACAATGATTTGGCAATTGTTCCTTTTTGCATCAAGTGTATGTGCGTTGTGGTACAGTGGATATCGGCTCGGAATGAGAAACTGGAGAGCTGAGTTCGAATTCCAGCTGAATCCATTGTATTCACTTACGCACAAATACCCTTGGGAAAGGTATTAATCCGTCTCTTCCTTCCAGTTATGGGTTAAATAGCAGGACAGATTGGGTTCTATAGCCTTGGTCGGCAACCAGTCTACCGCAGAAAGCCATGGCAACCTACTGCGGGATAATCTTCTGCCCAGTCAGTCATGTCTCTTTCGAGACATGATTGCCCAAGCGTGTATCACGTATGGCAACTAAACTATATGTCAATCCAGGTAACATACATGGAATTCCAAACTGAACTTTTTATTTAATCTATGGTAGTAGATTGTTCTCATTCCATTACTTATATTTTCGGGACATCTTGTCTAGTATTTTGAACTAGCAGTATAGCCCAACGTTGCTCGGGTGTAATGAAAGCTTTAACACTAATCCATGGTCCTGGAGCTCAGACTCTTTGGACGTTGGCACGAAAGACTAAAAAGCAATAGTTGTTTCCAGTTAAAGCAAAACCGTAGACTGAAAGAAAAATGAATGAATGTAAGTCAAATTTTGATTTCCTGTTATCGGTATCAAATAAGTTTTTTTTGTCGTAAACTGAATTTTGAAGGCTAAATAAGTCCTCCGAATAAATGATATCATGGCTGAGACTAAGAAATACGATTATACCTACTTAGCGCCAAACCCGAAGCAAAAACTAAAATAAAAGGACTGAAAAAAATACAGACATACAGGCAGATAAACAGACTCACACAAACATCTTGCCTTTTATATATCTATATATTATCAATTTTCTGCACTATTGTAAGAACTGCAACCTTGAAACTTCTGAATATCGTTTCTTATGTCTTTGTCTATGAGTGTATCAAATTGGATTAAAATCAAACCACTCCTTCTATAACCCGATTTTTTCGATTATCGATTTTCGATATTTATCAGAGGTACCTCGACGCAAAGCCTACCTAAGAACACTCGCAGATGCTTATAGTACAACTGTGTAAATTTTCAAGAAAATCAGTTCAGTCGTTTCGGAGTCTATAGGTAACTGAGACACACACACACAGACAAAGTTCCATTTATAAATAAGTTTAGATTAGATACTGCTCAGATTGAAACATTGTGGTAACAACAACAACAATGATGAGGACAATAGTCCACCTGTAAATAAAAAGAATTTCGTAATGTTAATTGCCATTGACTTAAAAACCATCAGTACTGTGTGTGTGTGTGCGTGTTCAATGAATGACTTTGTTTTGTGTGTTTCACTGGATGTTAGATGACATAGATGTGAATGGAGAGCTACTCATTATAACAACAGCTGCTCAAAATCATTGGTTTATAAAAGAAACAACCTCTGACCTAATAAATGTTTTCTTATCTAAGCATTTGTCTATTGTGAGTTTCTAATGTTGTCCAGACCTAACGAGTTTGAAATTTTCTTCTTTTTTTCCTAAATTCCATGGTTTGTCATTACCAAGTCCAGTTCATATGTTGCATTTTTGCAAAAGGAGAAAGAGGGATGGGAATGAACGAAAGTGACATAAAACTTTTCGAATTCCTCAACCAGAACTGTCGATAACCAGATTCCAATTCAGTAAATAAAAGAATCATGTTCTTCAAATCTTAGGAGTAAAATCGTAGACTCTGGTTCAAGTTCTTTCGGCATCTTCTCTAGCTTTATTTTATAGTTCTGATTAATAAGATTTTTGAACTGAATTTTTTTATCTTTCAACTGATGTATGCTTTAAATAGAAATTTTCTTTTACTGTTGACTTAATTTTTAAAATGTTTTCAAATTATCAAATACAAGGTTATTTCTGTTATATGTTAACAAGCATTGGAATCATTGATACAGTAAAAGCATAAGATCTTTAGCAGGTTGCATTAAAATCATGGAAATGGTTATGGATCAAATAGGATAGCAATTAAAACAATGAAAAGGGAAGAGAGGGGGAAACTAATTTGGTTGTAGTTGAGCAGTTATCAGTGGTTTTAGGGGGATAATGGTTTCATACAGTCAAATCAGGATGAATCAGGTCATCTCAATATAGGAATGAGACAAAAACATTAGGATGACATCTATTAGCTGTTTAGCCACTGGTATGTTTAGTTATGTATGTGTGTGTGTGTGTGTATATATATATATATATATATATATATATATATATATTGTTTAATAGTTTTTAGTCATAATAGGGTTAGACCAGTACACATTTGTATTAAAAAGTGTTTGATACAATTATATTGTAGAACTTTTGAATATTTTCCATTTTTAAACGAGTTATTATGCTACCCAGGTTTCTACCATGAGTGGGGTCTTCAGGTAATTTTTAATAACTGATTTCACCATTTTTTTCTTGTAACAGTGTTTTATTTGAATGCTCACATGGCAGGGAATTGTTGGACATGCAATTTTTAAATTAAAACAGATTATGGTTGTATAAACCTAAGAGGTATTTTTTAGTGTGGATGCATTTAGTCATAATTTCTGTTCTTTCATTTAATGTTGGCTAGCCACGTGTGGAAATTAAAATCAAAATATGGAAAAGACCCAGACATAACGTGGAGCATTGTAAAAACAGCCAAACCTTACAACGGTGGACAAATATGTAGACTGTGCCAAGAAGAAACATTAGAAATTATGCTATTCCCAAACAAAAACGAACTGTTAAATGAAAGAATGGAAATTATGATTAAATGCATCCACACAAAGAAATACCTCTTAGTGTCATACAATCTTGGATAAAAATGCCATAATTCATTTTAATTTAAAAATTGCACATTCAAAAATTCCGTCACATGAGCAGTTAAATAAAACACTGTTGCAAGAGCGTTCTTAAAAAGAAAAATGGTAAAAGGTAAAATCAGTTATTAAAAATCACCTGAAAACACTACTCACTGTAGAAACCTAGGTAGTGTAATAACTCATTTAAAAATGGTGTGTATATATATATATATATATATATATATATATAAAACAAAAGTCCAAAATGCCAACCAACACTGCTGCACAGATTACAACTATTATGTCTCCTCATGGTTGAAACCCAGGTAGTGATGTTGATTGGCATTTTGTTATGTATCTTTGCTGTACAATTTCAAATTTTGATTTTCATGTTGAGCACTTTTTTGTGGTTCATACCTTACGAGTGGCTGTTTTTTGCTTTCCTTTTATATAATATATATATATATATATATGTGTGTGTGTGTGTCCACACACACATTCTTATAGTCAGTTAGGTTATTAAGCCATCTTGAAGATCAGCCATTCTTTGATCAATACTGTTTGTGAAGCTTGTTGTGTAGTTTCCATCTTCTACTAACCAAAAACTTATTGAGAATGTTTGGAAAATTGTCACTACATGTGTTTATATGGGTGGGAAGTAATTTGTATCTAAAATGACTCTTGGGAAGAAATACTGGCATTTTTCAAAGTTGTTATCTTTGAAGAAATTCTCAAATTAACTTTTTTGGTAGGGAGTAGGTTTCTTGGAGTCATTTCAGAGAATGGAAATTATATCAGTGAATAAGATTCCGTCTTGTTTTTGTACCCAGATTGTTGCAAGCATTTTTGATGTCATTTCATTGTATAAATTATTGGGAGGTTAGTCATTTTTTTATTTTTTTTTTATTATTATTATACATACTGATTTCATTTTTTTTTTATTATAGTTTTTAGATGATTGTATAAAATGATGCAAGATTTTAGGAATATTTCACTTGCATTTGGAACTTTCTAAAAAATACTTTTATAATTATTGTAATTTTTCAAAATTGTATAAAATGTTCTGTCCAGTTTCTCTATACGTAATACTGGTACCATGTGACCTTGTACTACCTTTTGCATGGTCATGGTCAACAACTGTCTAGCACATTGGGGTAGACTAGACCCCATAGCTATGAATGCAGTCAGTGTGGTGGTGATATGGCATAGTTGGGTAGTGATTTTTCTAGACTGAAATCAACATATATGTGTCTCTGACCAAGGCTAGCCTTCAAGCTAGAGGATCTCAGCTGTGTTTTGACCTGGAGAGGGATGTGTTCTACCAGGTCTGCCTGCCCATAACCCACTATGCATGAATACTTTCCTGGCTTTCAACTCATGTATGTTAAAGGAACTGCTCAGTTGCACAATTACAGACAGTCACCATAATCTTTTGCTGATGCAACTTTGGCTTTGAGAAATGTTTTTTGGGGAGGACACATCACAATCAAGCCATTAACCTGATCGTTTATGCTTATCATAAAAGATCCACTTTTTATCACAAGTGACTATTCAGTCAAGAAAAGGATCATTAGTATTACAGAGTGTCAAGCACAATTCAAAATCGCCTAAATGTTTTATTTTAATGGAGATCATGTGGAACCCATTTATTGAGTTTTTTCACCTTGCCAATACTCTGCAAATGGCGTGAGACTGTTGCAGTGCTGACACCAAACGTCCAAGACATTTCTCTGACACTTTGATGTGGGTTTTGATCACCAAATGCTTGCAGTTGCTCGTCGTAAACACTACTTGTTCATCCTCTACCTTCTTTATCTTCAAGACTCTCATCACCAGTACGGAATTTCTGGAACCACCATCACATTTTTCGATCACTTGTGGATCCATCTCCCCATGTTCTGTTGATATTGGCAGAAGTTTGGGAGGCACTGTGTTCAAGTTTGAGCTCACACAAGAAAAGTAAACGAAGAACATGTTTTATCATGTTCATAATTAAGGGCTTCTATGCTTCAAGAATATTTCTGTCTGAAAAAAATGTTAAAAATTATTAAAGAGCACACATTAATTATTATGTATACCAAAATTCACCTAATATATTCCGTGAATACTATGTTAAAATGGTTTTTCAAAATATAATACTTCAAGCTTCAATTATTATTGTAACAACCTCATTGGAGCATGGTTAAAAATTCTCGCTTGCTGATAGGTGACCTCACTTTTTATACTTCTATGTTATAAACATTCAACTACTATAATTCTTTCATAGTGATATAGTTTTTCCTTCTTTTAACTTGTATACTATGAAAGTAGGTGCCTTAACAAAAAAAAAAAATGCACACACAATCATTACTTCAGTTTAGAAGATATGTTTCCTTAAAAGATACCCAACTATAGATGTGTTTTGGCTAATCTCACCTGGAAATCATCAGATTTGTTTTTTTTATTTCTTTATTTGTATGCATGTGTGTGTTCTTTTTGGCACCAGTTTCTAATAGATTAATTGGCTTGACATTTTAAAATCTGGTATGCAGATGATTTTCTTTCTTTCTTTTTTTGGGGGGCAGGCTCTGTTGCAAGGAGATATTTTTTAAATTTATTCACGAGATTGTTTTTTTGTTTTTGTGCCAATCATAAGAAAATAAGTACTTGAAAAAAACAAAAAAAAAAAACAAAAGAAACTGTGCTGCTAAAAATGTTAGCTAATTTATCTCACAAATGCATAGCACCAAAAAAAAATGAATTTGACTCTTTCTTTCCTTTTTGACTTGCTTTCATTATTTGTTAATTTTTATTTTAAATGTGATTACAGCTAATTGAAAATAAAAAATAAGAATTACTGTGGCAAATAATGTCTGGTTGATGGCATCTGAGTAAGTTTGACTATCAGCTAGTCAGTCCCTATTACAAATGCCTGCTCAGGCACATTTGTTCAACACCCACAGAGCATTCCTGTGGTTTATGTTGCAACTATGCTGAGCTGGCCATAATTACAATTTCTGTAAAAGAATGCATCATGTGGTGTGATGAAAAGTTTGAACAAAGCTGATATGCATAAACCCTCAGTCGCGATGACTTGTGACTTCATGCTAGAACAACCATTGATGAACAATTCCATCTATCCATTCAAAAGGCTTGAGTTAACCCAATGTTCCAAAGGTACCGCATGCTAGGATTGCCTCCTAAGATCAATAACATCAAGAAATCACCATCCTGATCAATGATAGTGAAATTTGAACTCAGATCTCATTGGAAAGTGAATGTTCTAACCATTCGGCCATGCATGACAAATATCTTAAGTTATCCATGTGTAGTTTTAACAACTTCTGTAAAAAAATTTTTTTTTTCAATAAAATAATTTTATTGAATAATTCTTATGACATAAACCTTAGTTATGTTTTTTTTTTCCATCTCTTTAGATCTTGAAACAATTTGTATGTAGATTTAGATATCTTCTCTAAAATGTTGTTTCTTTTCAAGACTATTTGTCATTTTAGTTTTTGTATGAAAATCTTGGTTCAGTTGATTTATTCTACTAGTTTCATAAAAGAAAAATGTAAATAAATCCATTGAACAAAATGTAAGGTTTTGTGGGTGGGACAGTAAAAAATATATTTTTTTTATTCTACTTTCTAGATTTATGCTTCTACAAATTTAAATTTTTACTACTTTGTTAAATCTAATCTATCTAAACTTATTTATAAGTGGAACTTTGTGTGTGTGTCCGTTACCTATAGACTCCGAAATGGCTGAACTGATTTTCTTGAAAATTTACACAGTTGTACTATAAGTGTCTGCAAGTGTTCTTAGCTAGGTTTTGTGTCAAGGTACCCCCTGATAAATATCGATAATCGAAAAAATCGGGTTATAGAAGGAGTGGTCCAATTTTAATCAAATTTGATGCACTCATAAGAAATGATATTCAAAAGTTTCAAGGTTGCAGTTCTTACAATAGTGCAGAAAATTGATAATAAATATATATATATATATATATATATATATATATATATATATATATAAAAATAAAAAAAGGCAAGATGTTTGTGTGTGTGTCTGTTTATCTGTCTGTATGTCCTTTATACAAATTCACAATTTTTATCCGATTCTCACCAAACTTTACACAAATATTCTTTAGGCTGAATCTGAGCTCCAGGACCATGGATTAGTTTTAAAGCTTCCATTACACCCGAGCAATGCCGGGCTATACTGCTAGTAAAAAATATAGTGCATTTTTCTATGTTTTCTTGTGTCAGTTTTACTACATTAAATTTAGGATTTAGTTTTTTTTAACTTTCCTAAAATATCTTTAACAAATATAAGTCATCATCATTTAACATCTTTTTTCATGCTAATATGAGTTAGACAGGGATTTTGTGATGGTTGTTTTCCAAGCCACCCAATTTTGGCTGTAATTGCAACTTCCTTAAATCGTCATTGATAAACTGGGTCCATGTTTTACGTGGTCTACCTATTCCTCTTTAGCCATCGATCGCAATGAACCTACAATTGCTGATTGGGTTTTCTATGTTCATTCTCTCAACATGCCCAAGCCATCTAAATCTTGCTTGACACGTAGCATCTGTTAAATTGACAATACGTAGCCTATTTCTCAACTCCTCTGATTTTCTATCCCTAACACTGACATTTCCCATACACTGTACCATTTGCATAAATGTTCAAGCAATTCTCCTAATATCAACCTAAGTGACCCAGTTTCACTACTGTATAACATAACACTTCTAATGCAAGCTGTATATAGCTTTCCTTTCATCCTATGCAAAAATACTCGAGATGTTAGAAGAAGCAAAAGTTCCATAAATCTTTTCCAACCTGATCTTACACGGGATATTGAACTTTCTTCTGCACTTCCAACTGCACTTAACATGTCACCAAGATAGCAAAACTGATCAACAACCTCACACTCAACATTATCAAGCTTAACTTTCTTGTCTTGATCAATTGCAACTGGTGGGTTCTGGCAAGTTCTACATTTGAAATTCACCACATTGACTAATCTACCGTTCAATCCACTACATTGCTTAGGCACCCAGTGAGTACAATGATTGTAAAAAAATGGAGTTTAATTAATACCCTTGCAACAAACTTCACATGGGTGCTTTCCTGAGGTCAGACCTTATTTACATCACCAATAATCACATTACTCTTAACCAAATTCAACCTAAGCTCTTTACTTTCTTTTTTTTTTACCATGCAACATACTTCACACCTAATTCTTCCAAACTCTCTGTGATGACGACTAAATCATCAGCATAGAACATCTCCCAAGGTAGAGTGTTTCTATATTCCCTCAAAAGAACTTCAAGAACAATAATAAACAGTAAAGGACTCAAAACAGATCCCTGATGGACCCCTACCCGCACACCAGACTTATCCCTCACAGTGTTGTTGATTCTTATCGCACTGTTGCTATTCCTATACATGGCCATTACTGACCTTATTAACCATTCGTCTCGAAACCTAACTTTCTCATAGCCCAGTTTACGATACCCCAGGGACCCAATCAAACGCTTTTTCCAGGTCCACAAAGGCAAAATAAAGCTTTTCACTTTTTTTCGATCTATCTCTCCTACAGTTGATGTGCTATGAATATAGCATCTATTGTACCAGGCATGAAACCGAACTTTATTGCATTTATGTCAGCTGTCTCTCTAATTTTATAAGTCTTTCAAAGACTTTCATCATGTGTTCTAATAATTTCAACAGTCTATAGTTTCCTCTATCTGTGGCCTCTCTTTTATTCTTAAAACAATTTATGATTACACTAGTATTCAAATCTTCTGATATTTTGTTCTCTACAATGATTTGGTTAAAAAGATTTGTCATATGCTCAGTTCTTAAGTCACCAGAAGCTAGAAACATTTCTGACACTACGCCAGATCTCCCACATGCCGCCTTCACCTTATTTAAAGCCTTTTTCACAGACTCTGCGCCAATTTGGAGTGTGACACTATGATGGGCTCGTTGACAATCAAGTTATCCCTATCCCACTCAAATCCCTCCTTTAACACTCTGATAGTGCTCTTTCCAAGCCAAATGCTTTTCTTGATTGCTAATAGCCAAATCTTCTCTAAGAGTAAGAATCTTTTCTTTTTTTTTTTACTTTGGAATTTTAATTACTTCAAGAACAAAGGTAAGGAGAAAATGTTCTTCATATATTTCTGCTTTAATCTTTGTTGATTTTGACATAGCATTTGTTATAACATTTTAAAGCATTCACTGTCTGTGGAGGACAAGATTATATCAGGTGAAATATTAAGAAAAGGAGAGAATTGTCTGAAAAAAAGAATTATGAAAAAATAATCTGCCAAATTTGGGATAAACAGAAGTTTAAAAAATTTAAATGAAATTCCTACTTGTCTATGAAAGATTGATTGCATTATGAAACAGTTTTTCCCATTATGCTAAATATAAATTTCCCTTTAAGGTTTTTGCGTGTATCAATAAAATATAAATATATCATGTAAAAACCCCAATCACAATTTTGATAATCTTACATTTGATCTCTGATTTTACTGACAACATATTCTAATGGGACTGTTTTTAGAATCCGTCAAGTCCCCAAATACTGATTGTTTTTTTTTTAAGTTTTGAACTTTGAGTCTTTTTCTTGCATTGTCTCTAACACAAACTAAAGACATAACTAGAATCTGTGTCTCATCAAACTAATAAATTCAACCGAGTCTGTATGACTCAATGTTTTGTGTGTACCATCGAGTGATGCTAAAGTATAAGAAATATTTGCATCATAATTATTGTGACAAAGATGATTCCTGTGAAGCTTTCCCAAACTTTAATCTCAACTCAAATTAAAAAAATTGCAACAGTAGTATAGTAATGTTTATCATAAAACACAAGTAATGAGGCCTGTTAACAAATAAAAAGGCAACTTTTGCAAATAAATGCCAATTGATTTAAAAACAATAAAAATCTGTTTTTATTTTTATAGATAGAAATTTAGTAAAATTTAGCCTCATCTTTCTAGCAAAAAAAAAAAAACCTTGAAAGTTTTCAAAGCTTAGTTACATTTTTAAAGTTGAGTGGCAAAGATTTTTCAAAAGGTATACATAACAAAAAAAAGTGAAAATTTAGCTTTCAGACATAAACACCTTTAACTTGAAAAGGTTTAGACTTTAAATTACAAATATTTGTGCAAAATATTTAAAAATCTCTACATGAACAAGCAATTTTATTTCCACAAAAAGGTAAAAAAAAAAATTGAAATTTAAGTTTAGGATATCTTTTCAAATTTTCACAAACCAACAATTTTATTTAAACTGATATTGTTACAGGATTGGCATGTGTTTATTTAAGATATCAATTGCACAGAAATATTCAGTTTAATTTGCATAACTGTAACATCTGAAAACTTTCTTTAAACATGAAAGCAAATATTTAGAATAAAAAGTTCTCCATTTTTTATGAATTGAATTAATCAAAATAGTTTTAGGAATAAAAATTATTATACAAAGGTTTGATTTATATTATTGATAAGCTGCTAGCAAGTTGAACACACAAACTATGGTATTTTGTTTTACATTCCAAAGTCCACATATTTTGTACATTGGGCGGACCTGAATTTTCATTTTTTTCTTTTTTACTTTTTTCAGTGCAATTTTATTGATTACACCTTAAACTTTCCAATTGACAAAAAAAAATTGGAAAAATTTAAATATTTAAACAATTGGGGAGGGGGCTCAGTTTTTCAAACAATGTTATAGTAAATCAATCCTCCATTTTGGAACCACTCGCAGGTACAACATTACCACCACCTGTAAATTGGTTGAGTATAATTTTTTTTTTTAACTTTTGTTCAGTGCAATCTTATCAATTAAACCCTAAACTTTCCGATTGACAAAAAAATTTGTAAAAATATCAACATTTAAACAATGTTTTGTTGTTCAGTTTTTCATACATCCTTATAGTAAATCGATCCTGTGCAATTAACTTTTTTGCTTGTGCATATTCAACAACTGAATGCTTTGCGAAATTTTTGAATAAAGCCATTCTTGGAGTTTCTGAAGATGATGTCATTGTAAGACATGAAGAAAACTTGAAAAAGACAAAAACGAGCAACAATTCATCCCAAGGAAACCAAAACAAAGCAACCCCAACGCGAGTGGTTCCAAAATGGAGGATCAATTTACTATAACGCTGTATGAAAAACTGAGCCCTCCCCCAAATTGTTTAAATATTGAAATTTTTCCAATTTTTTTTTATAATAGGAAACTTTATGTAATAATCGATAAGACTGTTGAGTGGGGAAACTGGGCAGGAAAAGGAATAAGGTTTTCAATGGAAGTTTTTCAGACCTTTGTCACCAGTAATGTTAGTAATTAAATTTTGAAATGATATTACTTACTCGCATGAATAGGGCAACAAAGATGAGGACAACAGTCCAAACAATGTAAATAGTGTAAATGATATTACTTATTGTTGAGAATTTTATCATGGTTTCTTTTAAAATGGTGGCCATTATACTGCTAGTTCCCTGAATTCCCCTCTTGAAGGAAAACCAAACCATGCCCATGAGAAATTGACCTAAACTCTTCTGTTCAGTGGAGCGAAGAAAGACTGAATTGATTTAATTTAAACAAACAATTTTTATCTGCATTTGCAAGTAGAAAAGACTAATTACCAATGCTGTAGCAATTACAAAAATGCATTTGCTTCTTGTTTATAGCTGATAAGATTCTGGCATGCATCCTTCTCATCTGATTCCTGTTCTGTCTTGAGCAGGATCTTTCCCTAAAGAATCGGGTGTGGCTTTTGTATTGATTATGGAGCTGTAAGTATGATCTTTGCTGCTGCAAGTGAACTTTGATAAAATGGTCAAGAACAGAATACTGACCTTTCACATTTTACTTTCATCAAATCTAACACTTTTGATATTGTCAGTAATTCCTACTTATGGAAAATCAGAGAGAACAGTAGATGCCCTAACAGGTTCATGGAAGTTGTCAGGTAATTCCACAATAACATTTTAGTTTGGGATGACAGAGTGGAATCGGGTAAATTATCAGTGACAAATGGCATCAGGACAAGACTATGTCTCTTACTCCCCCCTCCTCTACACTCTCTTCAGCATGATGTTCTCTGCTAACAAGGTACTTTTTATGACTGTGATGATGATGATGATGCCAAAGCCAAATACAGAATTGTTAGTCAGCTTTTCGGCATCTGGTGTCTGCATGTTTTCACCAACCTGCGATGGATTGTTTCTCCTTAGTCTCTCACAATTATGGTCTCATCATCACTGCTAAAAAAAAAAAAAAAACTCAAGTTACATACCAACCTAACCCTAGATGGCTTTTTTATATTTTTATTTTTAAAAAGTCTATTTCAACCCAAGCAAGGTGATAATGTCATGAAAAAGGGAAAAGGTCAATAAATGAACATGTTTCAGGAAGACAGTGATTGGTGTTGCATTTAAATTTTTCAAGATTGTAAGTGACAGGGAATCAAGAAACTGGAAGTGAGGGCCACAGGTGAGAAGTCCAAGAAAAGAAATGATTAGAATAGAAAATACAGTTATATCTTAGCTATTTATACAGTAAAACCGTGATACTTTTGTGAATAGGGGTCTGTTATGTTTGTGAATGCTCTTGTGCCAAGCATAACCAAGCTCACAGGCACTGAAAGAATATTCTGTTGAACAAGCATGAAAAAAAAAAAGGAATAAAAAGGTTTCATTTGTTATAATAAATGTAAATTTATTTAACAAGAGAAATTGACATATTTTGTTTTAAAATATTGTGTTGAAAGTTCTGTATAAAGTTTCTCTGAATGTGTGTGTTTTTAGAGTCCAAGTTTTTTCAAGTCAGTTGAACAATGTGAATGGATTTGTATAAAAGAAAACACATTTCTGTTTCACTGTGTGTGATAATAGAAAGCTATAAGTTACTTCCTTAGTGAGTAAAACGACAATGTCTTTGATCTTTCTTTTTTTTACGAATAGTCAGTTAGTTAAGTGCCATACGTGATACACGCTTGGGCGATCATCTCAAAAGAGACATGACTGACTGGACAGAAGATTATCCCGCAGTAGGTTGCCATTGCTTTCTGCGGTAGACTGGTTGCCGACCAAGGCTATAGAACCCAATCTGTCCTGCTATTTAACCCATAACTGGAAGGAAGAGACAGATTAATACCTTTCCCAGAAGTATTTACGCGTAAGTGAATACAAGGGATAGTACCAATAGTACATGAGTAAAAAGAGAAGAAAGAAGTAATGATTGTAATGAGAAAGAGAGAGTAAATGAGAAAGAGAGAGATAGAGTAAGAAAATATAGGCTATAGAATCCAGTAGACAACTGAATTCTCTCAAAAATTCACAGTGTTTTTGAAAGATAGAATTCTATCAACTAATTTTTTTCTTTAAATCCTGATTAGTTTATAAAAAAAATTGTATCCAATTTGTTTTTTAAGACATCTGGTAAAATTCAGAAAGTCAACTGTTGCATGAAAAAGGTTTTTTTTTATTGGTGAATGAATAAATATAATCTAGTAGTAGTGCTTAAATTAATGCAGTCAAGGCTCCAAAAAGAAATACTCGTTGAAACAAATTCTATAAAAATATTTATAGAAAAGACAGAAGCCACATCATGATGGTGGGAAAAAGACAAAAGTCAAGATGCCAGGTTAGGATCGATAACATTACAGATCCGCCTTTGGATTTCATCAAGACTTTTTGAGATATATAATAAGAGCACTTAACCAAATATTGCAACAATATTCAGTGCACAGATGAATGGTGGATTTATAAATGTGCAAGTTAGATTCTAACAAGAAAAATTGTTTGGCACAACAGTGAATTCACTTTTTTAGCAGTAAACCTAGAAAGTGATTCAGTATAATTCCTCTACTTCATATCAGTGGAAAATGTGAGCCAAAGGTGGCACGGAGAATTGCTCTTCTGAAGGTTAGCATCAGTGATGGCGATGAAAAGTTATCTATGGTGATTAAATGATAGCAGTTTTATTAAAATTTACAAGCCATTACTTGCACAAGTTAACAATTGATTGAAGGTCAATTTTGAGAGCAGATGCCATTTTTACTTTGTAACACATGTCAAACTTGCTACTAAGACAAAAGTAAATAGTTGTCTCGTCAGCATAAATGCTTAGTTGGGACCACTGATGGCATCAGGAAGATCTTTGATGAAAATAAGAAACAATTTAATTCCAAGGATGAAGCCGTGGGTTAATGTGTATCTATAAGTGTCTGTTCAACATGAGCTTCACTACCCAATTTAAGAATGATTGAATTAAGCCAGATATTTGTCTGGACACACCATAGCCCTTGGTCTTGTGAAGAAGACCAGCATGGCAATCCTTGTCAGACACCTTTGAGATATCTAAAGCCAAAATCATTCTTATCTAAATAGAGCCACAGGTTCATTATGCAAGGTGTTGCTGCTGTAGTTTCTCTGGCTCATAGTTTTTATGTAGAAGAGTTGGTGGCCCCCAACATCCACTGGTTTTGAATTTATATTTTTCTTTAAAAATTATTTGTTTGAACATTATTTTTGATTGATACTTGTATTTAGGTAGATATTCTGTTTATGATCAAACAGTGTATATATTTATTTCTATCAGCCTGGATATTTATGATAAATTTTTGTTATGGAAATGTGTGTCATTCGGCAGGATTTGAACCTGCGACCCCTATCAACATAGAGGAAGCCACCAATTGATCTGGCACATCTTAGACCTCTCAACCACAAATAAATATATATACTGTTTGATTATAAACAGAATATCTACTTAGATACGAGTATCGATCAAAAATAATGTTCAAACAAAATATTCGGACCATTGTCATCTGATCATAATTTTTCTTGAAGTTGTTCTTACCAATTTCAGCTATAGATTGATTAATTTTTATGGTTTACCAACCCTTTGTATATGATTTAAAGCTGAAACATACTTTGCATTGAAAAGAATAATTAATTTTTTGTGACTGAATATTAACAACTTTTTAAGAATAATAATTTTTCCGGATACAAGTCCTACTATTTAATTCATAGCTGGGGGAGAGGTGATGGATTGAGAAAGGTTTCAAAGTTATTTACATGTAAGTCAATGTCATGAACTCGGCTCCCCCAATTTCTTATTTTGAGCTGTTGCTATCTATTGCACCACCTGCACACCCTTCAACAACACACATACACTATCAATGTTAATGTAAGTTTTTCCTTAATGTTTCCTATAGATGTTTTCAGATGTTTAAAATGATGCGGGGTCTGCTTTTGTGAGCAAGATTTCTCTCTTATTTATCTACTCAAGAAATTTTCTTTGTTCTCATGAAAAGCAAAAGTTTGACCTCTGTTGACCTCAACATTTCCATCATTGTCTATTTTCTTCATAAAGCAACTATCATTTTCATTCCTACCTGGCAAATGTGTGTGTGTGTGTGTGTGGTGTAGAAAAAAAAGAGTACTTTTTAGCATTTTGCTATGCAAGGAAATGGCTTCTACCTGTCATTGTTGACACTTGAAATAGGCTTTTCTTTATTGGTTCTGAGACATTAATTAAACAAACTCTCATGAAATTAACAGTTTTTGATGTCACCAACATTTCTTCTTTATGAATACATCTGAGACAAACAAGAAAACATGAATATTGGCCTTTAGTAAGGTTGACAAAGGGGGTAACAGCTATTTATTGGCTGGTATTTATGAGAAAGTAGTTGTTTACTTAACCACTGCTTTCTTCACTAAGTGTAGCCTATCAGTAATTAGGCATTTTTTCTGGTTATGTGACAGCACCCCCCACCCCCCCCCCAAAAATGTGCATTAGTGTCCTCCCAAAGAACATTTGTGTAATGTGAACAAAATTAAAACCCTATTAGCAAATACTGGCGCCTCAGTGCTGGTAACTGTACTCCTCCTACCCCACCAACTATCCACTCACCCACCTGCACATTTATCTTTTCTTATCAGGGTGAGAATAAACACAAGAGTCTCATTATTTGACTTTTATTGAAAAATACTTGCTGATATTATTTATATTTTGAAACATTTTTGCCAATGTCACCAAAAAAATGACAGCAACATTGAAGTAATTTTGCAATCACATTGTACTCGTAAAATATTCAAATGTTTATACTTTTCCATATTTTCTCGTTTATGTTCAATATTTCCTGCATATTTCAAAATATGAACTTAAATTCCTAATGAAACTGGCCATGCAAGATTTTAAGATCTGTTTGTATGAAATGAATGAGAAACGTTATCTCAACACATTTTATAAGTGATAAGCACAACATGAACTTTGTATCATTCAAGACTGATGTGCTGTGAGGATATTGGATACGAGTTCATATCCTCTTGGAAGTGAATCCCTTATTTTTATCTTACGCTAGCTGAAAATTTGTAATACAAATCAACCATAGGAAGTGAATAGAAGTGGAAAATAAAGAATTTACATTCTGTAGACGTCATTTGATCCAAATTTCTAGTGAAGATAGAAAGTAACTCAGCTTGAGAACTATTTCAATACTTACCAAGCAAATATTTGACCAAGAAGTAGGGGTTCATTTTTTTTATCTAAACTTATTTATAAATGGAACTTTGTCTGTGTGTGTTTGTCCGTTACCTATAGACTCCGAAACGGCTGAACCAATTTTCTTGAAAACTTACACAGTTGTACGATAAGTGTCTGCGAGTGTTCTTAGCTAGGTTTTGTGTCGAGGTATATATATATATATATATATATATATATATATATATAAAAATTAGAGAAAATTTTCAAAATTCAAAAGTGTCTTAAGTACATTGAGCTCTCCTCCTGCATCACTTTTTAATATTAAAATTTTTTTAATATTAATTAGGATCAGGTTCTTGGAATTTACCTTCCTACTTTTCCATTTCGGATTAAAGAAAAAAAAAAAAATATATATATATATATATAAATAAAATTAAGATAGAGTATATCTGTAAAAGATCTATGAATAAAAACAAAAAGAAAACTTAGCTGATGTGTTTCATCCTCTGAGAGACTTTATCAAGGCAAATGTGTGGATTTTATGTTGTCACTAGAATTTATATAGAAAGGCAAAAATGTTACTGGTTATTCAAAATCTTTAGGTATAGAAACACATGTTCCTATTCGTGAGGTTATCTGAAAAATCATGCAAGACATAAAGCGACACAATTCAATGTCTAATAAATGAAAGTATGAGATGTTTTTGAGATTTTTTTCTTTTTTTTTTTTTAATATTTATGTGTGAACATATTACACATAAATGGATGCACACCAGCCATGTTTTTATAAAAAGTGATTTTTCTTTTAAACTTGAGAATACCAAGATTTTGTTATTTTCAAATGGAACATTGTACAATCAAGACAAATTTGAACATTTATGAGTAAACTTTAAAGCATTGCAACACTGTAAAAAGTATCTTCTGTCTTGTAATAATATTTTAAGTTTTGCGGTATATTAGCAAGTAGGTTAAAAGTCAAGTGCTTTATTTTGATTGATTGAATGCACCAGTTATAGGCAAGAAGAAACATTTTAAAATCTAAGTCAGAAAATTTCCAAAATAGCACACCTTGTCAGGTGTTCACTTTCAATTATGCTGAGTACCTATCCTACTAGGAAAGAAAAATCAACAACTACTGATATTAGGCAACCAATACTTATTGATGCAAGAAATGAATAGAGGTTTCCCATCAAGTATGAACCAACAGAAGGGCTACTGTGGCAAAAATTGAAGGTTACTTTAATCAAGGTGTAAAAAGGAAAGTGTGATAATGCAGTAAATCAATACTTGTTGCATTGATGGCTATATAGCCACAGGCCAATCAGATCACTCACCCATGCTAACAAATGTTCATTACCAAAATCATTTTTTGGGGTACAGGAGATTTGAAACTAGACACTGTATCAAGGGAAGAAGGTTTCATGGGTCTTGATTTCTCTTGAGTAAGCTGGATTGCAGGGCATGCGTGCATCATTACCATGGAAACCAACAACAAATGAGTGATAAAAGTGTCTCTTAATTCTTTCTTGTGTACCACATATATATCACTGTCATTAAGAACCAGGTAGATCCCTTCATGGCAAACGGCTTCTGATAGCAGTGGCACCTTTCAGCATGGCAATGTCAACTGTCACACTACACAAGTTGTGTGGGAATGGCTTTAAGAACACAAAGAAAATGTCTCTGCATTGCTCTTGCCAACAAACTTTTCAGATTTAATTTCCATGATGTTCTCTTGGACAACAAATTCACTCTGCTGCACAAATGCCAACATGGAACTTGTGGGCAGTTAAAGAACATGTTTCTAACATCTTAACACCAGACCCCAGAGGAAAGTGTTAAAAGTTTGGAAGAGATATTTTGCAGGCACATGATAGACCGGCACCTTGTTCAGCATGCGGTCATGATATATTTGTTCATCAGTCTGTAAAGTGAATTCTGGTTAAATAGAATGATAATTTATTAGGAACATTTGTGCAAGATCAAAATCCATTCTATAAAATTGACCACTTATAGGGACCAAAATTATCTTGCTAGATTCCACCAAAGAATATATATATATATATATATATATATATATATATATATATATATAAATGAATTGTTTGAACATTATTTTTGATTGATACTCGTATTGAATTCAAATTGTGTTATAGGCTAAATTTGACTTAGTTTAGACTGATAGTCATTCGTAGTCAAGAGGTCTAAGACGTGCCAGATCACATGGTGGCTTCCCCTATGTTGATAGGGGTTGCAAGTTTGAATCCTGCCGAATGGCACACATTTTCGTAACAAAAATTTATCGGTAGAAATAAATATATATACTGTTTGATTATAAACAGAATATCTACTTAAATACATGCATCGATTAAAAAATAATGTTCAAACAAGTCATTTCAAATTGTCGGTTGTTTATAACCAGTTTCATTAATCTTTGTTAATTTCCGATTATATATATATATATATATATATATATATATATATAAGAGAGAGTGTGTGTGTGTGTGTTTTTAGATGTGAAATAATTGAGATAGAATTAAATGTAAATTATCTTAAATAACTTTCAAAATTATCAGATAACCTTTTATAAAAATTTTATTTTGCTGAGTCAGAAGGATGAGTGGAGTTGAGAAAGTATCTTTCATTGTCCTTATGTTTGTCTTGATTTCCCTCTTGTATATTCGTTTTATCAGAGAGATAATCTTAAGGCTTCACATCGAAAACACCTTGACCTAAATCCGCCACAGGAAAAAAATTTACTTTAAAATCTTTAATAAGAAAAATGATAATCCCACTCATCCATGTCTCATATTGTTTGATGAAACACCAATTGAAGGCTTGAGTGCCACTCTAGGTAGAGGGTTACAGAGTAAGAGGCACAGTTTATGGGGGAAATAAGGGTTAATACTAGACTTCAACAGCTAAAGGTTGTAGTGATGGGAAACCATCCTCTTGGGGGTCAGTTCCACAAAGAGGCAGTTTGTAGAAAGAAGCTGCTCAAGAGGAACTTACATCTCATCCGTGGGATATGAAGAAAATGAGAATGGTTTGTTAAAATGTGTGTGGCATGGCGGGTCTTAGCTGTGAAGGTTAGAACTGGTAGAATAAGGAATGTAATTTGTCTGAAATCTTTCTATGGAAATAGTGATAGAGTAACGGGGGGTCGCGACATTTTGCCTGGGGGAATGGGGTTGTAGTGTGGAAAATAATTCATCAACTTTAAGAAATTGGAGATGTTGACTATGTCCACCATAGTTTATGAATATAGAATACAGAGCAGTATGTAATCTGTTCAATGAAACAACGTCAAAGATTAACACTCACGAGTCAGACACTCTACTGAATCTTATATCGTCAATACTCGAGAAAATATGGTTGCCTTTATACACGTTGCATTGAATATTTTGAGCCTTCAGATTGGTTAACTCTTCCATTGGTGAACTATAAAATGAGTCAGCTCATGGCTGGCTCACTAGTATACAATGCTACCCAAAAACTCCAACAGGAGATTCTTTTGAACTCTATCGGAACTGGAAAGTGAAGACTGGGCTGCTCCTGGCCTTATATAGTAGCAGTACTCCATTTTCAGTTGGATCTGGCTCTTGTAGATAGAAAATAACATTTGGTGTCAGGTACTTACTGGAGTGTCACAAGGAACTGACCATTTTACCAATATCTTTAGTGGTGAATTGTATGTATCAGTTCCACTTGAGTTTTAATCCTAATAGGTGCTCAATCATGATTGGTGAAAATTCAGGGTTTACTTGATGATGATAGCGTGTCACTAGTTTGGTTTTCAAGGTATTGAATGTGACTAACTGTTTTTTTTTTTTTCACTCACTGAGCTGTTAAAGCTAGGTCAGAATAGAGATCAGCTGCCAGAGTTTTAGAGGTACACCAGTATATCGTATCATCAGCATAGATATTCACAAATGACCAAAGTATACTCTTGGACTGACTTCAATTTTACATGTTCAGTTTTATAGCTGCTTCATTTTTCAATCATTTATATTTGCTTCATGTCAGTGAATCTTTTAAAATTTAAAGCAACACGTCTTTCTTCTACTATTCAAATGATTGAAGGGGCACTTGAGGAGATTTTAAAATTGAGCACTGTCTTACAGTGCAGGTTTTTGCCTGTCGATTCTTTTAACTCCTTTAAAATTCATCTGAAAATAGTTACAGATTTAAATATTTTAAATGTAAATAACACAGAAAAAACAATAAGAAAAAAATGAATGCTACATATTTTATTATTATTATTATTAAAAAAAAATGAAAAACATCCTCTAAAAATTGCTTAAAGTAAAAGCCACAAACAAATGTTATCAGATGTTGTGTAAATGTGTTATTGTTATTAAAGTTTTTCATGCATCAAAACAATATCTGAATCATATAGCTGCTTCCACACAATATTTTCTAAAGTAAAACTAGGAAAATAGCAGTTCTATAAATGGCTGTCACTATGAAGGTCAAAAGCCTGCTGCTTTAGGATTATCCAATTAGAATACAAGATTGACTAATAATAATTGTCTTATTTGATCCTTGATTTCTGATTCATTTATACATTTTTATTGTCATAGTTAAAGAAATTAATATTTGCAATCTTTCAATTTTGGTAAAAACTCACTTTCTACACTGCATTTGTTAAATGTAGGTCAGAAAGTTTGTCCCAAAGATAGAACTTATTTTCACCAGGACAAAGATTAATAAATTTGAAAATGTCTGTAACTGAATGAAAAACTATTTCTTTTCATTTGTCTTATGCAACCAATGAAAATATAAATTAATTCCCAAAGTTAAGGATGTCGGGGAGGTGCTTAGCTTAACAAGAATTACAGTGTAAAATATTTCTCTTATTTTATAGTTTATGAACATTTAGTTTTATTTGTTGTTAAAAAAAAAAAAAAAATCTACATAAGTGAGAAGGCTATCTTGTAAGCCATTGGTAGTAAACTTGATCCTCATTGGGTACCTTATCAATTTGGCTTTGGTCAAATATACATTGATTTCACAAATGGTAGCAACAAAAAAAAATGTCAATACTCAGTCCACATAAAATGATCAAATTCAATGCATTCTTTTGTAGTATCTCCTCTTCTTCTATGTGCACTATCCTTTCAGGACATAGGCAATCATGGCCTTCCACGTCTTCCTATCCCTGGTGGCACTTAGCACGTTTTCTCCTGTTACTCTATGCAACCCTCGTTCCGCCATCCACCTGATCAGATCCTTCAAATAGGTTATCCGCTGCTTTCCCATGTCTTTTTTTCCCCTCTATCTGGCCTGTTAGTATCAGGTTCTCCAAGCCCTCCTTCCTCATTACATGTCCCTGGAATTTCAACTGTCTCTTCCTGATGCTTAGTATTAATTACATTTTCGTTTCCATCCTTTCCAAAACCTCATCATTGCTCACATGCTCGATCCATGATATTCACAGCATCTTCTGTAGAACCACATTTCAGTTGCTTCATGTTTATTTTGTTACAGTTGTATGAGGCTTACGGCCATATCACGTTGAATACACCGGTTCTTGCGCGATCACCGAAGTTAAGCAACGTTGAGCTTGGTCAGTACTTAGATGGGTGACCGCTTGGGAATACCAGGTGCTGTAAGCGTATAGTGATGGATGTGCGTCGTGGTGCAGTGATTATCGGCTCGGAAAGAGAAATCAGTGAGCCGAGTTTGAATTCCAATTGAATACCCCGCATTCACTTAAGCACTGGTATTTTTGGGAAAGGTATTAATCCGTCCCTTCCCTCCAGTTATGGGTTAAATAACAAGGGTAGGACTTGAGGACCCTGTCCTTAAAAACAAATCCCAATGAATCTTGATACTCGAAAAGAAAAATGTATTACTAGACACAAAAACTTATATAAACATCAATTGTTGAAAGAAAAAGGTATTATTACCAGCAATAAATAAATAAATAAAGGAGGTTGATTTGCCATAAAAACAAAACAACCAACACAACATTTGTATGAAACTGAAATTTTTCAATCTGTCATGTTAACTGAAGATTTACAAAAATGGTTTTGTCTGGGTATTAATTAAAAAAAAAAATTTATATTTGTTTAAATGTAAAAACATTTTCTCTCCATCTATTTTTTTATGCCTTAAACCAGTAGGCAATGAGTGGTTTGTGTATTTTGTTCAATGTTACTCAATTAGCCTATTCTCCCTCTCCCCACCCCCACTGAGTTGACAGTTAAGGTCTTTGTGTAGGAACTGGGCCATTAATGTCCACATTTTTCTCTAGCTGTAGCAAATAAATAAAAAAAACAAAAAACAAACCATAAATTTTTCTGTTATTATTTTAAATTAATGTCCTTATATAAATTCTTTTAGGAATTTCTGGTTTTATGTTATGCCATTCAGTCAGTTAAGTGCCATACGTGATACATGCTTGGGCGATCATGTCTCTAAAGAGACATGACTGACTGGGCAGAAGATTATCCCACAGTAGGTTGCCATTGCTTTCTGCGGTAGACTGTTTGCGACCAAGGCTATTGAACCCAATATGTCCTATTATTTAACCCATAACTGGAAGGAAGAGACAGATTAATACCTTTCCCAAGGGTATTTGTGCATAAGTGAATACAATGGATTCAACTGGAATTCGAACTCGGCTCCCCGGTTTCTCGTTCCGAGCCGATATCCGCTGCACCACAACGCACATATGTAGAAAGGAAATGTTACAGATGCCCACAAATATATAATGAAAAATGTTTCATTTAAAAAATTTTGCTTATCCATTTGAATATTTGAAAAATCTATAGTTAATATTATATATATATAATATATATATATATATACACAAAAGTTACTTTGTCAGTTGCAAGGATTGTATATTTCTCAACACTACCAGAGATCAATGTTCATAAATAAAAAGAACAGGATAATAATAATAATATATATATATATATATATATATATATATATACACTCAAATTTCATAGTAACCAGTCTGTAATGTCAAGCCAACTATTCACTACATTTCTTTCTAATCTGCTAAACTCTGTACTTCAAAGCCATATAATATTTAACTTATAAATTTAATGAGGAAAATTGTTCAATCTTGAAATTTGTTATTTTCTCAAGGCTATTAAATTTTTGGTGGCAAATACTAGAGAAATTGAGGAAGTCAGTTAGAGAACTGGTTTGACAAGCAAAATCATATTGTAACTGACCCATCCTTGCAACAAAATTGTGTTCACTGACCCACCCACCTCATTCCCATCCCAGCAAATAAAAAATTAAAAAAAAGAGATAAATCAACAGTATATTTTAAACTTTGAGAATTCATTATATTTTTATCAGAATCATTGTTATTTTTTGATAAATAAGATCATGTCCCGAATGAGCACACTATTTGAAGATATGTTTAAATAAATATTGATTAATATTTTTTAGATCTTTATTAATTGTAAATTAAATCACTAAAAATGCCAAAGAATGAAAAGATATTTTAAAACTGGAAAAATTTTTTTTTAAATTGATTAATCTGAATAAGTGGATAGCAGTAGCAGAAGGAACACAAAAAAAGGTAGGGTGGTGAAGGGTCATATGTAAGAAGCAACAAAAGAGAGAAATTGTGAAGAACCATGATCACCCATGTCCTGAAATAACCTAGCATATTCTTGTGGAATAAATAAGATAGCCATGGTAACACAAATGAACCAGGCTCCTTAAATAAAGAACTGAAAGAGTTCAGCGACAGTTTTAAGGGAGTTCTGATAATGTTGGATTGTGTCAAGACATCATATTATAACCATTAGTAGTGAGTTATAACAATGACGATGAAGAATCGTAACTTATACAAAGAAGGAAAAATACATTTTTTGCTATGGTACACACAATAGTGACGATGACAAATTAAAACCATATTGGTGTAATTTTTTTCTTTGCTATGCATGAAAAAAAATTCCGAAAAAACAGATTCTTTAAAATATAGAAGAATCATTATCCCAAGTGTAAAAATACAAGAAGAACAGCAGTTGTTGTAACTCCAAAAACAACAAAGGTTAATTGAAATAATTAAGATAATGGGAAATTCTTCAATTTCTTTCACTCCTGATGAGGTGGAAAAAGCCATAGCTGAATTCACATATATTTGAGATGATGTAATTACCTTTTCTGTTTATTTTAGAAGATACGAGCAAGTTTAAAGAAGAATGCAGCGGGTAGAACATGAAAAAATAACGTTGTTTTGTACTTCCGAGAAAACCGGGAGAAATTTGTTTTGAAGAAATGGTAAATATTCGGACTAAAATTTTCACCAGGAAATTTTTAGAAGTAAAGAAATAAAGAAGAAAAATATGGTGAAAGGAAAAAAAAATAAAAAAGGAACACAAAAAGCATTGAGATCAGTTATTGAAAAAATATACTGAATAAAGATCTACAAGAAAGGAATAACCTATGCAAGTTCTGTATGATATCTTTGATGTACCAACACCCCAAGAATTTGTTGACTGTACAAATATGAGTACCAGAAAAAAGAAACGTATGAAAAAACTAGTGTTTGATACAAAGCAAAAGAAATACAAAGTTCCATACAGCACAGCCGACAAGGCTGAATGCTTTGCCCGTAAATTCTCAACCAATTCGACACTGGACTCGTTAGGAATACCTACACCAGACTTCCCACCCAGAACTAAGGCTCAACTAAATAACGTCCTCATCTCACCCTCGCTGGTCGCCAAGATAATTGCGCAACTTGACCCACACAAAGCGAGCGGCGGTGACGGAATCCCAGTCATAGTACTGAAGAAATGTGCCCCAGAACTCTCCTCTGTCCTCTCTAAACTCTATAACCTCTGCCTATCTGCTTCCTGCTTTCCTGCCTGTTGGAAGTCCTCCTGTGTAGTACCTATATTTAAGAATTCTGGCGAACCCTCAGACCCCGCCAATTACTGTCCTATTAGTCTCCTTCCAATCTTTGGCAAAGTTTTCGAAGCCATTATCAACGCCGAGGTGATTCAGCACCTTATGACCAACGGGCTTCTCTCTGACAAACAGTATGGGTTTCGCTTCACCAGGTCTACTGCTGATATGCTAACGACCATTACCGAGTACATATACCAGGCACTCGACAAGAATGGTGAAGCCCGAACCGTTGCCTTGGATATCTCCAAAGCATTCGACAGGGTCTGGCATGCTGGCCTCTTGTGCAAACTGCGAAGCTATGGGATAACTGGACATCTGTTTGACCTCATCCAGTCCTTCCTCTCTAACCGCACAATAAAGGTGGTATTAAATGGGCATGCCTCCCAAAACTACCAGACGAACGCGGGCGTCCCTCAAGGTTCTATCCTAGGTCCCACGCTATTTCTGATCTACATTAATGATCTCCCCGACACCATTAGATCCCAAGTTGGCATGTATGCCGACGACACAACAATCTACTCCCGCATCGATCAGAAACCAGGTCTGGACGACAAAGTGAACCTCGCTGCCGCACTGGAAAGGGACCTCCAATCCGTAGTGACCTGGGGTAGTAAATGGTTGGTAAATTTCAATGCCTCCAAAACAAAGCTGTTATCAACTAACCACCATAGACAATCGCATCTACCTCCCATTAGCATGGGACAGGCTAGCCTCCCAGAGAGTAAAATACTACGCCTCCTTGGCCTTACACTCTCGGCGGACCTCAAATGGAATGACTATATTGAATCCATTGCCAAATCTGCTGCTATGAAAGTCGGCTCTCTGTGCAGGGCCCGGAAATTTTTCCCACCTGAAACTATTCTGCACATATACAAATCTACCATCCGCCCGTGTATTGAATATTGCTGCCATATCTGGTCGGGTGCCCCTGCTGCTCTCCTTGGGCTTCTTGACAAAATACAAAGGAGGATCTGTAACGTGGTTGATACTGACTTGGCAGACCGGCTGCAGCCGCTCTCACACCGGCGTGATGTAGCTTCCCTGTGCCTCTTCTACAAGTACTTTCATGGCTTCTGCTCCGATGAGCTTAGATCACTGGTGCCGCCCAAGCACGAATTTACACGAGATACTAGATTAGCAACTAGGTCCCACCCTCTTACAGTTAAACAAATAAGATGTAACCGTAAATTCTACTCCAACAGCTTCTTTTCTCGCGCTTCCCGCCTGTGGAACTCCCTTCCACAACTCTGCTTTTCCGACAGTTACAATCTCCAGGTGTTTAAATGTAGGGTCAATAGACACCTCCTATCACACTAACTCCCAACTATTCTCACAACACTCTCATCTACCCAACCCTCATTCTCGGTATCCTCACCCACCTATCACCCACCCTCTGTTATTTCCTATATTTAACCAGCCTTTCTCCACTCTACGTAGCCCCCTGCACAGTAGTGGCAGTGACATGCCTTGCTCGGGGTGAAACGCTTATAAAAAAAAAAAAAACAAACATGCTAGAAAGATAAGGAGTGAATCAGTCAGTTGAGTGCCATATGTGATACATGCTTTGGGCGATCATGTCTCGAAAGAGACATGACTGACTGGGCAGAAGATTATCTGCTAGTAGGTTGCCATTGCTTTCTGTGGTAGACTGGTTGCCAGCCAAGGCTATTGAACCCAATCTGTCCTGTTATTTAACACACAACTGGAGGGAAGAGACAGATTAATACCTTTCCCAAGGGCATTTGTGCATAAGTGAATGTAAGGAATTCAAACGAAATTTGAACTCGGTTCCCTGATTTGTCTTTCCAAGTTGATATCTACTGCACCACAACGCACATCCACAAGGGGGTGAATACTAAGAAATAAAATAAAAATATTTAAGAGAATAAAAAATTTGAAAAGGTGGGGGTTTTGTGGATTAAATAGGACGCCTCCCGGTAACACAAATGAACTTGATAAGACACATTATATAAAAAAAACTCAAAGAGAGTTCAGTGACAATTTTGAGAGAACTCGCTCTTGTCAAGTTCTTTGTCTTTGTGCAGAGGCTCAACTGAAAGTATCGACAAATCCGATTTTGCGTATGTGGGAGCTGGGGAACTTTTGGACAAGTGTACATTCTTGGAAACCCCGCATTACAAACTGACCCTGTGTTGCATCCCCACTTCAGTGAGGAAGACTTGGCTAAATACCCCCCAGAATTCTGAGAGTTCTGACAGTGTCACAATTCTGTTGGTTTTGAGTTTGAGTTATGTTTAATGGCATATCAACCACTGTGGGTTATTTAATGCCAAAAAAGTGGGGTTTTAAGGAAATTTTTTTTTGTAATGTTCGGTTATAGTGAGAAGGTTGATTTAGTCAGATTTTCATGAAATTTTTTTGTTTTTATTCTTTTTTATTTTGGAGAAATGAAATGTATTCTAGTTTTGTATTCAAAAATGTTTTGCTGAGAATTTTTTCTTTCAAAAATGTGTTGTGGTAATAATTTTTTCTTCAAAAATGTCTGTTTTTCTATAAGTATTTTTATACTTTCATAGTGTTTTGACCCCAGTTTGGGGGTTTACTATTTGTCTATATCTGGGACCCTAACAGGTGCTACCACTCTGGGTCAGGGTGGACCTGGGAGCAACAGTAATTAAGAGGTGGTTCCATGCTCCTTACAACCTCTTGATCAGAGGCCTTGCTGCCAGATGCAGTTTATCGTCATGCCCAGGACCAGAGAGTTCTGTTGGAGCCAACAGAGACATTATTATAACCATTAGTAATGAGTTATAACACATATTAAAGAGAACTAGGAGGAAATGGGCGATGCACTGTGTCTGTGTGTTTGCTCTTGTAATAGAGAAATTAGTAATTTAGTCTTTTTCCTGCTAGTTGCGAAATACCAACTGGTGTCTTTCCCTCTCCATATCAGTCACCAGCTACTTTACAATTCAGAATGGCTGCTGTTCTTGGACTTTGTGTCCCCAATTCAACAAGATGATGGATCAGCAAAATCAGATCATTTCAATCATTTTTATAAAGCTTTCTTTGTTTACCAGCCCCTCTCAAAAACATAAGGCTTCTTGACTAATCTCTTAGTCTTAAAAATTGTTTTCAAAAATATTTCTTGAGAAAAAGATTTCCTTAAAATCCTCACCATTTCAGGAAGTTGGTAGTTTTTTACAAAATCAACCCTAACCCAGCTAAGGGACTTTCTTTCTTGGAATTAATAACCTATCAAAGCCCTACACATATCCAGGAAAGTGAATAGGGAGCCAGACTGAAAGGGTTAAGATGAAAATTGATACAGGTGATCGACCAGCAATAAAAATGAAATCCTGCTAAACTTCATTCAGTAAAAAATAAGTTAATAGAGGAATCTGGCCAGAGAGAAGGGGATTGAGAAATGTAAATGAAGATGTAAAGGCTAGATTTTATGGAGTTTTGTAAAACAATATCTGCAATTGTCAATGATCTCAGGATGTCCACAATTGTTATTGAGACATGTTACAATGCAATTTGATACTCTCTCTCAATGAGGCCACCACAAGTGACAATACTTTCTACCTTTTCTCCCTGCAGGAGATAAAAATACCTTCTTCAATCTACCTCTCTATCCTTTCCTCAAATACATCTCCCCCATGATCAGAGAACGTTCATAACTGCTCCTTTTATTCTGATAACATGAAAGGCTCTCTCTTTTAGAAATATTTGACTGTCAAATACTGCAAAAAAAAAAAAAAATCCTTTGTTCTCAGTTTTACAAGAAATATCATCCTCTCTGGGGATGTTTTTCAACAATTTCACGGTTCCCACTCTTTGCTCCTTTCTTCATTAATCATCAGGAACCCTGCTGACAGATCACATTAACAGTTTCTTTTTTCGAATATGTTTATCTGATGTAGCTGTGGTTTCATTCACGTACCATGCATGATTAACTCCACAAACATTGTGTCTCTGCACTCAATTTCTCTTTTTCCATTGACTGCTATTACACTGTTCATCCCATTCTGGTCCTTGGCATGATGGTAAACTGCATCTTGCAGCAAGGCCTCTGATCAAGAGGTTGTGAGGAGCATGGAACCACCTCTTAATTGCTGTTGTTCCCAGGTTCATTCTGATCCAGAGTGATAGCACCTGTTAAGGTCCCAGCTATGGGCAAATAGTTAACCCTGAAACTGGGGTCAAAACACTATGAAAGTATAAAAATACACATTTACAGAAATATACACATAAAAAAAGACTTTTATTGAAAAAATATACATTTTTAAAGGAAAAATATTACCAACAATAAATTTTTGAAAGGAGATATATTACCAACAAGTCATTTTTGAAAGAAAAATATTACTAACACAACATTTTTGAAGGAAAAAAAAAGGAAAAATTCATGCCATAATGAATTTTTTAAGAAAAAAAAATTTATAACCAGCAATACATTTTTTAATACAAAACTAGAAGACATCTTCAGGTTTCTAAAATAAAAATGAAAAATTTTTCATTAAAATCTGACTAAATCAACCTTCTAACTATAACTGAACAGTAAAAAATTATTTTAAAACCCCACCTTTTTGGCATTAAATAACCCACAGAAGTTGATATGCCATTAAACAAAACTCAAATTCATCCCATTATGTCTGTTCAACAGCTTCAAAGTATAAAAATACACATGCATCCCAAAAAAAAAAAAGGATTCCCATTCCCTTCTCTCATACCACAGCTACTACCATAAAGAATATTTGGCTAAAAGGTTAACTACCAACAGAGTAGCAACCCCTGCCATCCATAATTGCTTCTCCAGCTACAGTAACATCTCACCTGGTTACATTGTCAACAGATCAAAGTCGCGCCTTGAGTCTTTGCAGCCCTTACTTATATGTGGAGCCCATGCAGATCTAAAATGCTTCTCTTTGTAGTTTTTGTCTCCCTGTCACTTATTATTCAAAGCTTGTCATTTTATTGTGTTGATCCCCTTATAGTCACTGTTGAATATCAATACGTAAACTCTATCCACCAAATCTCTTGTTGATACAATTCCAACATCCAGCAATTGCTGCAGTTTTACTAAGATGCAATGAGGAAAACCAGTCATAAATGTGAACTGAACCCATACGCTTTTCAACCCTCTCCAGTCAGTCCAGCCAACCTCCTAATCCTGTTATACTCCACCAATCGTTCCCCAGCCGATTTCATCTTGCTAGAAAGCATAAAAGTTTCTTTTGTAATAGAATCTTTCACTCTGTTCTTTATCTGTTTTGTATCTGAGTAATCTTGTCCATTCTCAAATATAAAGCAAATACAGCCTCATCCTCTAGATCAGTTCAGTTGTGCCATATGTGATACATGGGTGATCATGTCTCTTTCAATCCATGACCGACTAGGTAGAAGGTTTTTCTCGCAGTAGAATGCCATTACTATCTGCGTTAGACTGGTTGCCAACCAAGGCTATAGAACCCAATCTCTCCTGCAATTTGCCTTATTGCTATTGAGAGAAGAGATGGATTAATACCTTTCCGAAGGGTATTTGCAAATAAGTGAATGCAATGAATTCAACTGGAATTTGAACTCGGCCCTCCGATTCCTTGTTCCAAGTTGATATCCACTGCACCACAATTCACAACCCTCTAGATACAAGGGTAGAAAGGTTTTATATCTTCTGCAATTTGGCTACAAAGTTTGCTTTCTTTAACCTTGCTACTATGTTTCCTTTACCACTGAATGGTTTTGTTATCTCACTACTAACTTCAATTCTACCATAGAACTTACAAACCCAAATAGTTTGTAGTTAAATAGTAAAAGAAAACAATTCTTATCAATATCTACATTTTTCCACCAAGTGGCACTCACTCAGCAAATGCAGACAGAATAAACAAAAATGGAAATTTTAGAACTAAACGCCAAATATTTTTGTGAGCATTTAACGAGACATTTTGTACATTTATCTTCCCTGATCACAAACTGTCCGTGTCTGTCTGTCTGTCTGTCTGTCCTTATTTATATCTGCATAGGAATTAACAAACCAAATTAGACAAAAAAAAAAAAATTGCATTCTTCTTTGTTTTAAAATAGAGTTTTGCTTTGTTCATTATGTTACATGAAACATTGGCCATGTTTATGTTATCTAGATATAGAATAGAAAACAAGTTTATTTTTGACATTATTTGGAATATTTATCATGGCATAAATTTATATTAGAAGTAGTCAAATATTTTGTTATATTAGTAGTATTCAGATATGTTAGAAAAGGATGCATTTGTGTGTCTTGTCACCAATCCCACTCATGTCATCCGAAGACTAAGGCAGAAAAAAAGGATGGTGACAGGTTAAAACTTAAAAATGACGATCCCTTATTTTGTGATTGAGCCATTATCACTTCAAGAGTTGTTTTTACATTGTTTTGACCAGTCCATTCTCTGGCCACCTTTAGGTGTACAAGGGTTTTTTTTTTTTGTTTTACTTTCATATACAAATTGGTAAAAGAAAGATTTCTGAACAACTCAACTTATCCTCTTCATTCAGTAATGTTTATCCAATTTAAAAATGAACCCTTAATTCAATCCTTGGGAATAAATTGTTTTTATTTTCACATAAATTTTATAAAACATTCAGCTGATATTTTAACGTTTTTTTGTTTTTTTTTTAAATTGTAATCCTGTTTCTTCCCATTCTACTAATTGGAACAGGGATTGAAATCATGAACAACATTTAAAATGCAAGGCTTCCATAATCTCAGAACTCAATCAGATCATGTAATTATGGAATTTGGAACCTAATGTTGGTTCAAAATAAATACAATAATAATAAACATTTCTTAAATAAGAAATTCCGACACAAACAAGTAGTTTTATTTAGCACAGTCATCTTTTGGTTTTGTTTCCTTCCCAGGATGTCTTTTTCTAATGAGATTCATTTTCCTTCATTCAATTTTGTTTTTACTTGCCATTAAGTTGAACTGGATGAGTTTGCATTTGATTTCTTTTTTTTTTTCTTTTTTTTTTTTTTTTTTTTTTGTGGGATTGTATTTATAATTGTAAAATCTACATGACCCATAAACCAGATTTCTCCTATCTTTCAAAGTTAACTAATAAATTGTGCAGTGGGGGTAGCTAGTATTTCTTGGAAACTAGTAACATGTTGAGTTTATTAATATTATTTACACCATCCAATTTGCAATACAATCAATTTAGGAGTGGGAGAAGCTTCTTCCTCGCACTTCCGTTAAATTCTTTTTCCTGGGAAGTTTTTTCAATTTTTTCCTCTCTGTCTCTTTATCACATATAATTATCTCAGCAAGTCTTTGTTGTTAGAAAGATTAAAGACCATGGTGTCTGGAACCTTGCAAATATGATAATAGGTATGTTTTGAGAAATTTTTCAAGAAGTCAAAATGAATTGAAAAAAAAGATACTAACCAAAATCTGTTCCTTCCAATATGAAATAAGAAAAAAAAAAGTTTCTTATAAGAAAAGTGGCATAAAGGGAAAAGCCCAGCTGATAAATTGCAATGAATTTATTAAGAAGCCATCAAAAGACAACAGTAAAGCATGTGACTTTAACAACGAAGAAACTTGGAATGTAAAAAAATATTAATTTATACCATAGATATTTATTTCTACATATTAATGTATTGAATGCTATAGTTAAAAAGTGTGGTATGTCATATTAGGGCAACAAATGGTGCTTTGCTAAAAAATTGTGATTAATCTGACTCATTGATAAGTTTCAGATTCTAAAATTTAGTCTTGTTGGCATTCATAATTCCTGACCATTATTCTTATAGCAATTTTTTTTATACAATCTTCTGTATTGTTCAGTCAATGTTTGATTATAAGCATCATGACAAGACTGCAAACTTGATACTTTTGTAAGGGATCAGTCATTTAAGTGCCATACATGATACATGTTTTGGGCGATCATGTCTTGAAAGAGACATGATTGACTGGGCAGAAGATTATCCTGCAGTAAGTTACCATTGCTTTCTCCGGTAGACTGGTTGTCAGCCTATTCTATAGACCCCAGTCTGTCCTATAATTTAACCCATAACTGGAGGGAAGAGGCAGATTAATACCTTTCCCAAGGGTATTTGTGTGTAAATGAATGCAAGGAATTCAACTGGAATTCAAGCTTGACTCCCTGATTTGTCATTCTGAGTCGATATCCACTGCACCACAATGCACATTCATAAGGGATCAGCAATTTGAAAATCAGGAAAACAAAAAAGTATTTCTCACTGGTTAAGAATTTATCTTCACATGCTGGAATTAACTTTTGAAATATTTTTTTCAAATACATAAGTTTCTTGGAGATAACAAAAAGTAAAATATAAAAAATGTATCTGATAATTTTTTTTTATTTATTAAGACAAAAATATAAAAGAATTAGTTTGTCTCACATTTTCATCAAAGACTGGAATATTTTTCAATACTGATTGGGGCAGTGAAGTTTCTGGTTACACTGAAACTTTCTTTTGTTAATTTTCTTGATTATTTTCTTATTTGCTTCCCACATCTGTATGTTTTTTCTTATTAAAATTGTTTAGAATCTTTTAATACTGTCCAAACTTTTATACAAGTTATATCTGAGGATAAAATCATTTAGGACAGTTTTTGTAGTTGTCTTATGAACTTATATTTGGCATTCAAAAATCTATTAATGCTACTCCCATCTCTCAATTTTTTTCTAAATATCTATAAATCTAAATAGGCATTATTTTTATTTGTTTTTACAATTGTTTCACCCCAAGCAAAGCAGTACTGGCACTAATGAGCAGTGGTTACATGAGAGGAGAGTGATGAGAAAGAGGAACAGGTCACAGGGTGTCGAAAGCTGCATGAGAGTAGAGGAGAAAGTGAGAAGAACAAAATACAAGGAGTGTTGGGGAAAGGATGCGAGTTAAGTAGATGAGAGATGGGAAATCTCATATAATTTTTTTTAGGGAAACTGTTATCAAAACAATGTTTGTTTTTGTTTTTTTTTGTTTGTTTTTTTTAAATTTATTTTGTATTTTTCTTTAAACTTTGATGTGGAAAAGTTCAAGGATTTCATATTTTGTTTATGTTGAGTTTCTCTTTTAATGTTTCAATGATAACAATCATTTCTAAAAAAACCTCATACATACTGAAAGGTTATAGGTTATAGAAGAAAAATTCAATTGTTTCCGTTTATCAGTATGATGTTACCACCAGATTTCTTTAATCTGGTAACATCATACTGGTAAACGAAAACAATCAAATTTTTCTTCTATAACCTATAGCCTTCCAGTATGCATGAGGTTTTTAGAAATGATTGTTATCATTGAAACTTGAGCAAAGGGTGGTTCCCATTACCTAACCAATCTCAGTATGTAATCTTTTCAGAAGGTGTATACTTTCTTTTTCTCTCATGCTTCTGACCTATCTTTATACATATTTATTTTTGAATTGTTGTAAGTCTCTAATCATGATCTAGACACTGACCTACAAGATCCCATTCTTTTTTTAATACTTGTTTTCATGTGGGATATAAAATAAAGCTTCTCTCTACATCAATATAATTATCTAATCAATTAATATCCATATTTTATAAATTTGTAGGGAAATTGAGAAGGGAGGTAACTTTTGAAGTGCTTGTAACTAAAAAACGTAACAAATGTGGTGTCTGGTTATCTAATAAATTTATAACTGTAAAAAAATTATTACTGGGGTTCACAGGTGTTTGTTTTCAACACTTTGTCAACTGCTTGCTGGTGAACATTGATTTTTTTTTTTAGGTTCCTCAATAGCTGTCTAGTTTGTCAATGTTTATTTATAAAGGGATATAATTTACATGAATCTTTTATGAAGAGAAAAAAAATATAAGATAGCATAAAACTAAAACAATGTTGTTTTTTTTTTTCAAAGTATTTTTTTTTTATTTTTCATTAGATGACATTAGGAGTGTTTAGTTTTTATTAACTTCATCCAAAAACATTACTTTAGATTGAATTCTGACAGCTGTCATATAAACATGCATTTTTGAAAGTAAACCACATTTTGGCATATATTTTCTTTTTTGCACGAAAGCTAAAAATGGAATTCAAATGCAGAAAAAAAATTACCTAGTTTATGGAAAAGGTTCTGTAAATGATCAAGTGGTTTGTGAAATTTTATGATGGAGATTTCTCTTAGAATAATGTTCCAAAGTTGGGTAGACAAACTGATAAATTGGTAAGTTGATAAATGATCACATTTAGACCCTACTTAAGAATAATTGACTATACACACTGCATGAGATAACCAACACACCCCAAATATCAAGCATGGAAAATTAGTTTTACCAATTTGAACTGCATCTGGCAGCAAGGCCTCTGATTGGGGAGGTTGTGAGGAGCATGGAACCACCTCTTAATTGCTGTTGTTTCCAGGTCCATCCTGAGCCAGAGTGGTATCACCTATTAGGGTCGCGGCTATGGGCAAATAGTTAACCCCACTCGCCAAACTGGGGTCAAAACCCTATGAAAGTATAAAAATACACTTTTATAAAAATATATTCATAAAAATAGACTTTTATAGAGAAAAGTACATTTTTGAAAGAAAAATATTACCAACAACATACTTTTGAAGAAATTTTTTACCATAACACATTTTTGAAGGAAAAATTATTCTCAGCAAAATATTTTTGAATACAAAACTAGAAAATATTTTCAGTTTTCTAAAATAAAAAAAATAAAGACAAAACATTTTCATTAAAATCTAAATCAAGCTTCTCACTATAACTGAACATTAAAAAAAAAACAAAAAAAACCTTAAAACCCCACCTTTTTGGCATTAAATAGCCCACATAGAATGATATCCCATTAAACAAAGCTCAAACCCTATTAGCAATTTGGTTATGTTAATCATTTTGATGTATAACTTCCATAAAAAAATCATCAAAAAACAAATCTATGTAGACCTCTATTTAATACAAAAAGATGACAATCTGTATGGTTGGATTAGAAGTCTTCAACTCTGATCTTCTGGAGAAGCAAACTTCATTTAAATGACTATTGCCCCAAATAAAGATAATATTTGAAGAAAAATGTCTTAAATTTGGCTAAAAAAAGAGGGAGGGAGAAATCTATAGAATTGAGGTGCTGTGTGTGACGGATGGTATGAATGTGTCCATACACTTTCATTTTTTGGTTTATTGGGGTCCACTTGTTTACAGGATTTGTTCATGAGAGGGATTGTCAGAAATTAGCAGTTAAACTAAAAAATAAACTGACATTTTTAAGACACAAGAAATACAGTTACATGGTGGAACCAAATACTAAGGAAATCATTTTTAATTATTATTTTATCAATTGTCTGAGCTAGAATCTGTTGTTCTTGCTCATGGCTTAGATTTTTGTCTACCACCTATCATGTCAGATATAGAAAAGATCTTTTCCGAGTTTGACGTATTGTTTTCACAACCTATGAAATTTGTCCATTTCCTTGGATGCTTTTGGTAAATTTAGAGCCAAAAAAAATAATTATGCTCACTTTCATTTTAGTACTCCTGTTGCTATCTCAGAGTCAAACTGGAGAATTGAGTACAGGTATATTATCAGATCTCTAAAGGAAAACCATGATTTGGTAATTTCTAGCCCTAATAAGGAGGCTGAAGTTGTCTTAATGGACTACACTGACTATGTTAATAAGATGTTATTAATTTTAAATGATACATCAACATTTGTAAAATTAGGCCCTGTTGAAATATGTGATGCAACCACTTTAATAGAAATAAAATTCCAGATAAAACTATTGAAGTAGGTTAAGTGGGATTCTTTCTCCTGAAATTAGACCTTCTGGCTCAATCAGATCCTGCATTTATGGTCTTCCGAAAATACATAAAGATCCATATTATTAATGATAGGGTCATCACAAATATGAAGTTCTGTAATGGTTAGTAAGCTTATCTCGCTAGGATCATTACAATTAGTGCCACATCTAAGCTGCGCTTAGAAAATCACTATAACTTATTTACTATAAAGGATTCATTTCCCTTTGTTGATCTTATTAAAAATTGTCCTCCTCCTGGCAAATTTGTGTTCGTATGAGATGTGTGCTCCTTATTTACTTATGTTCCCCTCATGGAAACAATATTTGCTATGATTTTCTTTATCACAGTTCTTTGTCTCCTGCAGATGTTCCTGAAATAATTTTTATCACAGTTCTTTGTCTCCTGCAGATGTTCCTGAAATAATTTTTATCACAGTTCTTTGTCTCCTGCAGATGTTCCTGAAATAATTTTTTTGTGAAATTAATGATGTTTGTCAGTTCATCTGTTGAATTTAGTTTTGACAATATGATGTATCATCAGATTGATGGTGTAGCCATGGGTTCCTCTTTGGGTCCTGTTTTGGTGAATATGTTTAAGTTTTCTGAGGAGAAATTATTTAACAATCCATTTTGTCCTTCCTTGTAGTGTCACTATGTTGATGATACATTTTGCTTATCTAATGATGAAGCTGAAGTTGATTAATTTCTCTCCTTCCTTAATAATCTTCATCCTTCTTTGAGGTTTACCATTGAGAAAGAGGTTAACTCTAAACTTGCTTTCTTGGATGTATTGGTGCATTGTACACCAACATCATTTTGTACCTCAGTCTATAGAAAGTTTACTTTTTCAAGTTTATACACGCGTTGAGATTCTTTTTGCTCCAAAAAGTAAAAAATAAAAACTTTAATGCACAGGGCATGGATGATCTGTTTTAAAGATTTCCTCAAATGTAAGATTAGTTTTATAACAAGAACTTTATGCGATAATGAGTATCCACACACTGCTGTCATTTCAATTATTCATAATAAGACTGCTGACTTCAGAATGATTAAACCAGTAGTTATAGCAAAATACCTGCTGTATTTAAAACTTTTGCGGATTGGAGAGAAAGGTGAAAACCTAACTAGGCAAATTTGTTCAGATATGAAGAAGTGTTATTTTTCTGTTGCAAAGCATGTTGCATTTGTTGCTAGATAGGTTCTATCTTCTAGCCGTAAGGATGTTCTCTCCCCCCCCCCCAACATTAAATAAGTTCAGTAGTATATAACTAGCTGCAGTGTCAGTTACATAGGGAGAACCACTTAGTGACTTGATACTAGAATCAAACAGCATGTTCCACTGAAAATCAGGAACCATACCTGGCAAGAAAATGAATTCATTCAAAATACTTATTGTTCCTCAATTTGTGAGCATCTTATAAATAACAGAAAGTGGGCTATGGAATTTAATGTGGATTGGTTTTCTGTTTTAGCCAATTCACATTCACTTTCCCATTTAAAAGTGCAAGAGTTTGTTTACATCAGGTCTTGCAGACCCTCACTGTGTAAACAGCAAGAATGTTTGCTCGGTCTTGCTGTGATTAGTTTTTAGCAGTTCATTCTGCTTTCCTATCATTGAATAACTCATTTCTCACACCTATTATATTTTACCGTAAGTTTTCCCAATTAAGAAACTATGATGAATGTGAGCAAAACGGGTCGTTTTTTCTTTTAAATTTTATCCATCATTATGTCCTGTAATATTAAAACTGTTACTTTTACAGAAATAACTCAAGTTCTGTACCATAAAAAATATATTTAAATATATTTGAAATGAATTGTTTGAACATTATTTTTTATCGATACTCATATTTAAGTAGATATTCCGTTTTTTAATTAAACAGTATTATATATTTATATCTACCGGCCTGATTATTTATGCAGGTTCAAATCCTGCCGAATGGCACACATTTTCGTAATAACAATTTATCGTAAATAATCAGGCCAGTAGATATAAATATATAATACTGTTTAATTAAAAGCAGAATATCTACTTAAATACAAGTATCGATAAAAAATAATGTTCAGACAATTCATTTCAAATTGTTGGTGGTTTATAACCAAGTTTCGTTAAAATTCGTTAATTTCCGTAATATATACATATATATATAAAACATTCAATCAGGATAATGCTAAACTGCACATTTTTAGCTTTACTGACCAGGAAAATTTCACTTCTATGTTGCATTCACCAAATATTTTAACTTTAGGTTACCATTTATTCTAATCTTTAGAGAAGTTAAAAAAAAAAACATTTCAATGTCTTGGGAAACTTTAAGAGCACTTAGAACCATTCCTTACTTCATTGTGGAAAGATGGAATAATGAAATTTAAAAAAAAAAATGAAATGGCTGAAGATAGTGGAATGAAACAGTAAATATGTTGTTTGTTAATCTGAAAAATAACAAAAAATTCTTTCTTTATGGATTACTAGCAGTATAGCCCGGGGTTGCTCAGGTGTAATGAAAGCTTATATATATATATATATATATATATATATTATATTATTGAATTTCTGCACTATTGTAAAAACTGCAACCTTGAAAGTTCTGAATATCGTTTATGTCTTTGTCTATGAGTGTATCAAATTTGATTAAAATCGGACCACTCGTTCTATAACACAGTTTTTTCAATTATCAATTTTTGATATTTATCAGGGGTACCTCGACACAAAACCTAGCTAAGAACACTCGTAAACATTTATAGTACAACTGCGTAAATTTTCAAAAAAAATTGGTTCAGCCATTTCGGAGTCTATAGGTAACGGAGACACAGTTCTATTTATAAATAAGTTTAGATTTAGATACACCTGAACAATGCTGTAAAATGGGCCAGCTAAACCATGATGCTAACAACAAAGAGTTCTATAATTCAAAGAAATCTTTAAATATTTTTTTTATTTTTCAAATATTTTTGTAAATTTTGAATTACAATGGCTTATGCTTTTATGTCAATAATAGTTGGTATTTTGTAATTTGATAGAATCGGCAATTTCAAGACTTTGTTTCAATACAACAGCCTTGTTTTTATAAACAAGTTTTATGTACTAACTTAAAAAAAATTAATATTTGGTAATATTTTGTAAAAATTTTTTATATTATTTCATTGTTGAAACTGGTTTGATCTGGATACTGGTGCATGTTTTTTCACATATTTGCTTATGTGGGTGGGACATTTTGAAAAGTCTACATTCCCCAGGTACATTCCAGCAAAACTATCAGGACTAGTAGAGTTTTCAATTCTGTTTGCAATGTAGAAATAGGAAACAGAAAAAGTGAATTTATATATATTTTTTTTTATTTGAAGCTGATTCATTCATGAAATTCTATTTTCCTCACGGCTAATCTCTCAGTAGAATTGTAGTCCCTTTCAATGTATTGTTCTCAGCATGTAGATCTGTTATGGCAAACAATATATTTCGTATAAAAAAAATGAACATTAAATAGGTTACGCTTGCAGTAATTTTGCCCAACACCATAAATTGCTAAAAAAAAAAAAAAACCTCAGCCTGAAAACTGAAACCATGTTCTTAAATAAGCCTGGTTGGGTCGAGACTTTAATATGGATGTCATAGATGGCCATAAACCATCAGCTGTATCCAACTGTTTTCTAAAATCAATGGTTAAGAATGGCTTTGAGTTAGTGAAGCCTGGAGGGGTTGGTTGTCTTGGCAAAGGCCATCCTTTGAAACATTGTGGATTGGCACTACACCATCACAAAAAACTGAACCAAATCACAGAAACTGTATAACTTGAAGACTACCAACAGCAGCATCAACTAAAATGGATAGTATGAATAATAATGACATGATGTTGATATTCCTCACTACTTTAAATAAAAGGATAGGAAGGAAACCCCCACCAATATCGGAAAGAACGATAACAGCTACTGGACTTGATAAATCTATTTTCTTGAAAAAATTTTTAAGAGAAAATTTTATAAATTTTGACTAAAATCAGTACTGGCTGCTCAATCAATGAATGCCAAATATTTCCTTATAGGGAAACAGCTAATATTACCATTACTGTGTATTTCTTCAGCATTGCATAAAAATTAGTTTACAAAAATAAATGAAAGTCATCACTCTCTAAGGCACTTATATGTGTCAGTCTCACTATCAATTTGTGAAAAATCTATTGAAATGATGCAGAAATTTACCTAGGTGTTATTATTTTCAAAATTAACTGTAGGGAGTAAAATGTAAATTAAATGGCAGAACTGCTCAACAACAAACAGAATTGATAAAGTTTGTATTAAGCAATAACAAAAAAAAAAAAAAACAGGGTCAAAACAATATATACAAGGCAAATTAACAGTAATAAGGCAAAAAGTTCACAAACTAATAACTGGGGTTGACACACATGGGCAAATTTGGATAAGTGAACGTAGCATTCTAACTTGAAGGCAAAACAGACTGGGACCAAGTCAGATGAAATCAAGAATTGGCCAATTTTATTGGCTAGGAAAGACATCCCAGTATGCATTTTGTGTGCTCCTGTCTATAAATTGGGGAGGGCCAAGTGTTTTTCAATCACTCCTAATGAGGATTGAATACAACATAGACTGTATTGAGGACTAGCAGTATAGCCTGGCGTTGCTCAGGTGTAATGAAAGCTTTAAAACTAATCCATGGTCTTGCAGCTCAGACTCTGCCTAAAGAATATTTGTGTGAAGTTTGGTGAGAATCGGATAAAAATTATGGATTTGTATAAAGGACATACAGACACACACAAACATCTTGCCTTTTAGATATATATATATATATATATATATATATATATATATATATATATATATATATACTATAGTCATCTGCAGACATATCTGTTTTGCTGTATCACAGCTCATCAGTGCGGTTAGACTCCAACCACTTTCTAACCCAGGATTCCCAACCGAACTGGTGTCAGTCGGCGGTTCTACCTCTGGGCCACGAGCATCTGGTAGAAGAAGGCAGACTTTTTAGTGCATATATCATTATACACGCCCAATAGCTAGAGTGCTCTAATTCATTATTGAATGAGCGATGCATATATGTTGGAGTAGCTACTGTTTTCAAAGTCTCCCACGCTTCCAGAGTGCTCAATCAGGGTATGAGAGCATCAATTTTCTGCACTATTGTAAGAACTGCAACCTTGAAACTTCTGAATATCGTTTCTTATGTCTTTGTCTATGAGTGTATCAAATTTGATTAAAATCGGGCCACTCCTTCTATAACCCGATTTTTTTCGATATTTATTGGGGGTAACTCGACACAAAACCTAGCTAAGAACACTCGCAGACGCTTATAGTACAACTGTGTAAATTTTCCAGAAAATCGGTTCAGCCGTTTCGGAGTCTATAGTTAATTGACACACACAGACAAAGTTTCATTGATAAAAAAGTTTAGATATGCAAGAAAAAGACAGTCCACAAAGTTAATAACTTTAGTATTGTCAGAGTTTATAAACTTGGTTTTGTATTCTGGTCCAGACATTAAATTTGTTCTCTCTAGTCTTATTGCGACAATGTTAAAGGGTGACAGAATTCATAAGTGTCCAACTGAAAATCTATGACCTTTGAAAACCTTATACCCATTATACATCTTGCTTGTCCCGGATGATAGCAGTAAATCTGTGCATCCTGCACCCTAGCTTAAAAAAACCAAAAGAAACATTATTGTTGTGCAATCTTGAAGGATTTCTATCGTCTCAATTTCTAATTACAGACCTTCTCCTGCAACTGCCATGGGAAAACTTGTTTCTTTCATGTGTGTATCCCACAGACCACTGCCTGGTCTGCAAAAGATATGGGATTTCTTACAAGCTGTTTAATTCATTCTTCCTTAGTCATTTTAAAAGTATTTTCCTTAATTTTGAAAATCTAGCTGAAAAACAGAATTTCTTGTTAAAAAGAAAATCTTCCCATTTGCTTTTCTACTGCTGTTAGTTTCTCTCTCAGATATTTTGCTTTGATCAAATTGTTTTAAAAAAAAAAAAAAGAGAACAAAACATTCTGGCAAGTGGATTTGAATATTGTAAAGACGGCTTTGTGATTTATTGTTATTGAATATTTTATTTTTTTATTGCATTAGAATCATTAATGGATTGTAACTTGTGATCATGAACAAGTAGTGTAAGGATATTTACCTCATCCCACCTACTAAAATGTGGATGTGACACAAGGTTGAGGTTTAATGTGGGGAGCCCAAATGCATGTGAACAGTCAGGGGCTAAAAATTGCCCACTCCCCACAACCATTTGCCATGCTGGCTTTAGTTAAAACAATAGATAAAAATGAAAAAAAAAAAAATGCAAATTAAATCAATTAGTTCTGTTTACATTCCATTTTGAACTGTCAGGTTAGTGAAGCTTGTTATCACAAACTACACTTTGAGAAAGAAAACTCCAGTCAAATAAAAGTGCAAAGTAAAGTGGTTTTATGCCTTTTCTCCCAACAGCAGAGTATGACAAAGCGAATATAACATTGGTTTGAATTAAACTCAATCACAGTAAACATTATCTTTGATATAATGTTTAAATGTAGTGTGTTTCGTTCTCTAAAAAGTACTTCATCAGATTTAGAGGATGAAATGTGTTATATATTGTTTCCACTTTGTCATTTAGTTACTGATATAAAAAAAATTTAAAGACCATATTCTCCCATAATATTTATAACAATGAAAAATATCTACATTATTTCAAAAACTTTTAATATTGAATACCATATTTGTTAGACATTAAGTCAGGTATACATTTGTAACTCATTCCAGTCCTTAAAATGTTTGTTCTTGTTCTCCCATACTGTGCTGTGTAATACTTGTATATATTTGTATTGTAAATGAATGAGTGTTTGTTTTATGCTATCAAAATCAGTGAATCTTTTGAAAACTCCAAAATATTTCTCAAAAATAAAATGAAAGAAAATAAAAAACAAACAACAAAATCTAAACTTGAAGGTATTTACAACTTTATTCAATTTATTGGCCTGGAAGAGTGACAGAGAAGAGGAAACACTTGTTGAGTGTATGACTGGTCATGTGATTAGTGATATGTCATGTGATCACTTCCTTTCTCTCTCTTTCATCTTCATGGGTTTTTTTCCTTTTCTTTTTTGAAGAGCTAACATTCTCTTCCTCAATACATGTCAAGGATTTCACTTGGAGTGTAGAACAGATTTTATTTTCTTTGTTCATTTTCAACTAGACTGCAGTCCCATGAATTATTGTTAACCTTGTCACCAGTTGAATTAAATTACCAAGTAATACAAAAAAAAGTCTTTTTTTATCATGTATCATATTTTTACTTTATTAAACATGGTTAAGGTATTAAAACACTCTTGTTACGAGATATAAGAAAAATTTAAGCAGACACGTTATTTCATGGTCAATCAGAAGTGTAGGCCTATTTCAGGTGAACCATCATCAACTTCTGTCTTTATTGTACAGAACATTTTACACAATTGTAAAATGTTCTGTACAATAAAGACAGAAGCTGATGATGGTTCGCCTGAAATAGGCCTACACTTCTGATTGACCATGAAATAACGTGTCTGCTTGAATTTTTTCTTATATTTGCTCTATATGTATTTATATACAAATATATTTAGAGCTCTCTTAGAGAGTTATCCTACCACTGTATGTACAGGATACTCCTTTGGATTCTTCTATATCTACACCGCATGCTTTTATATATATATATATATATATATATATATATATATATATATATATATATAATGTCTTTAAAACATTAACTGAACATATGTTTGCTTTTGATCTGGATTATTTTGCTTGTTAGACAAGCCACACCATATCTGTGATGATGCTTGAGACATCTTTTAAAATTTATTTTGAGATGTAAATAATGAGTGTATTTTTATTTTAATTTTCCATAAATTATAAAAGGCTGAATACTGTCAATAAAATATTAAATAATGTTTTCTAATATGATACATGTTAAAAAAGAAGAAGAAATCACCAGTATTTTGGAATTTGTTTTAATACAGAAATTATTTCATGGCAAGAGAAGAAAATTTCTTTTAATTTGTCCCCGCCCCACCCCAATGACATTTGTGACATTTTGCTTTTGTAAACATTTTATAATGCATTGTTTCGGGTCATCATTTTGATTGTCTTTTTCAAATGATGAAAAGGCGATCTTTATTGAAATGCAATCATTGGATCGATTATTGTTAAATAATCTCCTTCCTTTGAAGACAGTTGTTCTCATTACCAGTTTGGCAAGAGTAAGATTTTGAATATGTCATGGACACTCGACTTTGTATGAACAGGCCTTTCCCAAACAAAAACCAACAATATCGTTCATCTGAGGGATTTATATGTTGACTGTGAATGCTGGGATGGATTTTTCATTTTGACCAACTTGAGGAGATGTTGATATCTTCTGCTGCCCTTGTGTTTATTGTAGGCTTTGTGTCGTAAGTTCTTGGCCTTTTCTTTCCCTATATTTGAGGGGTCGTTGTCGCTATAATAGGATTCAAGTTTTGTTTGGTTTACTGGAGTACATTCCGAATCTGGAAGAAAAAAAAAATATTGAACCGTTGAATGTCAGTTTATTAGTTTTTACAACTACCAAGAGATATATAAGTTTGTGACCCTGGGTTTCACGCTCTTGTGATCATCAAACAAACATATCTGACGATCGCAAGAGCGTGAAACCCTGGGTCACAAGCTCACACTTATCTATATGAATATGTCAGCTCTATCACTGATATTGAGCACTTTCAAATAAGTATCACGCATATATAATATATAAATAATATAATATATATAACAAATTGCACACACATATACATACATACACATTTCACACACATGCACATGCACACACACACACACACATATTCCATTTGGAAATGAGTTATTACACGATCTAGGTTTCTACCATTGCAAATCGCCTGAAGACACCACTCATGGTAGAAACCTAGGTCGAGTAATAACTCATTTCCAAATTGAAAATATTCAAAATTTCTACAATATAATTGTATTGAACGCTTTAATACAAATGTGCACGGGTCTAATCGTATTATGACCGGAAACTAATTTATATATATATATATATATATATATATATATATATATATATATATATATATGCACAAAACAACAACTGGATGGCTATCGTGATCTCAAAACAACCTTAATTTCTATTTACTATTCAAACATACTTTATGCATTTATCAAGATTTGACAAGTTTCCTTTATTCAATTTTAAACTGTCAACTTATCAAAGCTTTACTCAGATGATTTATACTTAAAGAAAATCAAAAACATTCTTATCAAGGCTGCTTCTCTTACATTTAAGAATTTCTTTTACAGGTGTAATTCTCCTTTATTTTTTATTTTATTTTTATTTTTATTTTTTAAACTGGTTTCATATATTCAGTCAGTTAAGTTCCATACGTGATACATGCTTTGGGCAATCATGTCTCGAAAGGGACATGACTAACTGGGCAGAAGATTACTCTGCAGTAGGTTGCCATTGCTTTCTGCGGTAGACTGGTTGCCAGCCAAAGCTATGGAACCCAATCTACCTTAGCCCATAACTGAAGGGAAAAAATCAATTATTGCCTTTCCCAAGCATAGTTGTGCGTAAGTGAATGCCATGAATTCTACTGGAATTTGAACTCAGCTTCCTAATTTGTCGTTCCGAATCGATATCCACTGCCCCACATTATCCTTACATATAAACTATTACTGCATGTTATTCAGTTATTGCAAAATTCCCCTTTTCTGTCAGCAAAAAGCATTTTCTTTATTTACTTTGATATTAATTTCTAAACCACCAACATTCTGAAACCTCAGTTAAAGACATTTGGAAACAAAACTCTTCAGCCAATAAACCGTGGTGATTGTGAATTCATAGTTAAGATTGGTTGTAGCACATCAAGATTTTGAGAACATTTGTATATTAACATATTTCTGTTCAGAGTAAATCTATTAATAATATGAGTTGCGAGTAGAGGTAGTAGCCTGAGATTCATTTGTATTTACTGTACCTGCAGAGTTGGATCCGAAGACGTCTTTATAAATTTTATAAACTGGGGGCAAAAATATAGGAGACAAAAAATAGAAAAGAAATTATGTGAGTGTTTGTATTTGTGCAAGGATCCTTGCACAAATACAGACACTCACATAATGCCCTCCCACCCACATGTGTGGGCATGCCCCACTCCTCCAGCATTGGCTGGTTGAAGGGTAATTTTATCTCTTTCTTGTCATTGGGCTGACTGACCTAAATGATTACTTACTACCACCACCCCCCACACACACAACTATATGCGATGGAGAAGACCCTGTTTTCTAGCAATTGTCACATGTGTGTTAACTGACAGAGAGAATGGAATGTCCAATTGTTATCAACTTGGGAAAAAGCCAAATACATTTTTAGCTTTTAGTTGATATTTATGAGATTCATTTTGTCTGTGTGGATGTAAGGAAGGAGAGTGGAGTATGCACTTGTGGCAATTAGAATAATTAACAAAACAATGTGAAATGGCTTATGGGAAGGACCCATTTTAATAAGGAAAAGGCTTCTCCCCAAATATAAATTTTACAAGTATACAAATGTTTTATTATGAGAAAAAAAATTCTCTTTGTTTTAGATTTAAAAAATATATTGCCTTGTGGAACAGATGTTTGTTTTGTTTTAGAATCAACAATTTTGTTTGTTTAGGCAAGAAATATAATACTCGCCGATGTCCATTTTTAATTTTTTTTTTAACGGGATTGAAGGCAGAAGAGGGAGAAGGGCTCCTCCCATACTATCTAGCACTGACTGTGTATAAATTAATGAATGGAAGGATTAATAAATGTGTAACCTTGCAACTGAATTTTGATCTGGAATAAATATACACACGCACAACACCTCTCCTATTCCATTATTATTTGCATGGAAAGTTTTCAGACGAACTACATACCTTATTCACTAACCTTCACAACAAAGACTCAGCATGCCAGGTACATTGTAGTGAACCCTCACACTCATTCCTTTTGTATTCCATTGGTGAGATATAAATTCTGCTCAAACAGTTCTTCCCACTTTGTGGAACTGACTCCCAGGAAAATACTTCTCTGATCTCGACAATCTTAACCCTATTCAAGTCTACAGTTAACTGTTATTCTTCCCTATATATCAAAATAAACTGTGCCTCTTATTTTCTTAACCCTCTACCTTAAATGGCTTTTAGGCCTTCTACAGGGTAGACATTTTTGTGAAAAAAAAAACAAAAAACGAAAAAAAACATAAAAATAAAATAAAAAGTTATCTTTATAAACATTTGAAACAGTTGTTCAAATTTTTTGAAAATTTTGATGTTATTCATTTTTATGCTGATTTATTTTAAATATATTTGGTTATTTTTATGATAGTCTAAAAAGATAAAATGTGATGAACAATGTCTCTATTGTCAAGTCTTCAATATTTTTATTGTATTAATTATTATTATTATTATTATTATTATCATATTTAATGGTTGATTTAGTCAGATGGATATCTGCAAAACCCCAATTAATGCCTGTCTCTCCTACCCAACAAAATACAGCCCAGATATTTTGTCTGACTATATATGTGGCTCTTTCACCTTTTCTGTTTGTTAAGTATGACAGCATAGCCTACAGGTAGATTTATGATAATGAAACTCATCAAAAAGGCTCTCTTGTCCGGCAGTTCTTGGTCTAGTGAAACTCTGCAGATGATAGATCAGAAGTTCTTTGCTAGAGGCTAACATAATAATATTAAAAAAATTGAATAAAGGGAGTGACAGATTTGTGTCAGTTGGTTGATAGATGAGCTAATACCAAAGACCAGGTGTTGATAAAACATCTTGGTTTAAATCTTTTCATTCAATTATTCTGTATCCAAATATGTGAAAACATGGAGCAGAAAAAAAAGTTTCCAATCTTTGTAGCTTTAACTTAATATTAGCTTTGTGCAAGATGTTTGATGCTGCCTGTAGTTGTCAATATGCCAAAGTTGGTATTCTTTGCATTGTAGATAGTGCCATACGTGATACACGCTTTGGGCGATCATGTCTCAAAAGAGACATGACTGACTGGGTAGAAGATTATCCTTCAGTAGGTTGCCACGGCTTTCTATGGTAGACTGGTTGCCAGCCAAGGCTATAGAACCCAATCTGTCCTATTATTTAACCCATAACTGGAGGGAAGAGACGGATTAATACCTTTCCCAAGGGTATTTGCAAGGAATTCAACTGGGATTTGAACTTGGTACCCTGATTCACTATAATAATCATTTGTGAAATATGACCTGATTCTGCATCCAGAATTCTTTGAGTGTTATCATCATTAGCAGTAGCATCTATTACAAATCCGCTACCAGACAAATGCCTTTCCTAAATCCTTTCACTATTACTATGACTGGTCTATTCTCTGCTATGCCTTACCAACAAACTCCCCTGTTTTATTACTCTATCATCTATCTAGTTTTTTCCTACTGTTTCTTAATCCTTAGGAACCAATCAAGCAACCTTTTGCTCCCTCTGCTATCCTTTCTTCTTGCTATGTGTCTTGCTTGTTTTCATTTTTATTGATTAATCATTTCTATGATATCTCAGATCCATGTTGACTTCCTTCTCTAGAATTTTACTTTTTGTTAATTTTCATGTATATATGTCATTATACATTTACTAGGCATCTTATGTTTGAATCATTTTGACAAAGTGTTTCTCATTGCATTCACATATACTATCAGTTTATGTAAGCTTTGATATTGAGATAAAATTCATATAACAAATAGTATATCAAAGCTTTTGTTCACTCTAACAGTTACTTATTTAGTAAAACCAAAAACAGGAGGGAAAATAGACAGCAAATTTGACTATTTTTCATTAGGAAATATTAAAAAATGATACAGGTGGAGAGCTCAAGTAATTACAGATTACAAAACAGCTCTGTAATTAAAATTACAGAGCTGTTTTGTTTAACCCAATTCTCAATTTAACACCACTTCCTATTCTATCCTTTAACCCCTTCTCCTTGTAAAGCTAGACGAAGTCAAATTTTCCAATTTTTTCACTTACAATTCTATCTAAAAGTAAAATCTAAAAATAGACGTTAATTGCTAACCGAATTTTTTTTTTTTTTGTGACGTAAATTTCTTAATTCTTAACCTTCATTTTTTATTCCTTTTTATTTCATTTTGAAAATGTGGTTTGTTGCCGATGAGATGTGAAATCTCTCTTAGGGATTTCATGTTGAAATGATCATTCAATAGTTTTGAACATTGAAATTTATTTTATTTTTTATTATATATATATATATATAATACCTTTCTATATATATATATATATATATATATATATATATATATATATATTCTCTTCTACAGAGAGACAGACAGACAGACAGACAGAAAGAAAACTTAGCCGACATGTTTTTTTTTCCTCTGATGGACGTTATGGACTTTTGATAAAGTCTACCAGAGGATGAAATTCATATTTTCCTTTTACAGATATATTTTTAGTTATATCTGAAATTTTTGCACACACACAATAATATGCTTTAATGATTCTGAAAATTTTATTATTTTTAGAAAATAGAATCTTCCCACTCCACAGATTAACAACATAAATATGGAACTTACCTGGAGATTCCCAGAATTCTACAGTAATCAGCTCATGGCCTGCTATCCAGTTCTTTGATTGGTGAAAATGAGTACAATCCCATAATGCAACATGGCCAATTGGTTTATTATATGCTTTTGTGTATGTAATTATTTGTAAAATCCCCTGTTTTCCAAAAAACTTTTTCATCATGTGAATTGGATCAGTGGCATGCATTTTGGAAACTGTTGGATAACCATATTTGTCCGCCAAATAAGGGCCATAAGCAATTGGGTGGTAAATGTATTGTATATGATTCGACCCGCTGACACTATCTTGGCCATATTTAGAGAGACGGATAAGTGTCTTTCCAAGGGAGTGAATGCCACCAACTTTATTGAGCGCGTGTGATAAACGTAGAGCACTTGTGTCATGAAGAAGGCTCTTTTGGCAAGTTTTGTTGCAACCAATCATATTGATCAGGTGTCGATTGTTATAATTTCCTCCATTGTGTTTGTAACCAGGATAGAACTTCTTTAACAACTGGAATTCAGGGAGAGATACCTTCTGAAAGAAATAGAAAAATAGTTTATTTTCAATCAAGAGAAGAGAGATAAACTTACATCGCATTAAAATAAAATGTTTGTTACATTTCAGGAGTATTTCTAGATCAGCAACCTCTTTGTGTGTCTTTCTGATGAAATAGATCCCCATCATCATTTTGTTTTGTTTAATCACCGCATCAATTAAATAGTGTCTTTAAAAGCAATATTTGTTTTCAAACTCAATAAAGGTGCTTTAAGGAACATCAATAAATACCTTTTAAATATTTTCTGAAATTAGAATATTTAAATCTGTTGTATCAGAAATATGAGTGAGAGATTTTTTCCGTTCATACATTACGGATGTGTGTTGTGGTGCAGTGGATATCTGCTTGGAACGAGAAATCGGGGAGCCACATTCGAATTCTAGTTGAATTCCTTGCATTCACTTACGCACAAATACCCCTGGGAAAGGTATTAATCCATCTCTTCCCTCCAGTTATTGGTTAAATAACAGAACAGATTGGGTTCTATATCCTTGGTTGGCATCCAGTCTACTGCAGAAAGCAATGGCAACCGACTGTGGGATAATCTTCTACCCAGTCAGCCATGTCTCTTTTGAGACATGATTGTCCAAGCGTGTATCACGTATGGCACTTAACTGACTGACTGCCGTCACAAATTTTAAAATCATGCAGGCTTCTTTGTATCGTTTTTAAGAAATCAATCACAGCTCTCAGCTTTAATAAAATAAAAAAAAAGTAATAAACAACCAAACAACCAAGAACTACTATTGGTTGTGGTTTTGCAATTCTGTATTACAAATTAAGGCAAACGGTAAACAAGCAACTGTTGACAAGAATTACTGGAATTTGTCTGCAAGACTTTTTTGGTATTTTGTTGGCAGGTTTTATTAAATTGATTTTGGCATGTGTGAGTCAAAGGTTACATCAAGGTGAACTTGAAAGAGAGGTGAGCATCTCCGGGGGGGGGGTCTCTTTGTAAACATTTAGACTATTTATCCTGTTCCCAACTTACTCACTATTTCCCTCGTTCACACACACACAATATTCAGTTTTACTTGTTTGCTATGTTTTTTTTTCCCTCTGTCTCTATCTTCTGACTTGCATCCATATTGTGAGAATGCCAACCTAAACACACTGACCCTTTCTTATTTTATGTGAAAGTCGTTTTTAACATAAACAAATAACATTTTAAAGAACAAATTAATTTTTTTTTATTTTTAACTTTTGTGTTGATGCGTGGGTGGTGTATTGGATATTGGCTCGGAACGAGAAATCGAGTTGCCAAGTTCGAATTCCAGTTGAATTCCTTGCATTCACTTATGTGCAAATACCCTTAGGAGAGGTATTAATCCGTCTCTTCCCTCCAGTTATGGGTCAAATAACAGGACAGATTGGGTTCTATAGCCTTGGCTGGCAACCAGTCTACCACAGAAAGCAATGGCAACCTACGGCGGGATAATCTTCTGCCCAGTCAGTCATGTCTCTGTTGAGACATGATCGCCTAAGCGTGTATCAAGTATGGCACTTTAACTGACTGTTGATCCTTACTGAAATTTATTTGCCCGAATGGCAGAATGTCCGGCGCGCGGGGCTATCCAGTCAATGTTGAATGTCATAGTGAGTCATCCAGGAATTACCCAATTACCTCTACCATTTACAAAGACATTAATATATATACCCATATTATCCATCTTAGTGCAATGGAGAAGTGCAGTCCAGTCTAAGAGACAACCCACCAGTTACAAGGCTGCACTTATTTGTCAGTGGATCAACCCAAATGATTAAAATCTTGAAAAAAAAAAAAAAAAATTAAGTTTAAAAAATTGGAGTTAAGAGATTTAAGAATGTATGCAAAATATTTCTTAAGAAATTTTTAAACACTGTGACTGCTTTCTGAGAAATTTAGATTTTAAGACAAGTGCAGAAAGAAAGACTAAAAAAACTTGCTAAATTTACAATGTACCTGATAAGAATGATTGACGTTTTTGGGTTTGTCAAACATTGAAAAACTAAAGGAGGAAGGTCAGTAATATTTGATTAACTTTCAAATCTGATAAAACTCACTGCAGACTTAAGTAACACCCAAACCAACTCAGACCAAATTCTAGACAAAAGAAAAAAAACAAATTAATAAAATTTGACACCTTTGGATTTGAGGGTAATTTAACTTACTAGACAATTGATTCCTCTTTTTCGACATTAACAAAACCTCTTTACACTCTTCTATTTATCAGTGTTTCCTGATCCGATCCACAATTGTGACCTTTATTCTCTTGGATTTTATCTTCCTATTTTACTTCTGTTCTTGTCTATCAGTAGCAAAATCATTTCTATGTCATATTCAGGACAATGTTCACAAAATATGGAACAATTTACAAAATCAGCCAGGACTTTATCAATTAAATACGGATTGTCTCTAGGCATGTTTTTCAGAACTACTTTTCATTCTTACACAGATAAAAAAAAAAAAAAAAAAGAACACTTCTTAGCCAATACTCTTTATGCCAATTTGTTTTATTTTCCCAACAACATAATGGTAGTTGTCCTCCACCAATCTCAAAAACAATGGCTCATTCACCTGAATTAAGGTGTTTATTCTCCACTTTATTTACTTAGAATGAAATCAAATAGAATTTCTGGTATAAAGGAATGGTTAACATGCTTATCCCACTTTGTAAGTCCTCACCCTCTCTTTTGTTGCCACCCCCTACACCCATGAATAACAAATTGTAAAGCAATGCAAGCATTTTTGCATCACTCACTTTCAAAGAACTTGTCTACCAGTTATTTTTTTCTTTTTTCAAAGTTTAGTTGCTTGGCTAACAAATTCAATTCAGTCAGTTAAGTGCCATACGGTATATGACATAAAAAAGCTAGGAAAATAAATCTTACTGGGTTACTTCAGCTGTAGTATACCCCCCCCCCCCCAAAAAAAAAAAACTTAAGAAATTCAAGACATTGAAATCCATTATTAAAAAAAATAAAAATAAAACGGTTTAATCATGGCACAGGTCTTTTATAACAACCCTTGTCACTTGGTGTACAAATTTCTCCTGAACTTTTTAGTGCTTTACACTTAAAGGACCAAACTATCCTTGTTATGTGGGGCTTTTCTTTATATTCTAGGTTTTCTGTCACCCCCATAATAAATCAGTTGCTTCCTCTATTTGTTCCTCTCTTAGTGTGGGGAATGAGAAAGAGTAAGAAGTGTGTTAGAGCTGTTTTTTAAGGGAACCAGCTTCAGTCACCAATATGTATTTAAAATATAAGAGGAAGGTAGAGAGCGGTGTCAAATTTATGAAAAGCTTCTTTAAAATTTATGTAATTGAACAACTTTTAAAAATAACTTTTCATCAATGATCAGTTTTTTAAATAACATTATTGTAGGTACCTCGACTTTTTGACAATACCTAAGTTTTAAAATGAAAAAGCTTTTTTGAAGTTTTCATTGAAAGCTAAAAGATTTAAATTTACTATTTCCAGTAAACAAAATCTTTTGTTGTATTTTTCAAACAAAAAAAAAACAGATGTTAAAAAAAAACAAAACATTTTTACCAAGATTTCATAAATTAAATATATTCATTTATTTTGTTAATAAGTTGTGAGTTTCATTAAATCTGATAATGGATTTTTGTAAGAATTTCCAAATTAATGTGTTTTTCACTAGAAACAAAAAAGCATAAAATTTTTCATCGTCAGCTCTTGTCTCACGCTGACAAAAATATGTCATGCTAGAAAGGATTAAAAAATATTAGAAAATAATTAAAAAAACCTTTAGTCTTTCCTTTTAATAGCATAAGCATTTTGATGATGAAATGTTTTCATTAATTTTGGGACCTTTTTTCATCATGCTCTGCTGTTTTTAGTGAAAAAGTGGAGGTACTTTTTTATATTTTCAGTCAATTAAAAAAAAAAATAACAATCATAGTTTAAAAAATATCTCATGGGGGGGGGGGACCCTGTGGTGGGGAACTTGCTATTATTAGCTTGCCTGTGAGTGACAAGCTTAACAATTATGTTAGGGAAACTACAACAGAAAAAATAAATTTAAATTTAAATTTCATCTTTTTTTTGTTCGCTCTTCATTGGTCAAATCAAAAATTTAGATAATCTGACACAAGGCTATAAGTGTAGAGCACTTAAAATTGTAGTTGTAGTTGCTATATTATATAGTAATAGTCATTGTTACATGATGAGTCGTACTTTTGTCAGTCAAAAGGTCTAAAATGGAAAAAGATTTTATTAACCTTAAGTTGGGTGGGGTAGGTCTGTCTGCTTTTTAAAAATGATTGAAATCCTGGATTCTACTTGTGGTAGGAACAAGATATGAACAACAAGTAGCTACACCACTTAGGCTGATTCTCCATATTTAATTCATTCATTAAACCATTTTTTTTTCCATTTTATATCTATCCAATCCATTAGAATTTACAAGTTTCAGACCAATTAATTTTCTTGGTGGATTTGGAAAGAACATGCTTCCTACTTACTGTATCAGAAAAGGAAAACCTAAAAACTGATAGTCCTACACTCTTCCACACCAGCAAGTGAGGGTAACTTAGATTTAAAAAAAATAATTAACCAGTTGGAAGGAAGTATTTTTTTTATGAATGTTTATTTCAGGAATAAAAAAGAAAAAAATGTGTTGAATAAAAGAGGTGATAGTTTCTCTTACTCTGCACCCCCCCCCACCTGGATCTTTCCCTGCACAAACAAAATTTCAATTCACCCCCATGAAACATGACCAGAGATAACCTTGTATTGTCATTATTTTCTTTTCTTTCTTCTTTTTAAGTTTCTGTTGAAATTGCCTGCTCATGTTAGAAGAGCAGTATTTGTCTACTCTAACCAGTAACAACCCATCAACATTTTCATCTGGGTGTTGGGGTGGGGTGGGGAAACCCTTCCTCTCTCTCTTAAACACATTGTCACTATTTTACAGTTGTACTTATGATTTGATATGACTGTCAAAACAGGGGGATTAAAACAATACTTCTCTCTCTCTCTATCCCTCCCCTCCATTTGGAATTAAACTTCGAACTTTTAGCATTTTTCAACTGGGAAAAAAAAACATGGAGTCTTACCATATAAAATTTATTTCTATATTTTTCAAAATTTGCTCACTCTGGTTATGTATGTCATAATTTCTCATTTTAATTTTTTTTAAATGTAAGATAGTTTGGGTAACTTTTAAACTAGCAATTTACACCTATAATTTTGATTCTCCAACAAAGACATTTTTTCCAAAAATATTGAAATTCTTTTCAATATTTTTGGAAGAAAAACATCAAAGCAGAGTAAAAGAGAATTTTTCAATAAGATTTCAATTTCTGTTGCACAGAATTAAGTCTTCCCTCTTTTGTGTTTGTGCAAGTTGTTAACAAAAAGTTTCAGCTGAAATGAATAATTTTGCTTTTGTTGGAGGCAAGAGAAACTCACCCCACCTCACGGATTATACACGTGAAGAAAGCTGTAGAATGGATGAGCCAAAATGTTATAGCAACAACAAAGAGCTTGGAATGAGGAAGGCTTTTGCTTTAAACAAGATGGTAGACACAATGTTTGCAATAAATGTTATCCATATTGTTCTATTTTTAGAAAAGTCAGAAATTAAAAAAAAAACAAAAAAAAACATATTATTAATATATACAAGGAGGGGGATAAATATTTAAGATATCCAATTAAGAACTGGTTATGTGGCCTTGATGTGTAATTTAGCAATAAGAGGTGAGCAGATGTTCTCCAGTAGGATTACTCAGCATTTAATTTCAACGGAGGGAGCTTGCATAATGGGATTGTTGCATTCACAATGACTAAGTCAACATAAATGTCTTCTTTGGCTTGAACATTTCATGTTTTAGCTACCTCATATTTTATTGATATATAAAATATTATTTGGGATTTAAAGGTTTATTTGATGAATGGCGACAATGTCTATAGAACAGAAGCTGCTTTATTCAGCATGAATGTTAGCAGCAATTATTTGTATAAAATGTCTTGAAGTTTCAAAATCATGAGTTTAAAGTTTTCAAAATGAACAATAAGTTTAATTTCCCAGATAGAGAGAGATGGGATTTAATAACTTGAGAGTTTTCAAAGAGTAAAAACAAGACTGAAAAATTATAAAAATGATCAGCAGGTGAAATTTAAGGACACATTAGTGACTTCCACCAATTTCTATCCAGTATTAAGAAGAAAAAAGCATAAAACATCTGTCTTTGTCAAACTGTGAAACTTTTGGTGTTGTGGGGGGGAAAATGACATCTAAGAGGAAAATTGGGGGAAACAGGCAATATGATATAAAGACAGTCTCTTTTTACAGAGATAAATGCTGTTACTCTTGATAGGCCAAACAAATGGAACACAAAAGATGGACAGCTAGTAGCAGAAACTGCCCTTACAAACTGTTGCAATATTTTGGGGTGGGATTATAGATAATAAAGCCTTGGGTCCAGGGAGATGACAGCTCAGTTGAACATTGATTTTTTTTTTTTGGCACACATGGAGCTATCATGTAAGAAGAATTCAACCAAATGCCTTCAGAAAGATTATTTTTTATTTAACTAGCAGTATAGCCCAGCGTTGCTCGGATGTAATGAAAGCTTTAAAACTAATCCATGATACTGGAGCTCAGACTCAGCCTAAAGAATATTTCTGTGAAGTTTGGTGAGAATCGGATAAAAATTGTGGATTTGTATAAAGGACATACAGACAAATTTCTGCACTATTGTAAGAATTGCAACCTTGAAACTTCTGAATATCATTTCTTATGCCCTTGTCTATGAGTGTATCAAATTTGATTAAAATCGGATCACTCCTTCTATAACGCAATTTTTTTGATTATTGATTTTTCGATATTTACCTGGGGTACCTCGACACAAAACCTAGCTAAGAACACTCACAGACGCTTATAGTACAACTGTGTAAATTTTCAAGAAAATCAGTTCGGCTGTTTTGGAGTCTATAGGTAACGGATACAACATACAAAGTTCCATTTATAAATAAGTTTAGATACAATGCTCCATAATATTTGCCAAAGAAAACAATTGTCTAAATAAAATGTGTTAAGATCCTGTATATTTCAACAATGTAAAGTTCAAACTGTGTTTTAGCATTGCTTCATCTATTGTTGAATTGTCCCAATTTGAACATTTAAATTATGACAGGAGTAAATTGTGTGCAGTCATTAAGTATCATCCTTTTAATGGATGAAAAACTGTCATGGTTGCACTTCACCAATCAAAAATAACTCTTTTCCCTTCTGTAGAGGCAAGAGTATTAGAAAATTTTTCCATTAAAAGCATTTTCTGTATTTTAATAGCACAGAGATTATTTATACTTTCAAAACAAGGGCACATCCATTTTCAAAATTGATAATTATAGGGAAAAAAAAAAATCTTTCAAGCTTTTTGAAATACTGTTCTTTGCTTGAAGTTGTTTGTGTTTAAATATTGATTATGGTAAATGCCAACTTTTAAGAATGATGTATTTAGAACATATTAGTTACTGCATAAAGATCTTGATCTCAAAGATTCATTGATAGATCCGTGGTTAGAAGAGTAACTTAACAATATAATCAGTGAATAGTTGCTGGATGTAGATAATTTTTTTGTTGTAGAACATGTTACAGTAAAGATTTATGAATGTGTTTTTGTTTGTGTGTCAATGGTTATCAAGTTTGGGAAATAATCAATTGAGTTTGAATCTCGGTTGAATCTGAGAAAGGCAAAAATATATTTTCCTTTCACTTTTCAGATAGCTTATTGCTACCATAAATTGATGGCCGATACAAGAGAAAAAGGTAAAGTGGAAAATTGAACAAACCACTGTACCATACCAACCTAACAAGTCAGGTAATTGTAGCTGTAAAAAAAGCTGTTACACTCATTATCAACCTTGCAGAAGCCAGTCATTTAGAATTTGTTCAGTGTCAAAGCAACAAGATAAATAACTATATAAAAACAGCTGTATTGTACTTTTTTGTCGTCCTTAGAAAATTCCCGAATTAAGTTTTGTCGTCTAAACTATACACAGTTGTTGCTAGCAAAGCATTTTGTCTTTAGCTGAAGTTGCTGTTAGTGTTACTGTTTATAAGGGACAGCAAAAAAGAATTCAAATGAGTCAATGTTCAAAATCATTTTTCAAGCTTGGTTTAAAAACAACAAAAAAGGTCAAATTTACTATTTTGTACTTTTTAAAGAAACTTTTAGCCTACCAGTTTGAAAGAAGTCATCGTAGTAAAATCCACCTTCATACATCTTAGCATGATACAAGGCCAAATGTGGTGGTGGGGGGGCTCATATAACATTAATTATTTTTAAGAAATGTCTTAGTGTCAATCTCAACCAGTTCACCAGATGATGGAGCATCTGTTCACCAGATGAACAGATGCTGAACACAAATATTTTATTCCATTTTTGAAAATAATTCACCTGACATTCTGTTGTATATTTGAAATACCTTTCTTAGACTAAAATAAAAAAAAAAAAGACGAAAACGTTGCATAACTTTGTCCCTTGTTTTTTACTTCTTTTCTACTGTTAGTTCATCCAATACAAGGCCCAAGAGCCACTCAAAGTAGTAAGTTACTGAGTGAGAAGGAAAGAGGAAGAGAAAAATGTAAATTTACAAAATATTATGTAAGTTGCAGATTTAAACATCAAATTTGGGATTGTTTTGAACAAGTTTCTGTTCTGTTTCTTATAAATTGTACTTTTGGAATCAGGAAGAAAGGACTGTCAATTAGCAGAAGTTAATGCAAATGCTACTTATAACATAGGCATTATTTATGTTTATCGTTCATAGAATGCCAGAGAAACATATTTAAAAAAATATAAAAAAGGAAACTATGACGAAAGCAGCAGGCTTTTAAAATTTGTTGGATTCTTTTTGTTGTTCAGTGATAAACAAACAAAGAAAACATGATTAGGTATGAAAAAGTTTTTGTAAATATTCTATGAATGATGATTGGTCCCTTAGTCGCAGCTTTATGTTGGCACTGCATCAAGGTAGTTTTTCCAAATATTCATTGACGGCTCACTCTTTTCTGTCAGCTACTTAATGTGACATGACAGTGACAACTTTCATAGAAACAAATGTTTGAATCTCGTCTAATATTACTTTTTTAGTCTGAATCTCCATAATTGTTGATTTGAAGTTGGATTTTTGTTAAATAAATTCACCGAAAAGTCAAACTTTGCTTGTGTTCAGAAAAAACTGAAGAACATTTTGTATCTTATACAATGATTTAATGTGACTTTTTTATCATAAAAATATTATGCCTTCATTTCTTTGTTGTTATTGTCACGGTATTTTGGCCATTTTTATTTGTGCCTTGCAATCATCTTCATTTTTTTAATTATTTGCGCTTATGGATTGAATCAGAAAATGCCACTAGGCACTAAGAAGACGTCAGAATACAACTGTTAAATGTTCGTTGTAATTAAAGATGAAGACAATTGTCCAAGTCGGTAACAAATATGGTTAAAACAATTTTCAAATTTATTTGTTTGATATATTTTTTTAAGATTTGTTTGCAACTTTTTTATTTTTTTCATCATCAGCCAAGTTTTTAAATCTCTTGTCCATCAAAATCACTAAAAAGTCTGTGTGGTGTTAAAAATTAATTATGTAAAATTAACTCAATAATGCTATCAAAACCTCTCAAAGCAAGCTTAGATTGTGTTGTGTCAGTCTTTCACTTTTAGGATAACAAAAAATGAAATAAAAATCAGCATTTAGCTGGGGGGGAAAAAAGACAATGCCACCTTTTTATAGGCTGGTAAACGAAAAAAAAAAAAAAAATTAAATTCGTTATTGCATCAATAAATTATTTAATCCAGACTCCCAGACACCATTCCACCAACCTTTGTGCTCTTTCTTGCTTTTTTTTTTTTACCGACACACACACGATATACTCCATGTCCACTTCATTAAAAAAAGTAAACAACTAACCTTTTTAGCCTAAAGAAAAATCTATCACAAAACATTTTTTTTTTACTTAGAAATATAAGTAGATTGGCGCGTTTTTCAAACTGATATCTTGCCCCCCCCCCATCCTCCTTCAAAGAGAAAGAGAGAGAGTTTGATAGATGGAGTGTGACTACCACAAAAAAGCAGGTGTCTTCTTCTTTTCACAGAAGCCAGGTACAATAATAGACTACTTATTTATATGGTGATATTTTTGTTGTTACTCTCTCTAGTCTAGCCTTACATGGATTGTCCGTTGTTAAAAAAAAAACAACTAAAAAGCAATAACACACACATTATTATTTGCTTTTTCGGGGATGTAAGCTGTTGTCGCCTCGATTTTATTTACTTCGTAAATAAAAAACCCATTTTAGATGATGACGACGACGACACTTTATTTTTAATGCGCCAGACGTTGTCGCTCGGATGAAAAAAAAACAAAAAACTTCTTACAAATTTCCCCATTGATTCTCTTCTTCCCTAAATGTTTTTTTCGGGCAATTATTAAAGTGGAAAAAAAGGAGCTTAAAGTAAAAAGTTTATTTCTTTTTTTGTTCTTCTTAAAAGAGTCCATTGTTCGAAAACATAGTGAAAACTCAACAAATAAAACAAAAATGACTCATCCAAGTAATTTTCTTTTATCCAAATATTAAGAAGACTTGCACTGAGAACTACAAACAATTCCAGGGATGAGGGAAGATGGCGAAAGAACACTAAAAAAAAAAGTCTCTACAGATGAAAGAGAAAAATACACAGATCGTCACTAAATGTAAATATTTTGTTGCTTCTTCAAGGTCTTCCATAATTTCTTGTTGATTTTTTCTTTGCTTGGTGAGGGGACAATTTCTAATTTTATCCCAGAAAAATTCAGATGCAAAGCAACAATAATTTCATTTAAAATTTTGACAACGTGAAGTTTGTTTTCCTAACTTAAATTCTTTGATTTATTACGACAAAAGCAAGAGAATCATTAAAAGATATAGAAAAAATAGATTAAAAAAAAAGAAAAGTGTAAATAAAAAAAAGTAAATAAATAATAAATGAATCCCTTAGTTTAAAAAAAAAAAAAAAAAACTTTTGTTCATTTCTAATTTGGGTTTTATTATTTAATGGTGTGTGTGTGTGTGTAGAGAACGAAAATACGTGGGTGGCCCCAACACCCAAAACAAAGAAGCCACGTGTATTTAAAAGAGATTGAGTCTTGTTCGGAGTTTGGGTGTTAAAATTTTAAAAAAAGTGAAGCACACCTACCCAAAATTATAGCACCTATTTTTTGTTTGCTCTTTTCATTTTACCAAGTTGTATTTGTTGTTCGTCCACCCTTAGATTCTGCTTGCTTTCATAATTTGAAATCTCCTGTGTCGGAATGTGAATAATGAATAAACCGCGTACTTAAAAAAAAAAAACAACAAAAAAAAAAATCTCGATTTTATATAAATAAAGAAATTATTTTTTTGGAGGAAATGATTTTCTTTTCATTTCTTGAATAAGCAAGGAACTACTGCTAAACTAAAAACTAAAACGCAGATGAACACATGGCAACGAGGATCGAACTCTCTCTCCTTACAAGATTTACAGCACATACCCTTTTTAACCTTAAAAAGTCTACAATAATGGGGTTCCATACTTAAAGTCTAGCTTTTTAGTTTACGACAAACGGCTGTGGAAGAATCCCTCAATAATTCGAACTTCTTTTTATTACCAGTTTTTCTTTTTTTTCCGTTTCTATCATTTCCGATTCAGGTTGTTGACAATGATCGTAGAACGACGACCTGTGAGATGCTATATAAAAAAAGTAGACAGTTTTTAGTAGTTTTGAAAGTATTATCTATTACGAAAGAAATCACGAAACAAAAATTAATAATTGACAAATAACTTTTTTTACTTTTAAACTGAAGAAATTCGACCACTTATAAAATTTTACAAGTTTTTTTTAGCTATCAAACTGGATTGTTTAACCTTTTTCTTAACCTTAGAGAATAAACTATTCAAGCCTTTTTAAACTTCAATTTGTCTCCTGCTCATCATCATGTTATGGGCCGAGAGAAAGTGTGTTGTTCATTGTTCATAAAAAATAGATTCTCTTTTGTAAATAATAATGAATACTTACTGTTAGTGTTGTTGTTGTTGTACTAACAAGCGGTGTTGTTGTTGTTGTTTGTATCCAGGCGATAGTAAGAATTAAAATTCGTGTCAAAGTTTCTCCTCTTTCCATATTGCTAGAAGGGTAGGTATTCCTGGTCGGACATACAAACTTTTCGAATGTTATGATAATAATAGTTTTTTAGGATTTTGTATTTTTTTAGTAGTATATCAAAAAGCTGCCCAGTTGACTGCATTTAGTCAGTCTCTGCTTCTGATTGCTTCCAGCGCACCGACTGGGTAGAAAGACACCAAGAACGTTTCTTACTAACACTTTTTATGACTGTCCCTCACTCGACAGACGTCGTGGGGCGGAGGGCACGAGGCTGATCGACTGAGGCTCGCACCGCTGATGATAGGCTACCTTCATAGCCCTTCCTCCCGCTCTTAATAAAAAAAGTAAATAAAATAAACAACAAAAAACGTAATTTAATGTGGATCACCTTGCAGGTCTCTAGGAGGGAGAGGCGGTTACGGGCTTAGTGAATAATTAATAATTCCATATTATTTTCTCCTCCCGTCAAAAGTTTTCTCAATGCCTCAACAAAGTTATGACTGTTTTTTTTTATATTCGCTTTTTGTTGTAAGAAAAAACAATGACATATTTGTGATATTTTCAAACAAGAAGTTTTCTTTCTAATTGCAAAGATTCTTTCTTTTCATTAAACAAAGCAAAACTAATTATAAAAACTAAAAAAATAATCATCTAAATTTTCATTTTGTTTGAGGTGTATGCATAGGTGTGTGTGTGTGTGTGTGTGTGTTTTAGATGCATACGTGCTCTGCTGCTGTGTGTGTGTAAGTGTGTAAAAGGTGTAAATAGTGTTCTTTGTTTACCTCAGCGCAACTTTGACGTCTAAGTAGGCGGGGTTGAATTATTCTATCCTCCTTTCTTTGTGTCATAATTGATAAATCTTTGTTCACCCGCCACTACCTGCTTCTTGTTAAGGATAAGCACGCGCGCTTTCATATCTGCTCTCTCTCTCTTTATTCCCTCACCCCTGAACGCACCACTCACAAGTTTTTCTTGAGAGGCGGAGAATAAGCGCATCGCAATTCGATGCCCCCCTCCACCTTTTCAACATTTTTTTTTTTGTCCTTCTCCCTCACCGACCCTTTAAAGACAATTGTAAAGACAGAATCGAAATCTCAGCAACTTAGAAGAAAGTGGGGTAGCGGGTAAGTTTGGGGGGGGGATAAAAAATGTAGTCACACTTATCATTATTATTAAAAAGAAAAAAGAGCTTCCTTAAAAAGTAAGCAGTTGTCGCCTGCTGCTGTCACATAGGACATTAACTAAATAAATACATACGTCGTCCTTTCATTTTATTTAACAGGCGGTCGGGGCGATGCAGTTCATAATGAAAGTTTTTCATAATGGAAGTTTTTCCATACTTACATAATGTCGCGTGCGGCTTATAGCTTGGTAATTCCTGAATATGTTGTGAAACACAAAACGGCCCATGTCTACCAACAACTACAAAATTTCTACAGCCGCTTAACCCCTCCACCTCGCCCCCCCCATACGGGTTGATAATTTCACTTTTGTTGTCTTCTTCACCACCTGCCGTGTCACCGATAAATCTATTTTCAGTACCAATGTCGTCTTTAAGATTTTTCTCTATTCAATGGCCAATTACATATTTTTTGTTTATTTATTTTTCCATTATTACTTCTTTTTTTCTCTTCTTTAACAATAACAATGTTCAGGTTTTATGAAATAATTTCCTGCTCTTTTTCCCATTTTTACTGGATATTGAGATTTATTCATTGACTAGAGACCTGAATTAACATTTAAAAACGTTTAATAAAATAAAAGTGATAATGATAAAATGTAATTATTTAATACATTGTATTCAACTCTAAAAAGAAAGAAAATACTTCTAATAAAAATAATGATAAAAAAATATTCGTTCTGCTAAAAATTTCAATAAAATCATATAGAATAATAAAAAAAAACTTATTCCTAAACTATTGATTTGATTGTAAGGTTAAAAGATAATTTATTTTTAAACATTGGTGTTCGGTATTTCTGTAATTTTTATTTCTATTTCTATTTTTTTTTTTTTTGTGCACAATTTGTCAGAAGTGTAGTTATGTTTTTTTATTTTTAACCTCTGACCCCACGTAAATAAACATTATTTTTTATATAGTTTTAAGTAAAATATGAACATTATCTTTTTTAAAAACCGAGTTAATTATTCCTTTTAGGTCAGTCAGTTAAGTGCCATTTGTGAAACACGCTTGGGCGATCATGTCTCGAAAAAGACATGACTGACTGGGCAGAAGATTATCCCGCAGTAGGTTGCCATTGCTTTTTGCGGTAGACTGGTTGCCAGCCAAAGCTATAGAACCCAATCTGTTCTATTATTTAACCCATAACTTTAGGGAATAGACGGATTAATACATTTCCCAAGGGTATTTGCGCATAAGTGAATGCAATGAATTCAACTGGAATTTGAACTCGGCTCCCCGATTTCTCGTTCCGAGCCGATAACCACTGCACCACAACACACATTCCTTTTAGGTACCAACACTAAATCACTGAAAAGACAGCATAGTATGAATAAAAAAAAGCTCCAAACAAACTTAATAAAAACGAACATTTTCCATCAAAATGTTATTATTAAGAGGAAAGATAATCTCTTAAAAATCCAATATTTATCCTAGAAATAGGCTTCCAAGTCATTTAGTGAATTTAAATAGGTATCTTCACTCATTTTCGATATTTAAATTTTAAATTGAATTTTTAAAAATAAAAATATTTTCTTGAAACTTTTAAGTTTTATTTTAGTTTTAATTGAAAGCTAAATGGTTAAATTTACTATTTCCAGTAAGCAAAATACTCTGGTGTATTTCAAACAGAAATTATATTGATTAGAATCTAAAATTTTCAATTTTGCGGCCATTTTTGAGCGCTCAACACATTTGTAAACAAAAAAGTTAATTCTCGGTTTTAAAAATCTTACAAAAATAAAATATACATCTGTGACACATTATTTTTAGGAAATTAGCAAATTTAATGTTAAATTAATCTGATTTACACAAGTATAACTTATATCAAAAAATCTATTTCTTAAACACAGAGTTGAACTTTCTAACCTTTCCACCATATTTGAAATGTCTTGACAGATTAATAGATGTGAGATAAGATAGGTGTATGCCGATCACAAGTGACATAATTGTGCAAATTTTTTCCTGTAAGGGGAAGAAATTCTGAAACACATGACCTTTTAAAAACACAGAAATTACTGCACAAAAAAACAATTTTTAAAATTATTTTAAAAATATGAAGGCACAACAAATCTTTGAAGTATTTTAAAAATATTTTTGAAAATTTATAAATTATTATAATTAAAAAAAATTATTTGAAAATTTCATTATCTACCAAAAAAATTTTTTTCTTCAAACTATAATGTCTTTAATATATATTATTTATTAAAGCAATTAAAAGTTTATTAAATTAAATAATGTTATAGTTATATTGCATTTTTTATTTTACTATTTAGAGCAGATTTTCAGAAATAAAGGCAAAATGTTAAAAAAAATAATGTATGATTTACATTTCCCAATAAATCCTGCATTTAGCTAATAAAACTAATTTTCCCAACAAAATTTAATTTTTTAAATTTTCATGAATTTACATGGAGTTGGGGTAACAGATATAAAAAAAATATTTTTACCAAGATTTCTTTAAAAATAATAACTTAAAAATAATTTCATTCATTTGTGAATAAGTCCTGAAAGTTTCATTAAAATCTGATAAATTGGGATTTTTACAAGAATTTCCAAATTAATGTGTTTGTCACCGAAAAATAACAAAAAGCTGAGTTACGTTTTCCATTGTAAACTCTCATAACGATTTTTTTTCTCACTAACTAAAATCAAAACAAGATTTCTTACCAAAATTTTGTATGTATTAGAAGTCATTAAAATTTTTTTTAAAATAATTAAAAAATACTTTGATCTTTCCTCTTAATAATATAAATATTTTGGTGGAAGAAGTTTGTTTTTATTAAGTTTGGGGTCTTTTTTCTTCATACTATGCTGGTTTTTTTGGGGGTTTTTTTTTTCTTTTTGGTTTTTTTCAGCGATTTTGTGGAAGTGTCTTACACACAGAGCATATTTTGTCTTTCTGTAAGTCTTTCCAAATCATTTAATATTTGATAGAAAATAGAAAGTGATGAAAACTGTAGGTAATCATAGTAAAGAAAAGACAATTATAAATTACAGTCTAAGGAAAGAAAATTTGTCTCTCTCTCTCAATAGATTTGTTATTGCTTGACATTAAAAGTTTGTCTTGAAATTTAAAAGATTCTTTTTTCTCTATCTCCACCAAATCTTTCTTGTCTTGTGTCAGAATTCTTAGATGATTGTAAATGAATCTCAATTATTGGGTAACAATAATAATTGTAGGTTTTGTATTGCTGATAATAAAAAAAAATACACAGTTGATATTTTGAGTGAGAGAACAACAAAGAAGTTTGTGCAATGACTGAGAAGGTTATTTGTTTTGAAAACTTATATATAATGATTTATTTTTCTTCTTCACCTCCTTCCACTGGGTAATTTTCTCAAAAGTCATTTCATGTAATTCATTAAGCTGTCTAAAATCTAGAAAGAGATTCTCTCAAGACACTTTCTGAGTTTTTAATGGTTTGTTGGAACGATTTATAGATTCTTGAAACCTGAGATTCCTGTAGACAAATGTCAAATCTGGCATTTTTGTTTGTTTGTTTTTTCTTTCTTTCTTTTTTTTTTCTTTTGCAAGAAGAGTTGTCAGTTTCTGTAGCTTCTGTGACAAAATGCTATAAGAGAGAGTGTGTGTGTGTATACACATGAAATGACACAATTTTTGGTTGGTAGTTGATCCAGTCATTTAATGAAGTAACCTTAGTATACAAGAAAAAAATCTTGACTTATTTCCTAGATATTTCTTTTCTTTCAATATATTCTTAATCATAAGACCAATAAAAATGATTACAATGAAACAATGTGAAAATACTCTTACTGTATGAGTACAAACTGGGGAAAAAGAAACACTTTTGCATCAAATTATTACATGCAATGAGAAAAGTATACTCTTTGACAACAAAGACCAGTGGTTAGATTCAAGTGAATCACCTCCACTGCACCCTAAAAGTTAATGGTTACTGTGTGGTGGTCTTTCAAAGGAGTTATCAATTATTCATTCTTGCTCCAAGGGAAAACAGTAACAGTAACCTCGTACTGTGGAGAAATTGAGAAAAAGAAACATCCTAGGGTCGTGAATAGGGATGAACCAACTTTTTCTGCTCAGCCGCATGCTTCTCAATCAACTTGCCCAAAAGCTGCATTATGAAACTTTGCCTCATTCTCAAAATTCACCTGATATCTCTCTTAATGATTATCACTTATTTAAAGCATTTTGATTTTTTCATATGCAATAAAACATTCTCCAATAAGAAAGACGTAATTGAAGCATTTGAACTATTTATCAGGATGTGAAGTTTTTTAAACAAAGGATCAAGAATTTAGAGGTATGTTGGGGAAACAGTCATCAACATGCTGCCTAATTTCAACTAAATACATTAATTACTTAATATTTCAGAAGTGTTTTATTCATTTCCTATAAAGTGTCTCATTTTATGCAAGACAGTGTGTGTGTAATATATATATATATATATATATATATATATATATATATATATATATATATATTCTGGTTTAATTAAACAGTATATTTATTTCTAGCGGCCTGATTACTTATGATAAATCTTGTTACAAAAATGTGTCATTCAGCAGGATTTGAACCTGTGACCCCCAAAAACATGGGGAAGCCACCAAATGTTGTTAGGGGTCGCAGGTTTGAATCCTGCCAAATGACACACATTTTCATAACAAAAGTTATCGTAAATAATTAGGTCGGTAGAAATAAATATACTGTTTGATTAAAAACCAAATATCTACTCAAATATGAGTATCGATTAAAAATAATGTACAAACAAATTATATATATATATATATATATATATATATATATATATATATACCAAGAATATTTTTAGAAAAAAATGTATGACGAAGTGAGAAAAGTTTTTGTGTGAGAAATTTTGTCCTTTCGGACTTCATTGGATGAATATGTTTACATTCATGCAAGCACACAGCATACACTGAGAATTTTAAATTAAAACCTTTTTTTAAATTTAATATTTTGAGGTATATAGTCTAGATTTGTTTTTCTTTGTGTTTCCATTAGTTTTGTTATTAAATATCTCACACAGACTCTTTGGACGTTGGCACGAAAGACTAAAAAGCAATAGTTGTTTCCAGTTAAAGCGAAACCATAGACTGAAAGAAAAATGAATGGATGTAAGTCAAATTTTGATTTCCTGGTATCGATATCAAATAAGTTTTTTTTTTTCATTGTAAACTGAACTTTGAAGGCTAAATAAGTCCTCTGAGTAAATGGTATCATGGCTGAGACTAAGAACTAAGATTATACCTACTTAGAGCCAAACCCGAAGCAAAAACTCAAATAAAGGGGCTGAAAAAAAATACAGATTTTCAGGCAGATAAACAGACACGCACAAACATCTTGCCTTTTATATATATATATATATATTTATTATCAATTTTTCTGCACTATTGTAAGAACTGCAACCTTGAAACTTCTGAATATCGTTTCTTATGTCATTGTCTATGAGTGTATCAAATTTGATTAAAATCGACCACTCCTTCTATAACCTGATTTTTTCGATTATCTGTAAATTTTCAAGAAAATTGGTTCAGCCGTTTTGGAGTCTATAGGTAATGGACACACATACAAAGTTCCATTTATAAATAAGTTTAGATTAGATAGATTTAGATTATATATATATATATATATATATATACACACACACACACACACACACACAATAGAATGAATTCAACAAATATTCAGTAAATATTATTGATAAGATATTTTAAAAGAGTGTTGGCTTTAGATATAACTTCAATTTACAAATAAAAATTTCACACTAAGAAACAATCATCAGGCAATTAATAAGTGAGATTTATTGTCTAAAATCCTACACATATTCATTTCATCAATCCGTGAGGTTGCTGATGCAATGTTTCTACTGATTGACTCTGATCTTTGCTTCCAGGCTTTTTCTGAGACTTCAATATGCACCATATCAAGTCTTCTATCTGCTTTCATTTTAAATTTATACATGAGATTCTTTGTTAATCATCATATTAAAAAAAAAATCTATATCAATGATCTCCCCGATGCCATAAGATCACAAGTAGGCATGTACGCCGATGATACCACAGTATACACTTGCCTCGATCAAAAATCTGGTGTTGACGATAAGGCGAACCTCGCGGCTGAGCTTGAAAAGGACCTCCAATCCGCGGTGGACTGGGGTAGGAAATGGCTTGTAAAATTCAATTCTTCCAAAACGAAGCTGCTATCAATTAACCACCAGACGACCGCACCTCCCTCCCATTAGCATGGAACAGGCATGCCTCCCAGAGAGTAAAACACTATGCCTGCTTGGCCTGACACTGTCAATGGACCTCAAGTTGGAATGACTACGTCGAATCTATTGCTAAATCCGCTGCTATGAAAGTTGGCTGTCTGTGCAGGGCCCAGAAATTCTTTCCGCCTGAATCTATCCTGCACTTATACAGATCTACCATCCGCCCGTGTTTTGAATACTGTTGCCACATCTGGTCAGGTGCCCCTGCTATTCTCCTTCTCGGGCTTCTTGACAAAATACAGCGAAGAATCTGTAACGTGATTAATACCGACTTAGCTGACCGTCTGCAGTCACTCTCTCACCGGCGTGATGTGGCTTCCCTGTGCCTCTTCTATAAATACTTTCATGGCTTCTGCTCTGATGAACTTAAATCACTGGTGCCCCCTTGGTGGGAGTTTGCATGAGATACTAGATTGGCAACTAGGTCTCACCCTTTTACAGTGAAACCGATGAAATGTAACCGCAATTTCTACTCCAACAGCTTCTTTTCTTGCACTTCCCACCTGTAGAATTCCCTTCTGCACGCTTGCTTCCCCGACGGCTATAACCTCCAGGAGTTTAAATGTAAGGTCAATAGACACCTCCTAACACACTAACCCTCCCATTCTCTCCCCCGCTAAACTGAAAGTTTATTTCCTATTTATTTTTTTCCCTTCAATAGTAGTCGATCTATTCTACACTCGTCCCCCGTCTTTTAGACACAACTAGAAGTTTATCTTTGTTTTCCACCTCCTTCTAAAGTTTTTTCATTTTCATTCACTTCAAGTTGCTCATTGCATCTTAGTTGCATTATTGTTTTGCTTGGAGAGAATTGATTAAAAAAAACAAGCAAAAACTTTTCAGATCTATTTTGTACATTTTAATTGATTTGTCATACAGCTATTAAGAATTCTTTGGAAAATCTTGCTCAAAAACAATACAACTCCAGTAGATGCAGCTGCCCTGAGCGCATATATGTCCCCCCCCTCTTCAAAACAATTAGGTCAGTTGAGGGGGGGTCATCTCTTCATTTTGAAGCCATAATACTCATTTGTTACAGTAACATCCTCTCCATTGTGGAAATTCTAAGCTTTTCACCTCATTTATTTTAATAATTTTTTTACCCTTTCAATGAACCCTATATTTCTGCAGTGACATTTAAAGAATATTTAAATTTGAATTCTTCCATGGCTGTCAATGTTAATAGATAAATAAACTGTAAAAGAGGAACTTGTTAAATAAAACCTCAAAAGGGGTTTGTGAATGTAAACCTGAAAATTTTTGCTGTATCATCTACCCATTCCCTCTACTGCCATCAGTTAATAAATGGTGTGTGTGAGTTTATACATGAACAATAAATCTGGTTTTTTACCTTGATAGCTTGATTTTTATTTTTTTATTTTTATTTTTTTATTTTACTTGCTGATCATTGTTAACATTTGTGGATTTTAAGTGGAAAAAGGTTTTGCATGACATGTTTTGTCGTTTAGGACTTAATCTGATAAAGTTTGTTGATGTATCTACTCATCTGTATGAATGAGAGATGCTTAAAATCTTAAATTAAAAAAAAAAATCTTTAAATGTGTTTTTTGGATATACAACAAATCGATTTAATTTTGATTCTTTTTGTTTCCATAACTTTTATTACTAAATCTTCCACATTTTGGTAATCGAAGATCTGCAAAAAATGGTGAAATGTAAGAACCAGGAAGCGGATTTGTTGTGCTTCGTAACAATTAAAGCATTTTTGAAACATTTTCCTTTTCAGAAAATTGCTTTCTATTTTAATTAAAATAACATTTGCATTTAATGTATTGTTTTGTAAAAGATCCCTTTCGTTTTCATATAATTGTTTCTTTAAGTTTCTCCTATCTATTTCCTGTCTCAGTTATTACAGGTAATAAGAGTAAATTCCTCCTTCAAGTTTTATCCTATTATTTTGTTTTGTATTAAATTTTGTTTTTTATTGTTTTAAGCATAGTTGTGACAAATTGTATATTAAGTTTGGATAAATACTTTTTGATTTTAGTTGTGATGGAGTTGATGTGTAAAACAATATATTTTGATTGATTGAGTTTGTCAGGGAGAATTACTTTTCTATTCTGAAATATTTGATGACACTTGTCTTTCATTGAATATGAAATATTCAAATATTATTTTAAATAAAATTTTAAATATTACAATATTAATTTATACTCTTATAGCATAATAGTTGTTGTAAGTTTGATTTTCACTGAGTGACCTGCATTAATGTCCTTCAACTGAACCAAGCTATAATTTTGATAGAACATTATTCTTGCTAAAAAGCTTGTGGGGGAAAAAAAACAAAAACAAAAAGATTTGGTAAAAGAAAAGAAAGGTTTACTTTCTTGCTACTTTTCTTCTTTACATTGTACCAAAATTGTCAGTTGGTTAAATATTGATTTTTCTAAAAAAATCTTAAATGCGTAAATAATTTAGTATTGTAACTTATTTAATTGTAGAAAATCATTAATGGGGGGGGGGGTCAGTAGTTAACAAGATAACGTGTGATAATAGCATATCTATTGGAAACATGTTTCAGAGAATTTTTTGAATACTTTCATTGTTAAATGTCGTCTTATGAAAAGTGTTGGTCATTAACGAAATGAATTTGTAAAAAGTCAGTCATTTCTTTGAGGGTGTAAATTCTGTTTTTCATTCTTGTTTTCTCCCTTTTTTAAGTTGTCTTTAATATTTCTGAATTCGTTTCTCTGAATGTCTTTCAGCACTGACCTGAGGTTCAGAATCCTGGACGTGTCCTACTATGATGAAAAAACCCTTTCAGTTTTGCTGCAGGATGAGATCCGAGGTAATCCTGTTTTGGCTCAGTTGCCCATAGCTGCTGTGGATACGAACTGGTTTACTAATGTTCCGCATGGAACAAGTAACTTTTTCCTATCGGAACTGTGAGTCTGCATTTTATTTGCCTTTTTGCTTTCTGATGTTGAAAATTCACTTGGCTAGAGACACACAACAAAAATATAATGTCAATTCAGTTTTTTCTCTTGCTACTGATACCATATAACCTATTACAGTCTTGCAGATGATATTGCTAACATGGCTTAATTGGGTATAAGACTTCACTGATGGAGTCATTGGCTAGAATGGAAGAGGTCAAATTGACCTGTAACAATCACGTGTTCATAATTAGAGGAAGGAATTTACTTGTGGTATGTTTTAAGAGGGATGGCCTCCACAAAAACAATATTCCAGGCCCAAACATGCTGCACAGCACCTTCATGAATGTCAGCTTATGAGACCAGTGACAATGACATTTAAAAAAAAAAAAAAAATGAAAAGGATCCCTTGGAAAAAATATCACACATTTGCTTCAGATGGCTCTCCTTTAACTTTAGAAAATCTCCTTTAAGCTTTTTTTTTATTTTTCTTTACAAACACAACATTAAATAAAATGTTTGGCTTTTTAAGATAAACACATTTACTCTCACACATAAATTCTTCCTTGTTTTGATTGCAATATTTTGGCTTCTTTATTTTCTAGCCTTCTATTGTATTCACTAATTTCCGATAATGTTAGAGGAAAGCCTTTATTTGATTTACAGGTAAACTTCCTTCTTATTCTTTTACCTGTCACATTTGGTGTTTTCTGAAGAATTTTTTCTTTAGGCCAAAATCAAGTTCCGGGGTACTTCAAATGAATTCCAGGATTTATTAAAGTCGAACATTAATACCTTAAAGAATTCCAAAGACCTATGGATTAAATCGGACAAATCAAATAACATTTACAAGTGTAATACCACCAATTACCTAAATATCATTAAAAATAGTATAACTAGTCATTACAAAATAGACAGAGGTAACCTAATTTTATCGGAAATTAACTCCGATATGGCTAAATTTGCAAATGAACTAAATATTGGAAGGACCACAAGCCTAATTTCCAAAATAAATTACAAACTAGACTAATTAATCCCACTAAGAGTGAATTAGGCATAGTTTCTAGGGTGGTTCTGAAGAACTTAATAGAGAAGTTACAATCTAATTTACAACTGAATCTTTGGAAGAGTTCCTTAGATACCATAAAATGGTTTGATAATATCAATGACAAATCTAAATCCACTTTCCTTAAATTTGATATTGTGGATTTCTATTCCTCTATATCAAAAAAACTTCTTGTGGATTGTTTAAACTTTGCTAGGGGTTATGTTAATATTTCGGATTGTGACTATAGAATTATACTGGGAGCTAGAAAATCTATTCTCACCTTTGATAGTTCTACTTGGACTAAAAGGGCCTGAAGATAGTTTTGATGTCCCTATGGGAGCCTATGATTCTGCCCAGGTAGCAGATCTAATAGGCATTTATATTTTAGATTATTTTAGGTAGATTTTTAGACCCTAAACTAATAGGCCTATATCTGGATGATGGACTGATATGTATTCCCAATTCCAATGGGCCTTACACTAATAGAATACATAAGAAAATTATCAGAGCCCTAAATTTTCTTGGTTTTAAGGTTGAGGTTACTTCCAATCTCAAAATTGTAAACTATCTAGATATCACCCTTAACTTAAATGATGGTTCCTACCAACCCTTTCTCAAAGAAAATAGTTCTCCCACCTATATAAATAGTTTATCCAACCACCCCAAGAATATTATAAGACAAATACCCAAGATAGTAAATAATAGGGTTAACCAATTATCTTCCAATATAAAAATTTTCAACACAAGCAAAGAAATTTACGATAAGGCCCTTCAGGAAAGCGGTTTTGTTAATAAGTTAAAGTATGATAAGCCTGCTATAAACCCAGAATCATCAAAAACTAAAAACACCCGAAAATGTAAAAAGGAAAAAGGAAAATAATTTGGTTTAACCCTCCTTATTGTAAGCTAACTAATATAAATATTGGTAAGTATTTTCTCAGATTAATCGATAAACATTTTAATAATAATAACAATCCCTTAAATAAAATTTTTAATAGATTCACCCTAAAAATTAGTTATTCTTGCACCTCAAATATAGATAATATAATTAATTCCCACAATAAACAAATTTTAATGAACCTAAATAATACGGAAGCTAAATCCGGAATTGTCGACAAATGCATGTGTGGACAATAGTCCCATGAAACTTTGAAGTCGGCATGCATCTAAAGAGACAGACTCTTACATATATATAATCAATGCAAGAATGTTAGTGTTCTTTCAGTTTGCCGTTGATTGCCTGGCTGGCTTTGTATTTCACTTTCTTTCCATGATAATCTTTCTAATTTCAGTGAATGTCACAATGTAGGGGATCAAATTGATCCCCTTTCCTGTCGTTCATTGGAGAATATGAAGGCGCTTAGTTTTGCTGTCAGTGGAAGTCGAAAAGTTGCAGCTGTGGTAAGTTTTCTTTCCCTCTGAATCTGACTGATTTTAAAATCCCTCAAATAAGGCAGTTATTTCCGCACTATATCTCAGCTTATTTTACACAAGTTTACAAGCCAATAGCTTAAATATACCCCATTGAGGTAAAGGAAATAATCATGAAAATCAAAATTCTGTCTTTGATGATAGGGTTAGATCAACCTCCCCCACTCACCAGCACAAAAATGAGATGAAGAATATAACAGGTTTTATGTATAGAATTGAGCAATAAAAAATAAGGGAAGCTATTTTGGGCAATGACGTTTGTAGGTTAGCATCCTTTTGGCCTTTGTTGAGCTATGTTTGTCAGAATAGAAAGGTATTGATTTTTTTTTTTTTTAACAATCTAGAAGTGGGGAGTTCCTGTTTTTAATATTGATATTGTGTCAAATTGATTTATTACAGTGGTGAGATACTACAAGACCTAAGCAGATCCATTTTCATAGAACTACCTAAAAAGCCAGACACAAAGGAATGTGAACTCCACTAGACAATCAGCTTAATGAGTAACATAACAAGACTCATTATCCATCCAAATCCTGATGAATAGAGTGCACTGCAGAATCAGGCCAGGGGTAGGAGAAGAACAGTGTGGTTTTGTCAAAGACACTGGAACATGGAACGCGATATTTTTTTTTAAAATCATTTCACCCCAAGCAAGGCATTCCACTGCCACTATTGCACTTGGGGCTACATAGGGGAAGGTAAATAGAAAGGGTGGTTAGATATAGGAAATGTCAGAAGGGGGTGATAGATAGTTGGGTGGGTGGGAAGAGTGTTTGAAAGAATGGAAGCGAGTTATTGTGTTAGGAGGTGTCTATTGACCTTACATTTAAACTCCGGGAGATTGTAGCTGTCGGGGAAGCAGTCATGATGCGTAGAATGTTATCAGAAAGGTCAATACAAATGAAGAAGGACGTGTACCTGTGTTTTATAGACTACGTAAGGACATTCGACAAAGTACGCCACAAAGACTTGATAGAAATGCTCAGCAACCTTGACATATTTGGGAAACACATCAGAGTAATCAAGAACGTCTACTGGAAGCAAACCACCTGCATAAAGGTAGGGAAACAAATTCAGCAGATATACAAAGATAGAAAGTGGTGTTAAAAGGGAGATAATTACATGGATATCAGAAGTGACATCGCACATGGAATGACAATGATATACCCCAGAGATTGAAATAAGGGCTTAGTTTGAAATTCCTAGCACCTGAAGAAGACTGGAGTGTACAATGGCCGAAATGTTATAAACATGGCAATAAAGATGAAGACAATAGTTCAAATAATGTAGATATTAATAACAGAAGCACATTTACCAAGGCAAAACATGTTAAAAAAAAACAAGTGTAGATAACTCTGTAAAAGTCAGAGATTAATTTGATATTATGAACAAAAACTCTCCACTTCTAAATTGATAGAGATTTTTTTTTTTTCTAACAGGTGTACTGACAGAAAATGAGTTCATCAGTTATACAAAAGTAGAAAGGGGTGTTAGACAAGTATGTGTCTTTGATCAGATTTATTCAACCTATAAAGCAAAGCAATTCTGAGTGAACTAAAAGTTCTGCCAGGATTCATCATGGCAGACACAATTTCAACATTATAAGATATGCAGATGACACAGAAAGGAAAATACCTCCTACAGAAGGTAAGCAAGGAAAGTGAGAAGAAAGGACTAAGCATAAACTACAAGAAAGATGAATGCATGATCGTCATTGAAAAGAGGATTCCAAAATGCCAATTACAGGTCAAGGATACTAAAGCCAAGCAGGACAGGTACAGGAATTGAAATACCTGGAAAGTATTCTAATGGAGGGTAGAAAGTGTGACACGGAGATCTGAAGGCAAACTAGCATGGCTAAGGATGCATTTTAAATGCTAAGTAGGGTATTGAGTGGAAGGACAGTTTTGTTGGAAACAAAGAAAAAGAGTTCTAGACTGTTATGCGATAACTGTCCTCCTATATGGCAACGAATGATGGACAATCTCATCAAAGATGAAGGAGAGACAAAGGGTGTCAAAGATACCATGGACCGAACATGTGAGCAATGACAAGGTTTTGGAGAAAATGGAAACAAAAAGAAAACTTATACTTAACATCAGAAAGAGACAGCTAAAGTTTCTGGGATGCATAATGAGGAAGGGGGCCTTGGAGAATCTAATGCTCACAGGATGAATAGAGGGAAAAAGAGATAGGGAAATCAAACTGAGACATACTTGATGGGTTTGAGCAAGTGGATAGCAGAGCAGGGATTGGAGGAGATAAAAAGTGTTAAGTGCTACAAGGGGTAGAAAGATGTGGAGGGCCATGATCATCTAAGTCCTGAGGGGGAGATGGAACAGAAAAGAAAGAAGTTGTGACCTGAGTAAGGTTGAAAAGATTCTAGCCTACAAACCTTATTGCTTAGAAAATTTTTCCTAATTTTTTATGAGTGGACCAGTCTAATTAAGTAGTGCTACATTTCGCTACTAGTAACTTTTTCTCTACAATAAACACTGTGTTTTCAACTTTAGCCTAAAATAATATCAGTTGAAGGTACATCAGATGGCAAAACAAATCGATTAAAAATGATCTCCAAATTAGAAAGAAAGAAGAACTTAACCAAATTCAGTATTCATTGATGTTCTTTGCTTAAGAATGAGAGGGGGGTGCTACTATTAATAAATATTATTAGAGCAAAATCAAATTATTACTTGATCTTTGGTTAACAAAATGTTTAATTCATGAGGTTAACGGTTGTCAATTTTTTAAAATTATTTTTTGTTTCTAGCTCTTTTCCTCAAGGCGTAGATGTCGTGTTTTTTTAATGGATGCGGAGGATGACGACGACGAGGATACAATGTTTGAATCCACCTGCAATGAGACTGGCCCCAATGAGTGTAAAGCCACTGACAAGAGTGACAGCGAAGCATGGACTTTGGCCCCAGAAGCAGCCGACCCCAGCGCAGCAGGAGCGGGGGATTCTTTGGGAGCTGATGACGAAGATAAAGAGAATACAAGCGTCATGGAAATGGAATAAGATGATTGGCAACATCTCATTTCTCCACATTGTAAAAGGCACCAGATTTTGCCAAGAATAAAAACGTGTTGTATGTATTTGTCATGTTTAAGAAACAATGTCTTTATATTGATATAAAATTTGAAACCTGAAATGCTTGTTTCATTTTTTTTTTTTTTGAACACCAAAGGAAGTGCTGAAAAGTTCAGCTATTAAGGAAAACTTCTTAGTCAATGCATTTTGTCCTCTGAGATATATATATATATATATATATATATATATATATCTCTCTAACACTTGTCACTAACATCAATCAGATGACTCCAGATTTTCGTAGGTTAACCTTTTTGTAATCGTTTAGTTCACTTGTCAGGAGGTCTCAGTAATTAACAGTAGATTTTCTCATATGCATGATGATTTGTGAAAATTGTGAAGTCATTTGAGCCAAGAACTTTTCAGCACTTTTTTCTTTATAAAAATAATACAAACACACACACACCTTTATATTCTACTCTGTTCTGGGGATTTAGAAAATGTAAAATCCAATTTTGTAAATTATTTTGATCAAGTCTAAGATGGTTTATGATTTGTGCTTGGATCCTTTTCAAACATTTTATTCAAATGCACTGAGATTTTTTTACTTATATATAATTTAATTGAAAGGTACAAAAAAATGCCATAAAAATGTTTTTCTTTAGCAATGTGATGAACAAATAGAAACGAAAACAAAATTCATATGTGTGGAATAATTTTTTTTAAAAAATTTAATAGTTTTTCATTTAAGTAAAAAAAAAAAATCATTTTGTTTTTTCTCTTTTTCAGAATTTGATAATAACAGAATCATTTTCACTTGTGGATATAAATAAAAGAATATTTACTTTTGTATGAAAAGTTAATTGAATTTTTCAAATTATTTTTCTCTTCACTAAAGGGAAAGAATATGTTAAAGATGAATTGCAATGTTGCTACATGGCATAGCAAGCTTCTGTGGTATATTCTGTGAGTTTCTATATTGTATTTTATCAAATGAGACATGAGATGCAAATACCCAACAAGCACCCTACAACTGTACCTTTTTATACAAAACCTGTTAAACAGTTTGACTCTTGAGCAGCATAGAAAATGTGTCAAAAAATCTCTATCCACTCTCACTGTTCCCTACAACATTTGATCTGAACAATTTATGACACTTGCATTTTTTTTAACTAATTTTTCCTAGGTTCATGTGCTGTAAAAACGATCAAGTTTTCACAGTTCCTTTTCTCTTTCAGACATGTAGGAGTCTGTAATTTGTGTCCATAAATCGTAAAGTTCCTTCATGGAATGTTTCCATAATCGGAAAAGTAATGGCCAACCACGTTTCTCTGTATCGAGTGGATATACATTGGTCGGATTCTGCCCGTATGTGTAACGCCCTATTACCAGGGACTGCACCAGGCGACCGCACACCAGTAGAGGGAGGGCCTCTTTCTCAACATCTTTAAGATCAAACTCTGTCAGATAACCTGCCAGTACATGCCCTCCGACCTCCAACGGGTTGTCCAATTTGCACTCAATCATCAAATATGTGATCATCATTGCCAGATCAAATACTTGGAAGGAATGTGTGGCGTCAGCAAAATCAATAATTCCACAAAGAATGTAGTCTTTGCCATCATTAACACTGTTTTTGCCTATTGTTGATGTGGTGGATATATCGCTAGAATCAAACATAGGTGATAAGGGCTTCTCTTGTGCCAGGATGTTTAGCAGATTCATATCCCCATGAATTTGACCTGAAAAAAAAAAAAAATTAAAATAAACTTTATAGAAAGAAAATGTAAGAAATTTTTCTTTAAATAAGAATCTACATTAGAAAGTAAGTTTTTAAAATATGTACTAATTTGAAGTTGGAACAAAAATTTGTGGTGTTTGAATGTGATTTTGTTTCACATATGCAGCATTCGGAAAAGTGACATTAAAATAATCCAGGTCACAGAACACCAGACATCACAGAGGTACTCCACACATCTCACATGAGCATTTGAAAACTCTTGGATACATTAATTGCTAAAATGTTTGTGTAACTCATGTTATAGTTTTAAAAAAAAAAACTTTAATGAACTGCATCTTCAGCAATTCTCTGCTGATGCACAACAAAAACGACCCATTTTTGAAAAGGAAGATTACAGGTGATGAAAAATGGGTTGTTTTCAATAATGGAAAAAAAATAGTCTGAATCTGAAGATCTTGTGGGATTTTGAAAGGTTATTTTGGATTACAAGACGTTGCTTCTGCAAAATTACACTCTCCATGGAATATTCCTCTGAAAGTTTGCTTATTCTTTAGAGTAATTTTCTGTTCTTTGGCGCCAACTGTTTGGCCAGATAAGAAATATACAAGTAAATATTTGCCAGCTTTATATTAATGGAATTTGTAGAAAAAAAAAAATGAAAACTTTCATCATGAAGACACCCCAAATATTTTGTAGAGAAATCAGGTATATTTCTCCACTACACTCCCCAGGGTACAGTGGGGTAGTTTCTAATTTGACAATTTTTCTTTTTAATTTCAGAAAATTTTACCCCAAATTTCAGGTTAAATTTAGTCAAGAAAAAATTTGTTTGCATTTATAAATCTAAGTGAAACAGACCAACCTAAGTGTGTGTGTGTGTGTATATATATATATATATATATATATGTCATCTGCAGACAGTCTTGTTTCACTGTATCACAGGTCATCAGTATGGTTAGACTGATTACTTCTAGCCAGGATTGAAACTTAACTGAATTGACATCAATCGGTAGTGTCGGCCTATTTCAGGCAAACCATCATCAGTTTCCGTCTTTATTGTACAGAAGATTTTTTGTAAAATCTTCTGTACAATAAAGAGCGAAGCTGATGATGGTTCACCTGAAATAGACCTACACTTCCAATTTACCATGAAATAACATGTCTCCCTAAATTTTTTTCTTATACTTGCTCTATATGTATTTATATACATATATATTTAGAGCTCTCTTAGAGAGTTATCCTACCATTGTATGTACAGAATACTCCTTTGGATTCTTTTATATCTACACTATGCTTTATATATATATATAGCTGAGGATACGTGAGATCTCTCTTAGGAATTTCATGTTGAAATGTTCATTCAACATTTTTGAATTTTGAAAATTTGTTTTAATTTTTATATATATATATATATATATATATATATGAACAAATGAACTGAGGTGAAAGTGATGCAAATTAAATGGATTCAGATTTTTTTCCTGGATATTATTTTAAACAATATTTAGGTTCGTTTTTTTCTTAACCTGCCCGCCCTCCCCACTATACTCACCAGGTAAATAAAAATACAAAACAAAAATGGAAATTGAATAAATAAGAAAATTACATTTTTGTGTGTGTGTGTGTTTTTCTGGTCTAAAATAAAAGTGAAAAATTGAAGCCACCGGTAACACTTTTGCCTTAAATATAGAGACTATTTTTTATGTTTTTAATAATGAATTCCTGTTTCCACATCTCATGTTTTTAACTAGTACTAGACTAAGATCTTTTGATTTTGAAACTCAATTGAGAAAATACTTTTTCTATGTATTGAAATATTTGTTTTGGCTTAGAGAAGGCGTATTAATATTTCGTTGAATTTAACTGTCTCATGTTAGTCAAGTTATTAAAGATTTGGGTTAGTGTGTTTTCTTTACAGAAATGTGTGGAAAATAGAACAACAAAAATATCAGCCTTTGTTTTATCGAGTAAAATTATTTAGTGTTATTTAGAAGAAAGAATCAAGAGATGGAATAGAAAAATTTAAATATGGCCATAAAATGACCTTTCTGAAATTCTGGAAACAATGGAAGAATTCTTGACTTGTATGCATCAATGACTTCCTTGACTATTTGATGTTTCTCTTGACCTTCAATTGCAAAAGTAAAATCCTCCAACTTTGGTATGAATTCCATGCTCCAAATTGGTTGGTGATTCTCGTAGTAAGGATGATAAAAATCCTGCAATGGAAAGAAATGTTCCTTTAAAATTTGGAATCTTTTGCATGTCTGCAACATTTTAAACTTGAATGAAATGGAAAAAAAAAAAAAAAAAAAAAAGAGAATGAAATACTGATCTCAAAAGCCATCAAAATGATCTCAAGAAGAGAGTTCTTATAAATTAGCATTTACCCAACTAACAGCCATTTCAGTCAACTCATGAAATCAGTGTTTATTTATTGCCAGTGTGGACTTTTAAGCTAGCTCCTGCGTTGGGCTAATTAGGCCGCCAGTCTAAAACTAAAGGGGCAACTGAGAAAAATCTTTTTAATTGAAATAACTTTGAATTCCTCAATTCACTTGATGGAACATCAAAACTTCACTTTAATTCTTATTGAAGTTATAAGTCCAATTCCAACCCAAAGATGGATTTGAGACCGGAATTCCAATTTCTACCAAAAATAGATTTCTTCAAATCACAAACTCCATGGAACTTTAATTGTATTGAGTTCTTTAATCACAAAATCTGAAGAACTCCAAGACTTCCCATCATGACATTTCCTTGACATTTTGAAGAAATAAAATTGATTTTCTCAATTCATAAAATTTTGAAGACGTTTTACACTGAATTTAAGACAAAATATATTTAAATTCAAATGAATTTAAAGTAACAAAAACTAATCTAAACTAAGAACTTAAAATCACTTGATTTTTTTTTTTTTTTTCAGTTATTTTAAAATTTGAATTTTTAACTTTCCCTCTTCATCCGGACACAAATCTCAATGTTGGATGTTCAAGCATCAGATGAAGAGCAGATTTTCAATCCTGGAGTCATCCTGATTCCAAAAAGGTTTATGCCTATGTAGAGCAAGTGTGGCCTGAGTTGCAGGCTGGGAGGTCAGACACATAGACAGACAGACAGACAGACAGACAGAATTAGCCATAAGAAGATAGAAAAAGGAATTGATTTTATCACAACTTAATTTAGGCCTTCAGTCAATAACAATAGTATTAGAAATTTTGGCAGCAGCGGTGGTGGTGGTGGTGGTGGTGGAGGGTGCTGTCGTTATATCACTTTCTATTTAGGTTAGCATGTCAGACAGTGAAATGAAGTTGGGTTGAATATCACAGAAAGATTTATGCTGTGATAAACCAACAAATGGGTTAGGGTTTGCTTGTTTAAAAAAAATCAACATTCAAGATCTTGAAAGATTTTACGTATAACTCCTGCTCCTCTCCAGCAATTAGGGGCCTTGTCAACTTCCAAGGATTTCTCTCTTTCAACCTGGTGGCAATCAACCTCATATTGTGATCTTTAATTGAGGTCCTGCAAGGAAGATTATGTCTTCATACGTTTATCCCCCTTCACCTTTTTCTAAACTTCATATTCAGAAAGTCTAAGCAACTTTGAATATAATGTCGCATGGAGATGGAATCCTATTTCTTTACAAAAATCTGATAATCATTATTTGTAAGACAATAAAAGCCTAAAATGGAATGTGTTTCACTTTTTTATCAAAAAGAAGAGTTCTAACAATACTGAATTGGTCTCTTTCCGAGTGGGAAGAGTTCCCCTTAATTTGATTAACATTTTATTGTGCTAAGCTACTTAAGACAGGCTTGTGTATTTGCTTGCATGTTTGTAATGATTTGATCTTAGATCAAATCATATTCAATGGACTAAGATCAAATCATATTCAATGGACTGAGTCCATTGAATATGAATCTTGTTGATAAGGCTAGAAATTTAGACATACATTTTCATTTATCACCATTATCTGTTGTGATAATCTTGCTATATCGTAAGAGTGTATAACAGACAAAACCCAGCGTATTACACAGGTGGTTCACTTAAATCTTACTGGGGTCAAAGGTTGCTTTATAGATGTTGACATATGTTTTTACCACAATGCTAATAATAATTTTCTTGACAATGAAATGGGACACACGCTGATGCACACATATAAATTAGAACTGAAAGGATTACAGCTGCCATTTACTTTGAGGGCTTTGTCCACAAAACCAGTGAATTTCCCACATTTATAAAAGAGTGGTGGGGTTAGTGGGACTTTATCAAGAGTTGAACCCGGAATGAATGTCTGCAGCACGACTATGTATTCGCAGTATTCTGTGCAACTTGGATTGTCCAAATCTGAAAAAAAAAGGAAGCACAATATTTGAGAAGATTTAATTAAAAAAACAAAACAAAAAGAAAACTTGACGTTTTTGTCACTATTCAATGAATGAAGTAAGAAAAATCGACATTTTTTGTTAACTATTATGAACCCTTAGCGATCGGCATTGTTTTCAATACACATTCCGTCAGTGATGAGATTGTGTAAAAATGGAAAGTAAACCATGTTGGATTATTAAGCTGTCGCAATTTTCTGTAGATTCCATGATAAAAAAAACAAAGTAAAAACAAAGAAGCTAACATGAAAGCAACTGGTGAGAATTTGATTCTGGAATCGAGTGGAGCCCAACAACTTTTGGATTAATGTCTGATAGAAGGAAATTTGTGATGCTGTGTCAGATTTTAATTTGAGAAGTGGTTAAAAACTTGGAAAGGACAATTATACAAATTGTACAAGAAGGAATTATTGTTGAGAATTGGTGCTACTCAAAAGTTGGTCATTTTGATTAGTTTTCCAGAAAAGGAGTGTTTACTGGATTTCTTAATTTCTGGGTTTTGAGAGAGTAGGGGGAAAAAGAGAGAGAAATGTAACTGACAGCTAACAAATGGCAGAAAAGGCTGAGAATTTATCAGTTTTAATGTTGAAAGATTTTAACATTTTTTGCTTAAGAGTTGATTGAACGATTTATTTTTATGATTTATCAACCCTATGTGTTTTTTTATTTTATTTGAAGCAATTTAAATTGTAATAATAATAATTTTTGTGAGTGAATATTGTGGTAACAAGTTTTTGGGAGATAAGGATTTTTTCAGATAACATTCGTACTATTTAATCCATAGCTGGGAGACAAGAGGTTTTTATACGGAGTTTCGGATTTGAACAATGGAAATGAAAAAGGATTACTATTGTCAAGAAAGGTATGCTGAAATCGACTTTCTGGGTCCACTGCAATTGTAGCCTTGTAGCAGAATGAAAAACAGAAATAATCCGTCGTTGAATGCTGATTAGTCAGCTAACCTTGGGCTATCCTTGGGCTTCTATCCTAAATTAAATCATGTGTACAGCTACATAGTTTGTAAACCTGTAATTACTTTGAGCTCCATTTTTTGACCTTGTAACAAACTTAGTCTCATAAGTTACTATGCATATACAATATTATGTAGTAGCTGAAGTAATGGTACTTAAACAATTCTTTATTAGTACTGGTGGGTGAGCTTGTCTACTTAATGAAACAAAAGATTCGCTTCACATACCAACAAGAAACAAATATTGTAAATATCCCCAGTTCGCAGTCCTCATGTTTGAAAAAAATCCAGATCTTGCCGTTTCCTGCTTGTGGAATATGTCCTTGTTAGAGACAACAGATACATCCAGCTCTATCGAATCTGGAGTCCTAAACATGGCTTCTCCAGAAACACAGAAGAATATCTGGTAGCTTCACCCCCATTGAGAATTATTATCCATAAGATTCTCTTCTCACAAAGTAGAATATTTACTTAGGAAGCAAAGTCTAAAGTTAAAAACGGTACATTTTGATATCTCATAAAAAAAGCTGGTGAATATCGATTGAAATGGTGATGAACAAAGGTTTCCAAAATTCATGCTTAAAAATGGGGTTGTCGTCAATATTTAAGGTAATTAAATGCCATCATATGTACGGGGGGGGGGGGGGCTAAAATATTATCAACCCGACCAACAAGGAATTTTTCAAAAATTATGTTTGGCTAGATTTAGAGAATTAGGTCGATGATAACAATGTATTAAAAATAAAAAAAATGGTCTGTGGTCAGGAACTGATGCAAACATGATTAATGCAATCAGTCTATTTTATGTATAATTTATGCACATTCATACGCAGGTATAGTGCTACAGTATAACCCGGATATAAGAGATGTTCTCTGGTCCCAAATTAGAGCCTGTGGTAATGTATATAAAATAGACCAAACCCAGATAAAAGAGAAATCCAGATATAAGAGAACTCTTCCGCGGTCCCTACAACTCTCTTATATCCGGGTTACACTGATTTATAAAACAAAAAATTCAATAAAGATATTTTTAAAAAATGTCCTGTTTTTTTGTTTGTTTTTTTTTAATTATTTTCCCCTTATTTCGTTAAAAATTTATTAAGAATACACCTTTACCTTCTGAATTTTGGTGTGTCATCAGTGTTATTGCTCCTATGTCACTAGAAGTTTCAGGTCTAAATAAAACAAGAGACTTCTATGATAGGCGACCCGACCGAATATGATAAGTATTGGGCTCGCACCCAGCTAAAAGTTTACGACTAGCTTTAGGACGTGCATGATATAATTTCCCCTGGAAAACAGCAACCAATCAAGACTTCACCTGGGCCATTCGATGTTATAGATCGGGTAGGCTCGGTTGTACTGAATGTCCTACATACGGTCAAGACAGGGTATTTTTAGCGGAAGAGAAGAAAACAAACCAATATATATTTATTAAGAAAACGATTTATCATATTGGCTCATCTTACGACTTACTTTTCTTTCTCTCTTTTTAACTTAGTCTTTGAGGAAAAAAAACAAAAAAACATGAATTCACATTTCCCTGCACTTTGTATCGACACAATTGATATACCATGATGGCTGACCGAGAAAAGTGTAAGCGCTTAGTTAAACCACTTCCCCATACCTACCTTACTTGCTTAATTAGAAGCAGTAAAAAGCTGTCACCACCATCGTCAATCTTCACAGGATCCAATCCAAATACTTACCGGTATATATTTTTTGTAGCGAAAGGAATTTTCCATCAAGATTTGGAATTCGTTCTGGTGTGGGGACTCCTTTCTGTCGAATGAAATCTGTCAAAGCATACAAGGCATCTGAAAGAGGAGGACATGACGGATTGAAATCGTCTCAAATCACACAGATCTTAGCCTTATGAGCAAAACTATTTTCTATGCCTCGGGTACATACCCCGACCTGTCAATTTATAGGATTTATAGCGATTTCTTGTGAAAGATTCTTGAAATTTCTTTTATAAGCCATAACTTTTTATTTTTATCGGGGGGGGGGTGGGGGGGCGGGGGTTAAGGTTAGAATTAACTAGGGTCGGCATATAAACGAGATATGTTCCAAAATCATTTCTTTGTCAAAGATCAATATTTGGAATAAACTAGAAAGTTTTCATTCTTTTCAAAGCAGAAAAAAACAATCCAACAATGTTCCTTTAAGAAAATTAAGAATTGTTGTAGCTATAGGGAGATGGTTAATATTTCTTGGTTCGGCCTTAAGTCAGACATAACCGAACTTCCTTACAGGATGTGTGCAGAATTAGCAGAAGGTTTTCATCATTACCAGAAGGTTGGTTGTCGGCAGGTTGGAATATGTGGAAGTGTAAGAATAAAATATACGTTTTGTATGTTAAAATAAAAAATTATTAAAAAGGAAAGAATAACACAAGTTGTAAAAGTTAATGTTCAATTAGAAACATTATTAAGAAGTTAAGGGTAGAGTTTGTGTTCAGTGATAAAGTTATAGGTATCAAGACTTGTAGAAAATGTTCGTAGTAGTAATTGTTGAAAGAGTACATGCGTGCGTATGTATGTATGTATGTATGTATGTATGTATGTATTCAGCAGGAATGTCTTTGGATGGAGAAGTAGAAGTAAAAGGAATCAGCAGAAGGAAAGAGAAAGAGGACAAATGGGGAGGGTCGGCGCGAAGCTTCTCGTTAGCTTGTCGTTTTTGCAGCTTCCATCCCCTGACTGACTCATTGACGCTGATCTGGGCTTTTTTATTGTCATTAGATTTTCGCACTGACTCGCGAAGTCCCCAAGTTTTGCAAGTCGCTCCCATTGGTCAAAAATCAGTTTAACACCTACTTGCGAATTCTAAGTTCGACTTTTTTTTAAGCACATGGTCAATCCTTTTTCTATTTGGGAAAAAAACCAGGATTTCACACGTCATTGCGAATTTTTGTAAAAGTGACGAAGAAGGAATGACGAGAGTGTGACGTCATAGAACCGCATTACAAATTAACGAACTGCGTTTGCTATTTGGTAACTGTTGTTGTTGCTTAGCAACGTTTCATGTCAACACAACATAAAATCGTATTTGATGGTGGATGTTTTAATGTTAACGTCCCTGTAACCTCTCTGAAGATGGCTCATGTGAGCCGAAAGCTTAGACCCAACTTAATAAAAAAAATATCCAAATGTTGGAGAATTTTTGTCTTTATTTTCACCTGAAATTAAAGTAAAAATACGATGTTTAGAACGGCTCATGATTAAACTTAATAGACATTTTTTTTAATCATATCACCCCAAGCAAGGCGGTAACGCCACTGATGTGCAGGGGGCTACGTAAGAGTGAAAAGATTGGAAAAGAGAAAGCCGGAAACCACATTCTAAACAGGGAACAAGGGATGAGCCTTTTCACCTGTTCAATAGACGTGGGTGAAGTGTGAGCCGGGCGATAGTTTAGTCTATCTACTCCAATTGAAAAAAAAAGAAAAGAGTGAAAAGATTGGAAAAAAAGAAAACCGGAAACCACATCCTAAACAGGAAACAAGGGATGAGCCTCTTCACCTGTTCATTGTCTCTTACATTTAACAGTTTATGTTTAGAATATATATATATATATATATATATATATATATATATATATATATATATATACTTAAAATTTGTGTATTTCGGCAGCAAATTTTCTTTTAGGCATATCAGATTAAATAAATTGCAAACATTGTGTTTGCTTATTTTTAATAAAATTAATTCATACTCACGGATAATCTTTCGCGTATTATAATTTAAAGATGTCAGAAATCAGCTGTAACGTTGACAGATGTTATTATCATTCATATATATATATATATATATATATATACACTTTCTAAACATATGCTATTAAATATAAGAGACAATGAATGTCTATTATGTTTAATCATGAGCCGTTCTAAACGTCGTATTTTTGCTTTAATTTCAGTTGAAAATAAAGACAAAAATTCTTTCCAACATTTGGATAATTATTTATTGGTTTTCTTCTAAGCTTTCGGCTCACATGAGCCATCTTCAGAGAGGTTGTTTAAACTGAAATATTATAAAATCCACCATCACCGACGATTTTATTTTGTGTTGACATAAAACTCCGCTTGGCAACGGCAATAGTTACCAAAAATATATACTTTCAGACTGCGTCTCACATTGTTAGCCACTTTACGCGATCGCAACAGCTATCTGTACAATTATGATGAAAGGCGTTTTGATTTGTGCAGAATTAAAAAGTAAATAACGACATCCATGTCCTTTTTGGTGTGGCTACTTCTATCTACTTTAAAATCGATTATTAGACGGACTTTAAGGTTAAAGAGAATTATTTATTAATTTTCGACCTCACGAAAAGATAAAACAACACTGAAATTTTTTAAAAAAAATTAGCAGATACAATCGAAGTGTGACGAAGTTAATTAAACATGCCAGGAAACTTCAGTAAGAAGAAGTTGAGGACTTTATCTCGCCAATGTGTTCCATATCAAGAAAAAAAAGTTCTAAAAATTCCAACAAAATGGTTTTTGGCAGCAAAGAAGTAGCAGAAAAACAAAAGCAAAGCCACAAAAACAAAAACAAAATGTCAGATCCTAATTAAAATTGAATAACTTAAGACCGATAACTAAGGCCTCCTTTCAAAGACATTCAGAAGAAAAATAGAATGAAATGGGGGACATTGAATAGAATAAAACCGATTTTTTCACACATTTTACATCCACGAACGCCATACTAGCCTCGAAAGGACAGACAGATGAGAGCAAAACCGGGATGGTTACTGGAGAATACCACAATCACACTTTCAGATGCCAACAAAGCGGCGGGCTATAATGTTTGAGGGCTGGGGATAATAGGGCTGAAGTTATAGGCCTATAGTGTGTTCCAGATGGTGATAATATGACAGACAACTCACGTATACGTTAAGGTTTTGAAGATACATATGGCGTTTTAATTCAAGAAGAAACCAAACGCTCCTAGAAGAATGATTTTAACGTATGGCAATACTTCACAAAGAAAATGAATGGCTGAGAAAAAAAAAAAAGTATTTCAAAGGCATTTATCTGATGTTTGCTTGACATTAACCCGACTAAAAACTTGTGGAATGTTTATATTACTTGCAAATTACAGTGTACCAAAAAATGAAATTTGGAATGCGGGTCTGGATGCTGTGCAATTTATTTTATCAGAAATCCAGAAGCCAATATATTAGATAAACGACTTAAAAGCTAATATTAGAACACAAAGCATACATTTCATATTAATGTCATCTTTACAGTATTGCTTTCAATGCAGTAAGAATTATTTTGTTATTTTTTATGTTCGAAACTTGTTTTGTAAGATTTCAGGTAGAATTCCTAAAACTTTGGACACTTGGTATATTGTCTTCAATAGTTTATCAATATTATGTGAAATAATGTAACGTAAGGGATCTGGTTAATGTTTCTTTGGTTCGGCCTTGTGTCAGACTTAACCGAACTCCCTACAGCTTACAGGATTTATGCAGAATTTATCATTATCAGAAGATTCATCAGAAAATTGGTTGTCGGCAGAATGGAATTTGGAATAGAGTAAGAATAAAATATACATTTGGAATGTTAAAATAGAAATTTATTAAAAGGAGGAATAACACAAATTGTAGAAGTTAATGTTCAATTAGAAACATTATTAAGAGGTTAATGGTAGAGTTCGTACAAAATAATGTTCTAGTAGTAATTGTTGAAATAGATAAGAAGAAAAAGAAAGAGGACAATGTCCGTGTCGCTTGAAGTTTGAAGTTACATTTTAGATGTTTGTCTCGAGGCTCCCATCTGACTCTCTGACTGACTGATGCTGCTGAAGTCCTTTTATTGTAATCTCGATATTTTCGCACTTACTCGCGAAGTCCTTTTGGTCTTGCAAGTCACTCCCATTCATCAAAAATCATTTTAACACCTACTTACCAAATCTTGTTTGGACTTTTTCTTTAAGCAGCTGGTCAATCGTTTTTCTATTTTGGAAAACCAGGATTTCACAAGTCGTTGTGAAATTTTCTAAATCTCCTCTCTATAGTTATATGGTCATCAATAAAAGGGCCACCTAATATGCCAAATACAAGTCGGGGATACTAGACTCAAGCAGGTACAAAAATTTAAATACCTGGGAAGTGTTATAACCGAAGACGGAAAGTGCGACACAGCGATCCGAAGGCGAATTGGTATGACGAAGGAAGCATTCCAGACGTTTAGTAAAGTATTAAGAAACAGGAGAATTTCGCTATAAACAAAGAGGAGAGTACTGGATTGCTATTTGTTGTCCGTTCTTCAATATGGCAGTGAATGATGGACAATATCATCAAAGATGAAGAAAAAACTTGAAGCAACGGAAAATGTGGTTCTACAGACGGATGCTGCGGATATCATAGACAGGGCATGTGAGCAATGATGAAGTCTTAGAAATGATTGAAACAAAAAGGAAATACTGAGCATCAGGAAGAGACAGCTGAAGTTCCTGGGACATGCAATGAGGAAGGAGGGCTTGGAGAACTTTATACTAACAGGCCAGATAGAGGGGAAAAAAGAGAGGGGAAAGCAACGGATAACATATTTGAAGGACATAATCAGGTGGATGACGGAACGAGGATTGCATGGTGTAACAGGAGAAGGCGTGCTCAGAGCCACCAGGGATAGGGAGACGCGGAAAGCCATGATCACATACGTCCTGAAGGGACAGGGCACATAGAAGAAGAAGAATCAGTCGACATTTATAAAATGTCAACACGAGCCCTTTATGAAAAATATTTTTAAAATAAATTTAGGTAATACTCTAATAATAGATAGGGAAAGAAAAAAGTTTTGCAAAGAATTTCCCTCAAGATTTTATATATAAAAACTTTAAGGCTCGTTATAAAATATGGTTTGGAAGAGCGTCCAAACCACCTAGCCATTGTGATGTTTTTGAGAATTGTACATAACGAAAGATGATTTCCAAAAGTTAAGCAAAGTATTAAGAAACAGAAAAAAATAGAGTAGAAAAAAAAAGAAGAAAGAAAGAAAAAGATAAAGAAAAAAAAAAGGTTGGTGACTTGCTAAGTTTTAACTTAGTTAAAGTCCAGTCAAAGAAATTTCTGCTAAAAAACAAAACCAATCCTTCAATTAGGAGATGAAAAGTTTAAAATTAAGCAAAAATTAGGCAAAAACGAAAAAAAAAAAAATGGCTTACTTTTAACAATAATCAAAGCAGTTGATTCCATCCCAAAACACACATTATTTATGCCAGTGAGTTGAAAAAAAATATTTTCTTAACTCTTTGGCCAGAGAATGAGAAGGCATGGGAGGATCAATTAAATAGCCAGTGTGACCTATACACCAAGGTAACTAAAATACAGCCGGCAAAGACAACAAGAAAGAAAGAGACTGACTGACAGACTAGGGAAAAAAATAAAATAAAAGATAAAGAATCCACCAGTCAAAAATTTTCTGCTAAAAAACAAAACCAGTCTTTCAATTAGGCATAAAATATTTAAAATTAAGCAAAAATTAGGCAAAAACGAACAAAAAAAATGGCTTACTTTTAACAATATTCAAGACAGTTGATTCCATCCCAAAACACACTGAGTGTTGAATTATTATGTGATATCAGTCCGCTTATATGGTAATAAACATTGAACAATCTCCTCACAGATGATGAGGAAGAAACTTGAAGCAAAGAAAGATGGTTCTACAGAAGGTGGCTGAGAATCCAATGGACTGAACATGTGAGTAACGAGGAAGTTTAAAGGAACATGGAAAAAAGACTAATACTTAGAACTAGAAAGAAACAGTTCAGATTTATTGGACACATAATGAGGAAAGTAGGTTTGGAGAATTTGACACTGACAGGACATATTGAAAACAAATGAGACAGAGGAAAGCAGTTACCTAACGAGGTTTTGTAAATTTGTGGTAGAACAGGGATTGTGATACAAAAGATAGGAAAGTGTGGAGAGCCATGATCTCCCATGTCTCGAAGAGACACAGACAAAGATGACATTTCTTGTTAAAACTTTTCAAGATCTTAATCATCGGTTAACTTACATTTTAGTACCCGAAACACAAAGAGCAAATTTGAAAAATAATTGGAATTTTTTTTTAATCCGACGATATTTATTATTGCTATAAGCATTATTTTAATGGATCCACAAATTTGGGAAGACAACCCTGTTTATTTAAGAAAAGTAAAATTCACGTCTACCGGCCTAGATAATATGTCTTATTAAAAAAATGTGTAGTGAAAATGTAATTTTTGGCGAGGATCGAACCTGCATTTCATTTTTATTTGAGAAAGAACCTTTTAACCAGGAATGTTTCCCCTTAGGCTACGGAGATCCTTACAACAAGATAAAGCTTATTCTCTTCTTTTCATTTTAATTTCTTTTCAATTGCTTCAGTCTACGACCGCCAGTCAGTTAAGTGCCATATGTGATACACGCTTCGGCGATCATGTCTCGAAAGAGACATGACTGACTGGACAGAAAATGTTCTCGCAGTAGGTTGCCATTACCTTCTGCGGTAGACTGGTTGCCAACCAATGCTACAGAACACAATTTGTTCTGCTATTTAACCCATAGCTGGAGGGAGAAGAGATGGATTAATACGTTTCCCAAGGAAATTTGCGTGTAAGTGATGTTGCGGATAACCCGGTATCCACAAACGTTTTTATAATTAAGATTCGTTCTCGTGTAATTGAAGTTGGAAATAAGAGAACAATGACGCTTAAGTAAAACAAACAATGAATTGTATTAACAATAAGTTTACATAGTTGAGATTAATAAAGAAAAGTTGTTTCCCTTGTAACGTTAAGAATAATGAAGTAAAGTCAATCAGTATAACCAGGATATAAGATACCCGGATATAAGAGAGATTTTCTCTGGTCCCAAATCAGAGCCTGAGGTAATGTATATAAAATAAACAAAACCCGGATATAAGAGAACGTTTACCCGGTCACGACAACTCTCTTATATCAGGGTTACACTAATTGAATAAAGTCCCTGAAAGAATGTAATGTACATACTGATGTTGAGTTGAAGAAAGTTCCAATTAGATGATGTGAGGGATTGTGCACATGTGTGTTTAAGAAATAAATAGCAGCTAATTGTATCCCGCAGTTAGTGCGGGTGTGTGAGAGCGAGTTAGGTAAGAGTGAGAAACGTGTCCCTGCGATAGCATTAGCCGCTATCGCAGGCAGCTGAGCCCCAAACCGCAACTGGAAGTTGTCTGCTAACACGTGTGTCCTCGCTTTTTATAATCCTCGCGAAAATGCGGGAAAGCAAAGGAACATCACGTGAAAGCTGTGTGTTTCGTGAATGAAGAAACGTGTGAGACAGAAGTAGTGTATGAGTATGTATATACATGTGTGTGGGTGAAATGTGTATAAATACACTTGAAACCCACAGTATGTGCAACACATTCAACTGGAATTCGAACTCGGTTCTTTGATTTCTTGTTCCTAGCCGATATCCACTGCACCACCCACGCACATCCAATTGAAATTACAAATCTAAAATGCATTAAAAGTATTTTTCTTTTTATATTTAATAATTTATTTTATACTTATAATTTTCATCAGTTAGACGCTGTCTACATTGTCTTACCAATACGATACGTTTTAGCTCAATCATGTGCATTCTTTGGGTATTTGCCGATCAGATAACAAAACTTAAGACGTTGTGAATACGAGACGATTGTTCAGAATCAGATACGACATCTCATTCACAGTGCTGAAAGCTTTTGAATCTTTAAATAAAATAAAATTCCACTCTGTTTGACAAAGAAGAGACGTTTCTAATTTACAATAATTTCTTGTAGCGAGTAATTCCAGCATCTGGTTCTATCTTTATAGACGTTACCCATAAGAACACTCTTTGCAATAATTTACAACCAGTGAGCGTATGTTTTAAACTACCTATTTCGCTGATAGTTACTGCGTGAATCTGAGAGACGAAGCTTCTACAATTTCACGGTGGCAAGCGTAAGAAATGGGTCACGTCATGAATGGCATTTGTCAGTTATTCTATGTTAGGTTTTTGTTTGACATTCTTCCATCGACTCCTAGTGCATTGTTTCCTTGTGTCCAATGATTGTATCATGATACCCCTCTCTCACCCAGACTTCTGAATTCTCTTTATTACTACACCCTTTCACTCCCAAGGAAGTTTCTTTGAACTATCGTCTGGATGGGTATGTGGGTGGAAGGGAATTTACCGAAAGAGTGGTGAGCATCTTTTTTTATGTAAAAATGAGAGAGAGAAAAAAATTTCCCTTCTTTTAGAAAAAAATTCACACACTGTATATTTCTCCAACCGAAGAGTAATATAGTAAGACACGAGTGTTTCTGTCTGCATTTTAATTTAAAAAAAGATTTAAGTAATTGTAATGAAAAACATTCTATTCATTTTTTTTAAAATTTTAAATTATTCCTAAAAAATCTCACTAATAAATATAATGTATTGTAAACCTGATAAAAATTTAAAAAAGATTCTGCTTGGGTGGTAATGCAGATCTTCAGTATCAAATTGGAAGTTTAAACGATTCAAAATGAGCAATCATCATTTAAATTTTGTTGAAAAAATTAGACAAGAGTCGTTTTTAATTTCAGCAAAAATTAGAAAATTATACAAACGCTTACGGGGATATTGATATTGAGATATTGATGAGATTTCGATGAAAAAAAAAAAATCAGACACTAGAAACGCTTACCTATGAATTGTGGTATTTGAGAGTCTCGTAAGTTGAAGACTTTAAGGAGATAGCCGGTCGGATCGATGTCATCCAGGTGAGGATTCTTATGCTCTTTGTGGACATTAACCAGGAAGTTGCGGTCATCGTAACTGACCAATTCTTTCCAGTTGATAACGTCCATGCCATAGAGACGGGACATCAAATTACTGACCATACCAGCGGGGTTTATCGGTTTGATCAACTGACAGGAAGCCGGAATCTCGCTCATCCTTAAAAAAGAAAAGAAAATTTGCATTCGAATAAAATCCTTTCACTAATATGGCTTTGTAACAAAAACAAGTTCTTCGGACGTTCAAAATGTCTAAATGTCTCCTGGGATACAAATATTCTAAATGCTGAAATAAAATTAAAAGTTATGTTTTTGTTAAACTTTCATATCATATAACAAAAATATATAACACATTAAAAAAAAAATTTAGTTACAACTTTCTTGCTTTAAAGAAACACAACACGGAATTTGCAGATCGCTTTACAAATTTTTTTTTTTTATCTTTGTTCATCCATATAAATGTGAACCGATTTCTGTACAGCTTTGAAAAATGAGGGCGTCTTTGTGGTATGTTTATTGTGTTATGTGAGAGATTTTAAAAGACAGTGTTTGTAAAATGGGCACTTTGGTTTGATAGAAAATTAAAGTAGAAGACACAAACCATTTTGAATATTGATAAAAGATATTAATATCTATCTTTTAAATCATTTCTCCCAAAGCAAGCTGATAAAACTACTACGAAGCAACGGGAGTTACTAAAAAACTTGGAAAACGTGATTTAGTAGAAAGGACAACAAAAGAGCAGGATAACACAAAAAAAGCAGATTTTGACGTTGCTTTTAAATTTATGAAGATCGTAATTGACATTGTCATGTCCACTAAAATATCTAATACAATAGCTACATAAACAATTAAAACACGCCTACAAAATATTCATAAACCATCAAAACGTAATAAAGTGCTTACATCTTAAAACACACCAATTAAACCGTACAATACAAAACCATAGAATACAAATCAGAAAGATTTTTTTTTATTAGTCAGCATAAATCAGGTAGTAAAATAACGAGTGGATGCAGTAGTAAATATACCACAGAGTATTTTAGAACCACTTAGAAATAAATGAAATAACTCTGGAGTCGATTTTTTTTTAGGAAAAAGGTATAAATATCACGAAGACCAGCCTCAAGGAAGAGACTCACAAATGTCATCAAGGTCCACGCCACTCTAGTTGCTGATATTCAAGACCCCATTCAGTTCTACACGCAAAAGCCTCTCAGCACTGACCAAACTACAAAGAAACCGCCTCAGACTACGGCGCCGTCATCTCCTTTATCTACATTACTACTACGCACTCATACATATACTAACTTATTCACACAAACACACATGTAACCACGTTTCACCGTTCTCACATACGTACGCAATACATTTTATACTCCATTCAAGAATTTTTACTAACAAAAAAGAAAGAAAGAAAAAAGACATTACTCTTTCAAAACATTCAGCCAACTTTTCATATCCTCATATATTAAACTAATGTTATTCTTCAATACTACGTTGTCTTTTCCTACTGAATTTTATTCTTTCAATGAAAGTTGTGGGATTATAATAAACGGTCGAATTACGAGCAGTCCCGTAAGAATATTTTAGTTTATATTGAAACCCGACTCGCCGAATTTTTACGTTTAACAAAAATCCGATTCAAAGGATTACGGAAAAAGCACAACGTGATTACCTTAGCAAAACACCAGGGTCAACAAACAGAAGAGACATACAAAAAAAAAAAAAAAAAAGTTTTGTTGACAACAGTCACTTTGAATTTACCTGCATCTAACCCCAACAACATAAAGTCATGATTCATACAAATGCAGATGATATTCAATGTGAAGAAAAATGTTTTGCAAAGGACCCGGTACTGCTATTTAGTTAAAAAAAACAAAACAAAAAAAAACAAAAACAAAAACTAGCTGCTGAAGTCGTAGAAGACTTACTCGAGACAACGCCAGAACATCCCTAGAGTAAATTAAAAACTGTCATGAATCGAAATTTCAAACGAGACAATGTTACGCCACTTATTTACCCGAGTGGAGTTAGTTGATCGAAATCCTTCCCAGTTATGGAGACAAATGAAAGCTTTGTTAAATACTTCATGGCAGAAGATATTCTAAGGACAAACTACATTACAACGACCAGATTTTTAGCGCCCAAGGCTTAGGAAACGGAACTGGAAAAACTTGTGAATTCTACTGACTGGATTCACCTGCATCTCAGAGACGGGGATGTGAATGCAATGACACCACAACCCACAAACAAACAACAAAACGAGCAATTGGAGCAACTGCAAGCAACGGTTGCAAGTTTAGCTAAACAGATGCAGTCCCATTTGAACCTACAACAACAAACTCCCCGTGAAACAAGCAGGCCTAAGGACTGACGAAAGGGTAACAGCAGGAATTTCAGCAATGATAGAGGAAGAAAGAAGTTCAATGCTTGCTACTACCATTATAAATTTGGTACAGAGGCAAGACGCTGTTTGAAACATTTTGCCTTTGTAAATATGACGTCGGAAAACTTAAATTCTAACCAGTAGAGACGACGTCTGTTGCTGGATTCTCACAAAAGCGTCGTCTGTTTTATATCCGGAATAGAAACCACTTTTTTAATAGACACCGGAGCTGAAGTGAGTGCTCTAACACCGGATCCAAAACAAAATATAAAACCAGGATTTTATAAACTTCAATTACGACAGTTGATACTTTTGGCCAGAAAGCAGTCACCATTGACCTCCGTATGCGGATTTTCATCAAAGCTAACTTTACCACACCAATATTAGTGGCTTCAACTTATCGGTCAACATGACCACTCATTTCCTTGTTGACAATCTGACAAAACTTTCTGTGAGAGGAATTCGCTCCCGATACGAATCAACTAGAATTAGTCCTATCTTAGTACACAAGATATTAAGGGATTAAATACAAAAGGTACACAGAAATTACCAAACACTACATAAAAACAAGAAGACAACTGGTACTACGCCGACAAGATTAAAACATGACAAATACAATGCTAAAAAAAAAAAAAAACAAAAAAAAAAACAAAAAAACACAAAGCAAAAAACAAGATTGCATGACGTATATGTGACGATCGATTTCCGTAGATTGAATGCACTGGGTCTCTAAAGCACTCGCATTTTCTCCAAGCTAAACTTGGCGAATGCATATAACCAAGTACCATTTGCCGAAGAGGACATCCAAATATCTTCCTGATGTTCGGATTATACTAGTTCGTAAGAATACCTTTGGGATAACGTATTGTGGCTCAGACGTTCCAGAGAACAATCAACGAGGTATTTAGAGGTTTACCGTTCATATATATCTACATAGACGATTTTTTAATCGCCAGCAAAAAAAAACAGGAAAAAACACAAACTACATTTAGGCCGAGCTTTTAGAAAACTTTCACATTTTGGATTCAAAATCAATGTCCACAATTTTCTCGAACATAGAATTAACCAAGACGGTATTTCTCCAGAGAAAAACAGAGGCAATTACTAACTTTCCGCAACCAACATCACTAAAACAATTGCAAATATTTATAGGTCTTATCAACTATTACAGGAGATTTATTGTAACATTGTAAGTGTTCCTTATACACACACGTTAAACCAAGTATCGACGGATCCTGGATTCGTAACCCGGAATAGATATTTGGAGAATATCTGTGTGTATATATTTTTTTCTTATGACGGGCTGAGAAAGAGAGGAAAAAAAGAAATGAGCGTTGGGGTGGCCAGGGGATAGAAGAAAGGTATTCACGAAGTGACATCGACTGATAGGATAACAATTGAACAATGACCAGGTGTCAAATCTGGCCTTGTGAAGGGAGAGAATTCTGTTACTTTCTTGTACTCTCTCAGAGAAGAGATAGAGGAGAAACTGGAAATGGAACTATCGATCGATTTTGGAAAGAAACCAAGCACGTAAAGTTGGAATTGGTGCTGACAGGTGAGTGTACGAAATCAACAGAATCTTATTTCCAAACTTCCAGTTCTGCAGACATTGGCTCGAATTCGTGAACGGATGATTTAAGCCAGATACACGAAATTGACATAAGACTTCTATGGAGAAACATTTCGATCACTTACCATCCCACGCTATATTGAAACGGTTTCAACAAAAAGGCTTTCAAAAAAACGGACCCACTCGGAGCACGTTGGAGTGAAGACGCGGAAAATTCTCTCTCCCAAAACGCTAGTAGACACATACACCGTTTCTAAGCAGAACCCAAGGGAAGGAGAGCATTAAAGACTGTATTATTTTTAATAAAATAATTTTTCGAAACAAATCTTGGGTTCAAAATCGTAGCGTTGCAATTTCATTTCGCTGATCAGTGAAAACCTTACAGCACAACCATAATATTTATAATTTACTAAAGCTTTACAAATGATACAATTTGTAAAGCTTCAGTAAATTACAGACAAGGCGCATGGCACAAGCACATAATTGCTAAATCATTATGTCATCAAACAGACCTTCATTTACTTCAAAGGGAAATTTTTACATTGAACAATTTATCGAAGCGTAATAGAAGAGTGTAGTTGTTTTAGTGCGATTTCAAGTAATGTAAATAGAAAACATTTTTTGTTTTATAATTTTGTGCCCAGCAGGATGTTCATATTATCAGGGCCGTGCTTAGCCCCCCCCCCCCCAACCCCCGCAATTGCGTGGGGCGCAAGGTCCCGGGAAGCCGCAAGGCTCCTGCTTCTGCAGATCTATTGTAATGAAAAAAAAATTAAAAATTAACAAAATAATTATTAGGATTAACTGGAAAATTATTATTATACTTGTATGTTGAAATCGATATCTATCGACCATTCTCTCTCTCTCTACATATATATATATATATATATATATATATATATATATATATATATATATATATAATCTTTGACAGACGCCCTCCGGAGGCCCCTGAAGAGGCCGCAAATCATTTGTAATTAAAAAAAAACTTGAGAGAAATAGATTATAGATATCTGTTTCAACATACATAAAAAGTAGCTAAAAGTTGTGAAAACGTTCGTAATGTCTAGCTTCAAAACGCCAATTCCGCGATTTCTTCCGTTTTTCGTGATCACAGAATATCTGCGTTCCGAAAATATGTTATTTTGTTTAAAATACCATTTATTGTGGGTTCAGTATGTTCGGGGGGCGCAAGTTGCATTCTGCGGGTAGTGTGGACGCAAGGGGCATTCTGCGGGAGGGGGCGATGTTGCTAAGCACGACACTGACTGGCATTTAACTATGCTTTAATTATCCTTAATTAAAACTGTTGCTGGCTCGTTATCAGCGAGAGTCATGTATGCTATCTCATCTTATCGCATGCCTGGTGACATGATTATGGAAAAAGATGTAGCAAGACGCATTCTGCGGCGTGGGGGGGGGGGGGGGGGGGCGTGATGTTGCTAAGCAACGGCACTGCATGTTATACTCTTGTATCTATTTTTTTGTTTTTATTAATTATGAATTAACAAATCTTTACTCACTGAGTAGCCCTTTTGCAATCTTTTACAATTTTTACTTATCGAATACAGTAAAAAAAATGCATATTTTGCGTGTAGGATTTAATAAAAATTTCGTTTTGAATATATTTTCCGTTCAATGTATCTAATACCGAAGAATTTATTCTTGAAATAGCAAAAAATCTTTTGAAGTCAGTTTGTAAGTAACAAACCTGCAGAAATGAGGTATTTCTGTACATTTTTTAAAGATGATCTTTAAAACTAAATACCCAGGAACTGGTAAAAGCTAGCAACCTAATTTTTGGTGTCAATATTATTCACATCAAACCTCAATGTTATTTTTTTAAAAAAGTGAAAAAAAATCAATCTGCCCTAATACACAGTTTAATAAAAATTTTAACACGGAAGCTAAGGAGGGCCATAATTGCTAACGGTCTGAAGAGATATATTTTAAAACAAGATAATTTGAGGCGTTAGTTCTATAAGGAAAGGGATTACGCAAAATTGGTTGGTAGGAAGCTGTATTAAAGTTACAAACATTTATTAACCCTTTTAGGGGGACCATTTTAAAAATTTTATTCAAAATGTTCAGTTTTAGTTTTGTTTACACTCAAATAGCTGAAAAGTATACACCCCACCCCACGCACTAACGAAAATTAACAATAAAAAGAAAACAAAAGAATTGTTGGGTAATTTCTTTGTGTGATTTTTATCAAGGAAACAGAAAATGTAGCGGAGTGGATAACCTTTTCAGCACGTGACATTCAACAATAGATTAAGAAGGATTAAAAAGGTTTTGTTTGGCTATGGCACAAGCCACCGAGAACATGAACAGATTATCCGCCCCCACCCCCCTTCACGCGCCAAATGAACAACGGATTTAAATCTGCATAAACGGACGTCATGTTGCCATTAGGTAATGTTTCGTGCTGTTGTGGACAAATTCTCAATGAGAATTCCACAATGGTCACGGCACGATGGACTAAACAAAACTTGGTAAATCAGATATTTACACACACGTGGTACTCCTCAAACAACAAGGGGTCTGGATTAATAAACTTCGTGCACGTTGTGGTGCAGTGGATATCGACTCGGAACGAGAAATCGGGGAGCCGAGTTCGAATTCCAGCTGAATTCCTTGCATTAACTTACGCACAAATATCCCTGGGAAAGGTATTAATCCGTCCCTTCCCTCCAGTTATGGGTTAAATAACAGTACAGATTGAGTTCTATAGCCTTGACTGGCAACCAGTTTACCGTAGAAAGTAATGGCAACCTACTGCGGGATAATTTTCTGCCCAGTCAGTCATGTCACTTTTGAAACATGATCGCCCAAAGCGTGTATCACGTATAGCACTTAACTGACTGAATATAATAGTTGGAAATATAATTAAAACTTTTACTGGGCATAAAGTGGGGGATCGTTTTTCTGTTAGGAAGTAATAAACTGATCATCCACTAATTATACTTAATATAATCATGTAACATAATCTATCTCTTCTCCCTCCAGTTATGGGTTAAATAACAGGATGGATTGGGTTCCATAGCCTTGGTCGGCAACCAGTTTACCGCAGGAAGCAATGGCAACCTACTGCGGGATAATCTTCTGCCCAGTCAGTCATGTCTCTTTCGGGACATGATCACCCAGGTGTGTATTACGTATGGCACTTAACTGACTGATTACTTCGAAATTCCACATTACCTCTTGCACTGTTAGATGATATAAGGACGCATGCTCATGCGCTCTTTCACACACACACACACACACACACACACACACACACACACACACACACACACACATATATATATATTACATAAAAAACAACTTTGGCAGTGATTGTAGGGAGTTCGATTTTCATAGATGACACAGTATTGTGAACTTTGGCCATACTGGATCATATGAAAATGCTCAGAAGAGCGTATGTATAAAGACGCATTGAGTATTCGTAATCGCAGATATTTGCTGTGTAGTGATGGTTAACAAGCAATCGTTGCAATATGCTATTAGCAAGTTTCAATGTGTGCGTCACTCTTTTGTGGATATTCTATGATGCTTGTGTTACGTATTAAGTGTAACAAAAGGAAAAACAGTGATTGACCGAAAGTCAGAGATAAAATCACAAATAAATATTTAATTTACAAAAACGCACCAAATAAAATATTTACAAATACACGATTTTTGTTGCATTTCAAACAAGAAACATAGTTTACTACTGTCAAGTGTTACGAGGATGCATTTATATACAAAAATAATATTAATGAAGGGGAAGGTAAGGCGTCAAATATCTTTACCCAGTTAAGTTGGCGAAGAAGTTAAGTGCTATACTTTTTGGAAATCTTTAAATGGGTATATAAAGAATAATTAGTTGTTCGGTCAATGAAAGAGTCAAAAATATCTATTTACCCATATAGTTCCATGAGGTTCTCTTTCAGGTTTTAGTTGGTTGGCAACTTCTTATAGATTCTTTCGGCTGGATAAAAATCCTTGAATCAAAACCGGAGTTGATAACATCCGCAAACCCTGGTAACAACCGACAGTTCTCTGCCCCAAAACTATTTTTATAGGGGCTAACACCTAATTTGCATATTTCTAGAAATTTTCAAATTCTTTTGATTTTACTCGAACATTCTCGATCATTCTAGTACCTTCCAAACTTTCTATTTCTAATTTCCTTATTTTTAAGACTACTTCATGAATTAGAATTTATTTGGAATAATACTTAGGACTCAATAGAATCCATTACTCCAACTTTTTAGACATTATTAATATTAATTTTTATATATAAATACATCATCGTAACACTTGCTATAAAAATATATCTATTCTAGCTGTTGGATATTTAGGGATTCGTTTTTTTTCTGCTAGATGTTCTACTTGGAATAAAACCGCCGCTTTTTACATGTTGACATCTCACCGTGCGCACTATCATTATATGTAACTAGCAGTCTAGTCCGGTGTTGCTCGGGTGTAATGAAAGCTTTAAAACTAATCCATGGTCCTGGAGCTCAGACTCTTTCGACGTTGGCACGAAAGACTAAAAAGCAATAGTTGTTTCCAGTTAAAGCGAAACCGTAGACTGAAAGAAAAATGAATGGATGTAAATCAAATTTTGGTTTCTTGGTATCGATATCAAAATTTCTGCACTATTGCAAGAACTGCAACCTTGAAACTTCTGAATATCGTTTCTTATGTCTTTGTCTATGAGTGTATCAAATTTGATTAAAATCGGACCACTCCTTCTATAACCAGATTTTTTTCGATTATCGATATTTATCGGCGGTACATCGACACAAAACCTAGCTAAGAACACTCGCAGACACTTACAGTACAACTGTGTCAATTTTCAAGAAAATTGGTTTTGGTTCAGCCGTTTCGGAGTCTATAGGTAACGGACACACACACACACACACACAAAGTTCCATTTATAAATAAGTTTAGATAAAGACTAGTGTTAGTGTCTGAATGTTTCTCTTTTTTTGTCAGTAACTTTTGTTACGCTTAAGCAAACACAATGATCAAAACCCTCTGTCTTCATTTGAACTTCCTATTTGGAGCTAAATAGGAAAGTCACATAACCACTCAGCCAGATTCCTACCAAGATCATAAAATTGACATGCAAAGTCAGGTAGAATGCACAGGAACTACACTGATCTTAAGCCCGGTTTAGTGTTGATTTATACATAAATAATCTCGTCCCGTGTGTGAGTGGATCTTTGGCTATATTTTATTTCCTTAAACTTTATACAAAATAATAAAAATAAATAACGAAAAGTGATACTGTTTCTTCTTAACGAGTCGCAATCTTCTTCTTCTCCTCCTCCTCCCCATCCATTGTTGCCCACGGAGCCTTGCCCGGAGTATTAATAGTTGAACGCCGTTATGTGTGCATGGATCTTCAAGAATGGGGCAAACAAGGCGTTCCATAATTCGGCAGTTGGGATCGTCATCAGGGGGCATATCCCCATTTCTAAAGGCTGTGGCTCTACAGAGAGATATTGGTTGGTATGGCAGATTGAATTCTCATACAAGACAGACAGACAGACACACTTCATGTGACTTGCCATGGCTTTTTAGGAAAGATAGTGGTTTCTCATTTCCACGGTTTTATTTAAATTTAGAGATTAAGCCTTCGCTAAGACAGGCTATAATTCAAGGCTAGAGAAACCAATCTACTATACTATTTTACCTGTACTTAGGAGAAGGGAGAAGAAATGGATTCTTGTAGGTACCCGCAATAAATTACTAAAAAAAAAAAACAAAAAAAAAACAGCATAATATGAAGAAAAATTTCGAAAATTGCAAAGTTTAATGCAAATCATCTACTCATTGTATTTTTAAAATAATTTTCAATTTTTTTTTTGTGTGTGTGTATTTGAAGTTTTTTTGGTATGATAATTTCTATGTGTGCATTAAAAGGTTACGTGTTTCAGGGTTGCTTCCCCTTACCGGAAAAAATGTACAATTATGTCATTTATGATCGCCATACTCGTATCTTATCTCGCATCTGTCAACACATTTCAGTTACGGTGGAAAGGTTAGAAAAGCAAACTGTCTTTAAAAGCAGTTTTATTGTAAATTTCATGCTATAAATAAGTAATACTTGTGTAAATCAGATTAATTTAACATTAAATTTGCTAATTTTCCTAAAATAATGTGTCACAGATGTATATTTTATTTGTGGAAAATTTTTAAAACCGAAAATTAACTTTTGTTCAAAAATGGCCGAAAAATTGAAAGATAAAAAAAAATCTAAACATTTTATATTTCAATCAATATAATTTCTGTTCGAAATACACCAAAATATTTTGCTTACTGGAAACAGTAAATTGAATCATTTAGCTTTCAATAAAAACTGAAACAGAAGCTTCAAGAAAACTTTATTTTTAAAAATTCAATTTAAAAGTTAGTTATTGAAAATGAGTGGCGGTACCTAGATCCATGTCTTCTCCAAGAACATTAGTGTGAAAGTGAATGTAGCAGGCGAAGCTGGAATTTGAACACGATTCGCTAACTCCACTTGCCACGTCGATCGATTGGGTTAACTGCACAACCCAGTTCAGCTTCGTCTGGCATAAAATTTCAAAGGCATTAAGTTTGGAACATTCAGTTAGTATCGAACTTACTACGTCGCTGTCAAGTTCACTTGATTTTATTTTTACGTAACATGATTTTTGACACAATGAAGCTTGATTTATAAAGTTTAACTGACAAATACTTCATTAAATGAAAGACATTGTCTGTGTGTGTGGAGAATCAGGTAGGAGAGGGGAAAGACAGAACGAGAATGAGTGAAGGTGTGACTTATTGCCATGACAACGTTGATTGACGTTTCACTTCTCGCTGGTGATTGGTTAAACGCATCAACCTTTTTTTTATTGTTACAAACGGCAGCTGATGATAAAACAGCTAACAAAAGATTAAAACTTCCTGTTATCATCTGTCAGGTTTAGACATGGGGAGGTTGTGGTATTGGAGGGGGAGCAGCACCTGCAACGAACGGTAATGCGTTGACCACCTGCAACTCAAAGAATTGCACCAAACTTCCGAAAATGGAGAAAGCAGATATTTGCTTTGAAGGAAGAAGAAAAAGAATTAAGGCCTTAATTCTTTTTTTCTCTTGTTACAAGGAATTCGAGGCAATTACATAGCGTTACATTAAACAAACTAAAGAGATTTATAGTTTAATTTGTATTGTTTGTAAAAAGAAGCAAGTATGATTAAATCCCCCGACTAAACAATCACTAATCTTTAATAATGCATTGACCAGACTATCAACATTTTTGTAAAGTTTATCTTGTTTTTTTTTTGTTTATTTAATCTCAACGAGTCGACGGAGATTGCTTTTAAAACATCCCCAACGAGAACAAACGCGTGTCCCAAACGATAAAACAATGTTTTGACTTTGTTAATCATTTTTTCATTCTTTTCTATTTTTGCTCTTTTTCTAAAAAGAAAGGAATCCTAGTTTTTGTTTTACCTACAAAACAGCTGCCATTTGGGAGACGCGGCTGTTAGAAAAAGCGTTTCTAATTATTAAATGAAGACAAAGATTCAAAATTTGAAAGTGATGATAATTCACAACACCGACAAATAATGATGGACTTAATTTTGTTTCACAAAAAAGTAAAACTTAAGCGTTGCAGCAGCCATCGCATGTGACCTTGTGTCAAATTATTTCACAATGGAACAAAGACAAGCAATTCATGTTCGAGGAAATTCACTGTTTTACGAGTTCGGTTCTCACTGGGGGGTCGTCACTTTTGTTCCTGTAACAATAAATTTTAAAACATTTCTATAAATAAGTTAAGCAAGTACTTTCCTTTTGAAAATCTGCTATAATTCAATATCTCTAAGTTAAATACAAAAAGTTAAAATCTTGTACATTGCGAGAGATTATTTTTTCATTGGGTAGACCTGAAAGAGATTACCACTGCCTTTAAATTTGTTGTTTTACATTTGTTTTTACTTTTTTCAGCGCAGTCTTATCGATTATTGCATAAAGTTTCCGATTATCAAATAAAATTTGGAAAAATTTCAATATTTAAACAATTTTGGAGGGGGGGGGGCTCAATTTCTCATACAACGTTATAATAAATCGATCCTCCATTTCGTAACCACTCGCGTTGGGGTCGCTTTGTTTTGGTTTATTTGGGACCAGTTGTTGTTCTTGGTTTTTGTTTTTTTTAAGTTTTCTTCAGTTCTTACGATGGAATCTTCCTCGGAAACTCCAAGAATGGCTTTATTTAAAAATATTCTGTTGTTGAATATGCGCAAGCAAAAAAGTTAATTTCACAGGATCGATTTACTTTAAAGTTGTATGAAAAACTGAGACCTCCTCCTAAAATTGTTTGAATGTTGAAATTTTTACAATTTTTTATTTTTTATTTTTTTGTCAATCGGAAAGTTTAGGGTTTAATTAATAAGATTTTACTGAAAAAAAGTGAAAAAGAAATTGATAATCAACCAATTTACAAGTGGTGGTAATGTCGTACCGGCAAGTGGTTCCAAAATGGAGGATCGATTTACTATAATGTTGTACGAAAAACTGAGCCCACCCCTGAAATTGTTTAAATATTGAAATTTTTCCATTTTTTTTTTGTCAATCGGGAACTTTATGTAATAATTGAAAAGATTGCACTGAAAATAAAATAAAATAAAATTTAAAAAAACCCCAAAAAACAATAGATTTACAGGTGGTGGTTGTCTTCTTCAGGTCCGCATTCCATTTTGATATAAAAACTTATTAATATCGAACAAAAAAAACTTATTAATAACGAACAAAAAAAAACTTATTAATAACGAACAAAAAAAACTTATTAATAACGAACAAAAAAAACTTATTAATAACGAACAAAAAAAACTTATTAATAACGAACAAAAAAAACTTATTAATAACGAACAAAAAAAACTTATTAATAACGAACAAAAAAAAACTTATTAATAACGAACAAAAAAAACTTATTAATAACGAACAAAAAAAACTTATTAATAACGAACAAAAAAAACTTATTAATAACGAACAAAAAAAACTTATTAATAACGAACAAAAAAAACTTATTAATAACGAACAAAAAAAACTTATTAATAACGAACAAAAAAAACTTATTAATAACGAACAAAAAAAACTTATTAATAACGAACAAAAAAAACTTATTAATAACGAACAAAAAAAACTTATTAATAACGAACAAAAAAAACTTATTAATAACGAACAAAAAAAAACTTATTAATAACGAACAAAAAAAACTTATTAATAACGAACAAAAAAAACTTATTAATAACGAACAAAAAAAACTTATTAATAACGAACAAAAAAAACTTATTAATAACGAACAAAAAAAACTTATTAATAACGAACAAAAAAAACTTATTAATAACGAACAAAAAAAACTTATTAATAACGAACAAAAAAAACTTATTAATAACGAACAAAAACTATAGTGTCAAATTCATAAAACAATACTTTGGAGTTTCCGTAAACTAAAATGTTTACAAAAAGATACAACTTCCAAAACCCCTTCTTGCAGTTATGGGATTCGTTTTGGAAGCCACATTCGTCAATTCGTTTCTAATTCTTGCGTCTGTCTGTTTGTCTCTCCTGACATATTGATTGATTTGTTTTCTACAGCTTATCAAGTCTTTGCAGATTATTTAAAGCCAGAAAATATTTTTAGATTGCAAGATTTTTTGTAGATAAATATAGTTTAGTGATACAAATCTTACTAATTAACTGGTGGGAAGAAGAGGTAAATCCGTACCTTTCCCAAGGGTATTTGTGCGTAAGTGAATACAACAAGGCCAACGGGAATCAACTCTCCGATTAACAATTCCAAGGTATTATCCATTACACCACCTGCACATCCAAGCTTACAGCATCATGTATTCTTAAACGGTCACTCATCTAGGTAGTGATCAGACTCGGCGTGGCTTAACTTCAGTGATCGTACAAGAACTAGTGTTTTTTAACGTGATGTGGTCGTGAGCCATCTGTGTTTTGCGCGTGTATAAAGCAGCGTTTCTGACCCGGTGCCGCCCGAGATTACTAATTAATACGCCATGAAAGGTAACCATTTTCGCCCCCAATTCAACAGAAAAACAATTTAGGTTTTATTTTTATACTAAAAAAAATGTCTTCATTTTGAAGAAGTAAGAGAGACCAAGCAAATGACTTCATTGATTCAGTGCCGTTCACTTGCTGAATAACTAAAACTGTGGGACCCACTTTAAACTTTAATTAGGAAAACGTAGTCCTGCAATTTGAAAATAGGAAAATAATAAAGAAGTCTCCTGAAATAAGCGTTTCTTTTTAAGACAACACTTTGTACATTTAAGTTTGCCTGTGTGAAAGGAAAACCTTTTTCTTTCTTCATTTGTCAATTACAGGGTGCGATGGGCAAATTTTCGCCATTTTATATTTTTAATTTCCTGCATGAGTTTTGTATTTTTTATGACTGTACACTATAGTAGAGTCATTTGAGCACCGTCTGGGAGTAAAACGACACCATGACGCAATTGACTCCGTCGGAAATCTGGAAATGGCATGTTGTATTGCTTAGGATACTCGCAGAAGCGACAATATAAACACTTCAGAGTTTTTGGATGCCAATCTGAGAACAGTGCATAGGATTCGGAAAGAGTTGGTTGAGTTTAATGATGATTACGAAGGTACGGGAACTCGGAAAACTCACTCTGATCGTCCTGATAATAAAAGAACTCCCGAATTTGTTGGGTGGGGGTCTCAGACTCGACACGGTAGAATACATCAAGTGCCTTCAGGAGGTAGTGCTGCTCTGAGTCAAGAGGGTGGCTGCTGGAAGGCTCTATGTCTAGCTAGCAACATGGTTCTGCACCATGCCACACCAGCAGAGAAACCCAGTCATGGCTGTTAGACGATTTCTGCGATCACATCACCCCTCACATTTAGCGACCCCCTTGGTTATTGAGTGTGGGGCACAGTTGAGCGAGAGACCAATACAACCTTTTGCAACACCAAAGATGAACTAAAGGCAAGGATTATGGTAGCATTCACCACTAAAAGAAGGAGACCAGAAGAGTTGCAGGAGATTCCAAACTTGTCTGGAGGCCGTGGTTGAAGCCAAAATCTTATTTTATTGAATAAAATTACTCTCTAGTATTTCAATATATTTTTGGGTAATTTTGGTAAATATATCTGTTAAAATGAGATTTCGGTGTTGTTTGCATTTTTGTGTCATTCAGAAGACAATTTATCCATCGCACCCTGTATATCCCCCCTCTACCCAGCTCTTATTTGAAATATTATTTTAACAATGACCAAGTTAAAGCCTTACACCTTAACGATGACATCGCTAGAACATATTCAAAAACAAAAAGAGGGAGTAGAGAGAGGTGTCACATTGGATTACCGTGATTGCCTTCTTCCTTAGTGAGATATCAAACGTCATTCCCGGAAAAAAAAAAAAAAGAGTGAGGGAAGTCAAATTTTGAGTTTCTATATCATTTATTTCGTTACTACATAAACCTTTCGCAAAGAATTCAAACTGGAATCGTCCTTTTATGATGGAATATTTAGTTTAATTGAGAAGTAGTTTATTTTCATGGATAGCTAAAGAAAATTCGTTGATGGAACAAGGCTGTCTATGCGTTACTAGGAATAAAATATATTGTCAAAAAAAAAAAAAAATACTTGAACTTTTTGCCTCAACCGAGGGGCTACGTACAAAATTTTAGCCTCACCCACATCCTAAAATATGGCCAAACATTAGAATTATTTTAAATTCCTTCTTGGTCAGACCTAAAACATGTGGACGTGTTTTTATATATGGTTTGAGTCATTTGTCCATAAATAACAACTTCATAATAGTAAGTAGCTTAAGAATCTAACCGCTAAAAATATCTTGCCTTTTTCTATGTAAGATGTCTATAAATATATCGTTGACTAGCAGTATAGCCCGGCGTTGCTCGGGTGTAATGAAAGCTTTAAAACTAATCCATGGTCCTGGAGCTCAGACTCTTTGGACGTTGGCACGAAAGACTAAAAAGCAATAGTTGTTTCCAGTTAAAGTGAAACCGTAGACTGAAAGAAAAATGAATGGATGTAAGTCAAATTTTGATTTCCTGGTATCGATATCAAATGTTTTTTTCGTCGTAAACTGAATTTTGAAGGCTAAATAAGTCCTTTGAGTAAATGGTATCATGGCTGAGACTAAGAACTACAATTATACCTACTTAAAGCCAAACCCGAAGCAAAAACTAAAATAAAAGGGCTGAAAAAAATACAGACACACAGGCAAATAAACAGACACACACACGCACACATCTTGCCTTTTATATATATATATATATATATATATATATATATATATATATATATATATATAATCGATTTTCTGCACTATTGTAAGAACTGCAACCTTGAAACTTTTGAATATCGTTTCTTATGTCTTTGTCTATGAGTGTATCAAATTTGATTAAAATCGGACCACTCCTTCTATAACCCGATTTTTCGATTATCGAAGGTACCTCGACACAAAACCTAGCCAAGAACATTCGCAGACGCTTATAGTACAACTGTGTAAATTTTCAAGAAAATTGGTTCAGCCGTTTTGGAGTCTATAGGTAACGGACACACATAGACACACACAGACAAAGTTCCATTTATAAATAAGTTTAGATTTATTAGGAAAGTGACCTCTTGATGTCATCGGCCTGGGAGAGGCGATCCCAATATACGACAGCTTCCGGGTTGAGATGATTTGAACTTGGGTAAAGAGTGAAAGACGTCTTTCAAGGAAGTTATTCCCGTTTTTTAAACATCCCATCTAACGATAATGTCTGGACAGCATCTGTTGATTTTCTTAGAACATTAACAAGTACCGAGGAGGATATTTAAACACTTGTTTATTTACTTCTGGATTCCGATAGATTAAACTAGAGCATGAGAGTTTGTTGTTTTGAGGATTTTCTTCGAACGTCCTAACTTCTTGCAAGGATGTGAGAGAGTCTATCCTCCTCGTCTCTAGTTAGGCATTGATATAACTTCTTGTTACCTGGTTGCTTTTAGTGTAGATATTTTAAGTTTAGGTCGGTTGACTTCCTATTTTAGCTCCCGATTCCGCCCTTGGTGGCTATGAGGGTAACTTCTAGATCAGCCTTGTGGTGCAACCAGGTCTTTTAAAGTTCTGGTATGATACCTAGTACAAAGTTTGTCTGGTATTTCTTAGATGAGCCCGGTACGTACTGCGGTCACCACACATCAACTCCTCCTAGAGCAAAGGCACTTGATTGACATTAAATTCAATTAAGATATCTGGTATTTTCAGGCGTGAATCAGATGCTACACACTGACTGATGTCTGTTTCATGCAGAATTTATTTTCCTGGCTTTTAATGAATGCAGTTAGGATGTGTGCAACATCATTTTGCACAAGATAGCAATGACCTTCTTAAAGTACATGCACACGTGCTTGCGGATAACGAAAGATGTTACAGCTGAAACTCAAATATAAATGTCAAGAAAGGATGTTCTCGTCATAAAACATTCGGACTAGTTTTTTATTGCACAAATGTTGAAGTATTGGCCAACAATCTTTGACAACCCGGAAACGTTTTATTGGTTTAATTTCATCATATTTTAGCAAGATATGAAAAGATTTTATTTAGGATTGAACATTTATATATATATATATATTAGTATTTGTTTTCGTTTTGTTAAATATTAAATTTTCTATGAAAAGCTGGCGAGGAACTGCTTTATTAGATTTTGACCTACTTCGGTTGGAGCAACGGAAGGATCCGAGGGGATTTTAACGAAAAAAGTGAAACTCGTGACTGTTCAGTTGCAGGCGATGAGTTTTCAACTTTATAATTTGTCATTTTTTTTTTAAGTTTCAAAACATCATTATTCTAAATTTCTATTGACACGCATTTTGTTGCTTTCCTAATTTTCGTTCTACGGGTTTCGCTTTCATGAAAGATTGCTTTTTTCGATAATCTAAGAAATCGAAAGAAAACAGTTATGAAGTTAGGCGCAGATTAATAGCTTCTAGTGTTTCGCGGTGAACCGTTAGATAATCAGGGCGATTCCCCGAGCATGCACACAACATATATATATATATATATATATATATATATATATATATATATATATGTGTGTGTGTGTGTGTGTGTGTGTAAGAAAACTTGTAAGATTGCAGCAGGGTTAAAGAGCCACTTGTGTGCACATGAAGGTCGCAGTCATTATCATAAATGTCAACTGGTTGTATTTTGTTTTAAAATTTTCTGAACCGACTGTCATTCCTTTTATCATCTACTAGTTGTCCTTCTTCTATATCCTTTTTTAATATTCTTTTAACTCCAATATCCATTATTAATATTCTTTTTTACCATATTCAATCCTTTTATTTTGATCAGACAAATCATCAATTTTTTTTTATAAGCGTTTCACCCCGAGCAAGGCATTTCACTGCCACTATTGCGCAGGGGGTTACATAGAGTGGAGAAAGGATGGTTAAATATAGGAAATGTCAGAGGGTGGGTGATAGGCGGGTAAGGATACCGAGAATGAGGGTTGGGTAGATGAGAGTGTTGGGAGAATAATTGGAAAGTTAGTGCGATAGGAGGTGTTTATTGACCCTACATTTAAACTCCTGGAGATTGTAGCTATCGGGAAAGCAGACATGTGGAAGGGAATTCCACAGGCGGGAAGCGCGAGAAAAGAGGCTGTTGGGGTAGAAATTACGGTTACATCTTATCTGTTTAACTGTAAAATGGTGGGACCTAGTTGCTAATCTAGTATCTCGTGTAAATTTGTGCCTAGGCGGCACCAATGATCTAAGTTCATCGGAGCAGAAGCCATGGAAGTACTTGTAGAAGAGGCACAGGGAAGCCACATCACGCCGGTGAGAGAGTGGTTGCAGCCGGTCTGATAAGGAGAATGTTGTCTTTTGTGGAGAAGTGACAATCAGAGAGAGAGAGTCATTAAAGTCTCTTCTCCGCGAACGGCACTTAGGATCTCAGTTAGGAGCCATCATTGTTTTAAAGTATATCGATATGCAACTCTGCTTTATCTGAATTTACCTGAGCAATATGTGTGCTAAAGTATCAGAAGAGCCCAACAGAGTTTTTAAGCTCTGTGCGTAAATCTGGGCGTAGTTAATACTTAACTGTTGTGGACATACTTAGAAGTCTTTATAAAAACTGAATTGCCGGCTGTTCACACACACCCACAATAATGAGCTCTGTAGAGAGGAAAATTTAAAAAATAAAAGCAGTTACCACTTCCGCAATTTATGCATTACTATTCAGCAATGAATTGATTTCTTTCGCTGACTGGCGTGTGTATACACCGATTATATACAACACGCTAAAATTTCCTTTCTGATTCCATACGCTTATGGTTTAGGGGTTAGCGACACCGACTGACACCAAATCGGTCGAGTTTCGATCCCGGCCAGAAGCAAGTGGATGTCTACTCACACTAATGAGCTATGATACAGCGAAACAGCCTTGTATGTGGATGACGAATATATATATGTGTGTGTGTGTGTGTGTGTGCAATTTGTTATATATATTATATTATTTATATATTATATATGCGCGGTACGTATTTAAAAGCGCTCAATATCAGTGATAGGGCTGACATATTCATATAGATAGGTGTGAGTTTGTAACCCTGGGTTTCACACATTTGCGTTCGTCAGAAAAATTGATTAATTTTTAAAAAAAAAAATTGGCTATATGTAGGGCTGCGTATATTGGTGTATTTTTGTGGAAGTGGGAAGAAAAATTTGTCCTCGTGACAAATGCAGACATAGATACACAGTTGTACTCTCACTGACGTACGCAGAGACACACACACATGCGTGCCCACCCACAGGGGTTCACACAAATATTACTATATGCGAACCGTATAAGGCTCGGCACATATATGTATATGTGTGCCTTTGCGTTCATACATACGAATTTGATTGGTGTAGTCAAACAGTGTCGCGATGTCAACGCACAGACTGTTGTTGATTTCTGTTCTCTGAACAATATTTTCTTGTACGTACATATATACGTATTTCTCTTTTAGATGCCACTAATCACTACTACTGCTTTACAATAACTATTTGCTACCACAACTGTGATCATCAATCTCACAAACATCACAATTACTATTGCCGTATTAGTCCGCAAACATCATTAACGTAAATTACTCCTCTCTTCCGCAGTAAAATTAGTACCACCATATAAAAACTAACAAGCATTACAAATGAGAATTTCTGCCATTTAAATATGTGCAACCACCAAAAACAAGCTAATAACCGACTTTAAAATAACAATACAGCCTTAAACAATTAAAAATAATAGCAATTTTTACCTATCATAGTTTCACTCAGACCACATCATACGTACATATGTACGTACGAGAAAATATTGTTCAGAGAACAGAAATCGACAACCGTCCGCGCGTTGACGTCGCTACACTATTTGAATACACCAATCAAATGCGTATGTATGTACGTAACGGCACACATATACATATATATGCCAAGCCCCATACGGTTCGCATATAGTTATGTTTGTGTGAGCCTCGGTGGCGGGGCGTGTGTGTGTGTGTGTGTGTGTGTGTGTGTGTGTGTGTGTGTGTGTCTGCGTACGTCAATGAGTGTACAAGTGTGTATCTATGTCTGCGTTTATCACGACGACAAATTTTCCTCCCACTTCCACAAAAATATGCCAATATACGCAGCTCTACATACAGCCAATTTTTTTAGAAAAATTAATCGGTTTGTCTGACGCTCGCAAGAGTGGGAAACCCAGGGTCACAAACTCACCTCTCACTCTCTCTCTCTCTATATATATATATATATATATAGATAGATAGATAGATATAGATACCCACTGTGAAATGTTGGCTCCCTAGCATTTGTGTTATAAACTAAGTGGTATTATTTTCAAGCCAACGTAAACAAAGTAAGATACAGTAAATTTTTGTGACACTTTATTCAATTATATGTTGCAGTGCCATTTCTTCTGATTGAAGCCGACGTCAGTATCTTTATAGTTATGTTGTATTCTGGAGGGGGGATACACAGAGAAAAGAATAATGTAAGAAATACTCTTAACACTGAGTATACATAAATAGAGATTTATTATACGTTAGTACAATAAACCAAATACATGTACACGAATAACACTTATGAAGGCACTGTCTTTGTATATGACGTATGCGTCCGTCGTGAGAAGAAAGCTTCCGTCACTCACATGTAATGACGTAGAGTCTAGTATAGTCAGCCGCTCGCTCGCTTTCCTCCTCTAACATTCTACTCCCGTTTGATTCCCGTCGCGGTCTTTTATGACCCGGGCCATACCCATTGCGGGGTAGGACAGGATATTCCACCACAACAAGTTAGTAAATCATAATTTACTGTTTTTCCAAAAACGAGCCAGCACATCCAGGCAAGAATGCTGTAATAAATCAGCAGTGAAATTGGTAAGCATTTCGATGACGGTCGTTGAAATAAGACATTGCACATGTGTAACGACGGTCTCCGGCCGTTTGGCGTTGATGGCTTCGACGCAGTCACGCTGAAATCTTGCTGGCTGTCTCTTTACTAAGTTAAACCCGACCGGATGCGAGCGCACATTTGGGTTAATAAAAACGGCATCAAAAATAAATTGGATGACGCCTGAATAAGTTGCGGAAAAATGTGTTATATACAAACAAAAAGAAATAGAATATAACAATCGTCAATCCCTTATCTCTACAACGAAGCGGAAGTTTCGTCTAAGAGTAGTGTTTGTTTTCTTAACATTAATTTAAGCTTTTGGTTGGTAATGTCTGTTCACTCCAATCGGAGTTTTCAAGTTTGTGACGATTCAAAATGTCTTATTCGAGCTTTTCACCGAAGCTTTACAGAAACTGCCGAAGATTGGTCTTTGTGTGTGGTGGGTAGAGGCGGCGGTAATTCATCTTATCTGTCTTAGCCCAGCACAACAACTGGTCGGTTCGTTGTTTGACTAACTTTTTTGGGTCGGTCGGTCTGCTGGACTCCTTGTTGGATCTCTGTTTCTTTACATTTTCAGCCAGGAACAACCGTCTCTATCTCTACGGTCGTGGCTCTCCGGTTGGGAACCTTCACTCCTTTGTCGTTACATCTCGACTGGTCTAGTCTTAACTCGAACTGAACTCGAACTCAACCCAACTCAACTGAAACTGCGACTCCAATTCATTTTGGCCATTCGGGGCCCTATATTTATGCTTGTCCCAAATTCTATTGGGGGAGGCATGACGGACGTGGGGTGTCCATACAAATCAACTCTTTAGCCAATGAAATCACTCCCGCCTTCGCATTTTGAGGCGGAGTTACTTCCTTCTTTAGGTTTAACCAATGAAGCAGCAATATTTCTGGTGACATCACTTCTTTCCGTCTTCTTCATTTGATTCAACTGATTACATCATTTATTTTTCAGGTTTTAAATCTGTTCACAGAAAAATTGAAGAAAATAAAGCCAAAACATGGCTCTTTGTGTGTGTATATATATATATATATATATATATATATATATACGAGTAACTGTGACTAAAATGTAATATATTTTTGATAGAGGATAAGTAAGCTAAGAGACACACCGTATCGAAGGACAGGCTTAGCCTTAAACCAGTTAATTGAAGCAACTACTGCCGTTGTCTTTAGGCATTTGTATTTATCCGTGCGTCCACTCTGGTGAAAGGTATTGCTTTTAAGCCTCCCTGTTGTATCTTGTTCACTTTCAAACTGTCGAATTACCAAAGTCTCTTATTTTTTGTGAGTTCATGAGATTTTTTTTAAAGATGCTGTAGAGAGAAAATAACGTCGATAATATGTGTCTTGTGATTGCCAGTAATTGTACTGCTTTTCCACTTAGCATTTTCTAAATATGGTGGTTGGTGTTTTGTTCCGATTGCCGAATACGACGCCATCTTTGCTAGCAAAAGATTATGGCTTAATAGCCATAATTAAGGCTTACGATACACAGAAACGGAATGCTATTTATTTTGCTATTAGCAGAGACGGCAACCCTGAAGCATTTACGCGATAGATTTGAACAAAACTAGGGTATAAAATTGACGGTGACACATTCAAAACAGCATTTAGGGAACAGTTTTAAAGGCTTTGGAACTATAAACGGTATCAGTGACAAAAAGTAATTTTGAATAAGGAGGATGGGATTGTGGAAATTGATGAAGAATATGTTAGGAATTTTGGCATCTCATAGCCTGGAACTAAAAGAATAAAGGATCGATTAACAAGATAAATAGCGAAACGAATCGCCCGAAAGTCATCAGGAAGCGAATGGGAAGTTCTTACATAAGATTTTCACTTCTTTTTCTATATGCCCTGTCCCTTCAGGAAGTATGCGATCATGGCTTTCCACGTCTCCCTATTCCTGGTGGCTCTTAGCACGCCTTCTCCCGTTACACCATGCAACTTTCGTTCCGTCATCCACCTGATCAGGTCCTTCAAATATGTTATCCGTTGCTTTCCCTTGTCACTTTTTCCTCTATCTGGCCTGTTAGTATCAGGTTCTCCAAGCCCCCCTTCCTCAGGAATTTCAGCTGTCTCTTCTTGATGCTCAGTATTAATTTCCTTTTCGTTTCCATCATTTCCAAAACCTCATCATTGCTCACATGTTCGATCCATGATATTCGCAGCATCCTTCTATAGAACCACATTTCAGCTGCTTCAAATTTTTCCTTCATCTTTGATGATATTTTCCAGCATTCACTGTCATATTGAAGAACTGACATCACATAGCAATCCAGTACTCTCTTTTTTGTTTCTAGCGAAATTGTCCTGTTTCTTAATACTTTACTACTATTTTCACTACAATTGTAAAACACGGTGATTTTGAAAAGGCCTAAGTTAGGTTTAGAGCAGTTTTTGCAAGATGTTTTGAATAGCTAAATTCTACATGACAAAAAATTCATCATGTTATGTAGTCAAGCATATTAATGTTTAGTTTGAAACTTTAAAAATCATTTCAGATTTGACTATGACAATATTTGCACAAAAGGAATTGATTTTACTAACCATATTTTTGTCTGTTTTTTGTTGATAGTAAATATTTGATCTTAGAAGTCATTATTTTGTTCTTTTCTTGTAGGCACAATGCCAATTTTTTGACAAAATTAAAATATCCATTTGCTACATAATATTAGCTTTTTGTCAAACACGACTCTTTCAAAGTAACTTATATTGAAATAAATGTGTAAATCTTATGACTGAAGCCTCCGCGCATTTTCTACCGATTTATCAAGTGAGTTTCCGAACCCAGTTAAAGGCTGAAACCATTTGACATCCTGTATATCTTTTCCTTTCTCTCTACTTTTGCAACTGTCATCACACCTGTATTCCCATCCTTCTCTTGCTCTCTTCTCTGACACCCCTTGAAGCTGTTTTGTCTTTCTCTTTACTCTCCTATCTAATATTTTTCTCTTATGTAGCCCCCTGCGCATCAGTGTCGTTACCGCCTTGCTTGGGGTGAAACGATTAAAAAAAAACAAAAGATAATTTTTCAGGCAGTTATGATATCGTGAACCTGCAAGTAGTGCAACGGCTATTATTTTATTTGTTTAACCCACCATATAGTAAAAACTGAAAGACCAACATAGGAAAAAATACTCTTAAGCTCCTACACAAACACTTCCCTCAATCAAGCCCTCTTCAAGAAATATTTAACAAAAGCACAGTGAAAATCAGCTACAGCTGCACCGAGAACATGGCCCAAATAATAAAAAGGCACAACAGAGAAAATATCAACAAACAAGCCAAACAAACCACACCCACGTGTAACTGCAGAATAAGGAATGAATGCCCATTAAACGGTAATTCTTTACAAAACATCGTAATATACCAAGCAACGGTAAAATCACCAGATAATAAGGAAAAAAATATACATAAGGGTAACAGAAGGACCCTGGAAACAAAGACATTACACACACAAAACACCCTTCACAAATAGAAAATACGCGAACAGCACAATGCTTTCTAAGTACATCTGGGAAGTCAAAAACAAAATCCAGATCACCCCAAAAATAACATGGAAAATACAAAAGAGAACATCAGCCTGCAATAATCAATCAAAAACCTGCAGACTCTGCCTGGAGGAAAAAAATAGCTATTATTATCTTCCCCAACCAAAACAAACTACTAAATAAACGATTTGAACTAATATCAAAATGCAGACATGAAAACAATTTTTTGCTACGTTACTTAAAAATAAAAAAAACTAATAATAAGGAGGAAATTATAAACAAATTAACAAACCGACGATATAACATCCATTACAATAGATAAGTAATAAATAAAATAAATCATAATAAAAAAAAAAATAAAATAAAATAAAATAAGTAATAAATGAATTAATCATCGAAAAACAAAAGAATAAACAAATAACAAGTGAAATAGATTTACTCAAATAAATAAATAAATAAGCCACTTCTGCCAAAATAACCGTTAGAAGGATTACCCACAATGCCACACTGACGCGTGTATATAAATAGCCGAGGAAAAACTCAACGCACGTGGCCTGATGATTGCGTACATAAACCTCCAGATTACAATGTTGCTATTTCATATTAAGCCATTTCTTAAACGAAGTCTAGTTTCATAAATGTTATCAAGGTTTTCTTCTTTTTCTTAATTAAATCTGAATTCAAATTCGTTCCTATTGATCTAATGGTGAAAATAAATAAACGTTTATCTGGAGACACGTTTAAGATTCTATTTATTTCATTTTGCGCAACATAATCTTCCTACTTCTATTTAGCTTCGTGACATGCTCCATTAAGTTTAATAAATGCTATTAGAATCTGGCCTTTATTAGAGGAATCCTTAAAATCACACAGAGGTAAGAAATGTGTCACTAAAGAAACGGTCATCCATTTTCATCGTCTGGTGAAAAGGAACGAATTGTAATCAGAAAAGAAAATTGATTGAAACAAGATATGGTGTAGCGTCAGTACAAATTTTAGGATTATTTGACTTAAAAGGAAGCTTCGATAATCGCAGTTTATCGTCAAAGTAAGTTATATTAATTGGCATTTTCCAGATCAGCAAACAGATTAAACCAGATAAAAACGAAAAACCTGAAACCAAACACCTGGATAAAAAACGAGATAAAAACGAGATAGGAAATCATTGCGTAGACACGGACTTGGTAGCGGAACAAATCAGGGGAAAGAAAAGAAAAGATTGTGTTGCGTCTAGTATCCAAGTGGAAAATATTTCTGAAAAAAATACCCGGTTCTAGAAATCCGCATTTAAAAGTCTGGCTGAATCTAGTATCGAACAATGGCATCAGAAAAGAAAAAAATTAAATTTGATGCTGGTCTGTAGGTAACAAATTTAAAGCACAAGTCAAATGAAGTGTATGAGACAAATAGAGATTGTGCGTTACGCCACTAGAGGGAGCCTGTCTGTTTACCTAGAAAGCCAGTATTCTAAATCCTGGATTTATACTTGAGCCCTCACGTTCAATCTTCATTGGTTCAGCAAGGATATTTTTTATGGCAATAAAGATAAATTTTTAATCGATTTCAACCCATGCAAGGCAGTAACGCCACTAAGACACAAGATAAAACGGTCAAATGTTACAGAAGACAGGAATTTGTAGAGAGCCATGACCGCCTAAATGATGAAAAGACATGGTGCACAAAGAAGAGGAGATACAAAAGAACGACAGAAAGAGCCTGAAAACTCTTCCACTGGTTGATTCAAACCTTGGAAGTGAAATTGGGTAGACGGAGCATTTCGGGAAGCCGTCGACGGTTGTGTTAGCACGAAGTCACAAGTCAGCGTCACCGAGGGTTTGTTCATCAGTTTGAACAAACCCTCGGTGACGCTGACTTGTGACTTCGTGCTAACACAGTTGCAGTACCAATCATGTGGGCTCTGCTGGTGTTATGTAACAGGAATTAGCTAACCCCACCTCGTCAGATTGTACTCGAAAATGAGTAATCGATCATTATATAACATGACTATTATTAAGAATTCAAATAGCGTAGAGAATCGTTGCGGGATGACTATATATGGGTTGCTCATTTTGATCGCGACCGCTTCTATGACTGAATAGATTAAGGCAACGTCCATGAAAACGGATGACTATTAAAGTCTCCACATTTATATTTATTGCACGCTGTTTGTTCCAGGGCTTAAAACTGTTTTATAAAAAGCAACAATAATTAAGATAAATAAAAATGCTTCATCTGAAATTTATACTGACAATCCTGAAAGTGATGAACGATTGAAATTTTAATCGTAGACTTTTATGTTTGAGGGTTCGTCTCTGAGTTTGGCCTTTCCGTTGTTGATCGGGATTTGTAATAGTTTGGATTATATCCAACTAGCAGTATAGCCCGGCGTTGCTCGAGTGTAATGAAAGCTTTAAAACTAATCCATGGTCCTGGAGCTCAGACTCTTTCGACGTTGGCACGAAAGACTAAAAAGCAATAGTTGTTTCCAGTTAAAGCGAAACCATAGACTGAAAGAAAAATGAATGGATGTAAGTCAAATTTTGGTTTCCTGGTATCGATATCAAAATTTCTGCACTATTGTAAGAACCGCAACCTTGAAACTTCTGAATATCATTTCTTATGTCTGTCTATGAGTGTATCAAATTTGATTAAAATCGGACCACTCCTTCTATAACCCGATTTTTCGATTATCGAAGGTACCTCGACACAAAACCTAGCTAAGAACACTCGCAGACGCTTATATTACAACTGTGTAAATTTTCAAGAAAATCGGTTCAGCCGTTTCGGAGTCTATAGGTAACGGATACACACACAAAGTTCCATTTATAAATAAGTTTAGATAAATATTAAACTGACATGACAACATCGAAAAAATTGACATTTTCTAATGAAAAATGTAACTTTCTTCCTCTTTATCAAATTAGTGACAAACTGGTGAGATTCGTTATTAGTCCGTTATTGGAGAAATCTAATAAAGACTTTTTTTACATTACGTTTATCAGTCATAGAGATTTAAATCTTTGATAATTTGTTTATTGGTTTGACAAGGCTAACGTTTAGCCAAAGGGTCACAAAATAAAACATGGTAAAAAAGGGTGAGGACAAAAAAAAAAAAAAAAATTAAATGCTAAGATCCGTGATTCTATAAATTTTTTTTATCTGATCTCATATCATGATTATCTTTTAGATTTAGTGTCCTATTTGGATGTGCGCTGTGGTACAGTGGATATCAGTTCGAAACGAGAAACTGGGGAGCCTGGTTCGGACTCCAGTTGAATTCGCTGCATTGATATACGCGCAGATATCCTTGCGAAGGTATGAATACTGGCTTCTTCCTCCAGCTATGGGTTAAATAGCAAGACAGACTGAGTGCTGTATAGCCTTCGTTGGCAACCAGTCTACTGCAGAAAGTAATGGTAACCTATTGAAGGAAAGTCTTCTGCCCAGTCAGTCATGCTTCTTTCGAGACATGATCACCCGAGCACATATCATGTACGCCACCTAACTGACTGACCCTATTTTGAAGACACAATTTTGTCTGCTTTTAGCTTGGACTTACTTTATGGAATGAGAACTTTAGACATTTTCCACATTTGAGTTTTATATAAATGTTAAAAAAAAACAACAAAAAAAAATACAAAAAGAAAAAAACTCAGAAGCTAGTACTTCGATAAAAAAAAAACGAAAATGACGCAGATTTATTAAAAAGATAAAATTAATAGCAGAAATAATTTAGTTGAATTGTCATATAGATTGAATCAAAATTTTGGCGGACCTGAAGCAGACTACCACCACGTTTAATTTCGTTGTTTTTCTTTCTTTCTTTTTTTTTTTTACTTTTTTTTCAGCGCAGTCCTATTGATTACCCCCTTAGCTGTACGATTGACAAAAATTTTGGAAAATTTCAATATTTCAATATTTTCTGGTGGGGGATCAGTTTCTCATACAACGTTATAGTAAATCGAGCCTCCATTTTGAAACCAGTCGCCGGTACGACATTACCGCCACCTGCAAATTTGTTCATTATCAAATCTTTTGAACTTTTTTCAGTGCAATATTATCTTTTACACCTTAATCTTTACGAATGACCAAAAAAAGTTTTCAAAATTTTCAATATTTAAACAATTTTAGGGGTGGGGACCAGTTTCTCATATAGTGAATAATAGTGAATTGAAAATGGAGGATCGATTTACTTTAACGTTGTATGAGAAACTGAATCCCTCCACAAATTTGTTTAAAAATTCTAATTTTTCACATGCTTTTTTTTTTAAATCAGAAAGCTTAAGTAACAATCGATAGAACTGCACAAAAAAAAAACAAAAACAAAAAAAAACAAACAAACAAACAAAAAAAAAAACGAAATTAAACGTGGTGGTAGTTTGCTTCAGGTCCGCCAAAATTTTTTTTTTCCCCCAGAAAAGTGTGTGTTAAAGCTTCACCACCGCCTACGGTTGTGAATGCTTCTAATATTGACAACAAAGTTAAATATTTCTCACTTATAGTAACTAAAGCCGGTGAGAATTTCCCCCTCTTGTCCATCTCGACGTGAAAGTGACGTTGTCTACTTCACATATAACAGTCCAGACCTCTACTCGAAAGCCGTAACCATTGCAGCAATTCACTCAACGGGCAAATAATCGTTGCCAACATCCAGATCTCGAGCATGGATTTAATGGTACTTGAAGTGTAGGGAGCTGGTTAAGGTTTCTTTCAGATTTAACCGAACTCCCTACAACTTACAGGATTTATGTAGAATATATCATCATCAGAATTATCACCAGAAGGTTGTTTGTCGGCAGGTTGGAATGTGTGGATTAGTGTAGAAGAGTGGAATAATAAAGTATACATTTTGAATGTTCAAATAGAAATTTATTATAAGAAGGAATAACAAGAATTCGTAGAAGTGTTCATTGAGAAAGTTAAGTGATCGTACAAAATGTTCTAGCAGTAATTGTTGAGAGGGATAAGGGAGAAAGAGAAGAAAGTGCGACTTATCTCCGGGTCGATTTGAAGTTGCCGTTACATTTTAGATGCGTGTCAGGAGGCCGCCTCCCCTGACTAACCGCTGTAACCGGTTAGAGACCATCCTTAAATATGCAATCCAGTTACGTGGGGTGGCTCACAGAATGACTTTTTCTTTAGCTGTGGAAAAAACCGCTTCTCTGACGTATTTTGGATTTTACGATTTGATAACCAATCAGGATCCAGAGTTCCGCTACATACTAAAAACTCACGCCAACGATTGCTTCACTGAAATGAACGACTCCCTATTTTTTTTTTATTGAGGTATTCGTTTATCGAAGCAATCAAAACTCATCACTTGTTTTGGACTATAGAATAAGAAAAAGCTACAATTTGTCCGTGCATTGAATCCTGTTGGCATATCTGGTCGGGTGCTCCTGCTATTCACCTCGAGGTTCTCGACGAAACTCAAAGAAGGATCTGCAATGTAATCGCCCATCTTAGTATCTCGACTTCAGTCACATTTTCACCGACATGACGTGACTGTCTTTTCTACAAATACTTTAATGGCAATTGCTCTGATGAGATTCTTTCTCTGGTCTTCCGTCCATATATATTTACGTATGCTACTTGCCTGGCATCTAGGTTCCACACTTTTACAGTTGAAATAGTTAAATGTAATTGTTTCTTCAACTCTAACAGTTTCTTTTCTCGCACTTCCCGTCTGTGGAACTCCCTTCCGTTTGCTTGCTTCTCCGATAGCTTCCATCTCCAAAAGTTTAAACGCACCGTCAACTACCATCTTCTATCTCCTTGATTTCCATCCATATTTTTATCCCTTCTTCGACATCCCCTGCACCCTATTTTTTCTCTCACTGTAACCCCCTGGGAACCAGTGGCATTTCTGCCTTGCTTGGGGTGAAATGATTAATAAAAAAACAAAAAAACAAAAAAGTAAACATTCACATGGTGCACCTGCCGTAGCCCGATAGTTAGTAATTTCGTTTCGCAGCCTCATTTCAATTCTCACAAGGTGTCATTGCTAGGAACTTTTCATTTAGAAGACATACAAGTTTTTCTACCACAAACTCGCTAACCCGTTTGCTTTCTACCTCTCTCCGTAAGGACACAGTCACGCACACCCAATAGTGTTGCCTTTCATCTTTGTTCATTTGGTAATAAAGAAACACGCTTGCTTGCACATATGCAAACGCGGATGCACAGACGGACACTCGCCCGACAGCTGACAGGCATAACTACAAAAAAATAAATAGGCGGTTACGAATCAAGGCATTTTCACGTTATTTTGTTTGACAATGTTTTTTTTTTATTTTTTTATCTGTTACGTCATTCGTACAGGTTTCAACGGCAACACCTGCTTCTGTTAAATTCTCGGCAGTCATTGTGCACAAGCCAAATTTTCAACATCAGCTTTTCTTGACTTTCAGTAAATTATAAAATCGAATTTTCAAATTTTTTTTTAACCGTCTCTTTCCTGACTTCTATAAATTCATAAAATCCAAACTTTTCATTTATGTTTATTGATTCCAAATTCCATTGAAAAATTAAAAATAAATAAAAATAATTATTTGGCGGATCTCAAGAAAACTAACACCACCTTTAAATTTGTTGTTTTTCTTTTTTAACTTTTATCAGCACAGTCTTATCGGTTATTACATAAAGTTTCCGATTATCAAAAAAGAATGTTAAAAAATATCAATATTTAAACAATTTTATTGGGGCTCACTTTCTCATACAACGTTATAGTAAATCAATCCTCCATTTTGAAACCACTCACGTTGGGGCGCTTTGTTTTTTTTTTGGAACAAGTTGTTGCTCTTCCTTTTGTCTTTTTCAAGTTTTCTTCAGTTCTTACGATGGCATCTTCCTCGAAAACTCCAAGAATGGCTTTATTGAAAAATTTCGCAAAGGATTCAGTGGTTGAATATGCGCAAGCAAAAAAGTTAATCGCACAGGATCGATTTATTTTAAGATTGTATGAAAAACTGAGCCACCCACTAAAATTGTTTAAATGTTGAAATTTTTCCAAATTTTTTGTCAGTCGGAAAGTTTAGGGTTTAATCGATAAGATTGCACTGAAAAAAAAGTAAAAACAATTGATACAGGTGGTAGTAATGTCGTACCGGCTAGTGGTTCCAAAATGAAGGATCGATTTATTATAACGTTATATGAAAAGGTGAGCCCCCACTAAAATTGTTGAAATTTTTCCAAATTTTTTTGTCAATCAGAAAGTTTAGGGTTTAATCGATCAGATTGCATTGACCCCCCCCACCCCACCAAAAAAAAACAAAACAAAAAAAACAAAAAAACAAAACAAAAAAGTGGTGGTAGTCTCCTTCAGGTCCGCCAATTATTTTTATTCAGTTGCGATGATCATGTCTAATTACCACGGCGTGGGGGGGGGGATCCATTCAGCACTTTTATTATCGCTTAGATCAAGACGTTCTTAGTTATTTGAGCGTCATCGCTCATTTTCACATGCAAAAATTCTCCTCTTCCCATTTTTATAGTAAATATTCGGAAAAAAAAAAGTATGACCAAATTGTTTGGTAAATTGACTTTAATAAAACATTGTAAAGGGAGGTAACAAATGACGGCAGCTGCTGCTGCTGCTGCTAGCGTATTAAAGAACAAACGAAAGCAAATTTCACTGTTGAAAAACTATCATTTAGCAAGACATGATAAAAAAAATATTTTTTATGCTTGATCCTCCTTTGCCTAATTTATATGAAAAAGAAAATATTTTGTGTGAAGAAATATTTGAATTTTAATTAAATTTCTCAAAACGAGAAAATACAAAATATCCACCGTTGGATTGATTATTTCTATCGCAGCCTACTACTCCTGCTTGTTGTGACTTTCAATAAAAGAGCGACCTTGACTCCATATGCAACAATATTGCTGACTACTGAAACCTTATTATCAGCGTCACTTTCGCCAAAATTGCCGTGCCACGACCAAGATCAAAGAGTAGCCCCTTCTCCAATTTTGTGTAAATAAAATTTTATGCTAGGGTCTTAACTGTGTAAATGAGTCTAAGATACGAATGTAATAGTGATGGTTGCACGTGCATGCGTTGTGGTGATCGAGATATTGTCAGAATGAATGGGTTAGCAGAAGAGACTAGCTAGGTTTAGAATAAGACTAGAGAAGACCAAACCACACCCTACTCACCTTTTAGCCCTTGTGGAATAGTTGTATCTTTTATTGCAATAAATATTAAAATAAAAGAGTAGCGCCCTTGTATTCGCGGATTCGGAAGACAGGATTTGTGTTCTGGACGTCATCATAAAAGGTAAGTCTCTTCGCTTCGTCGGGATTATGCACCCATAGACTGGGCGAAGCGTGAATCTTTTTCGGCGGGTCAAGCTTTTCCCCGAGAAACCTGGAATGAGCCCCTCCAACTTTGACGCCTATTTATCCGATTTCCTCCGCGTCGATGTGGTCAAAGCGGTTGGGTGCAAAGGGACCATCATCGAGGAGGAGATCTGGGACGCGTTAAAGCAAACTGATCCGGACAAAATACCGGTTCTGGATAGTCTTCCCTACGAGTTGTACTTGAGGCTGTCACCCATTTTCGTCCCTCTGCTGGCACTGATGTTCAACAACTGGTTGAGGATGGGGAATATACCCGAACGCTTCACCAGGGACGTCATCAAGTTGCTACACAAGGACAAAAGTAATCTTTGACCAGCTACCCGAGCGTTCAATTAAACTCCGGCTAGAGGCCAGGACCGAACAAAACATCGAGTATCTTGACCAGCCTGTCCATCCAGGCGAAGGGCACGGGGAGAGAAACTCCCTCTCACTAACCCACTCGCAAACCGACCAACTTTTCGCAGTTGAACTTGGCCCCTGCCACCTTCTCATAAATGCAAATTTCTTTGCCTCCTTCGTGTATCTCCGCGGCGTTCTTTACGAACACGGACATGTCGTTATCACAGGTGGGATGCTTGGTCAGTCTGACACGAGGCAAGGTAATCCCCTGAAGCACCGAATTCGCCTTTAACTTGCGGTCGGTCAGTGCCAGTCATCATGGCTGGTAGAAAGCCTACATGTTGGAAGTGCGGCAAGATTGACCACCTGGTCCCTTTATGACTCGATAAAAAGAAACCTCACAACCTGCTGCTGACCAAGCAACCACTTCGACCACCACGAAGACCAACAATCAAAAAGAAGCTGCTTCCAATGGACCGCAGCCCTCGGTTCATGAAGCCCCTGTGTCAAAGGAAGGGAAGGATGAATGGCATGTTGTGGGCAAGAGCAAAAAGAAGATCCGAGAGCCGGTTCAAATTTTCGACAAGCCATGCGTACTTCCAGAAGACATCAACCCCACACCATGCAGCAGCAAGGTCGACCCCAAAACAGGACACTGGACCAAAAACGACCCATCTTTCGACAAGATTTAAAAGATAGAAGAACTGAAAATGGATCTGGATAGGCGGGAGTCACCACAACGCCCCGTTTAATCCATTCTTTCATCCCCATAAAAAAAAAGAGCAAATCCTCGCCCACTCACAAAAGAACCCGCTCGTCTTCTCCACAAAAGCCAGCCTCTGCTTCCGAAAAGAAAACTTGGCCACAGGAAAGAGGGCGTCACGACAGCAAAAAGTCCAAAGAGTCCAGTGGAGGTGACCGGAAGAAAGAGAAGGAAGGCAAAACCTCCCTACAACACGGATAAGGACATCTGCAGAGTAACCAGCATAGCCGAAGAAACAAAATATATTCCTTGCAATGAAGAAATGCAGGTATATTCCCCATCTTCAACCAGTGGTTGAACATCAATGCTAGCAGACGGACAAAAATGAGCGATAGGCTTAAGTACACCTCGTAGGGAAGACCATACAGACCCGGAGTTTTGTCCAGGCCAGCCTGCTTCAGCGCGTCATAGACTTCCTCCTCAGTAATGGCACCTTCGCACCCAGCAGCCTCGAGGTGGGGAAGTCGGCTAAATAGGCGCCGACTCAAATTGGCGGGGCTCAGTCCAGGTTTCTCAGCGAAAAGCTCACAGAAGTAAGATGCCTTTCCTTTGTGGTCACTCGTCGTCCGTCCGGCGTTGTGACACTCGGGAACTATCGGCCAGACCGCCTCGCGCAGCTCATCTTGCCGCAGTTCAGCAGCCAATTTTCGTCGCCTCGAAAGACATTCTCTTTAGACTAGCCCCTAACTACCAGAGCCTGGTTCTTCTTGATAAGTAAGGAGGTCAGTCTGGCCCTAGCTACAAATATCTCCTGATTGGATAGCCACCTCTAAACTAGATTCGGCTGCCGTTTGCGCTGCTAATCTATCTCGGTTGAGCTGTCGACTAAAATCAACTGGAAATGATCTCATGAGTGACTTAAGGTGGCTCCACTACTTGTGTCCCACCACATCCCCCGTCTTTCCCTTTGAATGGTTTCTAACAACTGGCTACAGCAATCATTCAAATTCAGCAGAGATATGTTAAATTTCCAATAACCATTCAGCCTATGTTTAGACTTTTCTAAGTTTACCCGTACCAGGATGAGTCTATGGTCCGTGTAAACTACCGAATGAAAACTTGAACACCCTAAGATCCCTACGTCGACTCTCCTAACTAGCACCCGGTCGATGGAGCTCGTACAAACTACCGTGTCCAGGCCGCCCCTATTTGTCCAAGTCCATGCTGCCTGCTCTGGATGTTCGTTTCTAAACTTATTGACCAGATCGGATCTGTCGATAAAGTCGTGAAACGGTTTCACGTCATTCCAATCGCCCACTAGAACTACCTATCGTGACGTATTCAAAAACGACTTGACCCGCGCTCCGCCCGGTCATTGGGTGCATAAACCCCGATGAATTGAAGAGATTTACTTTTTATGGTGATGTCCAGAATTCAAATCCTGCCTTCCAGATCCGCAAATACAAAGGCATACGTCGCTGTCAAGGATCTGCTGATCAGCCAAGAAACGTCTCTGGAGCGGCCATCAAAATAGGCTGAGAAGAGGCAAAATCTCCTCGACATAATTTTTATATTTTTCATATTTTTCATAGAGTGTCTGAGGTATTATGGTGGATGTAGTAAGAATGTTAAGTTAGAATGTGGTATTTTGGTGCAAGGATTATTGTGGTGCTAGGGTCAACGACTGTGATTAGCCAAGTTAAAGTTTAGGATAGAAGATGACCAGCCTTCCCCATCCCCATTTTAAACCGTGTGCTATATTTGTCTTTTCATGCAATAAATATTGTTAACGAAAGCAGTTAACTGCCTTGTGTAATGTCGAACTATCTGTCTTTGGGCGGAGAATAATGACCCCGCCGAAGGGTGGAGTCTCGTCTGGAGAAAATTAGACAGAAATATTTGCCCGGACTATATGGCCCGGATTACCCACAGGAAAAGGCCTTGTGCCACATTTTGTCTTAAGTGGGGAGGCAATTAAATACCGCAGTTAACAAAAGTATTTAACAAAAGCAGTTAACAGCAGCTGACCACAGCTACTAGTCAGGCAATAAGCAGCGTAATAATACCTTCGGAATTAATATAGAAATAAGTAAGTACTATTAACACTTCCTTGAGGAAAGACCAAAGTATTTTTTAGTTATTTTTTGTATTCTTTCTAACACGTTCAGAATTTTGGTTAAAAATATTTTTGCGTCATCGGTGCACCAAATATTACTATGAATATTTTAGTGCCTTTTTTCCGGTGAAAAATATTAATTTCGAAATTCTTGTAAAATAATCAAATAATGGTCAGATTTTGATGAAACTTTCAGGATTAATTTACAAATGACTGAAATTATTTTTGAATCATTATCTTTTAAAAATTATTGGTAAAAATATATTTTTTTTACACATGTTATTCCTCGCCTCAAAATGAATTTATAGAAATTGACTATCGTACTAATTTTTTTTTTATCAGGACTCCTTGAAAAATGCAAATACTTTTATTTTTTTTTTCACTTGCTTCTTTTCCAGAAAATCTGCACCAAATAGTGAAAACAAAAACGCAATAAAACTATACCATTTTTCTATTTCGATGAAATTTAAATTTTTTTATTATATATATATATATATATATATATATATACTAGCAGTATAGCCCAGCGTTGCTCGGGTGTAATGAAAGCTTTAAAACTAATCAATAGTCCTGGAGCTCTGACTCTTTGGACGTTGGCACGAAAGACTAAAAAGCAATAGTTGTTTCCAGTTAAAGCGAAACCGTAGACTGAAAGAAAAATGAATGGATGTAAGTCAAATTTTGATTTCCTGATATCGATATCAAATAAGTTTTTTCGTCGTAAACTGAATTTTGAAGGCTAAATAAGTCCGCTGAGTAAATGGTATCATGGCTGAGACCAAGAACTACAATTATACCTACTTAGAGCCAAAACCGAACCAAAAACTAAAATAAAAAGGCTGAAAAAATATAGACATACAGGCATCTTCCAGATAAGTTCCGCAAACCCGACTGTTTGCAAGAGACCAAGTAATCAAACCCCTCCACACTCCAATCTCTGCGAAATTCTAACAAAATGATATACCCGACCGATAAAAACGTACACTCCAACAGATAATACCATTAATCAACAATTTAGCACTTACACGCCAGGCTCTTCAAAACTCTAACAGACAACACAAGACACATTCCCTTCATTATCAATAACCCCAACCAACGTCCCACAACAACAATGAACCAAATATAGGGAGCAGACGAATTCAGTTTTGCTTTTACCTCTCGAAGAAACGTTGGGCACCCAACGTTGAAACACACATATGATTGTCGAGGACATATATTAAAAAATAATGTACATGTTCTAAAACTTAATTTATAATAAATATTCACTGCTCTATACATCATATATCGAGCACTGTTTTAAATTAATATTTTGGACGAAAAAAAAACCTTTCTTCGTTCTGTACCCACTCAGATATATATATATATATATATATATATATATTGACGGGGATGTAAAAATATTTGGGTTGGTGTCCCGGCATGAAGTCAGCCTATTGAGAGTATTCGTTAAGGGATCCAACTAAGAATATTTTTTGTGCAAGGTGGATAGGAAAAGGGGTCTGGAAAGTGAACAATGATTACACGCTGTCAGAGTAGAGTCGAAAATTTTTCTCTTCATTTGATGAACAAGAAAGAAAGAAAGAAAGTATGCCGGCCTTGTAAGTAAAGAGATTGTGAAGATGGTGAATTTCCGATTGTTGATAGAAGTAAAACCTGTTTCAGGGTGTTTATGAAAAGACCCTTTAATTTAACTGTCAACGTGTCAATATTGGCGTGTAAATACCCCCAAGGCCAGAGAACGCGTCGTCTTCTGAAGCAGGGACTTGCCTCAGAGACATTGCTTCGGATTTTGTGAAATCTGCAGCTGACGTGTGCCTTTTATACATTTACGAAGATTAGTCTAACAACAAAATCAAAAGTGTATGCCACTCAGTGAGGAACGAAATAGAAAAGGCACTTAAAATATTCACTAAGCTAATTTTTCTCTCACACACAGTTAATTTATAAAAATATAAATAAGAATGTATAGCGCCAATGTTTTCTGCATGTTAATTATTGAGAATTTTGTATCTTATTTCTTTCTTTTCATGGTACGGAGTGGAGCTATTTTGAATTTGGTCAGTTAAGTGCCATACGTGATACACGCTTTGGGCGATCATGTCTCAAAAGAAACATGACTAACTGGGCTGAAGATTATCCCGCAGTAGGTTGCCATTGCTTTCTGCGGTAGACTGGTTGCCAGCCAAGGATATAGAACCCAATATGTCCTATTATTTAGCCCATAACTGGAGGGAAGAGACGGATTAATACCTTTCCCAAGGGTGTTTGTGCGTCAGTGATTGCAAGGAATTCAACTGAAATTCAAACTCGGCTCCTCGATTTGCCGTTCCGAGTCGACAGCCACAGCACCACAAAAATGTGAGTTGCCTTGAAACGGATTAATATGGTAGTAATGATGTGAGACACTGTTAACCACTGCTCCACGGCGATTCATAATATTTTTTAGCTTAGTCTGACAAAAGATCAACAGCATTGAACAATAAAATTCATAGTTTTCGGGTAAATGTGTTTAGTTTCCATTTCGTGATTATTTATATCAACGTTTGCAATTAGACAATGCAGGTATTGCTGATTTTACAAGAACATTTAGTATTTGATATAATATTTCAGCATCGAGATGAAAGACTTTGGCGAGAACGATGTCTAAATGCACCAGAGTCTAAAATATAAAGATCTTATCTGCGAAGCCTTCAGAAATGTTTATAATATTCTTTTTGGTAGATAGTAAAAATATTACGTTTGATAAATCACTATTATTTACAGACAACAAAATTATAAAGCAACAATGGTATTTGTATTTGTAAGAATTAATATATCGAGTTGATGATATTGTTGCATTTCTGAATGTAATGTCATGCACACATGATTATCTGTGTATACTTCTTTGGTAAAGGAAATTCATTTGTATGAATGAGTGTCGAGAAAAGTTTTTTTTTTTTTTTTTTTAATCATTTCACCCCGAGCAAGGCGGAAACGCCACTAATGTTCAGGAGGTTACATAAATGTAAAAATATTATTTAGAAAAGAGTGAGGAGTACAAACTAGTTAGAAAGGAACAATAGAAAGCTGAGAAAGCAGGTGCGATGACAGATACATAGGTGGAGAGAAAGGGAAGGTTATACAGGGGAGGGGAGAGAGCTAGAGGCCAGTGGTTAGTAGAAGAGTATTGACTTTGCATTTAAATTTCTGGAGGTTGTAGCCGTCAGGAAAGCAAGAATACGGGAGTGAGTTCCACAGGAGGGAAGTGCGAGAGAGGAAGCTGCAGGAGTAGAATTGTCGTCTGCATTTGGCTAAACTGACTGTGAATGGGTGGGACCCAGATGCCAGTCTGGTTGCACGAGTGAACACCTGTTGAGGAGGCATCAGTGACTTAAGCTCATCCGAGCAGAAGCCATGAAAGTATTTAAATTGATTAGTTTAGTTTGGCACAAGGCCACACTGTGATTCGAACTTACAATAGTTTGCTATTAATCCGTTTACAGCAGATACTCTTCAGTGTGGATAATTGTGTTTATTCTAATTCAGGAACGCAAGAATCAAATTAGCCATTAGTTTAGATCTTTTCTGCTAATTTACCCAAAAATAAAAATCATTTATATTTACTAAAATGCGCACCAAATTCTCCCAGATTGGGGCCTTTCCATTGCATTTCGGTTGGGTTGACCTTTGCGATCACCACCAAATGTGGGCCACTCGGATTCGCTATTTCTAAGTGTGGGGTCAGCGTTCGCGCTCAGCCCGGTAAAAAACGCCCTAAACATTTTTTTTAATGATAAAAAATTTTTTGTAAGTACCTCAAATATAGGTACCTTTACTCATTTTCGATAACTTTTAAATTGAATTTTTAAAAATAAATAAGTTTCCTTGAAACTTTTATTTTAGCTTTAATTGAAAGCTAAATGATTAAATTTACTATTTCCAGAAACAAAAATAGTTGAAAAAAAAAAAAAATGAGTTACTTAATATTACGTCTTCAATTGTAAACTCTCGTAACGATTTGGCTCTCTGTTAACAAAAATAAAAACAAGAATTTTAGTAAAATTTCGAACGAATTAGAAAGGATTAAAAATAATTTAGAAAAATTTTGATCTAGGTGCCACCACTCATTTTCAATATCTACTCATATTTGGGTAAATGTTTTTTTTTGTTTTATACAATTAGCAGTATATTTATTTAGATCTACTGGCCCGGATAATCACGAAATATTTTCCTAACAAGATTTCTCGATTATTCAGGCTTCTTCTTCTATGTGCCCTGTCCCTTCAGGACGTAGGCGATCATGGCCCTCCACGTCTCCCTATCCCTTGTGGCCCTTAGTATGTTTGTTCCTGTTACTCCTGGCAACCCCTGTTGCGTCATCCACCCGACCAAGCCCTGCAAATATGTTATCCACTGCCTTCCTCTGTCTCTATTTCCCTCTACCTGGCCAGTCAGTATCAGGTTCTCCAAGCTCTCCCTCCTCATTGCGTGTTCCAGGAACTTCAGTTGTCTCTTCCTGATGCCCGGTATTAATTTCCTTTGGTTGCCATTCTTTCCAACACCTCATCGTTGCTTGCATGCTCGGTCCACGATATCCGCAGCATCCTTCTGTAGAACCACATTTCCGCTGCTTCCAGTTTTGTCCTCATTTTCGATGATATTGTCCAGCATTCACTGTTGTATTGAAGAAATGACATCACATAGCAATCCAGCACTCTTTTCTTTGTTTCTAGTGAAATCTTCCTGTGTGTTAGTACTTTACTCAGCTTCTGGAATGCGTCCTTTGCCATGCCAATTCGCCTTCGGATCTCTGTGTGGTTAGTAGATATAAATACAGTGTATACTTATAAAACACGGAGCATTTACCCAAATATGAGTATCCATTAAAAATAATGTTTAAACAAATAAAAATTAAAAGTAGCGTTAAACTATTTGGGTGAATTAACAGAGAAGTTCCCAGTTTTATATGAAAGAGTTAAGTCTTATTTTTCGGCATTAATATATACTAGCAGTATAGCCCGGCGTTGCTCGGGTGTAATGAAAGCTTTAAAACTAATCCATGGTCCTGGAGCTCAGACTCTTTGGACGTTGGCACGAAAGACTAAAAAGCAATAGTTGTTTCCAGTTAAAGCGAAACCGTAGATTGAAAGAAAAATGAATGGATATAAGTCAAATTTTGATTTCCTGGTATCGATATCAGATAAGTTTTTTTCGTCGTAAACTGAACTTTGAAGGCTAAATAGGTCCTCTGAGTAAATGGTATCATGGCTGAGACTAAGAACTACAATTATACCTACTTAGAGCCAAACCTGAAACAAAAACTAAATTAAAAGGGCTGAAAAACATACAGACATACAGGCAGATAAACAGAAACACACACATACACACACACACACACACAAACAAACAAACATCTTGTCTTTTATATATATATATATATATATATATATCGATTTTCTGCACTATTGTAAGAACTGCAACCTTAAAACTTCTGAATATCGTTTCTTATGTCTTTGTCTATGAGTGTATCAAATGTGATTAAAATCGGACCACTTCTTTTATAACCCGATTTTTTTATATTTATCGGGAGTACCTCGACACAAAACCTAGCTAAGAACACTCGCAGATGCTTATAGTACAACTGTGTAAATTTTCAAGAAAATCGGTTCTGTCGTTTTGGAGTCTATAGGTAACGGACACACACACACAAAGTTCCATTTATAAATAAGTTTATATTTCTTTAAAATATATTTTCCACTCCCATTTCAGACACTGTAAAATCTTTTTGTTTTTGACAACAAAAAACACGAACAATATAAGTTACCCTAGATTACTTAAGAAAATTTTTTTGTTTTTCAAAATGTTTCGCTTGATTGCCAGCGACTGCTTTTGCCTGTAGGAAAACAGTTTATATTTAGGACTGGTGACAAATGACAGGTGCTTAGTATATTGTGGTTGGGGGAACAAGTGCTTAGTATCTTGTGGGACCCCTCACCTCTATCCAGTGAAGTGCAATAACTCGACCTGACATTGATTTCACAAGTGACAAGAAGACTCTTAGGGAGATACTCAAATCAATTCTGGATAACTTCAGCACGGTGGGGCAGAGGCGATCATGGCTCTCTACACTTTCCTTTTCTTTGTGGCTTTTAACAGGTTTTCTCCCTTTGCCTTGCTATAGGCTCCCAGCTCGCCTCGAGATCTAGTCATATAAACTCGCCTGGTAAGTGGTTCGCTGCCATAATTTTTTCTTGTTCTCAGTATACCCCGTGAGGGGGGGGGGGGGTTCCAAGCCCCTACTTTTTCAATATGTGTCCAAGTAATTTCAGCTGTTTTTTTTATTGATTCGGAATATATGGGTTCCTTCTGTGGTCATTTTCTTTTAGACTTGTTTCTTTTTTAATTGTCATACTTAGTAATATTCGAAATTGAATCTTCAAAACTAGTTTGCAAATATTTCAGAAGTCCGTCAAAAAGCAACACACAAAAAAAGGAGCAACTGGCAAACTGTAGAAAATTAAAATTAGTAAATTGCAAACGTCGTATAAACTACTGTACAACATATAAAATGTGAATTTTTAACTAATCCTTGTTAAAAAAACAAAACAAAAAACTTTCCAGTTTGTTGTAATTGAAAACAGATATATTGCTTTGCAACAAGTCGTGGTCAGTCAACACAAAAATGACAATTGACTCGTTTTACCCAAAGTGATAATCGAAATGGTTCATGGCTTCTGCTCAAACGAACTTAGCTCACTGGTACCCCCCATACATGAATTTGCTCGAGCCACAAGATTAGCAACTAGGTCCCACTCTTTTACTGTGAAACCAATAAATTGTAAACGCAAATTCTACTCCATCAGCTTCTTTTCTCGCACTTTTCGCTTGTGGAATTCCTTTCCGTTTACTTTCTTTCCCGACAACTACAATCTTCAAGAATTCAAATGTAAAGTCAATATTCATCTTCTATGTCACTAACTTGCTTCCTCTTTCTCCGTTCACTCCACTCTCCTCAGTATTCTCATCCTTCTCCTACCCTCTTCCTGACACCCCTGTAACCTGTTACTCTTTCTCATAACTTAGCTTCTATGTAACCCCCTGCTCAACTGTGGCAGTAAAAAGGGCTTGGGGCGACACGATTATAAAAAAAAAAAAAATTATGTGGCTACTCATTTTGTCTGACCGTTTATCATTCTGAAATAAACTTAAACCAGTGGTTATTAGTTGAGTTTGAGTTTTGTTTAACGGGATATCAACACCTCTGTGGGTTATTTAATACCAAAAAGGTGGGGGTTTTAAGGGGTTTTCTTTAATGTTCGGTTATAGAGAGAAGGTTGATTTAGTCAGATTTTGATAAAAGATTTTGTTTTTATTATTTTTTTAATTTTAGAAAACTGAAAATGTCTTCTAGTTTTGTATTAAAAATGTTTTGCTGAGAATAATTTTTTCCTCCAATAATCTGTTATGGTAATTATTTTTTCTTCAAAAATGTATATTTTTAAATAAAAGTCTATTTTTATGTACATATTTCTATAAAAGTGTATTTTTATACTTTCATAGTGTTTTGATCCTAGTTTGGGGTTAATTATTTGCCCATAGCTGGGACCCTAACAGGTGCTACCACTACAGGTCATGGTGGACCTAGGAACAACAGCAATCCCAATCAGAGGCCTTGCTGCCGGATGCAGTTTACCGTTATGCCCAGGACCTCAATAATCGCCGGTATGCATAGAATTCATAAATCGATTAATAATTGTAAGAAAACAGTGCAATGCAACAATATCGAGTCAATTACGTGTTTAAGTCGACCAACAAAGACCTGTCATACCAAGTGAACATCCGCCACTATCGAACCAACACCAGTCTACACGGTGCCTTGTTGAAAATTGCTGTTCATTGTTTTATAGGGTCTGCTACAAATCTGAACCTTACCGTCAACCAGAATCAACAAATTTGGTGACTCCTGGCATGACACTGCGTCTGGTATTAAAGAGAGCATCTTGGTAATCCTGCTTCTATATTCCATGGAAGCTAAAAACGCTGGACTGACATGCTTGATATGTGTCTGGAACTTCTTGAATTGATCGTGAATCTGATTGGAGCTAATGTTGCTTTGTTATTTCCACATACAATTCTAACAAAACGTTTTTACTCACATTCATTACAGATCTGTGGTCGGGTACTGCGCTATCAGTGGTAATATATTCTATCAGGCATTCCCAGTCCACGTAACACAGTAAATTGAAGAATGTGGAATGTCACTGCAATTTCAGATATAGAATTCCGGTTCGTCTGACTTAGAAGCTCATAGCAAGGAAGTGGGAAAAACCGACTCACTGAATCAAAGCACACACTTGGCATTTACGTAACATCAAGGTACGCTGGCGCCATCTAACATTGGTTGTACATTCTTTTGGTACGTAAGTATATTATTGTTATGGGACCTACCCATTTTTGGACTATAGTGAACTCTTCCTATTATCATGAATACAGGAGAATATACCTCTCGGGGTGGAGTTGAGTTGGGTTGAGTCACCCCGGTCTAATACTTGGCAGGCAGACGTAACACTCTTGTACTTGTTTTCCGTTTAATATATATGTTTCACTAATTCCCGAGTTCAAGTTTTCTTCCGGATCTATTCTGGGTCCACAACAATTAACAAACTTGTTGACTTTTGGATTAGATGACAATGCGATTTAAGAATCTAATTTGCAAGAAGTGGTTTCATGATGGATTCCCAATCTAACGTGTTTGTTTTGAAATCCACACGGCTTTCAAGTTTAAATGATAGTCATATAATAGAAATATATACTGACGAAAGAAATTAACTCGGTCCTAAGTTTTCATCAAATCTAAAGATTCGACGAATTTAATACCCATGGATATTGCAACTCTAAATAAAACTGAAAATAGATAAACTCGTGAAACTTTAATTTTGCAATTTTCTTATGTTTTTGTGTTTCTATAAAAGAAAACGTTCAAAAAGTATCCAACCTATTTGAAATATGAACGTAGGTAGGTCAATAATTCTGTGGCTCAAAGCAAGAAAATATTTTCAACATAGTATCCTGTTAATTTACTTCATACAATAGTGAATACCAATCACATCAATCGAACATTATACAGTGGAAATTTCAGATAAAAAAAACCCCAGTTAAATACACATTAAGTTTCGAACTCATTGATCCACTGTCGGCTATATGTGTTTACTATTGATTTTTTTTACGACTAAAACTTTTCTGAATTATTTAAATCTTGGATTCTGTATTTTGTGAGCGAATATTGCATTAACCATTTTCTAAGAATAACAATGACTTTCGAGATACGAGTCCTACTATTTAACCCATACCTGGGATATATTTAGAGTGAGGTGCTGAAAAACATAGGTCCAGTCAAGAGATTCTTACCCCAATTCTTCGTCATATTTTAGGGAATAGGTCTGGTAAAAAATTGTTCTTTACCACCTCATGCATTTGCATATATAGGATCTATAAAAACATAGAAAGTATTGGAGCGTCATGATCATTTATGTCCTAAAGAATCACGTCACATATAAGAGGAATGGTCGATAATATTCGAATTTTATACAATATGAACGGTAAATATATTCCAGTTTCTCAAAGTTCTTGTAATGATTTTAAAATACATTAAATAAAATATTCTTTAATCTTTGAAGATGTTTTTTGGAAAATGTTTAGGATTTTTTTTTTAATTTAGCAGAAACTGTTTTTCTTTACAAAATTCTCGTTACAGAGCTAAATATACCAACATTGTAACCAGTGGTATTCTTTGATTTTTCCAATGTCATCTGAAGTAAAATTCTTAAGCATTAACTTTCTCTAACAGAAACGTCAATATTTAAAACTATGGCCCCCAGGTCCCTGAGCAACCACAGGTGAGTCAACCGGCTCACTGGTTTAAATCTGTTTCTGCCCACGTTGTGATTATTAAATCCAGAAAGCAGAAGTATTGTTCGTTCACGATTGACTGAAGATGTAGACAGGGCCGGGGAAGCCGGTGTTAAACATTTAGAATCCAGCAAAAGGAAATAGAAAATAATGTCCGCAGAAAGCCGAGAAAAAAAAAACAACTGTTCGATGGTTGCACTCTTAATGTCTTTTACATACAAGAAAAGAATAGAAAAAGGTTACAGAAAGTAAAATTTTTAGCATAAAAACTTACGCACCGGAGTCTAGACACAGACAGTGTGAGTGTGTATGGTTCATTTGTTGTTAAATCGTCTCAGAAGATATATAACTATTCCACAATGCTCTTCAGACTCTTTTGACGTAGTCAATTCTTCTCAAATAAAAACACTGGGACCACGTGTTTTGCAAAGGTGCGGAACGGATGATGTAATCCCGATAGTTGTCGTGCTAGCGGCGAATGTAGAGTTTCATATACTAAGCGGGTTTTCAATGCGACTACTGCGACGGTAATATTTCTCAAAGTCCTTGTTTCTAACTTGTCCGCACACTTGATTCGGCGAGGGGGTTTCCGATCTCACATACGTCCGTGCTCTTTCACGACTGCCGCCCGACTCTATTACTTTAATATTACGACGCGCTTATATAGGAAACCGGCTGGTTATAAGTGAGGTCATACACGCGCTTATCATAAGTGATCACGTGGGTTAGTTGCTACAGCCAAAAATCATGTGACATCCGAAAGGCACTTTTGCTTAGTAATCGCTATTTCAATTCTAATTGCAAAAAAATTACTTTCGTTCATTTCCATTGTTTTCTGATGACCCAAATATAACGGCCTAACTTGTGTTTATATCAAATTTCGCTACTGGTAAACAATCACGCTGATTTAATTCAATGTTAAATTCAATCCAAATTTTCGACCAAAAGAAAATTAATTTAACATTGCCACGTTTTTCTGGAAGCCAAAAATCTGTTTAAAAAAAAATTCTTAAAAAGAAAGATTACGAATGACGTTTCGTTCGTTTCGGCCTTCTTCAAGGTGCCAGAAATTTTAAACCTTTTAAATGTGTGTATGTGTGACTGTGTCACAAATACATGTGTTTGTGCTCATCTTATAAATATCTTAGCTTCTGAAGCTGACCATAAAATAGATGAAAAGTGTTGAACCAACGATAAGAACGATGGACAATTCCTGCATAGTCATGAACTCTGTCATCCAACCTCAAGGAGGTATTACTACCTACTTGTCCGTCCAGAAGCTTCAACCATATATTGAAGATTTTTGTTAGTATCAATAGCGAGATTGTAACGATCAAAGGTCTGTCAAGTGACTTACAGCACATGATACATCCCAGCTGCCATCCACTTGAGTTCTAGGCAAGATCCACTTTGTTTAACTCTGGTGTTCCAACGTGATACGGTCGCGATATATATATATATATAATGTGTATGTATGCTTTAATTGTCCAGTAGAGGGCAAATGCAGATCTACCGGGTTTATATATCAGGTGACCATTCCCCGTCAAACAAAGAAAAATTATGTTTACATTGGAATTTCAGTGGGAGAATAGCAACAGATTTTATACCCATAGGCACTCAATTTTAATCCTCGACTAAAACACCAGACAGCTTTATTTATTTTGGGAATTAAAGGAGAAAGGCCTAAGTACACAGTTTGGAAGGTTATATATTCCGCACGTCCTCTTAATAGTTTTAGAGATAAATTTAAGATTAAAAAAAAAATTAGAATAATAAAATACAATAATCAAAGGAATGAATTAATGTTTAAATATCGGCATATAACAAATTCAAATTTCCATAATATAGATTTATCTTAATTATCTACTAATATTCTATATATCCACTCTCCTCTAATTATTCTAATGCTGAAAGTATAACCAATTCCGATTCTTCTCCTTAACCGTATACACTAATCATTTCTAATTTATAAACGATTCCTTCTTTCTGATTCTCTTAACTTCCTGTCCATTTATCCATTATTTCAATGTCATTTTTAATCATGCACTTGTTTAATTCTTCATAGAAGCACAAATTAATGTCAAAGTTAATATTCGGGTTTTATTTTTATATTGCAGTGATACTGGCAAATTAATATGCCTAATTTGCATATGTGCAAAACAGAGCCTATGTAACTTGTCACTGAGAACTTCACATCACAACAATGGCGTCGCCGATAGGATCCCATTTGTCTCTAGAAGATCCAGATTTTTTAGATACATGGATTCGCTGTTTTTCTGCCAGTCAGTCAGTTAAGTGCCAGACGTGATACACGCTTGGGCGATCATGTCTCGAAAGAGACATGGCTGACTGGGCAGAAGATTATCCCGCAGTAGGTTGCCATTGCTTTCTACGGTAGACTGGTTGCCAGTCAAGGCTATAGAACCCAATCTGTCCTGTTATTTAACCCATAACTGGAAGGAAGGAGACGGATTAATACCTTTCCCAAGGGTATTTGCGCGTAAGTGAATGCAATGAATTCAACTGGAATTCGAACTTGGCTCTCCGATTTCTCGTTCTGAGCCGATATCCACTGCACCACAACGCACGACCTTTCTGCCAGTGCGAGAAGTAAAAAGCTGAAAGACAGCAAGGAGAAGGGAAACGAAATAAAAAAAAAAGGAAAAACGCCCAGCATTTGGAAAAACCTGTAAACATTGCTTAAAAAAAAAAAAAAGAACCACTTTCAAGTAGTATGCAAAGAAAAAGAAGAAAAATCTTGAAAGAGTGGAAGAAAACAAAACCAATATGGACGTCTTTACATTAAACAAATAAAAGTATAGAAAAAATTGAACAAAGGAAAAAAAGACATTATATTAAAGGTTAAAATTAACAACAACAATTTAGATATGCAAATGGATACTGGGGAGTGATGTAACGCTAATATCAAGAAATTTTTGGGAACGCATTGGAAAGCCACCCTTACGAAAGAGCAGTTTACAACTACACCAATTTGATGGGTCGGTCATAAAAACGTTAGGATACTTTAAAAGTTCCTTGGAGTTAGAAGGTAAATTTGAAGTAATACCTATAATTGTCACAAGTTGTAAAAATAACCACGGACTTCTTGGAAACGACTTGCTTAAATTCTGCTAAAGTAATTAATGAGATAAAAATGGAAAACAACGGAAAGTTAAAAAAAATAAAAACCCCAAAAAACCCCTATAAAGCGAGTTTAAAATTCAAAGAAAATGTCTCCCCTTCTTATTATGAGGCACGAAAAGTACCAGTACATTTGTTGCCATTAGTAGTAACAAAACTACGGAAATTAATAGAACAAGACCTTCTTGAACATGTTCCCCTTGGGGGTAGCAAGTGGGCATCACCCATTGTAGAGGTGATGAAGAAAGATGGTGATTTACGTATTTGTGGAGATAACAAAATAGGCGTAAATCATAAAATCTGGTCGGATTCGTATGCCATACCGAAAGTTGAAGTTGTATTGCATGCACTGGCAGGAATGAGCGTTTTTTCAAAAATAGATTTAAAAACGGCATACCATCCAAGTACCGATAGAAGATAACTTCAAAGAAGTAACCACGATAAATATGCCAATAGGGTTACTAAGATGGAAAAAAATGCCAGATGAAATAAAAACCGCAAGCAACATATTTCAAAGGACCGTCGAACAGGGTTTAGGAAATATGAAAAATATGGTTTGTTACCAAGATGTTATATGCATTGAAGCCACGAATGAAATGGAATTAAAAAAGAAAACCAATTTAATCTTGAATAGATTAAATAATGCTAGAATGACAAATGGAAAAAAAAATGCGTAAGCGATTGTAGTAACCTACTTTTTAGGTTATTTCATTTCAAAAGAAGGTCTATCACCAGACCAAGTCGTGATAGAAAAAATACTAAAAGGAGGTACACCTACAAATAAAAAAGAACTAGAGTCTTTTTTGGGATTGATAAATTTTTACAGGCGATATTTACCAAAATACACGGACTTGACTAAACCGTTCGCAAATTTAAGAAAAAAGAATGTTGAATTTATGTGCTCAGAGGAACAACAAAAAGCAGAAATTATGGCAAGGAAACCAGTAGTGAAAATGTTTAAAAAAAAAAAAAAAAGGACATGACGTTAACCACAGATGCAAGCGAACATTCAATATAGGGAATTTTATCACAAAATGAACAGATCTAGGTCTCCCCGAGAAAGAAGTAGAGTAAAGTAATAAAACTATCATGAGAAGTAGTAAAAGAACTACTACGTTTCAGGGAGAGGTATTGATACTGGCAAATTAATATGCCTAATTTGCATATGTTCAAGAGAGAGCCTATATAACTCGTCACTGAGAATAAGTAACAAACTTAGCGACTGATAAGTGCTAAACTTCACATCACAACATATATAACTTATTACCTTTAAGACAAAAAACCTTCCACCCTCCCCTGACTCTTGTCTGATGAAATTGTACTTTCAACTGGAACACGGTCCACACCGGGGATGACAAGACAGACAACTAACATCGTCTACCGAAATAGACTATTCTCCAGGTGAACTGATTCGAAATTTGTTCTGTAATTAAATACACTGAGCTTTTTTTTTGTGGATCATTTGTAATGTTTTATAATTTTTAATATTATATTACTAAGTTCCACTTGGATTATTTACCAAGGAAAGTTTTTTTTTAACCGGATTGTTTACCATTACACACACACACACACACTTATATCGTGTGTTTACTGACAAATCAACATTGTATAGTGACTGGTAGTTTCACGCCATCAGAAAACATCAGAACATTTAATATGTGCATACGTTCATTTCTCAAATATTGAGCTCTTCCCTCTCTCATTAATACACATTCAAAACTATATATCCGATGATTTAAAGTAACGTTCTATTTTCTCTTTTTAAGGAATTGTGACGTTCTTCGTAGCCGAGTCGTAAAGTAGACCTGATCAAATAGTAGTTTCTCCTACAAAGGAGGACGCAGGTTCAAAACTTGCCGCGAGCGAGCTTTATTAAATTTTCTGGAAAATGCAGGCCGGTAGATGTAATTCACATTGTTTACCAAAAAAAAAAAAAAAAAAAAAAATGGGCGTCTTTTTCAAACGCGAGTCTCTATAAATGATAACGCCTGAAGTAATAAAAACTGTCTGATTAGAAATAAATCCATTATGCACAACACACCCAATAACCTGACGATTGCACTTGATATTGATTTCAATGTCGACTTTTATATTTACATACACTATCCTCGATATTGAACACTTTAATGCACCAATACTGCATACCTTCAAATTATATATCAGTCAGACAGTTGAGTGCCATACGTGATACACGCTTTAGACAATCATGTCACGAAAGAGACATGACTGACTGGGTAGAAGATTATCCCGCAGTAGGTTGCCGTTGCTTTCTGCGGTAGACTGGTTTCCAGCCAAGGCTATAGAACCCAATCTGTCCTATTATTTAACCCATAACTGGAGGAAGGAGACGGATTAATAGCTTTCCCAAGGGTATTTGGGAGTGAATGCAAGAATTCAACTGGAATTCGAATTCGGCTCCCCGATTTGTCGTTCCGAGTCGATATCCACCATGGCCGTATCTGACTACCGGGCACGGGTCCGGGCCGATCCGGGCAATCATAGTGAAAATCCGGGCAAGGAAAAATGTCTTCGTCAGAAATCAAACTAAACAATTCAGAAAGAAAGAAAGAAAGAAAGAAAGAAAAACGAAGAAAACATCCGAATGAACGCAGTAAAAATCTGTTAGTTTATTTATTAATTTTGGGAGAAAAGACTTGTTATACTCAGAAATTCCGAACCCGATTTCCTGCTTTCGTTCACGTTCTGTGCCTAATTTTCGTTGAAATAGCCGAAAAACTACACAAAAATCATAGTTTCTGGAAACGGATGACACTGATGACGTCATCACATTGTCAACTAATAAATCCGGGCAATTTTCTCTGTGCCCGGTGTTTTTTCAGCATCAGCTACGGCCCTGATATCCACTACACCACAACGCACAGAGAGCATTATTACGCATATTATATTCTTCAGTGACGAAATGATAATGCAATCCACTTTGAGGCGAGCATATAGTGTCGACTTCTATCATATTCATTTGTAGACACACATAGAAAAGGCCTTTTTATAATAAATTATATTTTTCTACTTAAATATGTATATCTAAATCTAAACTTATTTATAAATGGAATTTTGTGTGTGTGTCCGTTACCTATAGACCCCGAAACGGCTGAACCGATTTTCATGAAAATGTACACAGTTGTACTATAAGCGTCTGCGAGTGTTCTTAGCTAGGTTTTGTGTCGAGGAAACCTGATAAATATCGAAAATCGATAATCGAAAAAAAATCGGGTTATAGAAGGAGTGGTCCGATTTTAATCAAATTTGATACACTCGTAGACAAATACATAAGAAACGATATTCAGAAGTTTCAAGGTTGCAGTTCTTACAATAGTGCAGAAAATCGATAATATATATTATATATATATATAAAGCAAGATGTTTGTGTGTGTGTCTGTTTATCTGCCTGTATGTCTATTTTTTTTAGCCCTTTTATTTTAGCTTTTGCTTTGGCTCTAAGTAGGTATAATTGTAGTTCTTAGTATCAGCCATGATACCATTTACTCAGAGGACTTATTTAGCCTTCAAAATTCAGTTTACGACGAAAAAACATATTTGATATCGATAGCAGGAAATCAAAATTTAACTTACAGCCATGCATTTTTCTTTCAGTCTACGGTTTCGCTTTACCTGGAAACAACTATTGCTTTTTAGTCTTTTGTTCCAACGTCCAAAGAGTCTGAGCTCCAGGACCATGGATTAGTTTTAAAGCTTTCATTACACCCGAGTAACGCCGGGCTATACTGCTAGTTCTTTGCATAAATTTATTGCTTCCTTATGTTGGGGAAGCAAGTAGGTTTATTGGTCATGGCTATCGAAGCCGTCGCTTTATTCACAAATTCACTATTGAGAACTTCACTGAAGCTCAGAAATTGACACACTTTTATGTGTTTGTGTGTGTGTGTCTGTCTAATTCTATGAATGCCAAATGGCCAACTCCTACTCGCCTGCTTTTTGTTGCTAACACACGTCTATCGGCCGGCACACGTTTGTCTGTAGGCTGCCATACGAAGTTCATGCTTGTGCGCAGATAAGGAATGTGAATTTACAACAAGGGCTCTTAATGTCCACCCGGTTAACATTAAGGGTGTATAAATGTATTTTGGCACTCCCTTTAAAACTAGAAACTGAATACACAGAAGAATTTTTTTCTTTTTAATTTAGGTGATTCATTTACATAGGAATTCACCAAGTGTATAAGTAACTACGGTTATTACCCATGAGGCAATCGAGTGCCTACCACTTCCGGTGAGTTAATAACACTACACAACACTCTTGCCTGAAAGTTTAGCAGACGGCTGATGTTTGAATTCTATTTTAAACGAGTGGGTACGTGCCGTCTAAAAGGACAGAAACATATTGACGTACCTTCTATTTAGTGTCTTACATTAAGACATAAAAAATAAAACAAAACAAAATAATCCGAACCCCTAAGCGTTACAAGAGGGAAATATATATATATTTTCCTGTGACAAACACATTAATTTGCAAATTCTTGCAAAAATCAACTAATTGTCGGATTTTAATGAAACTTTCAGGAATTATTCACAAATGAATGAGATTATTATTAAAAAAAATATTGGTAAAAATTTATGTTTTACATCTGTTACCCATCTCCACGTAAATTCATGAAATTTTAAGAAATTAATTTTTTTTTGCGAAAATTGATTTTATTAGTTAAACGCAGGACTTTTTAGTGAATGTAAATCACCTATTATTTAAAAAAAAATATTTCCGAAAATCTGCTCCTAACAGTAAAATAAAAATGCAATATAACTATGCCATTTTTTGATTTGATAAGATTTTAATTACTTTAATAAATAATATAAATGTCAGACATTAAAGTCTGAAAGTTTTTTTGATTAATAATGAAATTTTAAAAGAATTTTCACCTTTTTTTAAAAATGATTTATAGAGTTTCAAAAATATTTTAAGAATACTTCAAAGATTTGTTGTGGTTAGTTCATAAAATTATTAAGTGAAGGTTAAATTTACTAATCGAAAATTAAAAAGTTTAATACAAATCGTCGTGGCTTTGTATTTTTAAATAATTTTTAATGTTTATTTTTTTGTGAAGTTTTTTTTGTATGATAATTTCTATGCATACATTAAAAAGTTATGTGTTTCAGAGTTTCTTCCCCTTACCGGAAAAAATTGTACAATTATGTCACTTGTGATCGTCATAAACTTATCTTATCTCATCAGTCAAAATCTTAACACATTTCAGTTACGGTGGAAAGGTTAAAGAAAGTTCAACTCTGTGTTTAAGAAATAGTATAATTCTAAATTTCATGCTTTATATAAGTAATACTTGTGTAAACTATCGCCCGGTTCACACTCCTCCCACGTCTATTGAACAGGTGAAGAGGCTCATCCCTTGTTTCCTGTTTAGGATGCGGTTTCCGACTCTCTCTTTTCCAATCTTTTCACTCTTACGTAGCCCCATACACATCAGTGGCGTTACCGCCATGCTCGGGGTGATATGATTAAAAAAAATAAAAAAATAAAAATAAACAACTAGAGAGCTTCGTTTTTAACTTGACCAGTGACTCCAGGTGATGCCGAACGTGCAGCCCTGGATATACTGGAATGTGGCTGTGAGGTTTTTCGACTCTTACAGACGTTAGACGAAGTTTCCTCCTCGCCGCAGTTGATTGCGCCTCGGCATATAACGACAAAGACAGGAAGTAACATCAGTTTTTTAGTTATCGTTAGACGAAAACACGTGATTTGAAACATGAGGCCCACTTTTTTGATAAACAGATATTTTCTATCCACGTGTGAAGTAGTATATGTGGACCTAGAAAAAACTTTTTTTATTATTTTAATTAAAAATATAAAAAGCTAACTGCCATGATCAAATAAACGAGTTGTAAGAAATGTCAGCGACTACAAATGATTTATCAGAAATTGACGAAAGGGTGCGACTGAGGACAATGAAACGACAAATTGGAGATTAGAATGATACGCAAAACTACCAAGGCAAGCTTATCAGCGCTCATATCACACAGATTGAAGTGTGTAAAGATACAAAAAAAAAAAAAAAAAGAAAAAAAAAGAAAAGCTTTTGCTCGAATTAAAAAGCAACAGAGGAAACACAAAGAAATTCATGCCTAACTGCAACAAAATCGTTTATGAAGGCGTCGAGTGGAGAACAATTACTGAAATTTTTTCATCTTAAATGCTTTCAATTGCTTCAGTCTACGACCGTCAGTCGGTTAAGTGCCATAGATGATACACGCTTAGACGATCATTTCTCAAAAGACTGACTGGGCAGAAGATTTTCCCGCAGTAGATTGCCATTATTTTCTGCAGTAGACTGGTTGCCAACCAAAGCTGTAGAATAGGTGCCTTCACTAAATCGCTGAAAAAACAGCAAAATAAGAAGAAAAAAAAAAGAAAAAAAAAAGAAAAAAAAAAGACCCAAACGAATGATTTTTCATCAAAATGTGTGTTATTAAGAGGAAAGGTCAAAGTATTTCAAAATTATTCTTAAAAAAAATGTTAATCCCTTCTACCATTTTCGGAATTTTAGTATATATAAAAAAAAATTAAAAAAAAATCTTATTTTGATTTTAGTTATCGGGTATCCAAAATGTTACGAGAGTTTACAATGGAAAACGAATTATTATATAACTCAGTTTTTTCCCATGACAAACACATTAATTTGGAAATTTTTGCAAAAATCAAATAATTGTCGGATTTTAATGAAGCTTTCAGGACTTATTCACAAATGAATAAAATTATTTTTGATTTTATTATTTCCCAAAATATTGTTAAAAATATATTTGTTTTACATCTGTTACCCCACCTCCACTTAAATTCATGAAATTTTAATTAAATTTTGTTTCGAAAATTGGTTTTATTAGTTAAACGCACGACCTATTAAGGAATGTAAATCATCTATTATTTTTTAAAAATATTTTGTCTTTATTTCCAAAAATCTGCTTCGAATTACAAAATAGAAAATGTAATATAACTGTGGCATTAATTTGATAAGCTTTTAATTTATTTAATAAATGATATAAATTAAGGTCATTATAATCTGAAAAAAATAATTTTCGATTTTTACATTTTTTAAGAATTATAATAATTTATAAAGTTTCAAAAAATACTTAAAAGATTTGTTGGGGTTATTTTATAAACTTATTAAGTAAAGATTATATTTACTAATCGAAAATTAAAAAAAAATTAATACAAATTGTCGTGCTTACATATTTCTAAAATAATTTTTATTATTTGTCTTTTTTTCTTTTGTGTATTTGAAGTCATTTTTGTCTGAGTGGTAATTTCTATGTACACATTAAAAGGAAATGTGTTTCAGGGTTTCTTCCCTTTATAAAAAAATATACAATTATGTCACTTGTGATTGCCATACACTTATCTTGCTTCTGCGAGCTGTCAACACATTTCAAATACGGCGGGCAGGACAAAAAGTTCATAGTTAAAAAAAAAAAGTTTTATTCTAAATTTCATGCTATAAATAAGTTATACTTATGTAAATCAGATTAATTTAACATTAATTTTGATAATTTTCTAAAAATAATATGTCACGTATATATATATTTTTTCAAGATTTTTAAAACCGAGAATTAACGCTTGCTTACAAATGTGTCGATCGCTCAAAAATGGGGGGGAAAAATCGATTCCAATCAATATAGTTTCTGTTTGAAATACAGAGTATTTTGCTTATTGGAAATAGTAAATTTAATCATTTAACTTTCAATTAAAACTAAAATAAGTTTCAAGAAAACTTTATTTTTTAAAATTCAATTTAAAAGTTAGTTATTGAAAATGAGTGAAGGTACCTATTAAAGAAATCGATCTGTCCGGCTATTTAACCTATAGCTGTAGGATAGAGACAGATTAATACCTTTCCCAAGGATATTTGCGTGCAAGGGAATGCACCGAATTCAACTGGATTTCGAACTCGGCTCCCCGATTTCTCGTTTCGAGCCGATATCCACCACAACTAAAGTTCCAGATTCGCGCGATGTACGGACGGACTGAAAAGTTACTGAAATTAAGAATTAGGCGTCATAAATGAATTATGATGGACAATGTCATTATTATTAAAAAATGAAGCAATCCTGATAAATATTAGACCGAAACAAAGATTGTAAATGCATTTTAAAAAATTACTTAAACATTTCTTCATAGATTTATTTAACTAGGTATGTGATATTTTGCTACACAATCTTTCGCGATCTTAGGGCTTGGTGATAGACTGGTCATCTTGGTTTTTTGCAGGCCCTTAGAGAATCAAAGAAGTTCTTTTCATTAAGAGAAATTTGAAAGGGCAAAAATAAATGGTAATTCGAAGTCGAAAGATCAGATGAATACGATGAGAGTTATAGGACATCTAGCCCAAAATTATCAATTTCCGATGGGTCTGCAAAGAGAAATTAAATCTGGAGTTGTTTTGATGGTAAAGCACATCCATCCGGTTAGCTAAATCTAGTCGCTTTTCATCGGATTGTTACCTCTAACTGAAAACAGTACTTTTTACCGGGATTTAACTCCTAATTTTGTGAAAGGAGCTCGTGATATACAGTCCGATCTGACGAGATGCACAGCAGAACCATTTGCGGATGCTGGCTGGCTTTTCGAATGGTTAATGGAGCCTCATTTTGTTTCTTACACCAGGACATTTTATGCTCCACAGTTATAACAGAAACAGTTTTTGATTGTCTCTGTTCATTCTTAAAAAAGAACGTTTGAGCAAATGACTACAAATGGAAATGTGTTACGTGTTAGTGAAGTGCTATACTTTTTGGAAATCCTTAAATCTAAATCTAAACTTATTTATAAATGGAATTTTGTGTGTGTGTGTGTCCGTTACCTATAGACTCTGAAACGGCTGAACCGATTTTCTTGAAAATTTACACAGTTGTACTATAAGCGTCTGCGAGTGTTCTTAGCTAGGTTTTGTGTCGAGGTACCCCTGATAAATATCGATAATCGAAAAAATCGGGTTATAGAAGGAGTGGTCTGATTTTAATCAAATTTGATTACATTCGTAGACAAATACATAAGAAACGATATTCAGAAGTTTCAAGGTTACAGTTCTTACAATAGTGCAGAAAATCGATAATATATATATATAAAAGGCAAGATGTTTGTGTGTGTCTGTTTGTCTGCCTGTATTTTTTCAGCCCTTTTATTTTAGTTTTGCTTCGGACTTATTTAGCCTTCAAAATTCAGTTTACGACGAAAAAACTTATTTGATATCGATACCAGGAAATCAAAATTTGACCTACATCCATTCATTTTTCTTTCAGCCTACGGTTTCACTTTAACTGGAAACAACTATTGCTTTTTAGTCTTTCGTGCCAACGTCCAGGACCATGGATTAGTTTTAAAGCTTTCATTACACCCGAGCAACGCCGGGCTATACTGCTAGTGCGTATATAAAGACTAATTATGGGCTTGGTCAATGAAAGAGGCAAAAATATGTATTTACCCAGATAGTTCCATGAGGTTTCTTTCAGGTTTTAGTTATTCGGACTTTGTGAGATTCTTTCGGCTGGATATAGATCCATAAATCTTAACCGAGGTTGATATGACAACAAATCCTTTTGACAACTCTTTCAAGTTTTTGTTTGTCGTCGACTTAGAGAGATTCTTTCGGCTGGATATAATTCCTTGAATCGAAACCGGTGCTGATGAGGTCAGCACATCCTTTTATCAACTGTTTCAAGTTTTAGGTTTTGGTGTCAACTTAGATTCTTTCGGCCGGATATACATCCTGAATCTTAACCGGAGCTGTAGAGGTGAACCCATCCTGCTATCAACTAACTGCTCCGTGCTCAAAACCTAAATGGGGCTAACATCTAATTTGCATATTTTTAGAACCTTTCGAATTCTCTCGAATTTACTAAAATTTTCTACAATCTTCCAAAACGTTCTATTTTTAATTTCTCTATTCTTATGACTACTTCATGAATTAAAACTTTTTTTTAGAATAACACTTAGGACTCAATAGAATCCCTTACTATAACTTTTTATACATTATTAATATCATTTTTGTATATAAATGCATCCTTGTAAGAAATGCACTCCATTAATTTTTTTCCATTAAATCGTGAGGCAACAAAACATCTCAGCGATGCCCGCACTCAAATATTTTCAAATTCCTTGCAACAATCATATCAGATATGAGAAGTATTTCTGCGATGTTCCGTGTCGACGCACTTGAATTCTTTTCAATCAGCGTTTTTATCGATATGCCCGCCAAAATATTCTTGGTCTTCCAAATCAAAATTTATGCTTTTGAACTTAAGTCAACCATTTACCAACAATATCTACAGATATGGCACCACCATTATAAATGCACATTTCTTTTTACAGCTTTCCCTTTCTGGAAATAAATGAATATCAAACGATGAATCAGTCAGTTAAGTGCCATACGTGATACACGCTTTGGGCGATCATGTCCCGAAAGAAACATGACTGACTGGGCAGAAGATTATCCCGTAGTAGGTTGCCACTGCTTTCTGCGGTAGACTGGTTGCCGACCAAGGCTATAGAACCCTATCTGTTCTATTATTTGACTCATAGCTAGAAGGGGAAGAGATATATAATATTATTAAGTTGTAATTAGTGGGGGATCAGTTTATTACTTTATAACAATATAAAACTGATCCCCCCCACTTTATGATTAGTAGAAACCTTAATCATGTTTCCAACTATTATATTCAGTCATTCAGTTAAGTGCCATATGTGATACACGCTTTGGGCGATCTTGTCTCGAAAGAGACATGACTAACTGGGCAGAAGTAGATTGCCATTGCTTTCTGCGGTAGACTGGTTGCCGACCAATGCTATGGAACCCAATCTGTCTTATTATTTAACCTATAACTGAAGGGAAGAGACGGATTAATACCTTTCCCGAGGCTATTTGTGCGTAAATGAATGCGAGCAATTCAACTGAAATTCGAACTCGGATGCCCGATTCGTCGTTCCGAGTCGATATCCACTGCACCACAACGCAAATGTGTATGGATATACATCTCATTTTCTGCATTTTGATCTTAACGTAAAATTATTTAAAATTCACATTCTACAAATGAACAATAAAAAAAAAAGAACCCAATCTGTCCTGCTATTTAACCCATAACTGGAAGGAAGAGACGGATTAATACCTTTCCCAAGGGTATTTGCGCTTAAGTGAATACAATGGAGTCAACTGGAATTCGAACTCGACTCCCCGGCTTCTCGTTCCGAGCCGATATCTACTGTACGACAACGCACATCCTCGGGGTATGTAAATATTTCGAAATTTCAGTTACGTGTAAAACTGAATCACATGGTCGAAGGCTATCTATTAAAAACGCCACAAACTTTATTTTAAAATGTAACAAAATAAAATTTTAATGAAGACATGGTAGTATTTCTAGAAGGTAACTGGGTGTGCTCATTATTTGCTTGTATAGTGAATACAAAAAATACTCCACTATCGTAGCCTTGAGACAAACTAAGTGAAACTTGATAAATATCCGTATTCATTTATGAAAACATAATTAACACTGTAACACACGTGTGGGTGAGATAGGCGGACTGGTTACCACTACCCGAGACTTTTTGGTGAGCCTATTTACCGCCCCCACCCTGCATCAAACTCACCTAGTTCCGCTCCATGCTCACTTACCCAGTTACCACGCACCTGTAGCACGCCTTTGTATCGGTCTCCAATTTTATGCCCAGTCCTGGGGTTGGGTGGGGTTCTAGGTGGCTTACAGTCGCGTGCCCTGGCTCTCGTTGTAAGGAAAGGCTGGTATTAACTTTAAACCTAGAAACATCGGGACCGACACCCTGACCGGCTAGAATCTACCATGTGCTGGAGGGGCACCTGACAATATCTTGTGTAGCCTTGAGATGAGGGTAATAAAATGTATTTATTTATGTGAGTGAGAGAGAGTGAGAGAGAGAGTGAGAGAGGTGGGAGAATTGCAGGTGGAGACAAGGGTTGTAGATTTCTTCTTGTTGGCTAGGTTGGGACTCAGTTGGACAAGCCGGTAATGTTATCTCGTCTTTAACAGTCGTTACGTTTAGAATCACGTTGTAAAACAAGATTTACAAACAATTGATTAGACTTAACAATTACAGCTGCTGATTAAAAATTACCCTTTAAAAGCTTTTTACTCAATTTGAGAGAAAAAAAGAAGGAACAACACACACACACACAATAATGTATATATATATATATATATATATATATATATATATATATATATATATCCTCTTAATAATAATAATAATAAACATTTTGCCGATAAAAGTTTGTTTTTTATATTTAGTTTTAGGGTTCTTTTTTCTTCATTCTATGCTGTTTTTTCAGCGATTATTGAAGGTACCTAAAAATAAAATTATCATTTAGCTTTCAATTAAAGCTAAAATTATAGTTTCAAGATATAAATTGAATTTCTAAAAATAAATTTTAAGTTTGGTATCGAAAATGAAGTGGAGGCCTCAGCAGATCAAAGTATTTTTTCATTTATTTTTATTTCTTTGTAACGCGTTCGAAATTTAAAAAAAAATTGTTTTTCTTTTGTCCGTGAGTGGCGCGTAATTTTTACAAGGGTTAATAACGGCAAACCTCTGCAAAGCACATTTTGCCGGTGAAAGATTCACTGATTTGGAAATTCTTGCATAAATCAAATAATGGTCGGATTTTGATGAAAATTTAAGAAATTATTTATAATTGACTGAAATCATTTTCGAAGTAATTATTTTTAGAAAAGTTTGGTAAAATGTATATATAAGAAAAATCAAGGCAGACACGTTATTTCATGGTGAATCGGAAGTATACTTCCGATTCACCATGAAATAATAACGTGTCTGCCTTAATTTTTCTTATATTTGCTCTATATGTATTTATATGCATATATGTTTAGAACTCTCTTAGAGAGTTATCCTACCACTTATATACAGGATACTCCTTTGGATTCTTCTATATCTAAGCCGCATGCTGATATATGTTACCCACCCCCACTAATGAATTTCCGGAAATGTTTTGAAATTCGCCGTCATTTCTCCATAAATCTAATATTAATTAAATTCCGGAGTCATTGTGGAATGCTAATCAAATGTTTTTTTTCTTCAAAATTTGCCCATTTTTAGAAAATCTGCTCCGAATTGCGAAAACAAATAAAATAAAAATATGCCATTTTTTCAAACTTAATTACTTTTATAAACAATCTGAAAAGAAAAGAAATTCAAAAAATAATTAATTTTTATAAGAATTGTTATCATTTTTATTATTTTTTATTATAATAAGTTGTAAAATTTAAAAATTTAAAAAATGTAATTCCTTTAAATTCGATAATTTGAATAAAATAATGTGTCAGCAAAGTGTATTTTATTTTTGCAAAATCTTTTTAAAACCGAGAATTGACTTCTGTTTAGAAAATGTGTTAATCGATGAAAAATGGCCGAAAAATTGAATTTTGTTTAAATAATAATAATAATAATAAATTAGATTCCGATCAATAATTTCAGTTTGAAATTACACCAAGGTATTTTGCTTACTAGAATTAATAAATTTTATCTCTCAGCTTTCAATTAAAGCTTCAAAAAAACTTTTATTTTTAAGTCAATTTAAATTTAGGTATCGAAAATGCGTGGAGGTACCTAATTAAATTTACTATTTCCACTAGAAAATACTCTGGTATATTTCGAACAGAAATTAAAAAAAAAAATTGAAATCTGAAATTTTGACATTTTTTTTTTTAATTTTCAATTTTTCGAGGGCTAAATGAATTGTTACAAGAATTATTTCAATTTTCAAAATATTAGAATAATTTATAAATCCGTAAAACTTAAAAATCTAGAGGTGAAGTAAGATCGTCATAAAATTAAAACAGTATTTACTAATTATAAAATGGAGAAACTCAACGACCAGAGTCATCTTAATGAAGAATGGGCCTGATGGGTGGGCACGAGTGGAGGGGCCTCATCATAATCTGCACATTAGAAGTAACTTTTGTTATAGAAATAAAAACTGTTGCAAATAATGTTAAAATCAAAACAGTATAAATAGTAACATTAGCTTTTTCTTTATAAGGAAACATTTGGTATTTATTAACCGAGCAGCCAGTGCTGTTGATTGAAATTTATAAAATCTTTCTCTTGAAACAATTTTTTATGAAAATAGCTTTAATGACTCAAGCTGTTATGGCTATTCCAAATATTGATGGGTGTTTTTTCCAAACCTTATTTGAAATGATGTAGAATATCAACTTCTTGACTATGTCAGAACAGTTAACGAAATGAATGAATGACTGATGAAAGTTATAGAATTTTAAGTGGTGTAATGTAATTAAACTATATATTCTAGTTTATAGGATACTGTGTTAAAGATGAATCTAGGATTTGTGTGTTTCGGATTTATTTTTAACTAGCAGTATAGCCCGGGTTACTCGGGTGTAATGAAAGCTTTAAAACTAATCCATGGTCCTGGAGCTCAAACTCAGCCTAAAGAATATTTGTGTGAAGTTTGGTGAGAATCGGATAAAAATTGTGGATTTGTATAAAGGACATACAGACAGACACACACAAACATCTTGCCTTTATATATATATTATCGATTTTCTGCAATATTGTAAGAACTGCAACCTTGAAACTTCTGAATATCGTTACTTATGTCTTTGTCTATGAGCGTATCAAATTTGATTAAAATCGGACCACTCCTTCTATAACCCGATTTTTTCGATTATCGATATTTATCAGGGGTACCTCGACACAAAACCTAGCTAAGAACACTCGCAGACGCTTATGGTACAACTGTGTAAATTTTCAAGAAAATCGGTTCATCTGTTTCGGAGTCTATAGGTAACGGACACACACACAGACAAAGTTCCATTTATAAATAAGTTTCGATAAAATATTTATTGCGCTTTGTTTAAATAATAAAATCTGAATTTCTTCTTTAAAAATAAAGATATATATTAAAAAGGTGAAAGTTACCCTCTATACTGGTTATTAATATCTCTCAAAAGTATTACGAACATCGGTTTGTTATTTGTCTATATTTCTGAGATGCGGGAGAATTTACATTGTTCAAACTTGTTCTCATCTTTATTGCCATATTCATGACGTTTCGGCCGTTGTATACTCCGGCCTTTTTCAGGTAATTGGAATATCTAACCGAACCCTTTAAAAGTTTGGATAAACGCATTGGTTAGATCCATTGATATCTTACTACAGCAGTGGTGAACAAATAACTTAGAGTTGAATTAAAGGGAGATAACTAAGATATCCGGAAGTGGCATGGCTCACGAAACGAGAACAATCTACCCCAGTGATCGAGATAAAGGACACATGGCCCAGTGAATGAAGACATTGGTTAGTTCCTGTTACTTGACCAAAAGAGTTATGAGTCCAATACCAGGCTACGACAGTGGTGAACAAGTAACTTACAGAAGTCAAATTCAAGGGAGATAACTCATGACTACTAAAATAGGCTCCGCGCAAGGAATGAGAATGATATACCCCAGTGATCGTAATAAAGGGTTCGGTTAGAAAATCCAAGCACTTGAAGAAAGTACAACAGCCAAAATCTCGTACAAATGGCAACCAAGATGAGGACAATTGTCCGAATAATGTAAATAGTGTAAATACTATCTCATCTCAGAAATATCGACAAATACTGAAATTGGAAGGGGTACAGGAATAGTGACAAGTGTCTTTAAGAAATTAAGCAAAGTATTAAGAGAAAGGAAAATGAGGTTAGAAACAAAGAATCTTAGCAAAAAAAAAAAAAAAAGAAAAGAAAAAAAAAGAAACTTCGAATAATGTGCAAAGCTGTTTGTCTTTAACCGGATGGTCATGTTTGTAACTGTACTAAAAGTAGGTTAAGAGTTGATTGTCTAAATAAACGCTTCATTCCATTGGTTTCAATTGTTTGATTACTTGATATGAGTATCATGAGGATAAATAATAATAAAAGATTTATCAGTGAACCAAAAAGTGGGTGCCAGCGAATGAAAGGTGGGTGCATAGAATTTTTGTCAGAGCGCACATGACCCTGTCACCACTGTTCGGAAACAAGTTGTACGAGTTGAACGACGATTTCATGACAAGGTCCTTGAAAGAATATATCGGTCGGCAGGTGCACGGAAGTGTAGTTGAGGCGGTGGGTAAGAGAGGGTGACAGATGCAGCATTGTTTAAAACGATTGCCATTCCCTCCACCTCTTATTCGTAGAAATAACGATTGTCATGTGTTCACTATGAAAAACACACCCTGACAAGTGTACAAATAGTTCTAATGGTCTTCCATACGCAGCAGAAGAGAATTGGCGCTTGCCATTGACTCTTATGAGATAAATAAGTTAATTGTCAAGATTCGCTTCTCGCTACGTTCACTTTTTCTGCTTTTTAAAATATCGTCTTTGAAAAGTAATTAAAAATATACTAGCAGTATAGCCCGGCGTTGCTCAGGTGTAATGGAAGCTTTAAAACTAATCCATGGTCCTGGAGCTCAGATTCAGCCTAAAGAATATTTGTGTGAAGTTTAGTGAGAATCCGATAAAAATTGTAGATTTGTATAAAGGACATACAGACATATAAACAGACACACACAAACAACTTGCCTTTATATATATATATTATCGATTTTCTGTACTATTGTAAGAACTGCAACCTTGAAAGTTCTGAATATCGTTTCTTATGTCTTTGTCTATGAGTGTATGAAATTTGATTAAAATCGGACCACTTCTTCTATAACCCGATTTTTTTCAATTATCGATATTTATCGGGGGTACCTCGACACAAAACCTAGCTAAGAACACTCGCAGATGCTTATAGTAAAACTGTGTAAATTTAAGAAAATCGGTTCAGCCGTTTCGGAGTCTATAGGTAATGGACACACACACATACAAAGTTCCATTTATAAATAAGTTTAGATTTAGATTAGATTTAGGTACAGAAATATATCTGAAAAAATTCAGAGCAACGTTAAAAAATATGAATCATTTAAAAATTACGGGATTTTTAATTATTGTTCTTCCTCCATTATAGTTTTAATATATTATTTATAATTATATATTTATCTACTTTTAAAATAGGTAATTCCAAATTCTTAAGAATCACGATTCTTAAGGTTTTAAATGAATTTAAAAAATGAAAAATATTTCCTGAAGCTTTTATTTTAGTTCTAATTTCAAGCTAATATGTGATAGAGTCAAACATGTCAGTCAGTTAAGTGCCATACGTGATACACGCTTGAGCGATCATGTCTCAAATGAGACATGACTGACTGGGCAGAAGATTACCCCTCAGTAGGTTGCCATTGCTTTCTGCAGTAGACTGGTTGCCGACCAAGGCTATAGAACCCAATCTGTCCTGCTATTTAACCCATAACTGGAAGGAAGAGACGGATTAATACCTTCCCCAAGGGTATTTACGCGTAAATGAATACAATGGATTCAACTGGAATTCGAACTCGGCTCCCCGGTTTCTCGTTCCGTTCAAATACGTACACATGTTTAAAGGGTTCAAAATGCCTTTATTTGAGAAACATTAGCTTATTTAAAATCTAATTTTAAGTTTCAAATATCGCAGAAATATTTTTAACAAAGCGATATCTGTTAAGCTAGATGTTGACAGAAGTTTAATGTTTTTCAACGGTGTATATATCTATAAGAAATATATGAGGGATATAACATGAGGGCCTTTTTAAATAATTCTTAATGATATTCTCCGTAGTCTAATGCCTTATTAAATTTCAGATAGTTTGTCTTTAAATTAACTATAGTTGTCACTTTTCTTTTTTTTTGATAATGTCGTGTATGAACGTCTGCATTTACAAAAAATCGGCACGTTTATGTACACAAAATAAAATTATTCTGAAAATACTGACATTCGATAAATTGTAGTAAGCTTTCTTGCTTTTTTAAAATTTTTATTAAGATTTTTTTAACAGAATTTCTACTTACAGTAAACGTGGCAATATTAAATTGAACAGTAAAAAAAAACTGCACGTATGTCTACTTGTGGTGAAATCTGATCTAGGCATAAGTTAGGCCGTTTAATCTGAGTCATCAGAAAACAAAGGAAATGAACGAAATAATATTTTTGATAAAGAAATAAGAAAGTAAATTGGAACGGCGAGGTAAAATCATCGTATTTGTTTACTGGTGGCGAAATCTGATCTAAGCATAAATGATGTGCCATTGAATTTAGGTCATTAGAAGACAATGGAAATGAACAAAATAGTTTTTTATTAACTGGAAATAGAAATAGATCTTAGTAAGCGAAAGAAACTTTGGAGTCCACATGATTTTGCCAGACACTCGTGATATGGCCTGGCTCATCAACCTCCGGGGTTCCTATATAAGCGCGTTGTAATGCTGAAGGTTGTAAGAGTAGGATCACGACCGTGGAAGCGTACGGTTGTGTGTGAGATCGTGTCTCCCCGATGAGGGGATGTGCTTACAAGAGAGACCAGAACCGTGTGAGCGTACGGTTGAGCAAGAACAGGTCAGCACCCCTGCAGGAGTAAGGTTGCTGACAATTCGTACCCATCAACCTCCTAACCGAAGACATCTTTGTATGAAAAAGGAGAGTAAAATATATTTTATATTTTAGTTGCATTTGGTCCTATTGTTTCAGACGGAGGCTTTGTTGAAGGTTGTATTTGTTGTTATTTGCGGTGACGACGGAAGGACACAGAAGAGGAAGAAGAAGGTTATGGAATGATTATGTAAAACTGATGTTTTGTGGAGAAGTCGGATTGAGGGTTCCCGACAAGGAGATTTATGTTTTGAAAAGTTTAATCGTCACCCCGAATTTGTTGCGGATTTTGAAATTTAATAGTTGCCGAAGGACTATGAGAAGTATCGTCGTTATAGCGATCACATTGAAAAACCGATGAGTATATGAAATTTAACGTTCGTCACCAGCTCGACAACAATCGGAATTGCCTCATCCGTCGTTTGTACCAGCATCTTTGCAAGTCACCGTAGTCCCAGCGTTTTACTTTAGAAGAATTGTCTATGTCCAAAGAGTCTGGAGAACATTGTTGAAAAGAGTTATATCTTCTGAGATGATTTAACAACAAGTGAACCATACACTATCTCTTTCTGTCTAAACTCCAGTGTGTGAGTAGTTATGCTAAAATACTTTTACTTTCTGTAACCTTTTTCTATTCTATTCTTGTATATTAAAGACATTAACAGTGCAACCATTGAACAGTTCGGCATTCTACGGACATTTTTTCTATCTCTTTCTTTTTGCTGTATTCTAAATGTTTAACACAGGCTTCCTAGCCATGTTTACATCTTCAGTCGACCTTGAACGAACAACACTTTTGCTTTCTGGATTTAGTAATCACAACGTGGGCAGAAAGCAGGTTTAAACCAATGGACCGGTTGACTAACCTACGGATGCTCAGGGACCTACAGCCAACCTCTTGAGTTCGGTTAAGACCGAATAGACACCTTAACCTGAAGAGGAAGACGCCGGAAGTTGAGGGGGCCAGGGTGGAAGAGTTAGACCTGGTGCACGTTGACCAGAATAAGACTGTGTAATGGAAGTGTTAAATATATGGTCCCGTGACCAGAATAACCCCCACCCCGGGGACAGAAATGGGTTCAAAAATAGATTAAATTTAATATTTCCAGTAAGTAAAATACCTTGCTGTATTTCGTAACTAATTTGTCTGGAAGAAATTTTCGATTTGAAATCAATACTATTTGTTGGTTTTAACACCATCTTCAGCCATCTGTCATTGAAATGTAATTCTCTTTATTAAAAAAAAAAAATTAAAAATAAAATATTTTCTGAAACTTTATTTGAGAAACATTAGCTTATTTCAAATCTAATCTTAAGTTTCAAATATCGCAGAAATATTTTTTTAAAGCGATATCTGTTAAGCTAAATGTTGACAAAAGTTTAATGTTTTCTTTTTGACGGTGTATATATTTATAAGAAATATATGAGGAATATAACATGAGGGCCTTTTTATATAATTCTTAACGACCCAATAGTCTTAAAAATTTATGAAAATATTCTCCGTAGTCTAATGCCTTATTGAATTTCAGATAATTTATATTTAAATTAACTACAGTTATCACTCTTATTTTTGATGTGTGTATGAATATCTGCATTTACAAAAAATCTGAACCTTTATGTATACAAAACAAAATTATTTTTAAAATATTGATATTCGCTAAATTGTAGTAAGCTTTTCTATTTTTGATTAGAAAGTAATATATATATATATATATATATATATATATATATATATATATATATACCTACATACATTTTTTTTTACTTAGCAATATCACTTAAACGGCACAAAGTAATGTCGAAATTTAAAATATTTCAAGAATATTATGATTAAATTTGTTAAAAGATGAAAACAAATCTTATAAAAATTCATTATTCATCGAAAAATGATTTTTTCTTCAAATACTAGTGTCTATAATATATCTTATCCATAGAAGCAATTAAAAGTTATTTTTTTAAAATTAAAATGTTTTTATTTGCGTTAAAGATATGTGTATACAGACACATACAAAATATATATAACAGTATGGTTACCAAACAACCCCCCCCCCCCCAAAAAAAAAACCAACAAAAAACAAAACATACCTCACGGGTTTAAAATGCCTTTTAAAAATGAAAAAGGCCTTTAAGCTTTTATTTTAGTTTTAATTAAAGATTAATTTAATTTAATAAGCAAACTACTTCGTTGTATTGCAAACCGAGTTTAAATAGATCGGCATTATTTTCTCTGATTATCAGTAAAATCGCTAAAATCGTCTATTGTCAAATCTGTGAACACAATTTTTTATTAAAAAAAAATCTTCCAAAAATGAATTATACTTTTCTGAAACACAGTTTGTGAAAAATTAGCGAATTTAAAGTTTAATCCGAATTGAAATAAATATTACTTTAAGTTTAAAATATCGCATAAAAGCATCTTTAACACGGGTATTTTTATGAGGTGTTGACAGATCTATGATATGTTGATACTCAAGAATTTGAAGTAAGATAAATTTACTTGAAAATAACGTAAACGCCATTTTTATAAATCTATTTTCTAATTATGCAGTAATCTTAAATTTTAAACACTTAACATTATTTTATTAGGTATTTTGGTTGTAGACTCGTACTTACGTTAGAAAATTATCAGTAACCATTAAACTTACTGTAGTTCAGTCAGTGCCATATGTGGTACACGCTTGGGCGATCATGTCTCGAAAGAGACATGACTGACTGGGCAGAAGATTTCTCCTGTAGTAATCTGTCATTACTTTCTGCGGTAGACTTGTTGCCAACCAAGGCGATAGAACCCAACCTGTCTTGTCATTTAGGTCATAGGTGAAGGGAGAAGTGATGGATTCATACCTTTCTCAATGAAACGAATTCAACTGGAATTCGAACTCTGATCACCAATTTCTCGTACCACAACGGACAGGCTATAGTTACCCTTCTTATTTTCTGACAATGTCGTGTACGGACGTCTGTATTTACAAAAATCAACACGTTTATACGCACATAAAATCAACATTCTTTTTAAAATGCTGAGGTAGTTGAATTGTAGGAAGCTTTTCCATTTATAATTCCCAAATACATTTTTTTAAAAAATCAATTCAGATATTATCGTTGCATAGCAGTGTTTTATGTCAACACAAGATAATATCATCTTTGATGGCGGATGTCTTTATGTTAACGTCCCTGTAACCTCTCTGAAGATGGCTCATGTGAACCGAATGTTTAGAACCAACTTAATAACAAATTATCAACAGGTTGAAGAATTTTTGTCTTTATTTTCAACTGAAATTAAAACCAAAATACGATGTTTAGAACGGCTCATGATTAAACAAAATAGACATTCATTGTCTCTTATATATGTCATTCACATACAAGACTGTTTCGCAGCTCATCAGTGTGGCTAGACATCTACGTGCTTCTGGCCAGGGTTAGGGTTAGAAACTCGACCGATTTGGTGTCAGTCGGAGTCGCTACTCCCTAAGCCATAGGTGCATAGAATATATATATATATATATATATATATATGAGTTCGAACCTCCCTGAATACTTCATACTTTCAGCCTTGTGCTACGTGTAAGTTCCGGTTAGTAAGTGTGTGTGTGTGTGTGGAAAACCTTTTACGCTGAACCAATCATCAAACAGCAGATTGGTCTCCTTGGGGATGATTATTGGGGCTGCCGCGAATCGTTCTGCCCCTCGTCTTATGCAAATTAGTAATGAAACAAAATGTGGTAGATAGACAACATCCACTAATTTCAAATCAGTTGTGTTTTAACAAACGAAAGCGAATTTCTCGAAGGCCGAAGTTCAATTGACAACTAAGAGTTAAGCCGCTTAATGACAATCACATTCCACGTCGCTAATAAAAAAAATCTGAATTTATTCTAGAAGATTTTTTTTTTCATGACGACGACGACGGATCATTGGCAAAACATGCCAAAGCAAAGAAGAGAGAAATATATGGAAAGATATTCTGTCCCCAAGGATTGTCTTAATTTCTAAACGATGACAATCTCATTGATTTTTTCTGATAGTCGAAAATTTGCTAATACATTTTGCGTTGAAAATTGACAAAATTCAGTGTTTAATCATAAGTTTATTTTTAAAATCAAAAATATATTGTTCGTGTAGAAACTGACGAAGTCGAAAGGACAGTGATGGAGTAGCAGTCAAGTCAGTGCTTTTTTTTTTTTCATTAAAATGTCATATTCCATAAGAGTCTATTTCTTTATTTTTTTATAATCGTGTTGCCCAAAGCAAGGCCACTGTTGTGCAGGGGGTTACATAGGAGGGAAGTTATGAAAAAGAGTGACAGGTTAGGAGGAGTTCAGAAAGTGGTTGAGAGAAGGATGAATGTGGCCATAAAGTGAGGGATCAGTTTATATATTGGTTATAATGTAGAATTGATCTACTTTATATCCACATTATAATAGTATAGAATTTTTTTTTGTTGAATTTTAATTTAATGACCATATCGCCGCAAGCAAGGTATTTTACTGCCACTGTTGTGCAGGGGCTTACATAGGAGGAATGTTATGAGAAAGAGAGAATGAGAAGGAAGAGAATACGGATGAGAGTGGGGTGGACGAAGAAAAAAGCATGAGTGAGAGAATGTAAGTTAGTGAGATAGGAGATGACTATTGACTTTACATTTAAATTCTTGGAGATTATAGCTGTCGGGAAAGCAAGTAAGCGGAAGGGAATTCCACAGGCGGGAAGTGCGGGAAAAGAATTTTTAAACTGTCATGATTTCTTGGGATTGAGTTGTAGGAACTTTCTCCATGGTTTTGAATTCGGAGTAATTTTTTTTAAACTGGATAAAGAACCCAGTACCCGTTGATATTTAATCTATAACTGGGGGACAAGGGATCAATTCATGCTTATCGCGGGAATATTATTGCAAAAGTGAACGCCGATCACAAACAACCGCATTTAAGATAAAGCTAAACAATTTAGCTTTTAAGTTTCTTGTGATTGTCATAAGCGTCCTTTGTTTTTATTCGATAAAAAAGATTTCATTTTGAAAAAAAATCGAATTTAAGAAAAAATAAAAAAGTGTAAGTTTCGAGACTTCAAATATGCAAAAAAGGCTTCGTTTTTACTTTCAGTAAACAAATAAAACTGCTTTTATTATGTTAGAATAAATATTCGAAGCGTTTTTCAATAAGGGCTGTTTGAATGGATTGCATTTCCATCTGCGATTCTCAGTTCAAACAACTCGTTTTTAAAAGAAAAACCACGGACGATGAAAAATGGTCTGTTTACAACAATTTTAATTGAAAAAGCTTGCGAGGAAAACGAAATGAGACACCGTTAACCATTCCACAAGATGGTCAGCCTCCGAAGAAGGTGGTGCTGTGCGTCTGGTGGGATTGGAAGCGCGAGGTATATTGCTAAAATCGTTCCGAAAAATCAGGTTGGAAATTGAAACAAAATGATGCCCCCAACAACACTTAAATTGTGTTAATAATAATGGAGACCTAGAAAAAGCAGCAGATGTCGACTTTGTGGAGACAATTAAAAAAATGTAGAAGGGCAGATAGAAGAGGGAAAGTGAGACCTCTGTGAACCTGTAGAAACGATTTGATTTTGAATATGAAAACAGATAATAAAACTGATAAGATTAGTCTTTGACATTCATACTGACCTCAATAATCGTGTTTAAGGCAGAAAAGACGACCTGCCAGGTGGTGGATGTGACATTAGCAACGAACCACAAAATGAAGATAAAGCGATAAATACCAGTAACGGAGCAAAGCATGGCACATTACGGTTACGGTCATGCTTATAATACGTAGAGCACTGGTAAACATTAAAATTGAAATTAGACTGTTCAGACTCTACAGCAACGATGAGGTCTGTGAGGATATTGGGAAAGGTGCTGGAGAGTCGAGAAAACTTGTAGTCACTCATTCACAAAATAGTGTGAATATGAAAAAAAAATCTTGGGCAATGAGATGACTTGCTGTAATTCAGTCTATTTTTAGTCCCCCCCCCTTCACAAGTGAAGGGGGGACTCAATAAATCATTAAAATATTTTGGAAAATAACAAGATTTTTTAAAAATCGAAACTGACAACCCAGACTCACGGCAACATTTTCGGTAGCATTTAAGAAATACCAAATCGACTGTTGTAGTATATACATATATAAAGAAAAATTAAGGCAGACACGTTATTTTATGATAAATCGGAAGTGTAGGCCTATTTCAGGCGAACCATCATCAGCTTCCGTCTTTATTTTACAAAGGATTTTACACGAATCCTTTGTAAAATAAAGACGGAAACTGATGATGGTTCGCCTGAAATAGGCCTACATTTCCGATTTACCATAAAATAACGTGTCTGCCTTAATTTTTCTAATATTTGCTCTATATGTATTTATATACATATATATTTAGAGCTCTCTTAGAGAGTTATCCTACCACTGTATGTACAGGATACGCCTTTGGATTCTTCTATACCCACACTGCATGCTTATATATATATATATATATATATATATATTAGTAGCATTGAGTATTCAGTTTCAAGTGCTGGCAGAAGTCGGAGACGTTAGAATGTTTTCCTAAAAGTCGCACATGATTGTGGTAGTTGGATTTTTCCTTAATGACAACAATGGACATTGTTAAAAGAAATCCCTCCCTCATGTTTGGCAGTTACGAAGAAGAAATGAAATATCAATAACAAAAGCGTCTTTATTTTTATTCCAACAGTTTTTTCATGAAACACTAGTTTTGCTTTTGCAAAATAACGTCTAAGTTCATCTAATTTACTGGGATGAAGTATTGTAACTATTTACACTCTTCAGACTATTGTCTCTACCTTTATTGTCATATTCCCGACATTTCGACAGTTGTATACTCCGGTCTTCTTCAGGTAATATACGTTGGAATTTCCAACAGAACCATTTATTCAGTTCACGTAGGTTCTAGTTCCATGTGACACGCCTTGGAGCCACATAACTTAGTGGATAAATGCGTAATCCAGTGACTTAACCGAAAGAGTTGATAGTTCAATCCCTGGCCACAGCAGAGGGGAACAAAAACAGAGAGCTGAGTTAATAAAAGGGGATTAGCTGAAACTGAGATACCCAGAGGAGGCATGGCAGATAGAAGTAGAACAATTTCGGTGGAAGAAATAAAGGGTTCGTTTTAAAATTCCAGTGTATGTCACCTAAAGAAGGCCAGAGTGTACAACGGCCGCCGAAACGTTGTGAATATGAGAATAAAGATGAGGAAAACAGTCCTAATAATGTAAATTCGGTAAATAGTTGCAATACCTCATCTCAGAAATAAACAAACTTAGACGTTAATTTTGCAAAAGCGAAAATATTGTTTCAAGAAGTTTAAGTTGCTTCCTAGCTTCAGTCGTGGAAATTGTTTGCATATAGACACAAAAAGGCCAGCGTAGAAAAATGATAATTTAATAGTGTTAAAAAGAAAGAGAATGTAAGGAAAACTACGTCTTAATTCTCAATGTTGTACCCTTCAGACTCACTAAAAGCATTTTAGCTTTGCATTTATTCCGCTTTTGAAAACAGTCTATAAATTTCTTGAAGACAACCATCAGCTGCCTCATCGCGTCTTCCTTCATATCATCCACGGCCTGAAAAACACTTCCTTGTAACGAAGATATTATCTTTTGGGAAAGTTTAAAAAAAAAAAAAAGACATGATGAGTTCGATGGTTTCCACGGTAAACAAAATTTCTGAATACCATTTCATTGCTGAAAAAGTAACCCATACGAAAGACATTTGCCTGTACACTTATGCGCAGTAAGGCTGCGGAATCGACCCAAGAGATATTTTAAAAAAATGTTGGGGTATTTTCTGGACAGACTTAAGATTTTGATTGAAGGTACAAGGTAAACTTGATTTTAATAACAGCAATATTGCCAGTCGTCCAGATTGAGGAAGAACAAAGGTTCTCTATAAGAAGGGTCAGTATGCTCGTCTTGCAAATCAGACTGTTTGAGCTTCACACTTGTTAAGGCCACTTGACCAAGAGAAACTTAAATGTCTTCATCGAAGTAGTGAGATGACATAGTGCAAAGGTATAGGTACGAAGATCGAGCTACGCTAGGATTTAAAGAAGAGCCAACCTTGAAAATCAGCATTGGGCATCTTGACTTTTAATGAGGCTTAAAAGCAGAGCATTTCCTCTTGGATGAAATACAAAACTCATAATCACCAAGTCACATAAAATTTTTAAAATTTAGATTTGTAATAAGATCCAATATTCCTATAATTATTTCTAACTAGCAGTATAGCCCGGCGTTGCTCGGGTGTAATGAAAGCTTTGAAACTAATCCATGGTCCTGAAGCTCAGACTCAGCCTAAATAATATTTGTGTGAAGTTTGGTGAGAATCGGATAAAAATTGTGGATTTGTAGAAAGGATATACAGACAGATAAACAGACACACACACAAACATCTTGCCTTTATACATATATTATCGATTGTCTGCACTATTGTAAGAACTGCAACCTTGAAACTTCTAAATATCGTTTCTTATGTCTTTGTCTATGAGTGTATCAAATTTGATTAAAATCAGACCACTCCTTCTATAACCCGATTTTTTCCATTATCGATATTTATCGGGGGTACCTCGACACAAAACCTAGCTAAGAACACTAGCAGACGTTTATAGTACAACTGTGTAAATTTTCAAGAAAATCGGTTTAGTCGTTTCGGAGTCTATAGGTAACGGACACACACGCACACAAAGTTCCATTTATAAATAAGTTTAGATAGATTTAGATATGGGTGTTCGTTTACCTTCACAACATTGGTATATAATCTTTCCGTATTTTCGAAGATATGCCTTTGAACAATGGGGGAGGTGTTTCTAGCAATAAGGATCCTCGGGCACTAAATCTCATGTGAAGTATTGGCTTTAGAATATCAAACTAGAGAAGAAATTTCTGGTTCATGCAAATCAAAGAATGTTTCTCTGGAATGCCGAAGGAAAGGAATTGGTGACAGGTAAATATTTTTGTCTCCTCATTTTCGTGAAAGGCATGAATCAAACTAAACATTGAACTCTGTTATTTTTAGCCTAACCTGAAAAGATCTGACAAAAATTGTTTTGATAAAAATTTTTTCTTTACACTTTCTTGAATCTGGGCTTCAGTTTCTCTCTAAATGCACTGAATCTTATTTTTCATAGTTTTTTGTTATTTGTTTTCATTCGCTTTAGGCTGGTGTGTGACTGAACGCAAATAGTTCTGTTTCGCGCCTATTCAAACAGGTAGCGACATTATTTCAATAAACTTGGAAATAGCTGTTTGCACCTGCTTTTGGGTCATGCTCTGATAACTCTTCCTCCCACCACCAAAATATAGTTATTTTAGTGGGTAGTGAAGGGTAAGCCTGAGGTGTGAGCGGAGTGATATTTTCTCCTTTATCAACTGAAAGTCCGGCCTCTATTCGGGCAGAGACATTTGTGTTTGTACCCACTTGTGATTTACACAACCTAATATGGCACATTGCAAGGCATAATATAAGGCAGACATTATTTCATGGTAAATTGGAAGTGTAGATCTATTCCAGGCGAACAATCATCAGCTTATTTTAGAAAAGGATTTTACACGAATTTTACCGTTATTTTTATTCGTTTTTTTTTTTTAGGTCTTTGTGAATCTCATTCGTGTAAAATCTTTTGTAAAATAAAGACGGAAGCTGATGATGGTTCGCCTGAAATAGGCCTACAATTCCGATTTACCATGCAATAACGTGTCTGCCTTAATTTTTCTTATATTTGCTCTATATGTATTTATATACATATATATTTAGAGCTCTCTTAGAGAGTTATCCTACCACTGTATGTACAGGATACTCCTTTGAATTCTATACCCACACTGCAAGCTGATTATATATATATATATATATATATATATATATATATATATATATAAACTCTGGGAGGGTCTACCTGTACAGATAATGAGAATTTGAACGACTGGATTTTAAGAAAGATCCCTCATCAACCTCTACTAATTACAGAAAATAAATCGATTTTAACTACAAGTCTAACCACAACACAAGTTTCCTTCTTTTTTTTTTATGAAGAAATAGATATAAATAGAAAAAGGTAGACATCTGCTGTAACGTGGGGATTCACTATCTTCTCTAGCTGATCAAATTCTTTACTTTGGTGAATTTGATCTTTACTGAATGGCGACTAAAAATGGTTTTGTTTCAAATTCAACTAAAACTGGGTTTTTTATATGATGGAAAAAAAAAAGAAGCTGAATTAAATTGGCTAGTTAAAAAAAAACAAAAAAAAAAACGTCCCAACATTCATCCGCGTGCCAATTAATTGAAACAACTGCTTTAGTTTCCTTTCTTTGACTATACGGTCATTTTTAGACCCGCTGGAGTGACAGAGTGTAATCGATTCCTATTTTTCCCCAGACTAGATCATTTGCAGTGGTGTGCAGTAATAATCTATTTTTGGGGTGTAAGATGAAATTTGTTTGACTGAAAAATATTGCATCATCCATGATTGCATCAGATTTTTATCACGCCCAAAAACTATTGTTCCAACTGTCCTACGGCCATTGTCTGCGATGGTCGTTATTCCAAGGGAGCGCACTAAAATTGTAACGCTGCACGAACACACTGGCAAGCCTTACAGAGAGATCGCCGATATTGTTATTGTCCGACTTTTAATTGTCAGTCGTGTCATCAAAGCGAAAAAACAAACTTGATCCATCAGTTTAAAACGTAAAGGAAAATGCGATCGGAAGTGAAAAACAACGCTAGAAGATGACGTATATGTAATAAGGGAAAGTGTGAAAGATCCTAGGAAGACACTGTTCGTTTTGTTTCAATTAATTTGAGCAAGGGTGTAACAAATTTAGTATGATGAAGTCCCAAAGGACGAAAGCGTTACAAGAAAACTTTACAGTTTCTCATACATTTTCCTCCCAATATTGTTCTTAGAAGAACTTTCAAGTCTTCTCGCATTGCCGACTGAATTTTTAAATCGGAAATGCACATGTATCAGTGACGTCAGATTATGATATCGTTCCAAGTTGGTAGCTTCTCTGTTGGAATTTCCTTCTCTGAAGTAAAATAGCCGAGTCAAATGGAGTGATTTGCCAGCCGTCCAAAGATGCAAGTTGATAACATGACTGACTTGAGTATATTGAACATCCGGTTCTAGTATCACCCCAAAAGCTTGCAATTTATTTCTTAACTACGTAACAGATGTTTTGTTTTATAGGTTAGTACATATATATAAGTTCTTTGATTATTACTGAGTGCTCCATACTTATCGACCTGTACCAAATTTAGTAAATATACTTTCGTACGTAATATCTAGAAACCAATATACACTTTCTCAAAATAAAATTAGTGTCAAGAGTTGCATTTTATTAGTACAGAAAAAAATTCTCTTTGCTATCAAACGAGTAAATTTGGATCCAGTTTTCACAAATTTGCATGGAGTATTTGTTAACACCAGTTTTTTTTTTTTAAAGACAAACAAATAAGTTTTTCCTTGAAAATAAATAATATTCAAGCTCTTCAATGCTACAAGTGAAGAATAAAATTTTAATTTTGGTATCAGTGAGTTGATGTCAGTTCCATTGAAAGACAACTTCAGTGTTTCATGTAATAATTCAGCAGCGTGGTTTGACTTTAAAGATACTCGTCAGTGGTAAGCGTGAACCAATGAAAGCAAGACTCGTGATTAGGTTACTGGGGTTTAAGTATACATATGATTAAATGCTTTTGACCATGAATCTATATAATAATTCTGTTGAGCACCTCGAGGTGGTGCAATAGTTAGCAAGCTTGTCTCGCTAGAACTATTGCAATTCAGTAGTGAGTTCGATCCTCACTGGGCGCTCCATACTTTCGACCGTGTGTCACATCTAAGCTGCGCTTAGTAAATTACTATAATAATTCTGTTAGTTCCTTCCTTAGTTACTTAGTTCCTCCGTCCGTCACACCACACTCTCTACACAAGCTTTTCCTCCCACTCGATCTTTTTACTCTTCTCAGCCTTTCACTCACCTTTGCCAAACGGAAGATTAGTAAAGAGTGAGAGAGTAGGAGGAGAGAGAGCCTATAGCATTACCGTAGCAGTAGCAGCTTAAGTTGGTGGTTATAGAGTAATTGTGTGTATATATATATATATATATATATATATATATATATATATATATATATACTGTACAATATAGTAAAATAGGTAGGTTTGTTGTCGTATCCCGCGACCTAATAACGAAATTTCTGGTCTCTACAGCCTTGGCCATTACTCAGTTAGTCTTTTCTGTTTACAATGAACACAGAGGCCTTTAAAGTAACTTTAATTATTTTAAAAAATTTTTAATCTCTTCTAACATTTTTGAAATTTTGTCAGAAAGTTTTGTTTTGATTTGAGTTAGCGGCTAAAGAAACGTTACGACTGTTTTACAATGGAAACGTAATAATTGCATCACACACTTTTTTCGGTGACAAACACATTAATTTGAAAATTATCGCAAAAATCAAATAATTGTCGGATTTTAATGAAACTATCAGTACTCATTCACAAATGAAATTATTTTTGAAATTATTATTATTTTTTTAAATCTTCATAAAATGTTTACAATGGACACAGGAGCCATGATTTTTCAGTAATAAAAAAACATTTTCTCTTTCAAAATCTCTCACAATAAAGTAGCTTCTATGGACATTACTTTTATAGATATTTTAATAAAATTACACTGTTTTATCGTTATTTTATTATCCAATAACTTCATGTTTGAAGACATTACTATCATTTGTAAGCAATTGAGCGCTTGCTCTCCTTCCTCTTGTGGGGGGTTGCGGGCATCCGTTTCATGGGGTCTGGGAATGTCACACTTGAAGTATCCTCGGCACGCCTCTAGGATGGCTTTCCTACGCCGTGCATTAACGGAAGATTCGATCTCAGAGGAAAGCGTTAGGGAGGCCTTCCCTAACTATCACTCTCTTGAAATAATTGACGTTCTCAAGAGTGTCGAAAAGCCTTGACGATTGCTCAAGTCCATTGACCTTTCACCACCGAAGAAGATCTTATACCGGGATTTAGTGGAGGAGATCACGTCAGACCCAGTTTTTAAGCGGCTTGGCTTGTCGGTGACAGAGTTGCGCTCTTTCTTGCCCTGGGCATCAGCGGCAAATTATCTCAGCTTACCTGGTTTTCACTTACCTGGCGATTGATTCGGAACGTGCTATCCCTCAATGACGTAGTTTTTAGATGGGGCTGGGCGGACTTGTCCCCGATTGTCATTGTTTTGGTCTTGGTCTGAAGGAAATGGCTTCGCACGCCTTTACCAGGTGCGCCCGTTCTGGGACTATGTCGGCGAGTTGACGGCTCGTATCGCTTCCGAATATCTCACGTCCATCGGTCTCTCAACGTGTGTGATAATGTGGCGCCCCCCTTATTCTAGAGAAAAACGGATGGTATTCATGTTGCTAGCCGCCGTGGCAAAAATGATATGGACGTCGTGAAGGGAGGGAATCTTGCAATGCAAACGCTATTTTTTCCGCAATTCGATTAGATTCTTTGGGATCAAGATGAAAATTAGTAACAAAGCATTTAGTGTCGACAGATTTCAGCGAGAGGTGAGTAAAAGTTGTGAGTACGGTTCGAATGATTGGAGCCAGCTTTGATCTTTTTTTTTGAGGGGGGTCCTTTCGACATAACGGATCACCTCCCACTGGTTAAGCTAGACTATTCTTGTGTACTTAGTTAATGTGAGTGATTATTGCTACTAACCTGTTCTCGGCGTTCTCTTTTGTGATGATTCATGTCGAGATTACCAACCTTCCCAGTTTTTTTTGTCATATACCAACATTTACTTTCTTATTCCTTCTCCCTTAATCAGTAAGCCCCTTGATTTTGCCAGTGGGGGTCGGATACAGCGACCACTCTTATTTTGTGGCGTGGATGGGTCCTAACATTTTATTTTAGTTTGTCCTTTTTGTTACATTCTTCGGGTTCGTTCACTTTACCATGCAAATATTAAAGTATTTTTATTGGAAATTTTAAGCTTTTTATATTTTGTTTGTAGGTTCCCCGGATTATATGTGGCATTGTGGTACATGTTTATGGAATGATGATGGATGTGTTCTTGTAATAAATGGGAAAATTGTAATTCATTATTTTGGTTAGTTAGGTATAAGATAGTATCGACCAGCCTCACCCCGCATTTGTTCTTTTTGGACAATAAATAAATAAATAATTAAATAAAAAAGAGAGTCAGCCGACCACACAGGTGACTGACGGATATGCCAATTTTGTCGGTCGATATTCAGTTGATAGCCAACAAGAAATGGTAAATTAGGAAGAACAATGGTAAGGGAAGTCTAATGGCCAGATAATTTCATTAATGAAAGAAAAAGATAACCTTAATCTCTCGTTCTCCAAGTAAACATTTAAAACAAGAATTCTATAACTGAAGATGCCGAGAGACATATTTCGAAGGCACAAAAAAAAAAAAAAAAAAAAAAAAAAAAAAACTACCATGACTGATAATTTATTAAAAGAGGTTTCAAAATGTATTTATTAAAATTGTATTTTCGTAAAGACATTTTTTAAAGATTGTTTCCTCTTTTAATGTGACTGTAAAAATAAGCAGAACATTTGCTCGTACAAGATCTTAAGATAATTCTGTTAATAATAATAATTATATATATATATATATAAAATGTGTGTGTGCATATGTATAGAATTTTGTTGAACCCACCTTAGAATAAAATAAAATTTCTTTATATATTTTTTTTATTTTTTAATACTAAATCTATATTACCTTTTACACAAAAAGATTAATATTGATTAATTTTTAGCAAAACCCTTAAAATAAAAAATATATAATAATTTGGTTCCTTTCGTACTAATTTGAAATGTAAAATATAGGATTTATATTTAAATTTGTATGTCCAAATTTTTTCTATAAAATTTGGACCAGTCATTTTTTATTTAAATTAAAATCTTTTTGGTAAATTTTTCAATGTTTTTTCAACATTTATGGCAGCAGTTTTCTTTCGTTTCTATGGGAAAAAATTTTTTTCTCAGCTTACTTCCCAGTCAACCACCCCTTCCCCCTTTTTTACTTTCGTTCCCCCTACCACTTCTATCCCTCTGACATGGCTAAATTTTAACTTTTAAACTCTTGACTCAGGTATGGGGGAGGAGTTTGTCTTCTAATATGAGACATAGGTTTCTGTCTGCTATCCTCTTTTTACTTCCTTAAATTCAAAAATTGTTGATCCGACCCCATTTTATTTTCCTGTGGGTAGATGATTTTTTTTTTTTTTACTTCTACCAGTATAAAATCTTATATTTGAATTTGAGTAAATAAAATTTTCGTTTCGCCGTTGCTGAAGAAGCGAGGATTTCCTCGTAGAAATGGCTTTTCTACGGATTTAAATATTGAAATTTGTTTGTTATTTTTTTATATTTGGCTCTGTAAATTGAATATAATATTTGCATCGAGCCCTCTACCTTGATCAATTTTGATATTAATGAAATTAATATTAATTAGGATCGGGTTTTTGGGATTGTAGGAATGAACCAAAATGACCTCAGGTCAGATACTACTACCATGCAGAGAATACATTGTTTCTTTTACCCTCTCTGTCTCTAAATAACTCCCAAGAACTAAGATACCCAAATCTATTCCCTTTTCTTTCTCTGCTACTATTTCTCTTTCCCCTACTCTCTCTATCTCCCTGACCCATGTTTGACCTAAAGGATTGGCCAGTCCCTCTCTAGCTTCTAAGCAGGCAACATGTGTTCTCTTGCTAGCAGACACTTAACACGAAAGTATGTAAAAATAAGAAAATAAAATATTCCTCTCAACGCTAATATTTGTATCCACTTCTTTGTCAATTATACCCACAAAGATACCAAAATATTACAATGGTGACCCCGACAAAAAGGACATTACAACCTCAAGAAACGAACTAATTTTACCAGGACTGAAAGGAAAGAAACACATTTTGGAGTTTTCAGGAAAATATACAAGTAGCAGTTAATTTCACGTCACAAACGTTTTTAAAGAGAACCTTTGACGTAAGTAAAACAAACTACATTTTTTTCCACCCCTCTTCATCCAAAAAAAAAAAAATACTTGAATATATATATATATATATATATATATATTTTTACATAAAAAAAAATGGAAGAAGCCTCCTCACAACAAATTAAAATAAAAACGCCGGAATTCATGGAAACGGCAGTGAATGGCTGATTTTCCATTCTGGAAGCCCAATTCCATCTGCGGAATATTACAAATTCAACAACAAAGTTTTATACGGTTATATCATCTCTGCCTGCAGAGGTGGTAGCTAAAATACCATATCACATTTTAGACGCAAAGAACTATGAGGAACTAAAATGCTCCTTAATTGAGGCTAATGAAAGAACAAAGCCTGAGTTGCTAGACAAGTTAATGTCTACCAACACAATTACAGGCCGTCCATCTGCATACCTTCAAAAGATGCTTTCTATAGCTAAAAGGATAGGTGTCGGCGAAGAAATTGTTCTTCACAAATTTCTACAGGCATTACCCGCAACAATTTCCCCCGTCATTGCCTCCCAAAAAGAACTAAATTCATCCCAAATAGGAAAACTAGCGGACGAATTAATGCCCTTATTAAATAACATGAACGGAACAGCAACAGCATTCTTCACTCAGCAGCACACAGAAAGGAATAAAAACGTCCGTATACCGATAGGAATAAAACCCTACTTCCCAGACCAAAAAAACTAAAATATGCAGAGCACACCTCTACTTTGCCGAGCAAGCAAGAACTTGCAAACCGTGGTGTAAATGGCCAAAGAAGCAGAACATCAAAATTTTACCAAGCTCGCGTCCACCCACACCACCACCAACAGCCTCGGAAAACTAGTAGCGCGAACCATGTCTGTCCCCTTGAGTTCGCCGCTACTACAAATTAAAGCAGGATTAGGGACAACCATATTACAATTTATAGTAGACACTGGTGCAAGCCTCTCAATAATACCGGCGTCCGCGTTAAAAGGCGTGACGTTATACCCAACACCAGTATCACTCACCACTGCCAACGGAGAGAAAATACAATGCCCTGAGATGAGCAGTTTCTGGAGTGTGCCTCGCACCCTTTTTTGAGGGTAACTTCTCCACCGGCGGCATGGAACAAAGTTCCGACAAAAAAAGATGCAAACTATTACCAAGGCTTGCAGGAAAAATTTAAAGACTATTTCGGGGAACGAGCTGATCGTTATCCGTGAAGTCGTTAATGTGATTTCGGCAAGAACGATCTCCCTGTTGACCTCGGACCCCAAAACTCGAAAGTTTATTGGGGTCAGCAGGGAGAGCATGGAGGAGGCTATTGAAAGCCTAAATATCACCCCAAGGGTGTTAGCTCGTCGGTCCCGAGCTATGTGGGACATTCTGCTAAGTTCCGAGGAAGAAGCCAAAAAATTAGCAGGAACAACACTGCTGGCTAAAGGGATCAGGCTCCAGACAGAGTACATGGGGACCCGAAAGACCTGGATAACTATCCACGGCGTCCCACTGGAGATCTCTGAAGACCACATAGGGGCCTTCTTTGCCCAGTTTGGAGCTGTGGAGGAGGTTGCTCCAGTTAAGAGCAAGGCCGGCGTACCCACGGAGGATGTCGCGGTACACATAATTGTGGACAGGCCAAACTTTCTACGTATACCGGACATCCTGATATGCAGAGGCCTAAGGCTGTTTGTAGTGGTTGAGGGGCGCAAGCCGCATTGCTGGATATGCGGGGCTGCGGGCCATATGGCCAAGGTGTGCCCCTCGAGAAAATCGGACAATGAGCAGCAGACAGCCAAATCTCCAGTAGCACCGGCAACACCGCCGGTGTCAGGAGCACTAGTGGCGGAGGAGAAATCGTCCGACTCGAAAGGCGGAACAAACGAGTGGACGGAGGTGGTCAGGAGGGGGAAGAAAGTTGCTTCCTCTCCTACTCAACATGAAAAACCACCATCCCCAGAGAAGAAGAAGCCCCGTAAAGAGGCTAAGCCGCAACAGGAAGAGCAACCAGAGAAAAAGCAGCAGCAGCGAGACCAACCGCAGAAACGTCAGCAACAACAAAAACAGGGAGAAGAAAAAGAGGAACAACAAATGGAGGTGGAAATGCCTCCTCCACGTTCCTCATCTTTGAAGAGAGGATGGGGAGGAGGAAGAAGAAATAATAAAGAAGAAAGGGAAAATAGAGGAACGTGGTAGGGCGGAATGTGTGATTCCCAAATCTCGGTCTGCCCCTACATCACCTACCAGAACTATTTTTATTGCGGGGAGGAGTCAGTCTGCCTCCCCAGTAAGACATATAATTTCCCCTTCCCCCACAAACCCCTTGCTGCCAGTAATTTCTCTTTCCCAAAACTCTCCCCTTCCTGAAAAGCCCCTTACCCAAACTAAATGCCCTGCCTCCCAAGCGGAAACACCCTCCCCTAATAATACTCAACAGTCCCACAAAGAAAAGAAAAAGAAAAGGGACAACCCCTTTAAAAGAATAGACATTTGTCGGGTAGACAGACCGGCCTTAGAAAGGGACCTCTCCTCTCAAAAAAGAACCCTACTAAGGCCACTCTTTAAACTAACCTCGATCGACGGCAAGTCGGTCGAGGATCCAGCCAACGTCCCACAAGCCCCCGGAGTTTTAACCTTAATTAGGAACACCGAAGGCAACCTCAGAGTGTGGGATTTCATGCAAGGAGCTGTGGAGGAGTTCCCTAAAATAAAGATGGTCCAAACTGGGACCAAATATTTACAAAAACTTGCACATTTTTGTTCAGGGAGGGTCCCTGTCATTATCCATCCTTCTTTGTATAGGGCAATAAAACTAACGTTCCCTACGGACGTCGGCGGCATTGTCCTGGACGGACGAATTACGTCCGATATTGGCACTGGATCTCTGGGACAATCCGTCGGGGTCCCTGTTGCCATAGGTTTTCGCCCTGTATGTGACCAGAAGTAATTTTTCTGCTTTCTCTTTCAGGTCTAAACGATGTCAATTAAGTTAGCCAGTATGAACGTGAAGGGCCTGAGGGATCGGAGTAAGGCTGCCCGCCTGCTTCGGGACCTCTTGTCCTTCGGCGTGGATGTCGCCGCGATCCAAGAGACTCACTTTGTTTGCAAGGTCGATGCCTGTGTGCTGTCTAACGACTTTGTCGTCTATTCAGCATATGGGAACCGGCTGGCCAGAGGAGTTTCTTTGCTGGTCAAGCGAACCCTGGACGCGAAGGTGGATCTTGTCCATGTCGGTGCCGAGGGCCGGCTGATCGTGGCCGATATTGCAGTGAAAAGCAATGCGTTTCGACTGGTTGCGGTTTATGCGCCCAACGACCAGGAGGAGCGCGTCTCGTTTTTTCGGCGGTTGGAGCCCTTCCTGGTGGATTCCAAGCGACTTGTCTTAGTGGGGGACTGGAATGCCATCCTGGACCCCAAGTTGGATAGAGGGCGGGGAGCTAGAGGGAAGGCACGTGATCGTAGTTTGGTTGATCTCATCGAGGACTTCGGTCTAGTCGATAGATACCGGGCCGATCACAAGGGCGGGAGAATGTGGACGTGGACTAATAGTTGGCCTTCTACCAAGGTGGCTAGCTACCTTGATAGAATGTTAGTTCGTGAAGCCGAGCTAGATTTCTTAGATTGTCCCACGTTCCACTGGCTAGGTTACTCGGACCACAAACTCGTTTGTGCCCGGGTAAATTTAGAAAATAGGGTTAGAATGGCTGGTTACTGGAAGTTCAACGTGTCCTTACTGGACAGGCGGGACTTCCGGCGCCAGCTAATTAACTTAGTGCAGCGGGCGTTAACTGGGGGAGTCATCGGGAATAAGTGGTGGGAGAACCTTAAGGATAGTATTAGGTCTTTCACCACTCAGTTCAGCATTCGGCTCAAACTAGATAAGGCTGACAAGGTGAAGACACTTAGAGCTAATTACTCCCGGGCGGTGGCTGGTGGGGATCCCCTAGAGATAGCCATAGCTAAGGAGGCCGTGGACCGGTCGAATAGCGATCGTTACATGGGCCAGGTAGTTAGACATAAGTTAAGCAAGATGTCTTCCGAAGCTGTGAACATGGGCGCAGAACTGCGCAAGGAAGAAATTCGCCGCGGAGGTGACCGGTACATTCGAGAGGTTCGCAACCCGGAGGGACACACTCTGCGGTCGACTGACGACATGTGCGAGGCGTTTCGGCGGCATTTCGAGAGCCTGTTTACCAAGGAGCCTGGTCTCCGTGATGAGGAGTTTCGCAGCTATTTGGCTGACTTCCCCCGGCTTTTGCCGGCTGATGTAGCTAGCTGCGAGGGAGAGATTACGGAGGGCGAAGTCTACGCGGCGCTGAAGAAGGTCGGCAGTGGCAAATCGCCGGGTCTCGATGGTTTGCCCTATGAATTGTACTTGAGGCTGTCGCACATCTTTGTCCCGATTTTGACTGTCGTGTTCAACAACTGGTTCCGACAGGGGTCCATCCCCAACCGGTTCACCAGGGGTGTGATCACGCTGTTGAGAAAAGGCAAGGATGTGGGGAGGGAGCTAGAGGGTTACCGGCCCATAACTCTGCTAAACACAGAGTTAAAGATTTTGGCCAAGATCTTGCAAAATCGTTTGCAATTAGTTGCCGAGTCTCTGTTGGGACCTGAGCAGACTTGTGCTGTGAAGGGCCGAACAATTCAGAGCAACCTGCATCTGATACGCACGATCATAGAGGGGATAAAAGACGACGACGAAGCCGCGCTGATCCATTTAGATCAGTCCAAGGCATTTGATAGGGTTGACCATCGGTACCTGGCGGCTGTCCTGCAGGCAGCTGGATTCGAAACCAACTTCCGCCGCTGGATTAGCCTCCTGTATCAATCCCCGACGGCTGTGGTACAGGTGAACAGAAAGTTGTCGGGCGTTCTGGCGCTGTCTAGGTCGGTCCGACAGGGTTGTCCACTGTCGCCCCTACTTTATGCTTTGGCGTTGGAGCCCCTCCTTCGCCGGCTAAGGGACAGGGCGTGCAGTCCGACCCTACGTGGAATCGCTGTCCCTGGTGGTGCTCGAGCCAGGGTTTCCGCGTACGCCGATGACGTCACTACTTTCGTGTCCTCCCGCAGGGACATCGAGGTGGTACAGAAGGCGCTTGAACGGTACGAACAGGTGACAGGGGCCAAGATTAACCGCAACAAGTCGTCCGGCTTGCGGTTAGGCGCCTGGAAGGGTCTGACCCTCCCAGGGCCCTTCGACTAGACGGACGGCCCGGTCTGCATTCTTGGAGTGTGGTTCGGGCCCGACCTACAGTTGGAGAAAAATTGGTCTGAAGTACTGGCAAAGGTAGGCGCGTCGGCCAAGACTTGGCGCCGAAGGAATTTGTCCTTAAAGGGTATGGCTGAGGCGTGTGCTACATACGTCTTTCCCATTATCCTTTACCAGTTGTCAGTACTTCCACTTTGTAAATGGCATAGGAAGGCGATCGAGCGTTTGCTATTCTCCATTTTATGGAGAGGACGCAAACACTATGTCGACAAACGTGTCTGTTACCAACGTCCGTGTCATGGGGGCCTGGGAATGCCATACCTGATGGGCCATAAGGTTGCGTCAAGGTTGGTTTTTCTCAGGCGAGCGATTTCCGAAGACTCATTGCTTAGGGGGATAGTGAGGGACATGTTCCCTAGCCTTACTATCACTCCCCCCCATCTCGAGGCGGTGCCGTAAGCCTCGAGAGCGATCGAGTTTTCTCCTCGAATGTCTGGGCGGAATACAGCGGCCACTCTTTTTTCTGGGATGGTCGGTTCTTACTAACATTGATTATTATTTTAGTTCAAAATTTGTTGTATGTTTAGTTGATTTTTGGGTTCATTCCCCTCCCATCATTTCATTTTTCATTAAATATTTTATAATATTTTGTACATGTATTGTACACTTATTTTATATTGTACATAAATACATTTTTATTGTCATGGGTTAATTTCCCCACTTTTTAGGTGTCCCTTGTTTAAGTTTCTGGCACTGTGGTGTATGAAGGATCGGGAGTAGATGGATGGGTTCTTTTGGTGACTGTGCAAATTGTTACGAGTGAATGGGTCGTGATAGTGTTTAGCTAGGTATAGGATAGTTAAGCGAGAACCAACCTCTCCCCCTTCCCCTCTTAGGCCTTGTGCCATAATTTTGTATTTTACAAAATAAATAGTGAGAAAATACAATGCCACGGCCAAGCTAACCTGGAGATTGCAATACCGAGCTTAAGAAGAACCTTTTCCTGGACATTCGTGGTCGCTGATATCACCAATCCCCTCCTCGGAATTGACTTTCTAAATAACTTTGGCCTCACTATCGACTGCAAAAACAGGACAATTTATGACCCAGCAACAACCACTAAAAAGAAGTTGTTAGTAAAAACTACTGCTCCTGTAAATGTGGTCATAAACGAAGCAAATATACCCACATTTATAAAAAACAGCTTAGATAAATACCCAGAAATTATCTCTCCTCACACCAACAAGAACAATACCTACTGCGGTGTTTACCACAGAATCGACACAGGTAGTCACTCACCAGTTTTTGCTAAATCCAGACAACTGTCTGCTGAAAAGCTGACTGCTACAAAAGAAGAATTTAAGAGACTAATAAATGAAGGAGTAATAACCCCTTCAGACAGCGAATGGTCAAGCCCACTACATCTTGTACCTAAACAGAGTGGAGGATATCGCTGCTGTGGAGACTACCGCGCCTTAAACAGTATCACTAAAAGTGATAGATACCCCATCCCTAATATTAATTTTACTGCTAAACTCGCTGATAAACAGCGATTTTCAAAAATTGATTTAATTTCAGCCTATCATCAAATCAAGATGCACCCCAATGATATTCCAAAAACTGCAGTTATTTCACCAATGGGACTTTATCAATATGAATTTATGCCGTTTGGATTAAAGAATTCTTCGGCTACTTTTCAAAGATATATGGACAGAATCTTTCGAGATACCGACTGTGTCTTCGTATATATCGATGATATCCTCATCTTCAGCGATGACGAACAATCTCATAAAAAAGATATTGACACAGTGTTTCGAATTCTACAAGAAAACAACCTAAAAATATCACTCTCCAAATCGATTTTCAACGTAACAGTCCTTGACTTCTTAGGCTTTAGAATTAACTCAAAGGGAATTACACCAACTGCAAATAAAGTAAAAGAAATAGAATCTTCTTTTCCGTGTCCTAAAGATGCTAAAAGCCTACGCAGATTTCTTGGTATGGTAGGATTTTACAGAAAATTAATACCAGGATTCGCAAAGTTAGTTTTTCCTTTATCTGAGAGAATGCGACTAACACCGAAAGGATTAATCACCTTGAATACATTAGAAAAAGAATCCTTCTCTACCATGACTAAAATATTGGGTAAGTTAACGGAATTACCCCATCCTCAACCAAGTTGTACACAATATCAACTGGTCACGGACAGCAGCAGATATGCAGTAGGTGCTGCCTTACATCAAGTCGTTAATGGAAACCCTATATCAATAGGATTTTTCTCGAAGAAACTAACAGCAACACAGACAAGATATTCCACTTTTGATCGTGAACTTTTAGCAGCGTATTTGGCTGTATTACATTTTCGCCACCTCATAGAAAGTCGCGAAGTATTACTTCTAACAGACCACAAGCCAATATGCGGCGCATTTCACAGCCTAAAACCAGCAAAATCGGATAGGCAACAAAGACAACTAGCCATAATCACAGAATTAATCTCAGATATTGCCCATGTGAAGGGTGATCAAAATGTAGTAGCAGATTGTCTATCACGCTCAACATTTGCTGTACAGATCGATATGTACGACCTCCCAGCACTTGCAGATGCCCAAACAGCAGATACTGAAATACAGTCCTTCCCAGAATTAAAAAAATATACAATATCTGGAAAAGACCAATGTGTGTTGTGTGATACATCAACGTCATACCCCAGACCTTTTGTACCATGCACACTAAGAAAATCCATCTTCGATAGTTTGCATTCAGTGTCACACCCAAGTATAAAATCATCTATAAAAATGATTAAGGCTAGGTTTTACTGGCCTAACATGGATAAAACCATCAAAGAATTATGTGCATCATGCACATCTTGCCAACAGGCAAAAATATATAGACACACAAAATCGCCAGTACAAACATTGGAAATACCGTCATCAAGATTCCATACTGTACACATCGACATAATTGGACCTCTACCGCCAGCAAAATGTTCCAACAATTCCTACATTAATCCATGTCGATATATTTTAACATGCATAGATCGAACCAGTCAATGGATAGAAGCGCAACCCATAGCAGATATTACGGCAGAAACTGTTGCAGAAGCGTTTGTAAATACGTGGATTACTCGCTTTGGTGTCCCACTTCATGTCATAACAGACAGAGGTACACAATTTGAAAGTGAATTATTCATGGAATTATCAAAAATTATCGGATTCTATAGGCTAAGAACAACGTCATATCATCCACAATGCAACGGACTTATAGAAAGAGCTCACAGAACCATCAAAGCAGCTATAATGGCCCGAAAAGAATCTTGGATTTCAGCCCTACCAATTGTTCTCTTGAGAATTCGAAGTATGCCCAACTGCTTCTAATTTTTCCCCCTTTTTATGCGGTCACAGGTGCAAAAATGTCATTGCCACACCTAATGATAGATTCGGAAAACCCAGAAACAGTCAGACAAGATTTTACTAGAGAACTACATAAAACCATGGCAAAATTTGACTTGACTGACTTTTCAAACAGAGAAAAATCAACACAAAAATCTTACGTACCAAATCAACTGCAAACCTTGTTAAAAAAGTTTGGATTAGGATAGACCGCGTTCGAAAACCGCTAGAAGCACCCTATTCAGGACCTTACACTGTACTCGAACGAACACCAAAATATTTCCTTATAGAAATTAACCCAAACACGCATACACAAGTTTCAATAGACCGTTTAAAACCTTACATTGAAAACAAGCAAAAATGTACACAAAATACAACTACCAACAAAAATAAAGAGCCTGATATTTTACCTCCTGAAGAAGTACAGGAACATAAAATAAAGACAACAAACTCTGGTAGGAGAGTCAAATGGAAAAAAGATAATGAATACTTTTATTATTACTAAAAAAAAAAAATAACACTCCGTTATCTGGTAGGAGAGTATTGTAGGAATGAACCAAAATGACCTCAGATCAGATACTACTACCATGCAGAGAATACATTGTTTCTTTTACCCTCTCTGTCTCTAAATAACTCCCAAGAACTAAGATACCCAAATCTATTCCCTTTTCTTTCTTTGCTACTATTTCTCTTTCCCCTACTCTCTCTATCTCCCTGACCCATGTTTGACCTAAAGGATTGGCCAGTCCCTCTCTAGCTTCTAAGCAGGCAACATGTGTTCTTTTGCTAGCAAACACTTAACACGAAAGTATGTAAAAATAAGAAAATAAAATATTCCTCTCAACGCTAATTTTTGTATCCACTTCTTTGTCAATTATACCCACAAAGATACCAAATATTACAGGATTTACCTATCTGACCATCCTTTTGGATTTTATATAAGTAGATAACGCAATAATACTCACACATACGCACAGTAAAAAGAAACTTCAGATACTGGGGGCCATCTACATTAAATGAAAGCAACACACACTCAATAAATTCCCATTTCAAACTAGTCACAACATATTACATTTAGACATACGGTTATGTTTTGGTCTCTCACGTGGTATGACGTCATATAACCGCATTATTAATTTACGACCTAAGTCTGCTATTCGGTGACCGTTACAACGTTTTATGTCATTACAAGAAAATATCATCTTTGATGGTGAATATTTTTATTTTTATGTTAATGTTCCTACAACCACTCTGAAGATTGCTATGTGAACCGAAAGCTTAGAACTAGCGAAACAAAAACATATCTAAATGTTGAACAATTTTTTGTTTTTATTTTCACCAGAAATTAAAGCTAAAATACGATGTTTAGAACGGCTCACAATTAAACATAATAGACATTCATTGTCTGTTATGTTTTAAAATATATGTTTAGATAATGTATTCGTTTGAACATCATTTTTAAACGTTACTCGTATTTGAGTAGATATTCTCGTTTAATTAAGTAGTATATATTTCTACCGGCCTGATTATTTACAAGAAATTTTGCTAAGATTTACTTATCCCTGGTGGCTCTTAGCTCGCTTTTTCCTGTTACACCATGCAACCCTCGTTCCATCATCCAATGTGCAAAGCGTTTTCATCGCTTATAAATGCTTTAGGCACAGATATTGCTCGATTTCTTTTCATATCTCGAAAACCTACAGACCAATGGCAACAAGCTCTCTGGAATCTTATCTACACCAGAGAATGGAAGACCCTAGCAGGACTAAAAACAAACACATATTTGAGGATGAATCAAACGACGACGACTGCTAAAAATCGAGCTGCAGCCAGGTGAACGTTTCTCCATCAATACATAAACGTCTATCGGTGCAAATATTTCAAGGTCCATCCGTGCCAGTATTTAATACACGCAATTAAAGCACTCGACTGTACCTCTTGTCCACTTTCTGACATTCTACTACGCACTTCTTCTATCTGCTGTGTTTCTTCAGGACGTAGGCGGTCATGGCCCTCCACATCTCTATATCCCAAGTAGCTCTTAGCACGCTTTCTCCTGTTCAGTCAGTTAAGTGCCATACGTGATACACGTTTTGAGCGATCATGTCTCGAAAGAGACATGGCTGACTGAGCAGAAGTTTATCCCGCAGTAGGCTGCCATTGCTTTCTGCGGTAGACTGGTTGCCAACCAAGACTATAGCACCCAATCTGTCCTGTTATTTGACTCATAGCTAGAGGGGGGGGGAAAGAGATGTATTACAGTACTAAGTAGTAATAATGGGGGATCAGTTTATTACTTCATAACAATATAAAACTGACCCCCACTTTATGAGCAGTAGAAACCTTAATCATGTTTCCAATTAATATATTCAGTCAGTCAGTTAAGTCACTTACGCGATACACGCTTTGGGCGATCATGTCTCTTTCGAGACATGACTGATGGGCAGAAGATTATCCAGCAGTAGGTTGCCATTACTTTCTGCAGTAGACTGGTTGCCAGCCAAGGCTATAGAAACCAATCTGTTCTATTATTTAATCCATAACTGGAGGGAAGAGACGGATTAGTACCTTTCTCAAGGGTATTTGTGCGTAAGTGAATGCAAGGAATTCAACTGAAATTCGAACTCGACTCCCCGATTTGTCGTTCCAAGCCGATATTCACTGCACCACAAAGCATATCCTGTTGCCCTACCCAAACCCCGCTCTGCCATCCATTTGCTCAAGCTCATCAAGTATGCTATGCGTTGCTTTCCCTGTCTATCACCGACCTGTGAATCTCAGATTCTCCAAGCCCACCTTTCTCATTACATGTCCCGGGAACTTCAGCTGTTTTTTCCTGGTGTTATGTATTAGTTTCATTTTCGTTTTCATCCTCTTCAAAACCTCATCGTTGTTCAGATGTTCCGGTCCATGGTATCCTCAGCATCCTTCTGTAGAAGCACATTTCGGTTGCTTCTAATCTCCTTCGGCTGAGAGTTTTCAGCGAAATTTTCCTGTCTCTTAATACTCTACTCAGCTTCTGGAATGCATCCTTGCCCATGCCAATTCGCAATCGGATCTCAGTGGGGCACTTTCTGTTAGAACACTTCCTAGGTATTTAAATTTCTCTACCTGCTTGATTGTAGTATCCCGAGCCCGTAGTTAGTAAAAAGAGGAACCAAAATGCTGAGGACAATGCATTCAGTTTTCTTGTACTTCATTTGTAGTGCTTTCTTTCCGTGCTTTTTGGTTACCTTCTTTAGGAGGTCTTGTAGTTTCCTTTCCGTGTCTGATGTCAGCATGGTACTGCGCATTATGGACAGAAAAGAGTAAGACTCAAGAGAAACCATTTTTCTGTCCTTCCCACTCCGGAAACAACTAACAACACTGACTGTTCGCTATTGAGGATGATGGTTTCTTTAGTCGGCTTTACGAACTTTACTTGCGACCTTGTTTGTCCAATTGCAGCGACACACCTACACATTTGTCGACCCAGCTCTCGGTTGAGAATCTATCAACACCTTAAGAAATATCCATTCACTGATATTTTCAGGTGACCGCTTAGTGTTACACATTTTTGGCGCCTGTGCGCATCGCTGGCGAGAGGAAAGTTCTTTATATTCCTTCCACTTTAAATAATCCTTCCAAGATTCGATATAAAAGAAAACTAGCTTCGGTCAAGAATAACCCATTGCCTGCTGCTTTGCATCGGCAGTAATTACATCAATGTCTTATTCTATCTTATTTTTTATATTCAGTATTTAATGGCAAATCGAAAAACTTCTATGCGCCCTGTTTTTTCAGGACGTAGGCGATCATGGCTTTCCACATCTTCCTGTCCCTGGTGGTTCTTAGCACGTTTTCTCCTGTTACACCATGCAACCCTCGTTCCGTCATCCACATGATCAGGTCCTTCAAATATGTTATCCGCTGCTTTCCCCTGTCTCTTTTCCCCTCTGGCCTGTTAGTATCAGGTTCTTCAAGCCCTCTTTCCTCATTGCATGTCCCAGGAACTTCAGCTGTCTCTTCCTGATCCTCAGTATTAATTTCCTTTTTGTTTCCATCCTTTCCAGTACCTCATCATTGTTCACATGCTCGGTCCATATCCGCAGCATCCTTCTGTAGAAACTGCAAATGTGTCTTTTGCAAAATGGCAAGTGTTGAATAAGAGACCGGGCTCCCGATAACCGGAATCAAAACAAAAGATTATAGCCATTTACCTTTTGAAATGTTTCGCCAGCTCTGTTCATTGATCGAACAATCATACTATTTAATATACTATGTATCCGCTGAATATACAAACATTTAAAAACATTTTATTTAAATCATAAATACGGATCCGAATGGGCGTAACGGAAATTCTGGGTGTTGCTTTTCTTTGATAGAAAAACAAAACCCAGAATTTAAAACGAATTCGCAAATCTTGTTTTCCGTTACGCCCATTCGCATCCGTATTTATGATTTAAATAAAAAATGGAACAGCATCGCCGAAAATCATTTTTGTGTGTCATAAATATTTAAGAAAAAAAAGCCCCAAACTTTATAAAAACGGACGTTTTCATGAAAATGTTTCTTATTATTATGAGGAAAGATCAAAGTATTTTTTAAATTATTTTTAAAAAAGTTTTTACGCCTTTCTAACACGTTAGAAATTTTAGTTAAAAAAAAAAAAAATCTTGTTTTGATTTTAGTTAGTGGGTAACCAAATCTTTACGAGAGTTTACAACGAGTTATGTAATATTACGTAATTCATTTTTTTCCGAGGGGCGGGAATTATAAAAAAATCAAATAGTTGATTTAAATCAGACTTTCATGACTTATTTACTAATGAATTTAAAAAAAAATAATTTAAAAAATAATCTTTGTAAAAAAGATTTTTTTTACATCTGTTACCCCACACTTCCACGTAAATTCATGAAATTTCAAGAAATTAAATTTTGTTGGGAAAATCGGTTTATTAGTTAAACGCGGGAATCATTGGGGAATGTAAAATCATTTTTTTTTTCAACCATTTGGCCTTTTCCTGAAAATCTGCTCCCAATAGTAAAATAAAAAATGCAGTAAAAGTTTGACAAAAAGTAATTAAAAAGTTTATCTAATTAAATAAATAATATAAATTAAGGACATTATAGGCTAAAGATTATTTTTTTTAAGTATAAAATTTAAAAAATATTTCAAAGACTTGTAGGCGTTAGATTACCAAGTTACTAAGTGAAGACTATACTTACTAATCGATAACTGAAAAGTTTAATGCAAATCGTCGAGCAATCGTACTTTTAAAATAACTTTACATATATTTTGGTGTATTAAATGTTTTTTTTTGTATGAAAATTTCCGTGTACATTAAAAAGTCGTATATTTCACGGTTTCTTCCCCCTTACAGTAAAAAAATTGGACTATTTGTCAATTCCGATCACCATAGTTATCTCGTACTTGGCTGTCATCACATGTCAAATCATATGGGAAAGGTCAGAAAGATCAACACTCCGTAATTAAGTAATAGTTTTAGTTTGAATTCCGTGCTATAAATAAGTATTACTTCTGTAAATCAGATTAATTTAACTTAAATTGTTACGTTTTCTAAAACAACGTGTCACAGATGTACATTTTATTTTTGCAAGATTTTTAAAACCGAGAATTAATATGTGTTTACAAATTTGTCGATCGCTCAAAAATAACCAAATTTTTTTTAATTTTTAAAAATCTCAATGTTTTAGATTCTAATCAATGATTTTTTTTTAAATACACCAGAGTATTTCGCTTACTGGAAATAGTAAATTTAATCATTTAGCTTTTAATTAAAAACGAAAATAAAAATTTCAAGAAAACTATTTTTTTTACTCAAGTTATTTGTCCCTTTATTTTTTAAGTTTTCTGACAGTTGTTGAATTGAACAAAATAGTCTCCCAATGTACAACGAGTAAATAATGTGTTTTTGTTTGTTTTCATTTAACAAATAATGTGACACTTCGCTACAACTGTAGGGTTTCTCCTCAAATGCCAAGAAAATCAATTAATGTTTATACTTCCGAAATATGGCTTGTTGTCTTCGACTACCCAAGTTCATTAGGAAGACAACCGGTCATGAATATTTAGTCGGAAGTATAACAATCAAGATTGTGTAAATATATTAGCGTGACATTGTACAGTATCGCTAAGATGTTTACATGTAACTGCTTCTGTTACTTCCAACAACTTAATATCGAATATAAATTATGTTGTGTATTCTACTAAGAGAATTTTTTGTTCCCGACTTTATTCTTATTTTTAAATGAATAAAGAAACATTTTAATTGTCACGTGACACCTTTGGTACGTACTTATTTTTCCTTGATTTTGTAGTGAAAGGGTGTTAAGGGTTTGCTGAGGTTACTGTGGGTCACTAATGGGAGATGCAGTTGCAACTTGTTACTGATGAGGATGGAAGACTTTCAAATGAATTAATTCAACATTTTCAAAAGAAACTAATTGAAACACGGTTATAAAGTTTTAGATATATCTATATTAAAAAGAATAACTCACAAAAGAAGAGAAAGAGATTATAGTTGCGTATCTAGAAATAACTCAGGAAATGAAAGAAAAACATTTACGTATTTAGTCGTTTATATATAAGTCCGATACTCCGGAAAGTGTTTCTCGGAGAAAAAAGAATCCCGTTTTATCGTAATTTATATATAATATATAACTCGTTTACAAATTGTGTGTGTGTATATATATATATATATATATATATATATATATATTCAATATATATATATATATATATATTCAATTTATAAACGAGTTATTACGCGACCTTGGTTTCTACCACGAGTGGTGTATTCAGGTGATTTTTAATAACTGATTTTACCGTTTTTCTTTTTAAGAACGCTCATGTAACGGTGCTTTTTTTTTTTTGAACGCTCACGTGGCAGGGAAGTTTTGAACGCACAATTTTTAAAATTTAAACAAATTATGGCGTTTTCATCCATGGTTGTATGAACCTAAGAGGTATTTCTTAGTATGGTTACACTTAGTCATAATTCCCGCCGATTGATTGTTTAATTACTTAGTTTTTGGTCATAATAAAATTAGACCAGTGCACATTTGTATTAAAAAGTGTTCATTACAATTATTTTGTAGACCTTTTGAATATTTTCCTTTTATCAACAAGTTATTATGCGACCTAGGTTTCTACCATGAGTGGTGTCTTCAGGCGATTTGCAATAACTGATTTTACTGTTTTTTTTTTTAAAAACACTCACGTAACGGTGTTTTTTTTTAAACGCTCACGCGGCAGGGAATTTTTGAACGTGCAATTTTTAAAATTACAAAAAATTATAACGGTTTTATCCATGGCTGTATGAGCTTATGAGGTATTTTAGTATGGTTACACTTAGTCATAATTTCCGTTCTCTTGTAATTTTAAAAATTGCGCGTTCAAAAATTCCCTGCCGCGTGAGCGTTAAAAAAAAAAAAAAAAAAAAAAACCGTAAAAAGTAAAATCAGTTATTGAAAATCGCCTGAAGACCCCACTCATGGTAGAAACCTAGGTCGCGTAATAACTCGTTTACAAATGGAATTATATATATATATATATATATATATTATACAAATAATAAACAGAAAGAGAGTTATATGCCCCTTCCTTATGTAATCTTAATGTAACGCCACATAATGAGTGCCTTCGCAGACATGGTGGGGGTAATCCCTGCAACTTAAATTTTTTTTTTTAATCATATCACCTCGAGCAAGGCCGTAACGCCACTGATGCGCAGGGGTCTACGTAAGAGTGAAAACATTGAACAAGAGAAAGCCGGAAACCACATCCTAAACAGGGAACAAGGGATGAGCCTCTTCACCTGATCAATAGACGTCGGTGGAGTATGAACCGGGCGATATTTTAGTCTCCACATTTAGAAAAAAATGTAAATAAAAGCATTTTGCGAATCAGAACTGAAGATTATTATATGTTCAGTTATTTGGACAATTTGCCAAATTATCAACAACTCTGTTCCTTTTCATTAGTTTCAGTTCTTATCTTACGCCTGGATAAATTTTGGAAGGATTTTGCAAAAGTCTAAACAGAATAAGCTACTTAACCTTAAAACTAATTTATCAACAGAAAAGTTTATTTTCGTCAGATCTTTGCGAGACGACATAACGTTTGTCCCTTCGAAAGTAAGACAAAAAAAAAAAAAAAACCCAAAAAACCAAAAAACTCAAAATGTTTGCTGTGACAAAAACAGAAGTTGCTGACACAATCCTGACCGAATTTGGAGATGAAACGAATGTTAGTGAAAGTTGAAAATTATTGTGAGTTTAGAGATTACTACGAGATTTGTTTGTTTGTTTTCTTGGTTTGTGCATTTAACGCGGCCCTTTAACCAAGATTTCGTGTTGAGTTTTTATGACACCGAAAAATCTGCTGTGGAATGCACTTTGGAAATTTAATTTCTTTTTTTTCATCAGTTGCTATTGCGTATTGCATTTGACTTTTTGTAATGTTTTGGGAGCATAAACCACGTCTACAACTTCCAGCAGACGGCGGTTTTAGAATTTGCTTTAAAATGTTTTCAAAATACGCCATTTTAAATTCTTCAAAATATTGTTTTTATCCGAATTAATTTCAAGGAAAACAACAACAACAAAAAGAAAAATAATTGCTTTTTAAAAAGCAAAGTTCTTTAGGCAGAGTTCTGATCACCATAGAAATTAATTTCTCGAAGACTGTACAGGTTCAGTCATTCAAAGTCAGATAGTTTCAACCAAATATTTAAAACATGGCAATTACTCCGAATCAAGAATTGCTTACAAAACGAAACATATTCAGCTATTTCAAGGTATATTGTTGAAATGTTAGACTGACCGTTGGAAAGGACACGCTGATAATGATAATCAATTTTTATTAGATAGCATCACAGCCTTTTACTAATGACACGGATTTGATATATTTATGGAGAAAAAGTGTTCAATAACAGAGAGAGAGAGAGAGAGAGAGAGAGAGAGAGAGAGAGAGATTAGAGATACAGATATATCGCACCATGCAAGTCAGACTATTTTTTAAATTATTTTAAAAATGGTTTTCATTTAGGTATGAAAATCACTCCAATCTGATCAAAGTTCCAGGTGTAGTCAATACAACCCCCCCCCCAAAAAAAAAACCACTAAACAAGATGGTAATTATTACAAAATTACAAGAGTATAAAAATCTGCAAAATTTTTTGCATGGATTATGCAATGTTGATTCCACTGACAATTTAAGTTAGGTATCGAAAATGAGTCGAGATATATATCTTCACTCATTTTCGATACCTAACTTAAATTGAATTTTTCAAAATAAAGTTTTCTCAAAATTTATTTGATTAAATTTACTATTTCCAGAAAGCAAAATACTCTGGTGTATTTCAAAACAAAAATTATAATGATTGGATATTTTATAAATTAAAAATTGGCCATTTTTCAGCGATCGACACATTTGTAAACAAAAGTTAATTACCAGCTTTAAAAATCCTGCAAAAAGAAATATTTATTTTTTAAAAATTAACAAATGTAAATTTAAATTAATCTGCTTTGAAACAAATATTACTTATTTATGGTATGAAATTTAGAATAAAAGTATTTCTTAATCGGAAAGATCTAACTCGTTGACATCACCTGTTATCAATCAGTTTTTACACATCTGGAAGTATGGTGAGCAAAAAAAGACATAACGCAAGTTAGCGTTTCGAAAGAAAAACTCTTGAAACCCGTGACTTAATAATTCTCTTATAAAGTTTTCATAGTAAAAAAAAATAAAATAAGGTATTTTAAAAATCTTAGTTCTAAATGAATTATATTAAGTTTTTTCATTAGTAAATATAGTTGGTTGGTTGTTTTTTTTTATGGTATATCAACACCTCGGCGGGTCATTTATTGCTAACTAATTTTTTTATTTATTGCTGGTAATACCTTTTTCTTTCAACAATTTATTGGTTTTTATGTCTAGTAATACTTTTTCTTTTCGAGTATCAAGATTCATTGGGATTTTGTTTTTAAGGGCAGGGTCCCCAAGACCTACCCTTGTTATTTAACCTATAACTGGAGGGAAGGGACGGATTAATACCTTTCCCAAGGGTACCAGTGCTTAGGTGAATGCAGGGTATTCAACTGGAATTCGAACTCGGCTCACCGACTTCTCTTTCCGAGCCGATATCCACTGCACCACAACGCACATCCGTCACTAAACGCTTACAGCACCTGGTATTCCTAAGCGGTCACCCATCTAAGTACTGACCAGGCGCAACTTTGCTTAACTTTGGTGATCGAGCAAGAACCGGTGTATTCAATGTGATAGTCCAGTAAATATAGTCTTTACTTAATAAATATATAACCGAAGACCAAGTGAGTGGAAGAAATTTAAGGTGCTTGAAACTTTATAATTAATAATAATTGAAAGAAAAAAAAAACAACTTTTTTTTTTCATCAGAATATGATAACCCTATATATATATATATATATATATATATATATATATAAAATCAATTAAAAGTTTATCTAAATAAAAAAATGGCGTAGTTTTATTGCATTCTTTATTTTACTATTCGGAGATTTTTAGAAAAAATAATCTCTTACAAAAAAAAAAAAAAGTATGTAGTCCTGCATTTAACTAATGAAAAAAGTATTGCAATCCATACTGAATTTCTAGAAGTTTGATGCAATTAATTAGAGTGGGGGTAGCAGATATATATATATATATATATATATATATATATATATATATATATATATAGGTTTCGTTGAATAATATAGAAAAGTTTTGTCTATTTTGTGTAGGATCCGTTAATTATTATGTCAAAGAACGGAATTTTGTTGTTATTGCTAAGTTCATAAGTGAATTTTAAGACTGTTTTTGAAGTTGCAAGATTTCGTCGGCATTTTTAATGAATAGTAGGATTTCATCAACGTATCTTAGATATATTGATGGTTTTTTTTTTAATTTTGTAAAGGTAATATTTGACAATGTAATTGTATTGAATACTTTAATACAAATGTGTACTGGTCTAACCCTATTAGAACCAAAAACTAAGTATTAAACAATATATATATATATATATATATATATATATATATATAAAGTAAAGTGTACCTAGTGAGCCAGACAGACCTACCTAGGTTTCACCTAAACGGATCGTCAGGGAAAGCTGGCTCTGTCGGTCTGTCTGGCTCACGAAGTATACTTTACTTATTCCGCTTTACCTAAGTATTGAGTACTTTTTTTGTTAGTTGATTAATCGTGTCGGGTTTTTTTTCTTTGGGCTACGTGCTGACTCGGTCCGAACTCTTGACTGATGTTCATGTACTTAGCTCTTTCTTTTTTAAAATCATTTTTTCCCTTCTTCGTAGATAAACACATTTTTATGCAACCAGAAGAGATCACTACAGACAGACATGGCCAAAATATTCATCCATCTAGGTAGTGAACTCCTCTGATGACGTAGAAATCATAATTATTCATTAGTGTGCAGAATATTTAGTTTTAAATGCACTAAGTCCGGATATAGAACAGCGCTGGTTCTTTGAAGACATCGGAACAAGAATGGCGATATTTATTTAAATTCAGTTACAAAGTTTATGGCACAAGGCCGAAATGGGAGTGGGGAACAAAACTTGGGTTGGTCTTCAAGTACTCTATCCTATACCTAGCTAATCCGATTCAGGACCCAAACATGAGTTACAATATTTCTCAATCACCACAAGAATTTATCCATCGACTGCCAAGTACCAAAGTACCGCAAAGCATTCCGGGGACCTAAAAAAAAACCCCAAATGTATATAAAAACTTTACAATATACAATAAATACAAAAATATACATAAAACTTACATGAAATGACACCGGAACAAGAAAGGCGATATTTATGCTTAGAATGATATCAGAAAGATCAATACAAATGCAAAAGGATGTCTTATCTAAACTTATTTATAAATGGAAATTTGTCTCTGTGTGTGTGTGTGTGTGTGTGTGTGTGTGTGTATCCGTTACTAATAGACTCCGAAACGGCTGAACCGATTTTCTTGAAGATTTACACAATTGTACTATAAGCGTCTGCGAGTGTTCTTAGCTAGGTTTTGTGTCGAGGTACCCCAAATAAATATCGAAAAATCAATAATAAAAAAAATCGCGTTATAGAAGGAGTGATCCGATTTTAATCAAATTTGGTACACTCGTAGACAAAGACATAAGAAACGATATTCAGAAGTTTCAAGGTTGCAGTTCTTACAATAGTGCAGAAAATCGATAATATATATAAAAGGCAAGATGTTTGTGTGTGTGTCTGTTTATCTGTCTGTATGTCCTTTATACAAATCCACAATTTTTATCCGATTCTCACCAAACTTCACGAATATTCTTTAGGCTGAGTCTGAGCTCAGGACAATGGATTAGTTTTAAAGCGTTCAATACACCCGAGCAACGCCGGACTATACTGCTAGTAGATTATGTAAAAACGTTTGAGAAAGTACGCCACAAATTGTTAGGCAACGAGGGAGATTAGAATAATCCACAACTTATACCGACAGCAAACTGCCTGCATAAGAATAGAAAATCTAATTCAGTCAATCATCTTTTGCCGTGTCCCTTCAATAAGTTTAATTTAACTCTACAAGTTATAAAATTCTTCCTAACGGATAGATTCATGAATTTATTTTTTAATGGTCAGTCTTCCGAGGACTTATGAGATGAGGTAGTGTTTACATTATTTACATTGTTCAGATTGTTGTCCTTATGTTTATTGCCATGTTTACGAGGTTTCGGCAATTGTACGCTCTAGTCTTCTTCAGGTGCTAGGGATTTCGAATCGAACCCTTTATTTCGATCACTGGGGTAGAGCGTTCTAAATCCATGTGCAATGCCACTTTCGGTACCCATGTAGTTATCTCCCTTTAATTTAACTCTATAAGTTATTTGTTCAGCACTGCTTTAACCTGATATTAAACTCACAACTGTTTGGGTCAAGTGATTCGAATTAACCATCGCCTATATCTATTGGGAAATTTTCTTTTCTTCTTCATGTGCCGTAAGCGATCATGGAATTCCACTTGGCCCTGTCTCTTGTCGCTTTCAATATTTTTTCTCTTGGTATTTCTCTCAAATCTCCACTCAGCCATCCATTTGCTCAAGCCTATCAAATAGGTCACGCGCTGCTTTTTTCTGTCTCTTTTTCCTTCTATCCGTCCTGTGAGTTTAAATTCTCTAGGCATTCCTTCCTCATTACGTGTTCCAGGAACGGCAGCTGTCTCTTCCTGATGTTAAGTATGAGTTTTTTTCTCGTTTGTATCCTCTCAAATACCTCATCGTTGCTCACGTGCTCAGTCCATGGTATCCTCAGCATCCTTCTGTAAAACCACATTTCTGTTGCCTCAAGCCTCTTCTTCATCCTTGATAAGATCGTCCAACATTCACTGCTATACAGAAGGACAGATATGACATAGCAATCTAGCACACTCTTCTTTGTTTCCAATGAGATTTTCCTGTCTCTCGATACTTTGGTTAGCTTTCGAAATGTGTCCTTGGTCTCCGACCTGTAGTGGGCATTTTGAGGTCATTTTTTGGCTGATGACCATATAATCAGTCCTTTCTTCTCGCTTGCTTTTGCTACTTCTGTAGGAGGACCTGCATTCTCTTTTCCGTGTCTGCTATCAGCACAGGGTCATCTGCGTATTTTACATTATCACGAATTCTGGCAAGGAGTTTATTTCTCTCAGAATTGTTTCGCTGTAGAAGTTGAAAAGATCCGGCGAGAAAACGCATCCTTGTCTTACGCCCCTTTCTATTTTTGGACCTGCTGAATTCACTTCATATCCGTAAGCAAGCAATTTTGCTGCCAATATACATTCTTGATTGTCCTAACGTCTTTTCCCAAGATGTCGAGATTGTCGAGCGTTTCTATCAAGACTTTGTGGCGTTCTTTGTTAAACGCCTTTTGCGTAGTCTATAAAGCACAAATAAAGGTCCTTGTGTTGATCTTTCTGAGCATGAATATCGCATTCCTCGCTCCGGTATCTTTAGCCACTCTTCTTGTCCTATCTCTTTGGACCGATTCTGCTGCGTGTGCTGTTCATCAGAATCCGGATGATGAGTTTTGTTCTGTGGCTCATTAAGTTGATTGTTTGGTGCAGTTCACATTCCTTTGCATCTGGCTTCTTAAGTGTTATGAAAATTGATCTGCTGAAGTATATTGCCGCTCTTATAGCTTTCGCTTATTATTTCTGTGATCCTGTCTATGCCAAAGCCGTCTACGGACGTCAGCATCTCTATTACAATCCAGTCGGCTCCTGCTGCTTCGTTTCTGGTTCAGTTTGGCCATTGCCGAGTCTACTCCAGTCTTTAATAATTCTGGTTCATCCGTATTTTTGTGTATTGTTGGTTACTCTCTGTTGTCGTGGAAGAGTTTACCAATATACTCATCTCTGAAGTATTTTTCTTTTTGTAGTAGGAGAATATCGTCCTTTGCTTTTTATGCAATCCTGTTGCTGAGGAAATCTTTTGTCCTATTAGTTCCTTTATTTTTATGCATATCAGTTATTTGTCGTGCTTAGTCTCTACTTCGGCCCATTTATCGCTGAGCTTGTCTGCATTTACTCCTTATTTCCTCGTGTAGTCTCTTGTGTGTCGTTCCATATCTTGGCATCATTTTCTGTCTCTTTTGCATCATTTCAAGAATCTCTTCAATGACCCACTCATTTTTCTTTCAATGTGCTTTTTCCTTTGCGGGATGATGTCGTTCACTGATGTTACCAGAGCTACTTTTAGTGTGTCCCATTTTGAGCTTCCATTTCCAATTTGTCCTTCATATTTTGTTTTCACGCTCTCCGTATACATTTCTTGCAGGTTAGGCTCATTCATGAGTCTATTGTACTGCAGTCTTAGGGTTGTGTTAGGTTTCTTTAATCTCCTTAGTTTTATCCTTAGTTAGCATATGACTGGTAGGTGGTTACTTCCGTAGTCAGCATTTGGGTAGGCTTTGCAGCGAAGGACTGCATTTCTGAATCTCTTGTTTATAGTAATATATTCAATATGATTCTTAATTTCTCATGTCCGTAGTCTTCTTGTGTGAAGTTCCATGAGGTTCTCTTTCAGGTTTCAGATGGTCGGACTTTTCTATGAGATTCTTTTGGCTGGATATACATCCTTGAATCAAAACCGGAGTTGATAAAGTCAGCAAATCCTTTTAGCAGCTGAATATTCTCTTCCCAAAACCTATTTTTACAGGGGGCTAATCCTAATTTGCATATTTCTTTCGAATTCTCTCGATCATTCTAGTCCCTTCCAAATGTTCTATTTTTAATTTCCTTATTTTTACGACTACTTCGTGAATTAAAATTTTTTTTGTAATAACAAGTAAGACTCAATAGAATCCCTTTCTACAACTTTTTTAGACATTATTTTTTTTTTATATAAATGCATCCTCGTAACGATAGTAGTCTTGGGTGCCCCTGGAACCAGGTGTTGGTTATTATCTGGTCATTTGATGGGCGCCATTAGACCCATTTCTCACCACACCCATTGCGTTGTCCTAATCCGAAATTGCTGACCGTTTCACCATCTCTCCCTTGGCCAAATTTGGCATTTAGATTTTTCATGATAATTCTGATTTCTTGTGATTTGCACTGATTTTGGCATAATAGAGCATGGTTAGTAAAGGTGTAAGACAAGGATGTATCTTCTTACCAGACTTATTCAAGTGATACAGTTGGGAGGGATTCTGAGAGAATTAGAAATTCTTCCAGGCTTCCTTATTGGTGGTCCAAATCTTAACATAAGATATGCAAATGACACAGTGTTCATAGCAAATACAGAAAGGAAACTAATAAGAATTTTCACAGAAGGTTTATGAAGAAAGCAAGAAGAAAGGACTAAACACCAATTAAAAGATGACAATGTATGCCCTACATGCAAATTACAAATTGGAGAGACCAAAAGTAGGCAATTACAACGATTTAAATATCTGGAAAGGGTTTTAACAAAAGACGGCAAAGGCGACACCGAAATTTGCAGAGGCGAAAAGGATAGCGAAAGATGCCTTTTAAAAGCTGAGCAATTAAATAAAGAAAAGAGTACTGAACTGTTTTGTCTACGGCTATATCGTGTTGAATGCACCGGTTCCCGTCCGATCACCGAAGTTAAGCAACATCGAGCCTGGTCAGTACTTAAATGAATGACCATTTAGGAATACCAGGTGCTGTAAACGAAAGGACCAAGAATGGTCCACCAGTCCTCCAGGTTTGGGGGTTAGGTGCAGGGTAACAACCCTGCCCCGTAAACGAACAGTTTGTTACAGAAACAGCAACAAAAGGTTGCTTCCCTATGCGCCATTGGATGTGGTGGATAAATGATGATGATGATGACTGGACTGTTATGTAATATCTGTCTTTCTATATGGCAATGAATGTTGGACAATCTCTTCACAAACGAAAAAAAGTCTTGAAGTCACAGAAATGTGGTTCTACATAAGGATGCTGAGGATACCATGAACGTGTGAGAAAATAGAAAAAAAAAAGAACACAAACTTAACATCAAAAAGATATAGTTAAAATTTGTAAGGCAGATAAAGGAAAGAGGGATTGGAAAATATGACACTCATAGGACATAGTGAAGACAAGAGGGATAGAAAAAACAGCGCATAACCAACTTAACGGGCTTGTGTAAATAGCAGAACAACGTTTTAAACTAATAGCAAGAACGCAAAATATATCAACAATTATGAATTACAGGAAATTGTGGAGAGCTATGATCGCCAACCTCCTGAAAGAACACAGTCCAAAGAAAAAAAAATTGGACAAACAAAAACACAGCAATATAGAGTTCTTGATATTTTATCAGTACAAAGGGGAATTACAAGCTACAGCAGGCGCGTGCCACGTGGTTTTTTTTATTTATTTCAATTGATTGGGGGGGGTATTAACACCTGTATGTTTTGTCTTACCGAATCAAGATTAGCTGTAGTAAATATCCTATTTATTACTACAAATTTGCTTGTCAGTTGTCTGACCTTAATCCCCAGTTAGGAGCGGAGGCACTGTGTATCTTCATTCACGAGCGGGAGTAGTGGTAGAATATCATAGCTGGATGTCAAGAGGGTTGGGTTTTTATAAATTCGTAGAAAGACAGAAAAGCAATTCCTTAGATGCTATCGCGTCAGTAATGCAGATACCGAATTCTTCAAAATATGCTTTCAACCAATAACTACTTGTAAAATCCACAATATGAAAATATGTCTCTTGAGGATATTACTGTGTTGAAAATATCCTCTTTACAGACATTTATTTAAATTAAATTGCTGTGATGACATTTAAAACTATCGTCTCGTTTTCCCCTAGCGACTGGGGCAGGGCTAGATTTTTCAGTATTAAGACAAAAATAAAATAAAACATGACTTCTTTGTAATGTGTTGCAGAAAAAAAATGTATATATTAAAGGCAACCTGTGGAAATTCAGCAGGTTTTACTTTTTCAAATGAAATAAATTTTTCCGCGGGATAGAATAAAGAAGTGGGTACGGACAAAAAGATTTTTGGTTTTTTTTAATCATATCACCCCGAGCAAGGCGATAACACCACTGATGTGCAGGGGGCTACATAGGAGTGAAAAGATTGGAAAAGAGAAAACCGGAAACCGCATCCTAAACAGGAAAACAAGGGATAGACGTGAGTGGAGTGTGAACCGGGCAATAGTTTAGTCTATCTACTCCAATTGAAAAAAAAAAGTGAGAATATTGGAAAAGAGACAACAGGAAACAAGGGATGAGCCTCTTCACCTGTTCAATAGACGTGGGTGGAGTGCGAACCTGGAGATAGTTTAGTCTATCTACTCCAATTACAAATTCATAAGATTTTTCCTTTTCACTGATGCAAACGTTAGACGTAGAAGAGATTGCTTGTTTTCTCTGGAGGTTTTCTTTCTCACTAAAAAGAAATGGCGTTTGATAGACCCCCCCCCTTCTATCTTTCTTCGCAATCAAAACGGAATAGTCCATTATTTATCTAAGGTAAGAGTAAAACATGAAATAAGCAGGTACTGAACAGAAGTCTTGTTTTTATGCTGTTATTTTCAGCAACACCTACACGAAATCGATGTTGGTTAATAAACGTGTTTCAGAGTGAAGCTAATCGGATGTAAATAAAAAACTTAACGATTTACTGTTGCTTCTTTACCAAAAATTTGAGGACAGGAAACAGGCAAGATCTTAGACGGCGTGACGCACGTGCTAATGAAGGGACAAGCAGAATTATATGATCATTCATGACCACTGACACTCCATTGACCTCTATTTTCAATTTGTAGCGTCATCTCAGATGATGCAAATACGGAGTGTGCATTAAGGAAGCTAGTTGTATATGATGATTGACCTGACATGCTCTCCTAGTCACCAAGTGCAGGTCTGCGCCTCGCAGAATATCAGTGGCGTATCATTATAGATGGACAGATGGCCGACCCAGCTGCGTCTAGGATATGCACGAGTGAAGAAAACTAGACGTAAAATAGATACATAATTGCCCACTCGGGAGGAGAAAAATAGTTTCATATATTCACGTAGAAAGCCTCCGAGCCACTGGCTAAATATCCAACGATGATTGACGAATTCCTGAATGAAATCGATCATCTTACAAGAAATTCAGCCTCAAGTTTTCGTTTCTAATATTTGAGAATAATTCATTACACAACACAGATTTAGGTAAAGAACAAAAAGATATCAAAAGAAAAACTGCAAAAAAATCAACATTTAACCATCAAATATTTATCTATTTCAAGAAGTATTTAGTTTGATGACGTAGAAAAAGATTGAAGTGATATAATCATGAAAAAGAACAGTGATAAAAAAAAAAAAAAAAAAAAAAAACAAATCTTGCATAAACGTAATTCAGAGACAGTAAAACAATAAAATAAATTTCTCTACTTTGTCGAAATTTGCTGTCATATCTGGAGAGGTTTAAATAACAAATGAAGATTTCAATTGTCGTTTAAGAGGTTTGCCACCACACGACGTACACATCTATAAGAGTGTTCTATTTGAGGCAATATAAAAGTATTCGACCATTACAATTTGTTAGTGATATGAAGATATTTTTAGAGATAAAGAGAGATAGGCATACAACAACGATGCTCAAGTAATGCTTTTATGTGTGTGTGTGTGTGTGTTGAAGCAGCAGATATGTGGTTCTGTTAACATTTCGAGCTCTCACGCGGTGTGACGTCATAGAACCGCATTGCAAATTTACGAACTGCGTCTGCTATTTGGTAACTGTTATCGTTGCTTATGTCAACACAAGATAAAAAAAAAACAAATTTAATGGTGAATGTTTTTATGTTAACGCCCCTGTAACCTCTCTGAAGATGGCTCATGTGAGCCGAAAGCTAAGAACCAACATAAAAAATTATTCAAATGTTGGAGAATTTTTGTCTTCATTTTCACCTGAAATTAAAGCTAAAATACGATGTTTAGAACGGCTCATGATTAAACATAATAGACATTCATTGTCTCTTATATTTAACAATATATATATATATATACACTAAATATTCATAGGTCAAATTTAAATTAAATTAGACCAGTAAACAGTTGTATTAGAAAGTGCTCAATACATGTTTGAAGGAAGATGGAGATTTAACATGTAGAGGTTTTAGATATTTAGGTAGAGAAGATCAACCGGTTACGCGACCATGGCTTCGACCTTTTCGCTTTCGTCAGGCGATTTGTTTTGATTCATGACTTAACGGTTAGCTGTTTTATAAGTTCATAGCTGGAAGTTAAAAAAAAAAAAAAGAAAAGGGAGTGATTTGGTATTGGGAATCCTGTCATCCAGCTTTGTACGCGCCTAAAAAATATTTTCTAATACAGACAATTTCGAACCTTTCGTTTAGTAGCCCTTGTCATTCTGGAAGTAATACTCTAGCCAATTTTTCTTTTTAGCACAGTTTGCAGGTATCGCTACCGTTGTAGGGTTTGGCCTTTTTGTTTTTTTAATATTTTTCACGTTACGTGGGGGTTTCCGCCATTCTTTTCTTTTAATTTTCATACATCGTTGGTTAGTTTGGTGATATTTTAAAGTTTTTCTAGTTTGAATGTGGACTTGTGGTTATTTCATCATTTTTTAATCTGCCTTCAGTACATCCTAAATATATTTTATCTTGTTTTTGCTCTGTATATGACTTCTTCGGTTTTACAAACTCCTTCCAGCGGACATTTCTTTTTATCTCTACTGTTGCACTTTTTTTTTTTTTTAATTAACCGTATTTTGCTGTACGTTGTTATTTTAAGTTTTGATATTTTGTCTCTATGTGATTTTCTAAATTGCTGTGACTTAATTTAACCGTATTTCTATTAAATCTTTCGTGTAGGTCAGAGCTTTTGGGGAAGTATTTGTTAAGTAGTTCGAAAAAATATTTTCCTTATTTTGAACTTTACTTCTAAATTAAAAGGCGGGTTAAACAAAATAATGTTAGGTTTTCCTGTATTATTCTTTTTTTTTTTTTTTTTGTTCATTTGTCTGAGGTTTATACTCAACTAGCAGTATAGTTCGGCGTTGCTCGGGTGTAATGAAAGCTTTAAAACTAATCTATGGTCCTGGAGCTCAGACTCTTTGGACGTTGGCACGAAAGACTAAAAAGCAATAGTTGTTTCCAGTTCAAGCGAAACCATAGGCTGAAAGAAAAATGAATAGATGTAAATGAATAGATTTCCTGGTATCGATTTATATATATATAATCTATTTTCTGCATTATTGTAAGAACTGCAACCTTGAAACTTCTGAATATCGTTTATGTTTTGTCTATGAGTGTATCAAATTTCATTAAAATCGGACCATTTCTCCTATAACCCGATTTTTTCGATTATCAATTTTCGATATTTATCGATGGTACCTCGACACAACTGTGTAAATTTTCAAGAAAATCGGTTCAGCCGTTTCAGAGTCTATAGGTAACGGATATACAGACACACGCAAAGTTCCATTTATAAATAAGTTTAGAAATTGCTTTTATGTCCGTTTTCTTGTAAAGCTTTTTCATAATCTTTTTCCCTCTCGTCAAAGATTGTTTTAAAAAAAAATTTAGGCAGTCTATATTCTATATCTTTAGGGATGTGTTGAATAACCAACATTACCACACCAATATAATCCAGCACATACCAAAAATTTAAAGCAGTAAAATACGGAAAAAAAAGTACTGCAGAATACGGTTAGTGAAAAATATAACCGCAGAGATGAAAAAAAAAATGACTGCTTGAAAGAGTTTGTAAAACCGGAGTCATCTACAGAGCAGAAGTCAAAGATAAAATATACTTAAGGATGTACTGAAGGCAATTTTAAAACACGAAAGGATAATCAAATTCACATACAAACTAGAAAAACTTTAAATTAACACCAAACTAACCAAATACGTATGGAAATTAAAAGAATGGCGAGAAACCCAAGGGACGTGGAAAATGTTAAAACAACAACAACAACAAAATTCAAAGTTGATGATATCTGCAGTTTGTGTCAAGAAGAAAAGTTGGCTATAGAACGACAAAAGCTACTAAATGAAAGATCCGAAATAATGTCTGGATGTAGACACATTAGAAAATATTTTCTAGGCTCTTACAAAGCCGGATGAAAGGATTCCCATTAACAAACCACTTCCTTACTTCATGTTATGAACTTATAAAGCGTTAATCCATCAGTCAAAATAAATCGCTTAACGAAAGTGAAAAAGTCGAAACCATGGTAACGTAAGATCAACCGGTTACGTTACCATGGTTTCGACCTTTTCACTTTCGTCAGGCGATTTTGACTGATGGCTATTTTCGCTCTCACACCCTGATTGAGCACTCTTGAACAATGGTAGACTTTGATAAACAGTAGCTACTCTAGCAAATACGCATCGTTCATTCAGCAATTAATTAGAACACTCTCAGCTCTTGGGCATGTATAATGATAATATACGCGCTAAAGGGTCTGCCTTCTTCTGCTGAGCGCCCATAGCTGAGAGGTAGAATCGCTGACTGACGCTAATTCGGCCGGGTTTCAATCCTGGGTTAAAAAAAAAAAAAGCAATCGGAGTCTAAGCCGTACTGATGAGCTGTGATACAGCGAAACGGATCTGTCTGCGGATGACTATATATTTTTCCTCGATAACTTTTTGTATTTTTACGGGTCTTGGCATTGTTTTTTTCTTTTTAGCAGGCCTAATTTAATCACTGCAAGATAATCATAGACGAGTGGTTTCGTCAAAGTGCCCATTTCCTCTTCTGCATCCAAAATTGTCACGTTTATGTCTTTCGTGGCAGCATTTTTTTCTTTTAGAATATTTGGCGATGTAACAGAATGCAGAAAAAGATTTGGTTTATACTTTTTTATTCCCCAAGGGCATTAATTCGGAGTTGACAGTAACTGCATACTAAATGAAATTTCAACGGAGTCAGTCACGTGGGCGTCCATTTGCATCTCAGATTGACGCCATGTTTCTGTTTTATTCTACTTTTTTTTTTTTTTACTTGAACATTTGGTTAGAATAAGCAAGAAACTCTTTCAATAACGCTTTTGGAGAAATTGTTGCGTTTAGCGTTTCTATTAAAAGTAACAAGATTTCGTTCGCGCGTGGCTAACTAGATTTTGCAATGAAATGGCGTCTTCATATGTGAATGTTTTGACATATTGTCTATAGGGATAGCAGCCGAGAACTCTTGTCAAGAAATTAAGTAAAAAAAAAAAAAAAAAAAAAAAAAATGCAAAAATATTTACAAAGATCTTATTTGGTACTAAATGATTTAGCTTTTGTTTACTTCATGCTAATATCATTGACAAAGGTTATTTTTTATATAATCGTGTGGCCCCAAGCAAGGCATTTTACTGCCACTGTTGTGCAGGGGGTTACATAGGAAGAAATTTATGAGAAAGAGTGACAGGCTACAGAGGGTGTTAGGAAGAGAGTATGAGTAGGAAGAGAATACTGATGGGAGTGGGGTGGACGGAGAAAAAAGCATGGGAGAGGATGTAAGTTAGTGAGACAGGAGATGACTATTGACTTTACATTTGAATTCTTGGAGATTGTAGCTGTCGGGAAAGCAAGTAAAGGGAAGGGAATTCCATAGGCAGGAAGTGTGAGAAAAGAAGCTGGTGGAGTAGAATTTGCGTTTACAATTTATCAGTTTCACAGTAAAAGGGTGGGATATAGTCGCTAATCTTGTGGATCGAGGAAATTCATATATAGGGGGTACCAGTGAGCTAAGTTCGTCGGAGCAGAAGCCGTGAAAGTATTTGTAGAAGAGACACAGGGAAGCCACATTGCGTCGGTGAGAAAGCGACTGTATCCTAGCTGCCAAGTCGGGATAGATCACATTACAAACTGTCCGTTGCATTTGATCAAGGACTCCTAGGTGGATATTTTACCTTTAGATCAGTTCAAAATCAAGGAATTGCTGTCTATCGCTGGTAGCATGTAACCTAATATAATCTGCCCCCACCCTTTTTTAGACATTTGTACGGTCAACGTAGCCACCATGTCCAAAAGCGACCCATCACAATATCTCAACGATCCACACGACAGATATATATAAACGAAAATTTTAGGGCGTAATATCTAAATCCACTGCTAGGAAGGTTGGGTCACTGTGTCGGGTCAGGATGATTTTTTTCCCCCGCCTGAATTCATCTTGCACATATACAAATCAACCATCCATCCGTGCATGGAATACTGCTGTCATATATGATCAGGCGCCTCCGATGTTCATCTCAGTTCTCGACAGGCTCCAAAGGAGAATCAGTAATGTGATAGGTACCAACTTGGCGGCTCGACTCCAGCCACTTTCTCAACAACTGGATGTGGCTTCCCTCTGTCTGTTCTATAAATATTTTCATGTCTTCTGCTCCGACGAACTTAAGTGACTGGTGCCCCTCCAACAGGTGTTTACTCGTGCAACCAGACTGGCAACTGGGTCCCACCAATTCACAGATCAAACAAATGCAGCCGACAATTCTACTCCTGCAGCTTCTTTTCTCGCACTTCCCGCCAGTGGAACTTTCTTTCATATTCTTGCTTTCCTGATGGCTACAACCTCCGGGAATTTAAATGCAATGTCAAAACTCATTTCTCAACCACTTGACTCCAGTTCTTTCTACATCACCCTGTATATCTTTTCCTTTCTCTCTACCTTTGCAACTGTCATCACACCTGTATTCCCACCCTTCTCCTTGCTTCTTTCTCTGAAACCCCCTGTAACTGGTTCATCTTTCTCTTTACCCTTCTCCCTTCACTTTATCTCTTCTCTGACACCCCCTGTAACTGCTTCGTCTTTCTCTTTACTCTTCTCCCTTCACTTTATCTCTTCTCTGACACCCCCTGTCACTGGTTTGTCTTTCTCTTTACTCTTCTCTTTATCTCTTCTCTGACACCCCCTGTCACTGGTTTGTCTTTCTCTTTACTCTTCTCCCTTCTCTTTATCTCTTCTCTTACACCCGCTGTAACTGGTTTGTCTTTCTCTTTACTCTTCTCCCTTCTCTTTATCGGTTCTCTGACACCCCCTGTCACTGGTTTGTCTTTCTCTTTACTCTTCTCCCTTCTCTTTATCTCTTCTCTGACACCCCCTGTCACTGGTTTGTCTTTCTCTTTGCTCTTCTCTGACACCCCCTGTAACTGGTTTGTCTTTCTCTTTACTCTTCTCCCTTCACTTTATCTCTTCTCTGACACCCCCTGTAACAGCTTCGTCTTTCTCTTTACTCTTCTCCCTTCACTTTATCTCTTCTCTGACACCCCCTGTCACTGGTTTGTCTTTCTCTTTACTCTTCTCCCTTCTCTTTATCTCTTCTCTGACACCCCCTGTCACTGGTTTGTCTTTCTCTTTACTCTTCTCCCTTCTCTTTATCTCTTCTCTGACACTGGTTTGTCTTTCTCTTTACTCTTCTCTTTATCTCTTCTCTGACACCCCCTGTAACTGGTTTGTCTTTCTCTTTACTCTTCTCCCTTCTCTTTATCGGTTCTCTGACACCCCCTGTCACTGGTTTGTCTTTCTCTTTACTCTTCTCCCTTCTCTTTATCTCTTCTCTGACACCCCCTGTCACTGGTTTGTCTTTCTCTTTGCTCTTCTCTGACACCCCCTGTAACTGGTTTGTCTTTCTCTTTACTCTTCTCCCTTCACTTTATCTCTTCTCTTACACCACCTGTAACTGGTTTGTCTTTCTCTTTACTCTTCTCCCTTCTCTTTATCTCTTCTGACACCCCCTGTCACTGGTTTGTCTTTCTCTTTGCTCTTCTCTGACACCCCCTGTAACTGGTTTGTCTTTCTCTTTATTCTTCTCCCTTCACTTTATCTCTTCTCTGACACCCCCTGTAACTGGTTTGTCTTTCTCTTTACTCTTCTCCCTTCACTTTATCTCTTCTCTGACACCCCCTGTCACTGGTTTGTCTTTCTCTTTACTCTTCTCCCTTCACTTTATCTCTTCTCTGACACCCCCTGTCACTGGTTTGTCTTTCTCTTTACTCTTCTCCCTTCACTTTATCTCTTCTCTGACACCCCCTGTAACAGCTTCGTCTTTCTCTTTACTCTTCTCCCTTCACTTTATCTCTTCTCTGACACCCCCTGTCACTGGTTTGTCTTTCTCTTTACTCTTCTCCCTTCACTTTATCTCTTCTATGACACCCCCTGTAACTGGTTTGTCTTTCTCTTTATACTCCTCCCTTCACTTTATCTCTTCTATGACACCCCCTGTAACTGGTTTGTCTTTCTCTTTATACTCCTCCCTTCACTTTATCTCTTCTCTGACACCCCCTATCACTGGTTTGTCTTTCTCTTTACTCTTATCTCTTCACTTACACCCCCTGTAACTGGTTTGTCTTTCTCTTTACTCTTCTCCCTTCACTTTATCTCTTCTCTGACACCCCCTGTCACTGGTTTGTCTTTCTCTTTACTCTTCTCCCTTCACTTTATCTCTTCTCTGACACCCCCTGTCACTGGTTTGTCTTTCTCTTTACTCTTCTCCCTTCACTTTATCTCTTCTCTGACACCCCCTGTAACAGCTTCGTCTTTCTTTTTACTCTTCTCCCTTCACTTTATCTCTTCTCTGACACCCCCTGTAACAGCTTCGTCTTTCTCTTTACTCTTCTCCCTTCACTTTATCTCTTCTCTGACACCCCCTGTCACTGGTTTGTCTTTCTCTTTACTCTTCTCCCTTCTCTTTATCTCTTCTCTGACACCCCCTGTAACTGTTTTGTCTTTCTCTTTATACTCCTCCTTTCTCTTAACCTCTTCTCTGACACCCCCTGTCACGGGTTTGTCTTTCTCTTTATACTCCTCCTATCTCTTTATCTCTTCTCTGACACCCCCTGTAACTGGTTTGTCTTTCTCTTTACTCTTCTCCCTTCACTTTATCTCTTCTCTGACACCCCCTGTCACTGGTTTGTCTTTCTCTTTACTCTTCTCCCTTCACTTTATCTCTTCTCTGACACCCCCTGTCACTGGTTTGTCTTTCTCTTTACTCTTCTCCCTTCACTTTATCTCTTCTCTGACACCCCCTGTCACTGGTTTGTCTTTCTCTTTACACTCCTCCCTTCTCTTTATCTCTTCCCTGACACCCCTTGTCACTGGTTTGTCTTTCTCTTTACTCTTCTCCCTTCTCTTTATCTCTTCCCTGACACCCCCTGTCACTGGTTTGTCTTTCTCTTTACTCTTCTCCCTTCACTTTATCTCTTCTCTGACACCCCCTGTCACTGGTTTGTCTTTCTCTTTACTCTTCTCCCTTCACTTTATCTCTTCTCTGACACCCCCTGTCACTGGTTTGTCTTTCTCTTTACTCTTCTCCCTTCACTTTATCTCTTCTCTGACACCCCCTGTAACTGGTTTGTCTTTCTCTTTACACTCCTCCCTTCTCTTTATCTCTTCCCTGACACCCCTTGTCACTGGTTTGTCTTCCTCTTTACTCTTCTCCCTTCACTTTATCTCTTCTCTGACACCCCCTGTAACTGGTTTGTCTTTCTCTTTACTCTTCTCCCTTCACTTTATCTCTTCTCTGACACCCCCTGTCACTGGTTTGTCTTTCTCTTTACTCTTCTCCCTTCACTTTATCTCTTCTCTGACACCCCCTGTCACTGGTTTGTCTTTCTCTTTATACTCCTCCCTTCTCTTTATCTCTTCTCTGACACCCCCTGTCACTGGTTTGTCTTTCTCTTTACTCTTCTCCCTTCACTTTCTCTCTTCTCTGATACCCCCTATAACTGGTTCGTCTTTCTATTTACTCTCCTCCTGCCTAATCTTTTTCTCTTATGTAGCCCCCTGCGCATCAGTGGCATTACCGCCTTGCTTAGGGTGAAACGATTAAAAAAAAAAAAAAGAAAAAAAAAGGTTATAACATTTCTATGCATTTTCGAAGTATGCTTTAACCGTGAGGCAAACGATAAAAAAAATGTTTGGGGTGTCCACTATCATTGAGCGTGTACTGTATTCATAAAAAATAAATAGAATAATAAATGTTAAACCGTATTTATCCACTATTATCTCTCGCACGTTTTTCCGTCTGTCTGTTCATCCGTAGCAGGAAATCCTGATAAATTCTAAGGTTGACCTTTCACCAATTCAAACAGACCCTCTACGTTGACATTCAGGTAAATATTTGTCACACGTAAAGTTTTGCACAAAAGAAGTCATTACTGATTTATGAAAGGCTTGATAGATTAGCACATTACATTCTAATATACAATAAAAAGGAGCCCTTTAACGTGTAGAGTTTATTGATTAATTGTTCGTTGTTAAAGGGTTCGCTTCTCACTGTTGGTTATATGATTATGTCCTCGAGTAGCTTTCGAGTTCGGCTTTGGATGTGGTATCTGTCTATTCTGAAAATTATAAGGGAAATCTAATACCGGAATGTAAACAACGAAGAAGTCTTATGAAAATTATATATATATATATATATATATATATATTCCTCGTATTATGTTCATGGAGAGAGAGAAAGACAACAGTGAGTCATCGCCGGCTCAGTTCATTTTCATTACTACCAATTATGAGAGCTCTTTCTGCATGTTTGCTCTTGAACAGTGCTTTATAAATTTATTTTTTGTAATAATTATATCGTCGAGCAGTGAAGTTATATATATATATATATATATATATATATATATAAGAATGGCAGACTTTGAAAAAATAGTAGCTGCTCTAGCATCTACGCATCGCTCATTCAGTAATGAATTAGAGCACTCTGGTCACTGGCGTATGATACATCATACGCTAAAAGCCTGCCCCCTCTTCTACTGAGCGCCCGTAGCTCTGAGGTAGAATCGCTGACTGACGCCCTATTCGGTCGGGTCGGGTTTCAGTCCTGGGTTACAAGCAATCGGATGTCTAACCGTACTGATGAGTTGTGATAGAGCGAAATAGATCTGTCTGCGGATGACTATATATATAAAAAACCTCTCCATTATAATAAAGACCTTTGTGTATTTATTTGTACACATACTTTTCCTCTCCTGTCAAACTTGGGGGAGGGTGCTTGTTTTTTTTTTCTTATGTCTTAATGTAATGTACTCTATACTAAGTATATCAATATATATGTTGCCGTCATTTTAAACGGCACGGACCCACTCATACAGAGAATAAAAAAGCGGCAGCTGATATTTCTGAGACTGATAAAGGTGGCTTGCCAAATTTGACACTTTCAGGGCCAGAGGAACGAGTATGACGGAACAAGGTTTGAGTTGGGGAGATAGCAAAAAGAGACTGTGGAGAGGTATGATTGTTCACGTCCTGAAGAGACACGGCACATAGATAATGCGCATTGAGCGACGATTAGCAAGCTAGTCTCTCAACCTGTTGTTCACAACATACTCTACCAGCCAAGCTCAGTCAATATGACTCAGTAAATCTCATTTTGCCTATCATAACTTCCGTAGCGAGTTAGATATTCATTATTTGTCCCATAAAAATCCGTCTCTTCCCTCCTGTTATGGGTTAAATAATAGGACAGACTGGGTTCCATAGCCTTGGCTGGTAAACACTCTACCGCAAAAAGTAATGGCAACCTACTGCGGGATAATCTTCTGTCCAGTCAGTCATGTCTCGAAAGAGACATGATCGCCCAAAGTGTGTATCATGTATGGCACTTAACTGAGTTAGTCAGTCTTAGAAAAGTACTACTGGAGCATGTTCGATTTTTACTGGGTGCTCCTCATTTGTAGCCTTTTACCAGACTAGGAGAAACCTAGTAAATAACTTGTCTTAGTATTATGGTAAGATCACCTCACAGACTAATTCACATGTTAAGAGTTTGATTCTCACTGTGTGCTTTACTGTTGCGGCTTGTACCAGTAAATTTCTATAAGGAGCCTTGGCTGTACAGCTTATCGTTATCACGCAAACTATCACTACTGTAGTGGGTTCGATCCTCATTCGTGGTAGACCCTGTAATAATAGTATATAATACAAGGAAGAGAGTTAATTTCGTGTTTAAATGGCATGATTTCGTTCTTCAAGCCAAGACACGACGTGCTTGTCTCTCTATCGCCGAAATTTTGTTGGCAGATCGTGACGTCATCGTTTGACCCGGTTTTACCGCGTCAAAATGTCATCGCGAATAAAAGCCGATAATTATCGTTTTGGATGCGTTGTCGCTCTCGCTTTTTGACGGAGAAGGGAGCTTAAAAGTTGGTGGGAAAAGCCAATGACTTTTCATCCCATTGCTAGAAAAACAAAAAGTTAAATGTACGCTGATAAGTTAGGAAGACCGAAATCTCAGAGGCGAGTAACGGGGTAATTTCAATTCTCCTCGGAAGATGAAAATGCAACGGTCACCCTCTCCACCACGGCACACTTTATTTTTAGAAAGAGTGTTGTCACTATTATTGTTACTTTACTCTTCCAAGATTATATATATATATATATATATATATAGGCGGTTGGTAAATAATCCAGGAGGATTCTAGTAATATCGTTTAAATATTAAAACTGATTCAATAGATATAATGCGAACCAATTCAATTTACAGAGCGAATATTTCTTTATTCAACTAAAACTTAGTTGGGAAATAGCCATTTTCAATACGTCATTTTAAGGCATGCATTCTTCGTAAGGGGTCGAAGAATACATGTTGAAAATGGCTATTTCCCTACTAAGTTTTATCTGAATTTACATACTAAACTTATTTATAAATGGAACTGTGTGTGTGTCCGTTACCTATACTCTGAAACGGCTGAACCAATTTTCTTGAAAATTTACACAGTTGTACTATAAGCGTCTGCGAGTGTTCTTAGCTAGGTTTTGTGTCGAGGTACCACCGATAAATATCGAAAATTGATAATCGAAAAAATCGGGTTATTGAAGGAGTGGTCCGATTTTAATCAAATTTGATACACTCATAGACAAAGACATAAGAGACGATATTCAGAACTTTCAAGGTTGCAGTTCTTATAATAGTGCAAAAAATCGATAATATATATATATATATATATATAAAAGCTTTCATTATACTCGAGCAACGCCGGGCTGTACTGCTAGCATATATATATATATATATATATATATATATATATATATATAGGCGGTAAAATCCGGGATAAGGTAGGTAAATAACCCAGAGATATGAGAAATTTTTATTGTTACCAAGATGGCCAAGGTGAAAAAAGCGGATTCATAATTTTGTTTAATCACTTCACCCCAAGCAAGGTAATAAAATTACTAAGACGCAAAGGGTTACGGAATATTAGAGAATATGACAAAAAATAAAACAAAAAGACACATACAAACATTATTAAGGAACTAGGACAATGAAAGAACAGAAATTAAAACAAAAACAATTGAGATTTGATCTTCAAAAATTTAAATGCAAAGTTGAATAAGGAAAGCAAAGCATCGGAAAAGTACGATAGAAGAAACTATCAACATAAAACTTACGGTTACAACGATAAAATGACGAGACATAGCCAATAATCTCGTCAGTTAAGTGCTATACATGATACACGCTTGGGCGATCATGTCTTTTTTAGACAACTATGCGCGTTGTGGTGCATTGGATATCAGATCGGAACGAGAAAACGGGGAGCCGAGTTCGAATTTCAGCTGAATTCATTGCATTCACTTCCGCGCAAATACCCTTGGGAAAGGTATTAATCCGTCTATTCCTTCCAGTTATGGGTTAAATAACAGGACAGATTGGGTTCTATAGCCTTGGTCGGCAACTAGTCTACTGCAGAAAGCAATGGCAACCTACTGCGGGATAATCTTCTTCCCAGTCAGTCATGTCTCTGTCAAGACATGATCGCCCAAGCGTGTATCACGTACGGCACTCAACTGACTGAGACAGATCTTCCTGCTTTAGGTTACCATTACTTTTTGCGGTAGACCGGTTGCCAATTAAGGCAATCTGTCCTGCTATTTAAACCATAGCTAGAGGGAGAAATGACGGATTAATACCTTTCCCAAGAGTATTTGCGCGTACGTGAATGCAACAAACTCAATTGGAATTCGAACTGTTCGCTTAAATTCATAAAGTCTAGGCACTAAAGAGGGAAAGTCATTTGGAAAAAAATACATATAGCTAATTGATTAACGTCCAGTGTCCTAATCACGAGATAACGGGAATTAATGGGTTACGCGGGTAAAAAAAAACTATGGTGGATACCACGTTTTATTTGTTAAAAACAATGGCGGGTTAAACAAATAGAACATGATTTTACGGTGGGTATTAATGGGTTAAGATAATCGGTTGAGAATGTGATGAAAACTGTTGCGACTGGCAATATCAAAGAGGTAAGTTTCTGGCTGAAATTTGTTAAAATAGCCCTCCCCTTTCGTCAAGCATGAGAAAGGTCTGAGAATGGATCAAACAAAAAGTCGCCTTAATGCCTTTATCTGATCAGTTTGAGAGAAATGACATACAAATATCCAAAAATAAAAAGTCCCGCTGTTCGTTCTTATGAATTATTTCATTTGAAATTCTTAGCAATTTCCAAAATGATTCTTTTTAGTCAACCATTTTCATCATTTTTTTTTTTTTTAATCTCAATGTTTCACGCCACTTTACCCTCGATTGTCGTCTCAAATAAATCTTCGGTCGGATGGAGTAATGCTGAATCTTATTTTGCTCAGGAGGAGGGGCGGATACATCGGTTTTTGAATTTCCATCCACAGTTTTATCTCCTTAGAGATTTCAGAACACACAATTATCAGTTCCTTTTGATGCCTCTTATGTTAGAGAAAGCTAGCTGGATAAACTTCTGATCTCATTCCTTCCCTGGGCCGAGCAGTAAAACCAATGATTGAACAACAGCTTTCCCTAAAAATTCAGACACAAAGAACCTTTCTTTATTGTTCTTGATTTCTCGCCATTAAAGAAAAAGTCTTCAGTGTTAAGAAAGACGAAGAAGGAAATTGCAATATGGCGAATTCATTTTTCCATTATCACTACATCATAAAATGCTAAAGATTACTATAACAAGATTTCCTTAGATTTTCAGTATATGAGTCGAGGCAATAAGACAAATAGGATCTTATATAACCTTTCTACGGAAAAAGAAAGTTGAGACGATTATTAGACAGGGCGTTTTTCGAATAATATTTAGCAAAATCACAAGTTTTTTTAAGTGAGTTCGATGATCCTTCGTACCTCCCCACTCGAATTAACGCGGTTTAGGGTCAGATTAAATTAAGATAACTCTTTGGAAATCCTAGTTTTTGCTTTTATATATTCTTAATTTGGATAAGAAAAATGTTTCTGCTGTAATTTTTTGTCTGATTCCCTGCGCCAGAATTTAGTATCCTCAAAAATCTAATAAAATTTTTCCTCTGATTAAATACTGACCATAAAACCAAGTTCAATCCACTTGCTTCTTTGGTTTTATTGCAGATAACTTTCTATTTAAAATCATTAATAGATCTTTAGAACAATTGGAAAAGCTAAAAAATTTTTTTAAACTTTTGCTTTCGTGACGAAAACATGTAGATTAAAAAAAAATGATTTTAGAAATGTCGGTCCCATACTGCCATGTCTGTATATTAATGAATCATTTTTGAGTTAATAAAATTCTACATTTTAATATAGAACGTAATATTAAAAACGTTCTTAAATTCACAATATTTTCATCGTAAAATAGATATAAACAAGTACCATTGACAAACATCTGACGCCGTTCTTTTTTGTGAAATCTTATCTAAAGCATGCATATATATATATATATATATATATATATATGTGTGTGTTGAATCGGAAACTTCTATCCTAGGATGGCAGTAGTTGACATTGCTAAATTCAACCCGAAAAATTAAAAGAAAAAAAAAATTATATCAGAGGTTGAAGCAAATAACCTGCACCAGGTTCAGCTTGTTAAATATTACATTTATTCTCAACTTTTGACAATCTTTCATTTTGATTTTCAATACACAATATTTAGATTTTCTGTCAAAAATTATTAAAAATATAAAGATTGTTAATAATTCCACGATTTGGTGTTTAATGGGGGGGGGGGGGAAATTTTGCTTTGTTAATAAAATGAGTAAAACAAATATTGGAGAAATGATAAAGTCAGTGATTAAAAATGCTGTCCTTTCCTCAACATCTGGTTCAAAAGTAGGGAGCAAGAGTGGCAAATACACAATTACTGTCAATTTTTTTCCTGCAGGCAATTTTTTGTATTGCTTTACATAATGAAAGATAAAAAGTTTCAATTTAATAAGTTACGAATATTACAAGTAACAAGACTATGACATTTAGTAGAAATATTTCGAGTCTTTAAAGAACAACAGTAAAATGGCTGAATTACAGAACAGACACTTGAAATGAATTATTTGTTGTCTCGAATAGTTTAACAGACGACAGTGAATTCATTTGAACATTTAACAAGAAAATACGTCCCTTTTCTTTAAGTTTTTGTACTTGAAAGGTAGAGATTAACATTTGGAAATAATATTACAAGACCAACAATTTGAAAAGTAACTTTTCTCTTTGTGAGTGAAGGACTTCATCTACCCAGAACTTTTATTGAGGCTTCGTCTTCATTAAAATGGCGAAAGAAAAGAAATTCTGTTAAAGTGAAAGAGAGTTTGACATTTTTTTTCCAAGATAATACAGTATTTTTTAGCAGAAAAATCTAACATTATAATTTAATATTCACTTACCTTTAATCCGATAGGATATGGAAGCGACTGGAAAGCAGAATGAAATAAAGTTTTAATTTTTCTCTTCTCGATTTTTTTTTTAAAGGCTTATTTCAAATTGTGAATCGACGAATTAAATGATCATCTTAAAAAACACACACACACATATATATATATATATATATATATGCAATTCGGGCGAAGAAAGTCAAAAAAGAAAAAAAAAGGCCGGATGATAAACGTATCTGTGACGGATAAGAAATCAATGTTAGCTGATAGGAGAGAGAGAGACGACAAATGAAATAGAGATGAAGTAAAAGTACTATGTGAGGAAGAGAAAAACCCTCTTCCTTTCACTCTGTAATTTTTCTTAAATTCTCGTGAGAAGTTAAAAAAGACTGTAATTTGAGTAACAATCATTTAAAATTTTATTCCAGTTGTGAATGTGAAACAATATCGTACATTATACATAACTGCTGTATGTGGAATTATTCCATTTGTCATCCATAAAACTATTGCCAACGGCTACTATACTGCAGTACATAAGTAGTATAAAAAGAAAAGAGTGCAAAAATTTCTTTTTTTTTTATTTACAGGATGCCTTAGTGATAAGGGAAATTTCAGTCCCCCCACCGATTCACATGCCCCATTGAATATTATAGAGCGTAACATAAAAATATCTTAAGCTTAACTTTAAAAAATACCCAGGCTTGTCAAATAGTTCTAATAAAACCACCAACGAACTCTTAAAATGCTTGTCTCAATCTTTCAACCACACATACGTAGAAAGAAGGGCATCTCTAAATGCAGAGAGAATTTTTTTTTGCATTTCATTACGATTGTCAGTCATTCTAACATCCATGTCTTTTTAACAATTGTTAATCCTGCAACAAAGATTCTGTTTGACACAATCTCCGATCCTGGAAGAAACTTCACTTGCACATATCGGCTATAGAAGTCGTTTCCTTGATGGAAAAGGGGACACAAGTTTGATTCCTGTCGGAGGTTCAACCATTCTTAGTAGGACTTCTCAATCTAAGATTTTTTTTATTAATTTCATTGTTTAAGAAAATTTAAAAAATAAAACCGGGACAGCAACACAAATATGCGTCTCCATTTAAAAAACATTTACTACTGAGAAATAATGTCGGATAAAAGACCCATTAAAAAATGACAGAAATCTGTCCAAACTTAATTGCATGAGGCCATATCTTTTTCCCTGACTGCCATTAAAATCTATTTCTCAGCTGTACATTCAGCCTTCTATTAACTACCTCCGCCAAAAACAAATTGATAGGCAATTGAATGCGCCTGAATTTGCACACTAGTCTCGAAAGATGTTGACACAGAGTTTGATCTTTAGTGTCTGAATTGTAGGTAAAAAATGTGTCGGAAGTATTTTTGTCATTCGGGTCCCTGAATCGTTTTGACCAGAATGGTGCAGGGAATTAAATAATATATAAAATATTGTGAATAAAAAATTCTGTCGAAACAATAAATTGAAGATAATGTATATAGTTCACTTTTGTTATTGGAATAAAATATTTAGAATTGATTCTGACTTGCCTCAGAATTTGATAACTAATTCGTTTTAGGGGTTAAAGCTGAGATTTCCAATGTTTATTTTCAAGACAGACAGACCTTATCCGTATCGAAGATTGACGCAGGGCAATCTTCATTACGTTATTTTATCTGGCTAAAATTTAAAACTTGGGGAGTATAATTTTAGCGCCTAAAATGCACATTCACAAAGTAATACCTCTTTTGATAACATCAACAACAGCAACAAGAACAGACCACAGACACTCTATTGCACCATGTTCTTTCATGAAGTGGGCAACCATGACTTTTCATATCTTTCTGCCTATGTAGCACTTTTCCATTTACCATCATTCTGCTGGCTGTTCATTCAAATCGTTTTTTATAATCGTGTGGCCCCAAGCAAGGCATTTTACTGCCACTGTTGTGCAGGGGGTTACATAGGAGGAATGTTACGTGAAAGAGTGACAGGTTACAGGAGTGTCAGGAAGAGAGTATGAGAAGGAAGAGAATACTGATGAGTGGGGTGGACGGAGAAAAAAGCATGAGAGATAGGATGTAAGTTAGTGAGACAGGAGATGACTATTGACTTTACATTTGAATTCTTGAAGATTGTAGCTGTCGGGAAAGCAAATATACGGAAGAGAATTCCACAGGTGGGAAGTGCGAGAAAAAAAAGCTGTTGGAGTAGAATTTGCGTTTACAAGTTATCGGTTTTATAGTAAAAGGGTGGGACCTAGTTGCTAGTCTTGTGGCTCTAGGAACTGCGCCTCCTTCGCAAACATACGCAGTATCCGCACTAACTTTTACAGCGTAGAATCATTCCTTCAAACTAACTCACCTGATATCTTAACTCTCTGTGAAAGTAACCTTGACCCTTCTATCCCCTCTTCTGAGTTATACGTTCCTGGTTACCTTCCCCTCTTCAGGAAGGACTCCAATGTCCATATGCATGGGCTCAGTATCTATGTCAGCGAACACCTCCCTCTAGCTAGGGTGACCTCTCTTGAATTCCCGGATCATTCTTTCATGTGCTTCCGCCTCTCACTTCTAAGCTCGGTTAGCTATCTTTTCTTTCTCACCCTCCTCCTCTGTTCGGTACTTGATAGCATCTCCAACAATATCGATAAGGCCATTTCTTCACGTCCATCTGCCCATATATTTGTGTTTGGTGACTTTAACGCCCACCACACCAAGTGGCTTGAAAACTCTGCCACCGATCTTGCTGGTGTCCATACCATGAATTTCTCAATAACCCAATCTCTTACGCAAGTAGTGGATTTCCCCACGCGTTTCTCCAATAACCCAAATGGAAGGGACTCACTACTAGACCCCTGCTTCACTTCCATCCCAGACTCTTGCACCTCTCGGAAACTCTGCCCTCTCGGAAACTCTGACCACGCCGTAGTTTCCGTCAACATCTCATTCCACTCCCACTCAACCCAAGAAACCCAGACTAGCAGAATTTCATACTGCTACCAAAGAGCAGACTGGGACTCGTTCCGCGACTTCCTGTGTGACGTCCCTTGGAACAACGTTTTTAGTCTTCCCGTTGAAGACTGCGCATCCGCGGTCTACTCTTGGGTTAAGGCTGGTATCGATGCTTTCATCCCAGCCAGGAAATTTCAGCTTAAATCCCGCTCGTCCCCCTGGTTCCCGTCCGCTTGCTCAGCCGCCATTGCCCACCGGAATCACTTCTTCCGGCTCTATCGAAGCCACGCGTCGGATCAAAACGGCCTCAGCTCGTAATAAGTGTAAAAAGATACTTAACGAAGCTAAGATGTTGTTTGCTGCCAGAATGAAGCAACGCATAGCATCCTGTAAGTTCGGTGCCAAAGGCTACTGGCGACTCCGGAAAAGCGTGCTTAACAAGAGTAAGACCTCAGTACCCCACCTAATCAATGAATTTGAGGTCCTCACCTCCTCAGCGGACAAGGCTGGATGCTTTGCTCGTAGATTCTCCACCAATTCGAAACTGGATTCGTCAGGAGTATCGACACCCGACTTCTCACCTAGAACCGAGGCTCAACTAAATGACGTCCACATTACACCTTCGCTGGTCTCTAACATAATCTCAAAACTTGACCCTCACAAAGTGAGTGGAGGTGACGGAATCCCAATCATAGTCTTGAAGAAATATGCCCCTGAACTCTCCTCTGTCCTCTAAGCTCTACAACTTCTACCTATGTGCTTCCTGCTTTCCTGCCCGTTGGAAGTCTTCCTCTGTAGTTCCTATATTTAAGAATACTGGAGAACCCCCGGACTCTGTAAATTACCGCCCTATTAGCCTTCTTCCGATATTTGGCAAAGTGTTCGAAGCCATTATCAACGCCGAGCTGATTCAGCATCCCAAAGCCCACAGGCTCCTCTCAAACAAATAGTATGGTTCCCGCTTCACCAGGTCTACTGCTAATATGCTAACAACCATCACCGAGTATATATACCAGGCTCTCGACAAGAATGGCGAAGCTCGAACCGTTGCCTTGGATATCACCGAAGCATTCGACAGAGTCTGGCATGCTGGCCTCCTACGCAAACTGTGGAGCTATGGTGTAACTGGACATTTGTTTGACCTAATCCAGTCATTCCTCTCTAACCGCACATTGAGGGTGGTATTAAACGGACATGCCTCATAAAACTACCCTACGAACGCGGGTGTCCCTCAAATCTCTATCTTAAGTCCTACGCTCTTTCTGATCTACATTAGTGATCTCCCCGATGCCATAAGATCGCAAGTAGGCATGTACGCCGATGACACCACAGTTTACTCTCGCCACGATCAAAAATCTGGTGTGTGCGACAAAGCGAACCTCGCTGCCGAGCTTGAAAAGGACCTCCAATCCGTAGTGGACTCGGGTAGGAAATGGCTCGTAAATTTTAATGCTTCCAAAACGAAGCTGCTATCAATTAACCATCATAAACAATCGCACCTACCTCCCATTAGCATGGAACAGGCTTGTTCCCAGAGAGTAAAGCACTACGCCTCCTTAGTCTCACACTCTCAGCGGGCCTCAAGTGGAATGACTATATCGAATCCATTTCTAAATCCGCTGCTATGAAAGTCGGCTCTTTGTGCATGGCCCGGAAGTTTTTCCCGTCTGAATTTATCCTGCACATTTATAAATCTACCATCCACCCGTGTATTGAATACTGCTGCCACATCTGGTCGGGTGCCCCTGCTATTCTCCTTGAGGTTCTTGACAAAATACAACGGAGAATCTGTAATGTGATCGATACCGACTTGGCAGACCGGCTGCAGTCAGTCTCTCATCGGTGTGACGTGGCTTCCCTGTGCCTCTTCTATAAATACTTTCACGGCTTCTGCTCCGATGAACTTAGATCACTGGTGCCCCCTAGGTATGAATTTGCACGAGATACTAGATTAGCAACTAGGTCTCACCCTTTTGCAGTGAAACAGATAAGATGTAACCGCAATTTCTTCTTTTCTCGCACTTCTTGAATGTGGAATTCCCTTCCGTATACTTGCTTCCACGACAGCTACAATCTCCAGGAGTTTAAATGTAAGGTCAATAGACACCTCCTAACACACTAACTCACACTCATTCTCTCAAACACTCTTCTACGCAACCCTCATCTACGCAACCCTCATCCTCGGTATCCTTACCTGTCTATCACCCTCCTTCTGACATTTCCTATATTAACCACTCTTTCACATCAATTTCTCCTATGTAAAATCCTATCCACTCTTTCTCATCACTTTCCAGTATGGAACCCCCTAACCACTCTTTTTCATCACTTCCCATATGTAACCCCCATGCACAACAGTGCAGTGAAATGCCTTGCTTGAGGTGAAATGATTAAAAAAATATAGGGGATACCAGTGAGCTAAGTTCATCAAAGCAGACGCTGTGAAAGTATTTGTAGAAGAGACACAGCGAAGCCACACTGCGTCGGCGAGAAAGCGACTGTATCCTAGCTGCCAAATTGGGATTGATCACATTACAGATTCTTCGTTGGATTTTATCAAGGACACCTAGGTGGATAGCAGGAGCACTCGACCAGGAATGCCAGCAATATTCAATGCACGAGCGGATGGTAGATTTGTATATGCGCAGGCATGTTTTGGACTCGAAAAAACTCCCTGGCTCTACACAGAGAACTGACTTTCTTAGCAGCGGATTTAGCTATGGATTATATATAGTTATTTCACTTAAATTCTGATGTGAGAGTTCATCCGAGGAGGCGCAGTGTTTTACTTGCAGAGAGAGAAGCCTGATCCATGTTAATGGACGGGATGAACGAACAAACTCGTCAAGTAGCTTACTCGCTGCTTTCGCCTGCTCCTCTTGTCTTCAATATACCGATTTCTTCTTCTCCTATTATTGCTATTATTCGTGAGGAGGAAACTGCCATTGCCCTAACGCGCTAACCCGATGGTAGGGACATTTGGTCGATCATGTTTCTTTTCGATTCATGACCGTTCAGTGGTATTTGCGAATGTGAATGTAACGAATTCGACTGGAACTTGAAGTCGGTTCTTCGAAATTTTTTGCCGAGTTGTTATCTATTCCACCGACCACGTATCTAAGTTTTATTACACTTGCCACTCCTCTGCAGTCACCTATGTGGGTAATTTTGCTTATTTTTGATGATCGAGCGAGAACTGGTGTCTCAGTGTGACATGGCCGTAAGCACAATACGTTTTTCGAAAACGAAATTCTCCAAGAGATTTTACCGAATTATGTTTCCCCAAGATTCTTCAGCATTCATTGCCTTGTTAAAGGATTGACATTATATAGTTTAGAATTGGTTTCTCTTGATTTTTCCTCATGTTTAATTTAATCTTTAATCTAATCTGAACTTATTTGTAAATGGAAATTTATCTGTCTGGGTGTGTGTCTGAGTGTGTGTGTCCGTTATCTATAGACTCCGAAACGGCTGAACCGATTTTCTTGAAAATTTATACAGTTGTACTATAAGCGTCTGCGAGTGGTCTTAGCTAGATTTTGTGTCGAGGTACCCCCTGATAAATATCGAAAATCGATAATCAAAAAAATCGGGTTGTAGAAAGAGTAGTCCGATTTTAATCAAATTTCATACACTCATAGATAAAGACATAAGAAACGATATTCAGAAGTTTTTAAGGTTGCAGTTCTTACAATAGTGCAGAAAATTTGATATCTATACCTGGAAATCAAAATTTGACTTACATTCATTCATTTTTCTTTGTCTACGGTCTTGCTTTAACTGGAAACAACTATTGCTTTTTAGTCTTTCGTGCCAACGTCCAAAGAGTCAGAGCCCCAGAACCAGGGATTAGTTTTAAAGCTTTCATTACACCCGAGCAACGCCGGTCTATACTGCTAGTATATATATAAATGGCAAGATGTTTGTGTGTGTGTCTGTTTATCTGCCTGTATGTCTGTATTTTTTCAGCCCTTTTATTTTAGTTTTTGTTTTGGGTTTGGCTCTAAGTAGGTATAATTGTAGTTCTTAGTCTCAGCCATCATACCATTTACTCAGAGGACTTATTTAGCCATCAAAATTCAGTTTATGACGAAAAAAACTTATTTGATATCGATACCAGGAAATCAAAATTTGACTTGCATCCATTCATTTTTCTTTCAGTCTACGGTTTCGCTTTAACTGGAAACAACTATTGCTTTTTAGTCTTTCGTGCCAACGTCCAAAGAGTCTGAGCCCCAGAACCAAGGATTAGTTTTAAAGCTTTCATTACACCCGCGCAACGCCGGGCTATACTGCTAGTGTACTATATTTTCGAATTGTTTGCAGTCTATTTTTCATTATCACTAGAATTTATTTTTCTTTTATTCCTGAAAATGCTGACTTTTCACACAGGTTTATATAAAAAGGGTAAGAAGGAAACCGGTGTCAATATTGGTAACAGTAGAAGATTTGTGAATTTGATTTGAGAAACCTATTTTTACGAATGTGCTTTGTGGGGTAGAGGAGCGAGAAATCGTGGAGCCGAGTTCGAATTCCAGTTGAATTCTTTGCATTCACTTACGCGCAAATAACCTTGAGAAAGGTATTAATCCGTCTCTTCTCTCCAGTTATGGGTTAAATAACAGGACAAATTGGGTTCTATAGCCTTGGTCGGCAACCAGTCTACCGCAGAAAATAATGGCAACTGACTGCGGGATAATCTTCTTCCCAGTCAGTCATGTCTCAAAAGAGATATGATCATCCAAGCGTGTATCACGTATGGCACTTAACCGACTGACTGATTTTCCTGAAAAAATATTTTAAGATAAAGATTTGATAGGTTTCAACCGACAGGAATGCTAACTTTTCGGTTAATGACTGTCAAATTTTTCCTGTATTGCAAACTTCTAATAATACCATTAGTATTACGCTTAATATTACCATGAATTAAGTCCTGGGGATGACGAAAAACTACGTTCAGAAACAAGACCTCTAATCGGAAGAATGGAGGTTTTGAGAAGCATCGAACCGCCTCTTAATTGCTGTTTCTTCCAGGTCCACCCTGACCCGGGGTGGTAGCACCCGTTAGGTTCCCAGCTGTAGGCAAACAATGGACCCCCAAACAGAGGTCAAAACATTATGACAGCATAAAAATGCATATTCTCTAAAAAGATTACCATTAATAGACATTTATATAAAAAATATTTAAAAAAATACATTTTATAGCCGAATTACCAACAATTTTAAAGCAATGGCCAACAATACATTTTATAGTAGAATTAAACAATATTTGAATAATTATAGCAAAATGATCAATAATATATTTTATTGTATTCGAAGGTATACACAACTGTGCTCAAAATATCTTTAGCTGAAGTCATAAATTTATGCTAAAATTATTAATATTTAGATTTCGTCATTGAATAATCCGTAGAGGTTGATATGGCACTAAACAAAACCAATCAACGAAACAACTAGCATGAAAATAAAACTCTTTCATGACATTACTCCATATAGTATCCTACAATTTCATATTCCAAAATGTAACTTTAACAAAACTATAACATAAAACACACATACCACTACCTCTAGTAATTATGTCCACACAAACATGTATATGTAAAAAATCTGAGTATCATTTACCATGTATTCAACACTGAAATCAGAATAACATATATCATATTTTTATTACTTCCCAAGAATATTAAATTTCGGCATTAAATGACCCATAAGGAGTTGATATGCCATTAAGCAAGCAAAACCATGAAACAAGACAAAACCCAGAATCGTTGATGAAAAACTATAACGATAACATAGAAACAGACTTTTGTATAAAAAAGTGAGCGCTATTTATAATTTATAATTAAAGATATAAATTCGTACAAAAAATAATAGCGATAATGTAGGAACAACCATATACCGGGAACTGTGCAAACAACTTGGATTCGACAATCTATATAATATGTTGTCAGTTTCAAACTAAAAGATATATAAAAATGTAGTTCAGGAATTTGACCTTTGAATATATCACCGCGTATAAGCGAGAAAACAGTTTTTGATGGTTGGGAAGATGGGAAGAACATAGTTTCCTGATCGAAGAATGGAACAAAAAAGTTCAATGGAAAGAAATCGAAAAACTGGAAAATTACAGGACTTCACCCGGAAACTAGGAAAAGCATGGAATATGAAAGTCAGAGTATAGCGGATAAGAAACCAACTTTCTTCTTCACTTTTACAAAAATTCACAACGATGTGTGAAATACTGCTTTTTCTCTAATAGGAAAAGGATTGACCATGTGCTTAAAGTAAAAGTCGAACCCAGATTTCGCAAGTAGGTGTTAAAATGATTATTAATCAATGGGAGCGACTTGTAAGACTTGAAAGGACTTAGCGATCCATTGCGAAATTCAAAAGGACATATAAATGACTTCGCAGCATCAGTGACTCAGCAGAGAGATGGGAGCAGCGAAAGAGAGACACACATCTACAATATAAGTTCAACTTCAAGCAATTCGGACATTGTCCTCTTTCTCTTTCAACAATTATTACTATGAACATTTTGTTCGAACTCTTGATACCCTTAACTTTCTCATTGAACATTAATTTCTACGAATTCTTGTTATTCCTTCTTTTAATAAATTTCTATTTTAAAATTAAAAATGTATATTTTATTATTCCACTCTTCTACACTAATCCACACAATTCCAAATATTCCAACCTGCCGACAACCAACCTTCTGATAATAATTCTGATGATTATAACTATGCAAAAAAGAAAAAATAATAAATTGTAAGCTGTAGGGAGTTCGGTTAAGTATGACACAAGACCGAATCGAAGAAAAATTAACCAGCTCCTCACGCTCCAAGAGTTATGTCAATAACATCTGGAAAGCTTGCAATTATGTCTAATCGGGATTAAATTAAGAATTCAAGGGGAAAAGATGCAAACCTTCAGATAACGACGGTGTTGCGGACGTCCTGATGCCAGCTGTCACTCAGTTTCCAGCGATAATTATCAGGAACATTGTGTGAACATTCAATTTCGTGAAACAACCATTAACAAGATTAAGAAAGGATATGTGCTTATTTTCGTTTAATACGACTTTAATACTTATATTTCCCAGAATACATAATGGACAATTAATTGTTTTATATGAAAAACATATTTATTAAAGAATTAGAAAAAATAAAAATTAAAAATAATAAAAAAAAATGTCGTTACCAGATGGTGAAACCGTAATCATGATTTGCTTGAATAATTTGCCAGCATTTAATTCTAAATTGAGTTTGAGTTTGAGTTTTGTTTAATGGCATATCAACACCTCTGTGGGTTATTTAATGCCTAAAAGGTGGGGTTTTAAGGTATGTTTTTAATATTTGATTAAACTGATAAGGTTAATTTAGTCAGATTTTAATAAAAACAGTTTTATTCTTTTTTTATTTTAGAAAACTGATAATGTCTTCTAGTTTTGTATTCAAAAATGTTTTGCTGAGAATAATTTGTTTTTTCCTTCAAAAATGTGTTGTGTAATTTTTTCTTAAAAAATGTATCGTTAGTAATATTTTTCCTTCAAAAATGTATATTTTTCTATAAAAGTCTATTTTAATGTATATATTTCTATTAAAGTGCATTTTTATACTTTCATGGTGTTTTGACCACAGTGTGGGTGTTAACTATTTGCCCATAGCTGGGACCCTAACAGGTGCTACCACTCCGGGTCAGGGTAAACCTGAAAACAACAGCAATTAAGAAGTGGTTCCATGTTTCTCACAGCCTTTCAATCAGAGGCCTTGCTGCCGGATGCAGTTTACCGTCATGCAAAAGACCTTCAGAAGTGAATAATAAGCTTCGATCTACCTAACAAAAATATAGGTCACCACTTTTACAGAAGGTAGGGAAGGAATGCGAGAGGAGAAATGGTCAAAGCATCAAATGCAGGAAAGCAGAATGCGTGGCTGTTAGCAAAAAAAAAAAAAAAAATGAGCCCAAAATGAAAATTAAAAATCGGAGATACCAAAATAAAATAAGTATAAAAATTGAAATTTTTCGGAAGGATTTTAATAGAAGACAGAAAATGTGGCACTGAAAATTGGAGGCGCATTAAATGAAGTAAAGATGCATTCCAAAAACAAAGCAGAATATTAAAAAAATAGAAAAAACCTCGTTAGAAACAAAGAAAAGGGAACTGAAATGTTATCTATAAAAAGTAAAGATAAATCTGCTGTGGAACTCCTAAGCCTGACATCCGTCTTCTTATGGCAAAAAATCCGTAGATATTTCTAAAATAAATTATAAAATAAAATATGAAATAAAATAAGAAAACCTACAAACTTTTAAGGAAAAATTAACATTTTGGATCACATTTGAAATAACTTTGTATAATTTTGGTAGATTTATAACAGAGTTTTTTAATTTATTTATTTAAAAATTATTTTTAATGGATATTTGGCCTTAATATTCGAGGAATCTTGCAAGAAAAATATGAATCCTCTTACAAGATTCGAATCTGTAGTCCATAGAGACATAGGAGAGTCGTCAGTTGATCTGACGTGTCTTAACAAGTCGGCAACAAAAGAATTCATAGTTACACAAATTCGAATTAAGTCGTACAAATAGACAAATTCCGGATTTTTCGTAATATTCATAACTACTCTACTTGGTCTCCTAATGTAAACAAATAAAGAATCTGTGGCCCCTATGGACATAGGAGAGTTATTAGTTGATCTGACGCGTCTTAACAACTCGGCCACGAAGGAATTGATAGTTAGACAAAGTTGAATTAAGCAATACGAATACACAAATTCCGGATTTTTCGTAATATTCGTATCTGCTCTGGTTCGTACCCTAATGTAAAGAAATGTCAGCAAAGCTACGAAAAGTTTGGAATTGGAATTAATCGACATATTTTTAACTAGCAGTATAGCCCGGCGTTGCTCTGGTGTAATAAAAGCTTAGATATATATATATTATCGATTTCCTGCACTATTGTAAGAACTGCAACCTTGAAACTTCTGAATATCGTTTCTTATGTCTTTGTCTATGAGTGTATCAAATTTGATTAAAATCGGACCACTCCTTCTATAACCTGATTTTTTCGATTATCGATTTTCGATATTTATCGGGGATACCTCGACACAAAACCTAGCTAAGAACACTTGCAGACATTGATAGTACAACTGTATAAATCTTCAAGAAAATCAATTCAGCCGTTTCGGTGTCTATAGGTAACGGACACACACAGACAAAGTTCCATTTATAAATAAGTTTAGATTTATTTGTTTGAACCTTATTTCTAATGGATACTCATATTTGAGTAGATACTCTGTTTTTTATAATTAAACAATATATATATATATATATATATATATATATATATATATATATATATATACACTGTTTAATTATAATATATCAGTCATCCACATACAAGCCTGTTTCGCTGTATCACAGCTCATCAGTGTGGTATACACATCCACTTGCTTCTGACCGGGATTGAAATTCGACCGATTTGGTGTCAGTCGGAGCCGCTACGTCTTAAGCCATAGGCGCATGGAACCAGAGAAGAGAAATTTTAACGTGTTATATATAAGCAGTGCATACACACGCCAGTCACCGAGAGAAGTCAATACATTTCTAAAGAGTAATGCATATATCGCAGAAGTAGAAAGTGTTTTTAAAATTTTCTTCTCTAGGGAGCTCAATCGTAATGAGAGCATAATATATCAGTCATCCACATACAATCCTGTTTCGCTGTATCACAGCTCATCAGTGTGGCTAGATACATCCACTTGCTTCTGGCCAGGATTGAAACTCGACCGATTACTGTCCTGAAATTTTTAGATGTCTTGTTAGAAAATTATGCATAAAGAAATTATGTCTATAAGGGTGGCAGGTTCAAATCCTGCTGGAAGAGGCATATTTTCTTGAGAAGATTTCTTGAATATTCAGGCTGATATATATATATATATATATATGCATTATGGGAGGTTACGAATTGGAATTAACCGATGTATTTTGTAATTTATTTTTTTAACAATATTTTTAATGGATACTCAGATTTGAATATTACGAAAAATCAGGAATGTGTGCATTTGTGTGGCTTAATTAGGCTTTGTTTAACTATAAATTCTTTCGTGGTCGAGTGCTTAAGACACGTCATATCAATTGACGGTTTCTTTTAGGTCTATAGAAGTCGCAAGTTCGGAGGATGCATACTTTCTTGACAAGATTTCTCGAATATTCAGGTTGGTAGTTATATAAACTTTTTATATAAAAATATATTGCTGATATTTTTACTATAAAATGTATTTTTATACTTTCATATAATAGTGTTTTGTTTGGGGTGTTCACTATTTACACATAGCTGGGACCCTAACAAGGGCTACCAACCCGTGTCTTGGACCTGGGAACAACAGCAGTTAATAGGTGGTTCCACGCTCATCAAAGACTCTAATCTCCCAATCAGAAGCCTTGCAGCCGGATGTAGTTTATCGTCGTACCAAGGACTGCTGGTAGTCGTAATATGTGTAATGATAACAGTGCCTTGACGTTATACCAGGTATGGCTCCCATAGCTCCACATCTTAATTGATTAGAGGTGTTAACATGTGCATACTTCGTACCAGGGGATTCAGATGCATGATAGCAAATATCACTTTCAGTGCACCACATTTGCTTGACCCTAACAAGTTGGGCATCTCCTGGAGGTTGATGCATTGTGCATATTTAGTCATGAGCAAATGTAGTGGGAGAGCATTATGGCCGGGGTCGAGGAGATTGTTTCTTTTTGTCTTTTTCTTTTGGTTTTGGAAAGGAGTCACATCTTGATAGTCTGAAATGTTCTGAATCGCAGATCGTCTGAGCGGACTGGAACATTTGATTTGGAAGCATTTCTAACTGGATCATTCGATTTGGAAGTATTTCTAACTGGATCATTCGATTTGGAAGTATTTCTAACCGGATCATTCGATTTGGAAGTATTTCTAACGGGATCATTTGATTTAGAAGTATTTCTAACCGGATCATTTAATTTGGAAGTATTTCTAACTGGATCATTTGATTTGGAAGTATTTCTAATTGGATAATTAGATTTAGAAGTATTTCTAACTGGATCATTCGATTTGGATGTATTTCTAATTGGAACATTGGATTTGGAAGTATTTGTAACTGGATCATTCGATTTAGAAGTATTTGTAACTGGATCTTTTGATTTGGAAGTATTTCTAAGTGGATCATTGAATTTGGAAGTATTTTTTACTGGATCATTTGATTTGGAAGTATTTATAACTGGATCATTTTATTTGGATGTATTTCTAACTGGAACATTTGATTTGGAAGTATTTCTAGCTGGATCATTTGATTTGGAAGTATTACTAAATGAATCATTTGATTTGGACGTATTTCTATCTGGATCATTCAATTTCAAAATATTTTTCACTAGAACTTTCGATTTGGTAGTATTTCTAACTGGATCATTTGATTTGGAAGTATTTCTAATTGAATCATTAAACTTGGTTGTATTTCTAACTGGTTCATTCGATTTGGAAGAATTTAAACTGGATCATTTGATTTGGAAGTATTTCTAACTGGATCATTCGATTTAAAAGTATTTCTAAGTAGATCATTCGATCTGTATATCTTTCTAATTGGATCATTTCTTTTGGAAGTATTTCTAATTGGATCATTGGATTTGGAAGTATTTGTAACTGGATCATTCGATTTAGAAATATTTGTAACTGTATCGTTGGATTTGGAAGTATTTCTAACTGGATCATTAAATTTATATTATTCTCTACTGGATCATTTGATTTGGAAGTATTTATAACTGGATCATTTGATTTGGAAGTATTTCTAACTGGAACATTTGATTTGGAAGTATTTTAACTGGATCATTTGATTTCGAAGTATTTATAACTGGATCATTCGATTTGGAAATATTTACAAATGGATCATTTGATCTGGAAATATTTATTACTGGATCATCTGATTTTGAAGTATTTTTGACTGGATCATTCGATTTGGAAGGATTTCTAACTGGATAATTTAATTTGGATGTATTTCTAACTTGATCATTCGATTTAGAATATTTCTAACTGGGTTATTTGATTTGGAAGTAATTCTAATAGGATCATTGAAATTTGAAGTATTTCTCACTGGATCATTTGATTTGGAAGTATTTCTCACTGGATCATTTGATTTGGAAGTATTTCTCACTGGATCATTTGATTTGGAAGTATTTTTTACTGGATCATTTGTTTCGGAAGAATTACTAAATGAATCATTTGATTTGAACTTATTTCTAACTGGATCACTCAATTTCAAATTATTTCTCACTAGAACTTTCGATTTGGTAGTATTTCTAACTGGATCATTTGATTTGGAAGTATTTCTAACTGGATCATTTAATTTGGAACTATTACTAAAGGAATCATTTAATTTGAACGTATTTCTAACTGGATCCTTCAATTTCGAAATATTTCTCACTAGAACTTTCGATTTGGTAGTATTTCTAACTGGATCATTTAATTTGGAAGTATTTCTCACTGGATCATTCGATCTGGAAATATTTATAACTGGATCATTTAATATGAATGTATATCTATCGAGACCAATCGATCTGAAAGTATTTCTCACTGGATCATTTGATGTGAAAGTATTTCTAATTGGATCATTTGATCTGGAAATTTTTCTAACTGGGTCATTCGATTTGGAAGTCTTTCTAACTGGATCATTTAATTTGGAAATATTTCTTATGGATAATTCAATTTGGATGTATTTCTAACTGGATCATTCAATTAGTAAGTATTTTTAACCTGATCATTTAATTTGGATGTATTTCTATCTGGATCATTCAGTTTGAAAGTTTTTCTACATGGATCCTTCAATTTGGTAGTATTTCTAACAGGAGCATTTGATTTGGAAATATTTATAACTGGATGATTCAATTTAGGTGTAATTCTAACTGGTTTATTTGATTTGAAATTCTTTCTAACTAGATAAATATGATTTCGAAATATTTCTAACTAGATCATTTTATTTGGAAGTATTTCTTACTGGATCATTCAATTTGGAGGTATTTCTAACTGGATCATTCAATTTTAAATTTTTTCTAACTTGATCATTTGATTTGGAAGTATTTCTAACTTGATAATTCTATTTGGAAGTATTCTTAACTGTATCATTTGCTTTTGAAATATTTCTTACTGTATCGTTCGATTTGGAAGTATTTCTAACTGGATCATTCAATTAGTAAATATTTCTAACCTGATCATTTGGTTTGGAAGTATTTCTAACTGGATCATTCATTTTGGAAGTTGTCTACATGGATCATTCACTTTGGAAGTATTTCTAACAGGAACATTTGATTTGGAAATATCTAACTGGATAATTTAATTTGGAATTATTTCTGACTGGATCATTCAATTTGGAAGTATTTCTAACTGGATCATTCAATTTGGATGTATTTCTAACTGGATCATTTAATTTGGAAGTATTTCTAACTGGACCATTTAATTTGGAATTATTTCTAACTGGACCCCCCTTGCAAAGCTATCATTGCTTTTTATAAGAACTTCTTCCCATATCGCGCACATTTGGCTATAGCGCATGTGCGCGTTACACTCATATTTGGTTGGGTGTCTGATTGGGTAGATTGCGCTTTGTATATTTGTCACCCAACGTCAGTTGGTTGCCTGCTCTTCCTCGTCCTCCTTCTGCTCATCCTCCTCCTCTTCTTCTTCTTCTTCATCATCATCATCATCATCATCATGGTAATGATGACGACGGTTGCCTGCAAACTCGTCCCACAAACGAATTACTCCTCTATCTTTTTTCTATTAATCTTTGCAATTGCTTTACTTTTCTTCCGCCAAAATAAACCAATTTTATTAAATATTTTACATGCTTCATTGCAGTGTTTTGTTTAATATATTGGTCTTGAGAACCAACTCTCACTGCATGCTCTGTAATTGGGGCCTTGTGCCAAACTAAGCTTAGATCAGCCCAGTAAAGATAACTTACTTTAAATTCAATATCCGAAATTTCAACTCGAATTTAAGATTCCAGATGATTAACGCGCTTGAGAGTTGACCAACCAATCATTGTATAACTTTTCAGGAAAATGTCTTTTTTTTTTCACGTTTCAAGTACGGAAAACTTTCAAGCACTTCCATTAAGAACGAAAGATTTTGCCTTTAATTCTCCTTTCAAAAGTGAAAAACTACCTCGAAAGAACCCCGTCTGGCTAAAAACAAAACCCAAACAGTTGCGTTCTGTTAGCCTTGATTTTTCTTTGCGCCTGCGAATCTTGGTCATTAACAACAAAACTACAGCGAAGAATACGATAAACCTTTTGAATCGTTTCACCCTAAGCAATACAAGCTACTAAGACTTTAGGGAATCACTCTCAAAGAATCTGAGGAAAAAAGGTTATTAGATCATTAAAAAGAGGTTATTAGATTATTAAAAAGAGAGGACAATAAAAGAACTAGAATTAAGGAGATAGAAGATGAGGATTGACATTGCATGTAAATTTTTTGAAGATCAAAGTTAACTCAAAAGCAATGAGCCGGACGTTTAATAAGTGAGGAGTAAGAAAAAAGAAAGTGTTAGCGTAGAACTTATGGTTACATCCTGCAATTTCAACTGTAAAATGATGAGAGCTCACTACAATTTAGAATTAGAAACGAGATACTAAGAAAATCTCTTATGTAGACTGCATCTCAAGCAGAGCAATGCGAACCACTATCAAACAAGAAACAGACCCACTGGCTGGCCTCTTAACCACCATCAAAAAGAGGAGGCTGAAATGGTATAGCCACGCCATGAGCGAAGACAATCTTTCCACTACCTTCTAAGAGGAAGTGACAGACAGAAAAATGGGCTGAAATCATCAGTGAGTAGGCAGGAAGATCTTTTACAGAGACTAAGATATTGCCACGCAACTGAGACATATAGATAGAACAGTTAGGTATTGATAATGATGATGAGTTAGACACTTATAGAGTCGAAATTGTTAAGAAATTCACCGCTTTGGTTCTATTTGATAATTCATATTTGGAAAGAAGTTACCTTGAAGCGTTCGAAAATTTGTTTTCTTATCTAATCTAAACTTATTTATAAATGGAACTTTGTGTGTGTGTGTGTGTGTGTGTGTGTGTGTGTGTGTGTGTGTGTGTTACCTATAGACTCCGAAACGGTTGAACCGATTTTCTTGAAAATTTACACAGTTGTACTATAAGCGTCTGCGAGTGTTCTTGGCTAGGTTTTGTGTCGAGGTACCCCGATAAATATCAAAAATCGATAATCGAAAAAATCGGGTTAAAGAAGGACTGGTCCGATTTTAATCAAATTTGATATACTCATAAGCAAAGACATAAGAAACGATAGTCAGAAGTTTCAAGGTTGCAGTTCTTACAATAGTGCAGAAAATCGATAATATATATATATATATATAAGGCAAGATGTTTGTGTGTGTGTCTGTTTATCTGCCTGTATGTCTGTATTTTTTCAGCCCTTTTATTTTAGTTTTGGTTTCGGGTTTGGCTCTAAGTAGGTATAATTGTAGTTCTTAGTCTCTGCCATGACACCATTTACTCAGAGGACTTATTTAGCCTTCAAAATTCAGTTTACGACGAAAAAAACTTATTTGATATCGATATCAGGAAATCAAAATTTGACTTACATTCATTCATTTTTTCTTTCAGTCTACGGTTTCGCTTTAAATGGAAACAACTATTGCCTTTTAGTCTTTCGTGCCAACGTCCAAAGAGTCTGAACTCCAGGACCATGGATTAGTTTTAAAGCTTTCATTACACCCGAGCAACGCCGGGCTATACTGCTAGTCTGTTATAGAACTACAGATGTTAGAAAGAGATGAAATCGAATCACTTCATAGAATGTACGGAAACTAAAATTTGAAATACTGGAGTTTATGTTTCTATTTGTTTTCTCGGATGCTTCACGTTATTCTGGCAAAAGGCCATTTTATTTGAGGTTCTAAAGAGGATTGAAGTTATGACAGTATTTTTCTTCTTCATCGGTTTTCTTTGAGTGGAGTAACCACTCCCTCCTCGTGAACATTGAAATCGTCATATATATTGTCATGGGTTCTTACCTGTAACTCCAGAATGAACTCTTCCTAACACTATATATACTCCGCCTCTCAAGAGTGAGAGAGTCGAGTTGGTAGTAGTTCACTCCAAACGAGACTGACAGTCACACTGACACCTTTCACATGTATTGTTATTTCTTGTTAATTATTCAACCCTTGTGGTCGTGTTGTTCTTTTCGGACCTTAACCTGGTCCATAACATATATGAATGCTATCTAACGGATGGGCAGGTGGAGGGTTTCATAACTCTTACATATTTTGTCAAACATTGTAATTCCAATCACCCTGAGGACGTTAGACAGTCAATATGAATGGCATACTATGGACGAAGGCCACACAAAAGCATATTTAAATTAAGGTTCTTCCCAACAGGTTTTTTAAAAAAATAGGGATACAAACAGCGATTGTCTCACTTTTGTTGAGATAGCCACGAAGGTCACGTGATGCCTAGTGAATAACATGAGGGTGTATAGTGACAAAGGGGCGTTGTAAAGCCTAGAGAAGAAGAGCGTTCCTAGCCCACAACGTTAGAACCTATAGAAAAAAAATACTACTTGGCTTAACCATGTTCATAGAGAAACCGCCATAACTCCAGATTTCACTCTGGGAAATATTACAAGTGGTGTTACACCGTTTGTTGTTGCAAATATGTTGCAATTTCTCTGCGTGGGACACATGAATTTATCTAACTTTGTGTACGACGAAGCATTATAAAACTCTCTCTGAGAACAAAGCATATTCCATTACACCGGTTAAGTACGGTATTATTATATCACGGATATGACACTGCCCATAATGAGAGAAATTCATATAAGAGAATAAATCTTTCTTCCGTAGCAACCTCCCGTTATAGTAATAATGAGAAACATTTAAGGCATCTTGACTGAAATAAAACTTAATAATCCAGACTTATTTAACGGAATATATTTAATTGATGATTCCAGTGAAGAAGAATTCAAATGTTTTTCGTTGCCTCACGAGTTAGAGGATAGGAGGAGCCGAATTTCGTAACTTAATGAACGGTGAACATTAGTCACCTTATTTGGAAAAAAAAAAGCATTGTTGTCATTTATGTAAAAATGCAAACGACAATTCTACTCCTGCAGCTTCTTTTCCCGCACTTCCCGCCTGTGGAACTCGCTTCCTTATTCTTGATTTCCTAAATGCAAGGTCAATACTCATCTAACTACTTGACTCTAGTTCTTTCCACACTGTCTCGTAGATCCTTTCCTTTCTCTCCCACTTTGCAACTGTCATCACACCTGTATTCGCACCCTTCTCTTGCTCCTTTCTAACCGGTTCGTCCGTCTCCTCACTCTCCTCTAATCCTTTTACTCTTATGTAGCCCCCTGCACATCAGTGGCGTTACCGCCTTGCTCGGGGTGATATGATTAAAAAAAAGAATTGAAGAACTATGTTCTGGGACGAAGATTTTCAGAAAATAAAATAAGGATGTGTTATGAGAATAATATAAAAAAATGATTCATTCAAAGTAGGTAAAGAATTGAAAAGATATTTATTAAACTTTTTCAGTATTGGCACAAGGCCATTAACATACATATCCGACTGACTTAATGTTAGACTAGGATATTTGACACACAGCAAAGCCTTAAAAAATTGGAAAGCGATTAATTCAGATAGTTTTGTCCAGACGAGACACACTCTTGGGCGATCATATCTCGAAAGAGACATGACTGACTGGGCAGGAGATTATCCCACAGTAGGTTGCCATTACTTTCTGCGGTAGACTGGTTGCCAGCCAAGGCTATAGAACCCACCTCTCCTGTTATTGAATCTATAACTGGAGGGAAGAGTTGGTTTAATACCCTTGGAAGAAATGCAAGGAATTCAACTGGAATTCGAACTCGGCTCCCCAATTTGTCGTTCCAAGCCGATATCCACTGCACCACAACGCACATCCTATTCAGGTAAGGGCTTCAAAACTGAGACACCAAAATCAAGTCAGGGAAGCAGAGGCAGAACAGAACACGAAGAGGGCACTTCACAGTCAATTGTCACATGTTTGACTCGTAAATCATCAATATTGAGTTCGATACACACTGCGGGCCATGTATTTGTTGTTTAAGATCAAATTGATGTACGTTGTGGCGCAATGGATATCGGCTCGGAATGAGAAATCGGAGAGCCGAGTTCAAATTCTAGTTGAATTCGTTGCATTTAATTACGCGCAAATACCCTTCGCAAAATATGAATCCATCTCTTCTCCCACCAGGACAGATTGGGTTCTGTAGCCTTGATTGGCAACCAGTCTACCGCAGAATGGAATGGCTAGTCAACCATGTCTCAAAATAGCTATGATCACGTGTATCACATATGGCACTTAACTGAGCGTCAAATTAAAGATACGTTTAGTAGATAAGAATATAGCAGAAGGGGGAGAGACAGAGACAAACTGTAATCAGAAATCTTTAGAAAATTAAGCGTAGCATATGACCTTGACCCGGGAAATATACGATTGATATCAAAGGCAAGGAATACAGGCAATGGCTGACAGAGATATGATCGGCATCAAAGACAGAAAACACAAGGCGACAACAAAAGGCTTGAAAGGCAATGGCCGACAAACATAGGTTTGACGTCAATTGAACGACATTCTCAAGGGACAAGGATGCGTGGGAGGTTTTGGTTATATAATTTGAAAACAGAAATAGAAGAGGTCAGAACAGAGAGAGAGAGAGAGAGAGAGAGAGAGAGAGAGAGAGAACTCCCGCTGGCTAACGATTCTCCGTCGGCTCCCTCGTATGCGCGTGATTCCCTCTGGCTACACTCCAATCCACAAAACCGTCACTGACTAAAAATAAAAATAAAAAAGTTTATAGTTTTATATATACATGTTCTTGTTCGTCGTTATATTTGAAGGCGAACGTTATTCATCAAGATCCAGAACAGCGAAAATATATAACATAAAATCCGTATAGATCCGAGGAAAGAAATTTAAGGAACCCGGTAAAGATCCTATTTTTTATTGTAGTAATATTTTATGATGTTAACTTCTTAACTACCGTGGCCGAGATTCTACTAATCTAAACGACAAGGTTAGCGTCTTAATTGATGGTCAATACCAATGTCTTTATTCATTTGGCGTATAAAAATAAAAATGGGGGGGGGGCAGGAAGAACATATGTTCTATACAAGTTTCTTTGAGAGTAGCGCTTAAACCGATTCCCTTGTTAATGTTTTCATTTCCATTTACCAGAAAGAAATAAAAATGACGAGTCAAGTAATACCGTATCTCTCTATCAATTACCTTCAATTTCGCTTACTTAATGAGCCACCTTTATAGAGAGCAATAATCATCTTATTTAGAGAAAAAGTCGTGATCTTTGAGTTTGGCTTTTTAACCTTTGCACCACGTTAATTCTTCATTTAATTCTTCATTTCTGTTATGCCATTGGAATCAGTTTGACGCACGGAATGAACACCCGCACGACCAGCTTTTCTCGTCAAGAATTTATGATGTGGCTCGGAAAAACTCAATTTATGACAATTCAAAGGATTAGTCATCCGGTGAATATCGGACCTACGAGCAGTCTCTTTGTTATGCCATTGGAATCAGTTTGACGCACGGAATGAACACCCGCACGACCAGCTTTTCTCGTCAAGAATTTATGATGTGGCTCGGAAAAACTCAATTTATGACAATTCAAAGGATTAGTCATCCGGTGAATATCGGACCTACGAGCAGTCTCTTTGTTATGCCATTGGAATCAGTTTGGCGCACGGAATGAACACCCGCACGACCAGCTTTTCTCGTCAAGAATTTATGATGTGGCTCGGAAAAACTCAATTTATGACAATTCAAAAGATTAGTCATCCGGTGAATATCGGACCTACGAGCAGTCTCTTTGTTATGCCATTGGAATCAGTTTGACGCACGGAATGAACACCCGCACGACCAGCTTTTCTCGTCAAGAATTTATGATGTGGCTCGGAAAAACTCAATTTATGACAATTCAAAGGATTAGTCATCCAGTGAATATCGGACCTACGAGCAGTCTCTTTGATTTACGCCGAGTCACCCAACTGAAATGAATATATTCTTTTCCACTGTTAAAATTGAATATTTGTTCTGTTTCTTACATCGCAGATCACATTCATTTGCATCTCTATGTTGAAAATCCGGCAATGTTTAACCATCAAAATTAGGCTATCATCTTAACCTCACCAAAAATATATATCGGTGTACCAAAAAGACTGTTATTTCCTTGATAACAAATTGGGTTCTGTAGCATTGGTTGGCAACCAGTCTACCGCAGAAAGTAATGGCAACCTACTGCGGGAAAATATTCTGTCCAGTCAGCCATTTTTCTTTCGAGACATGATCACCCAAGACTATATCACGTATGGCACTTAACTGATTGACTGGCTCTACTTAGTTAGAATGGAACTCATTAAACCAGAGAATGGCCTGGGAAATGAACTTGTTGACCATCACCCTCTCAGTCTATTGATCATTTTATACAAAAGGTGTGTCCTGCGATGAATAACACTAAGTCGTTCGCTGGGACACTCTCATGTTTCATCGTCGAGGTTTCATTTGCGAATGGATCGGGGAGTTGAGGTGATACAAGACGCTACTTTATGTGTTCCTGCATTTTCATCCTGACGCTAAAAATCTTCACTTGCAGGAATTGTTTATATGTCTTACTGAAGGACACGTACGGCTTTGAATTCATAGTTTTTATTCTAGACTGATTAGCAATCCTGGCTAGAGGGCCTAGTATGACCTGCCATTTAAACCATCGCTGGTGGAGAATAGATTCTCTCGAGTGAATCTTGTCCAGCCCGCGAGCCACATCCGGCCCTCGAATGAATCTTGTCCGGCCCGCGAGCCACATCCGGCGGCCCTCGAGTGAATCTTGTCCGGCCCGCTACCTTACTCTGGACACGATACAAAGATAGGTAAACCAAACCAAAGTGACAGTTGATAGTCTGAATATATTGCGTCCAAATGTTTTTAAAATTATTTCTTTTTACCTGGAGAATGTGTTTTACTTTTATTTTTTATTTGTAGGGATCGTCAAAATTAGCGTACGGACTCACTTTCATTTCTTCTGTGAAATTGCTTTCGTGAGCGGGCACTTTTAAATGAATATAAAATAATGTTTTCAACCAATTTAATGGAACTTTTTTTCAATACTAAATTATGAAACATTTATTTTTAAGATGTAATATTTTTAAAACAAAATTCCCGTAAGATATTAAATTATATTGAATCCTTGCTTTCTTCAAACGCATTTATTCACATATTTAATAACATGGTTGTTCTTCTCCATGACACTGGAACCATCGATGTTTCGCCCTCCTCCAGGACTTTGCATATCATTTTAGCCCTCACTCACCCAAAAGGTTGCCGACCCCTGCTCTAGAGAAAGCGTATTCTAAGTTCTCCAGAACCTAAGGAATTCGGACAACACATCAATCGTATTTTTCTTATCGGCAGGGAGTGGATCGGGTTGGAGTCTTGCTTTTGTTCAATTTTACTGAATTTTAATTAAATCTGGGTTCGATTCTCATTGGAACTCTTCTTAATTTCATTTGATTATTTTAAAGAATTATTTTTAACGAGTCTTTTTGTTTCCGCTTTGCTTCTCAACCATTCATCATCTTGACAGTTTGAACAATTATCATCGAATTAATCGTCCCCACAAATCACCAATCCTGTTTACAAGAGGAATGATCCTACCCACAAATTTTAAAGCAAAACACGTGTGTAGCGACGAGGAAAACAAAGACTATAAGTGAATTTTACTTACATTCAGAAAGAGACAGTAAGAATTTCCATAATGAGGAAAGCGGGCTTGGAAAGTTAACACTCACAGGACAAATTGAAAACAAGAGAAGTAAAGGGAATACAACGAATGTTCTTTTTAACGAATCCGTGTCAATGGGCGACAAAACAGAAATGAACAATGTAAATCCTGACAATTTACTGAGAGCAACATCAGATAGGAACGTTTGGAGAGCCATAAACATCTACATGCTGAAGGATTGTAGCACGTAAAAAATTGTAATTTTTATACACTGATTTACTCAGACTAACTCATCTTGGTTGTTATAGTCACAACGTTTCAGCCGTTGTACACTCCTCGGCCTTCTTCAGATTTGATTATAACAGTGAAGATGAAGCCACTAGTCTGGGGGCATTGAATGTGTTCGACTGAGATTTTTAAGTTTCGTGGTATTTACTTGCTTTGCTGACAGCGACAATCTCTATGAATTTAAATATAAAGTCAATAGTCATCTTCTATCTCACAAACCTACATCCTCTCTCTCATGCTCCTTTCTCCGTCCATTCCACTCTCATCAGTATTCTCATCCTTCTCTTACCCACTTCCTGACACCCACTATAACCTGTCACTTTTTCTCATAACTTTCCTCCTATGTAACCGCATGTAAAACAGTGACAGTAAAATGCCTTGCTTGGAGTGATATGATTATAAAAAAAATATTTATTTTCGTGTGTCACAAAGGCTGATTCATCATTATTTATGCATCACACCCAGATGGTGCATAGGGCAGCAACTTTTTGTTGCTGTTTCTTACAAACTGTTTTTTTACGGGGCAGGGTTGTTAGCCCTGCACCCAACTCCCAAATCTGGAGTACCGGTGGACCATTCTTGGCCCTTACGTTTACAGCACCTGGTATTCCAAAATGGTAACCCATTTAAGTACTGACCAGGTTCGATGTCGCTTAACTTCGGTGATCGAACGCGAACCGGTGCATTCAACATGATATAACCGTAGACACAAAGGCTGATTACTGCCTTAGTATTGGGATGCGGGGCTAAATCATCCACAATGGAGCAGCTTTATTTTTTTGTAAAGAAATCGGTATTTTATTTTTTGTTTACGCATCTGTGTGACATGCATTTGTTTATGACGCATTGTCGGAGTGAATAAAAACGGCACTATTGAGTAAAAAAGGAACTTTTTTCGGGTCCTGAAAATTTGGGAGTCATTCTCTTTTAGTAAAAAGGTGTTGGTACAATAAACCAATGGTTAAAAGTATCCCCCCACCATCTAAATATGGATTCATGCTCCATGCAAAAAAAAAAAAGGACTGACCTTTGACCCCGGTGGAACATCCTCCGTGAGCGACATTGTTTCTGTTGAAGAGACTACCGTCATGATGGCAGCGAGCAGTGATGGCGGTGTTGATGTCATGCCGGTGCCCCCATCGTTTTTCTTTTTCTTTTTCTCTTTTTCTTCTTTTTCATCGTCGTTTTATATTTTTCATTTTCCCTCGATTCTTTTCATTCCCACATTTTCAACATATCAATTTACCTTTTGCGATTATTCAGTAAGGCAAGATTTTTTTTTTTTTTTTGCCGGGAGGCGGGGGTGGTTGGGAGAGAAAGAAACATTAAATATATATAAATATATGTTCTTTCTTTTTTTCTTTCTCACTTTCTTTCTTAAATACACATTCGCATGAGAATTCTCTATTGTGCCTCCCAAACAAACGTACCAGGAGAAGGACACTTGCTTTTTAGTCCAAGACATTCATTCATTTTTACCAGACATACAGCGCAGCGAAAACTGTCTTCCTAATGTTTAAAAAAAAGAACCATTATATATATATATATATATATATATATATATATGCCCAGTACAAGGCCCAAGAGGCACTCAAGGTAGGGGTATCGAGTTATATTAATTATAAACAGGAAACGAGATAAACTTCTACTCCTGATCAAAAGACCGGAGCCAAGTGTAAACAGGACGATAAGCCAACCTATTATATATATATATATATATATATATATATATATATATATATATATATATGTGTGTGTGTGTGTGTGTGTGTGTGTGTGTGTGTGTGTGTGTGTGTTTCACCAATTAAATTAAAATAACCTAAAAACGAATAAATGAGAAAATAAATTAAAAATAAAACATGGTAAATATATTTTAATTATAAAATAATTAAATTAAAAATTAAATTTGTAACTTTTCAGCAACATTTGCTCTAAATAAATAATACATTTTTAAATTTAATTCTCATTTACGGGGTGTCAATATAATTTTCAAATTAATATTTTTATTTTAAAATAAAAGTCTATGCTTTTTACTTACCGCCATGGAAACGATTAATTTTAAAAAAATAGAGAGAGACGTAGTCAGAATATGAGTCAATGACAGCTAAACTGACTTCTTGGTCCACACAAAAAATATCATAATGTATTGTAATGTTTACTTATCTAATCGAATTAAACTCTGAGTCGGAAGAAAACTCGATCATGAAAAAGACTTGTTTTATTTGCGACACAAAAACTATAAACACTTCAGTTGGAAAGGGTTCTTTTCGTTTTTCTTTGATTCACTTGAGGGAAAATTCAATCTTTTAAAAAGAACTGCGTGCATAAATAAATACAAAAAAATCATCCAAAGATGAAAAGAGAATGAATTATATAAGAAAAGCAGGCACTGCCGTGGTGCGAGACTTCGCAAGCCCGTCTAACGAGACCACGTTGTCAGGGTAAAACGAGTTCGTGCCTTATTAAATACCGCACTGCCGTACCCTTTTTTTTTAAATGAGGTAAACTTGTTAAAGAAAAAAATAAATAACAAAAACAAAAATAATAATAATAATAAACGTGTGAATCTGAGTCGAAATCCTGTGTCGTCTGTTTTAACCAGTTGGCAGAATAATTTATGTGGCAAGTTTCCTAAAAAAATGAAAATCTTTAAAGCAAGATTTCATTTAACCAACATAATATATACTTTAGATATTTTGTTTGTTTGTTTGTTTGTGTGTGTGTGCGCAATTAATTTATTATGTAAATTTAGATATGGATATAAGATTCGTGGGAAATTATGCAAAATGCTATATGTGGTTGTGGTATATGCCTATCAGAGTCAGACAGACTATTTTATTTACTATTTTTTTGTGTGTATCAAACAAAATATTTTAAAATCAAGTCAACGTCTTATTTCTTACTCCTAATTATAACTAGATGAATAATTTTTATCTATCAATCACTTTTTTTTCCTACTTCCTCAGCCCATTCAATATTTAAAAATGTGTGTGTGTGTGTCTGTAAGAATACAAAACAAATACACATTAACAATAAAATCAATTAACTTACCTAGTTTGTGTGTTTGTGTGTTTATAGATATATCGACATAATTTGTCTAATTGCAAAAGTTATTTACATAAGCATGTATACACCTGTTCATACCGACACACACACACACACACACACATACGCAAGTATTCGCATCACATCACTTGTGTGTGTGTGTTTGTGTGTGTGTGTGTGTGTGTGTGTGTGTGTGTGTGTGTGTGTGTGTGTGTGGTTGACAAGAGATCTTTGTTTTTTCGTTTTCGCTTGCTAGCGTTCAAGTCCTTTTCGGCAAGTCTCAACAAACAATCATATATACCAGGACACACAGAGACACACACATGCTGACACTCAGGCAGATGCACAGAAGAAAGAGTAAAAGTTTGAGCGACACAACACAAATATTTTCCCAAATGACCGCCTTTATGTCGTTTGCAGTCGTCGTAATCGTTGAGGAAGACATGGTGTTTGCTGGACGCCTCCATTCGCATAATAATGGTAACTCGACTCCTGCTACCATGACATCCCACACGAAACTATCGCTCGTCCTCCTAGCATCTTTTATGAAAACCTTTGAATCAACTCTGCCACTATATACTGGCAGACAGGCCACCCTTACCAACTCCCAAGTCTCTTTTTTCTTTCGTTCTTCAAATCCCCCAACCCCCAGTCCGTGGCCTTCGCGAGTGCTGCTTCAGTCATCTTAGCTTTCTTTTACTGTCTCCTTTTTTTTTTTCTACGTCAGTGTTCCTACCAGTGGCGCAGAAAATGTGCCTCGCCCTCTGCGACTCACTCCCCAGAGTGAAACAACAACAACAACAACAAATTCGTTACCAACAACAACAAATATTTTGATTACCATTTTTTAAAAATCGCATCATTGCCCCCAAAACGAGTTTCTGTTGTATGGAGAAAAAGTAAATTTGAATTGCAATCTAAGATGTCTTTTTTTTATTCTCTTTTTAATTACTTGGTTTAAAGAAACATTTGCTAATTTTGACTAGAGGAAAATCCATAGGTAGGAAGGGCGTATGTACAACTCCAATCTTCTACGTAATCTTCTTGAAAATCAACATTTCAAATCCTGTTTATTAAATTGAACCCCAATTAATAACGTTAAAGATAAGCCTTAGTACAGGACTAAGGAGAGGAATAATGTGTTGAAGTTGAACCAATCTTTCAAGTGAGAAGAACTCAATTACCTGCCTTGGAAATCAGCAAACGGGAATCGACGATCCATCATTGAACATGAACGGTAAATATGTAATTATTTCAATCGTAAGGCAAACACCTTTCTTTGACACTAGTTGGATCCTGAAGAAAAATAGGGAGATTATGCTACGCTAAGTGTAGAGATTACTGGTGATCATCGTTCACTATTTTAGCATTACCTGGGATCGAACACTGAGTCGTGATGCTAACCAGAAATGCTGCAAAATTAATTCGTTGAGTTTAGCGTCTGAAAAATATCAAAGTAATAAAAAGCAATAAACGAAAGATCGACCCCCCTTCATTGCAGAAACAAAAGCAAAAAAAGTGGGGGAACAAATCAAAAAGTAAATAAATAAATAAATAAACGAATAAATAAATCCAACAAAAAATAAAAATAAAATAAAATAAAAAAAATTCCGAAATGCATGAAGGTATTTCCAACTGGGCCTCATCTGCCAAGTTATGCACTTTTTTTTTCTTTTTTTTTTTAATCGTAACACCCCTAGCAAGGCGGTAACGCCACTGATGAGCAGGGGACTACGTAATAGTGAGAAGATTGGAAAAGAGAAAGCCGGAAACCACATCCTAAACAGGGAACAAGGGACGAGCCTCTTAACCTGTTCAATAGACATGCGTGGAGTGTGAGCCGGGCGATAGATAGATCTATCTACTCCAATTGAAAAAAAAACAAAAAAAAAAACAAACAAAAAACAAAACAAAACAAAAAACAAAGTGAGAAGATTGGAAAAGAGAAAGCCGGAAACCACATCCTAAACAGGGAACAAGGGATGAGCCTCTGAACCTGTTCAACTTTGACTGCGGTGCTTGTTATATTATCAGGCTCACTGTTTTGAGGAAGACATTGAGCTTCGTATATATGTGTTCCAATGTCAATTTGTTAGCGTGCTATCAACTATAATTTTGTGGGACTTTATAATAAACACATCCAGAAGAATCAAAGTTAATTGCCCAGACATTGAGGATCAAAGATCACAAGAACAGAATGTGCCTCTTCTTATTGACATACCAGTCTTTGAAGATCTTTAAAAAAACTATCAAAATACAAAGATCTTAAAAGAGAAATAAGAAAAAAAAAAAAAAAAAGGCACATGCGAACATAAATAATTCCAGTAGTTGTTGGAAGGGATGTGCGTTGTGGTGCAGTGGATATCGACTCGGAATGACAAATCTGGAAACCGAGTTCGAAGTCCAGTTGAATTCCTTGAATTTACTTACGCACAAATACCCTTGGGAAAAGTATCAATCCGTCTATTCCCTCCAGTTATGGGTTAAATAATAGGACAAATTGTGTTCTATATTCTTGGCTGGCAACCAGTCTACAGCAGAAAGTAATGGCAACCTACTGTGGGATAATCTTCTGCCCAGTCAGTCATTTCTCTTTCGAGACATGATCACCCAAAGCGTGTATCACGTGTGGCACTTAACTGACTGACTGAATATAATAGTTGGAAACATAATTAAAATTTCTATTAGGTATAAAGTGGGGGATCGTTTTTCTGTTGTTATGAAGTAATAAACTGATCCCCCACTAATTATACTTAATATAATAATGTAATATAATCTATCTCTTTTTCCCTCCAGCTATGAGTTAAATGGCAGGACAGATTGGGTTCTATAGCCTTGGCTGGCAACCAGTCTACCACAGAAAGCAATGGCAACCTCCTGTGGGATAATCTTCTGTCCAGTCATTCATGTCTCTTTCAAGACATGATCGCCCAAAGCGTGTATCACGTATGGCACTTAACTGACTGACTGTTGTTGGAGCGCTTGTTTGGACAATTTTTCCCTAGATTCACCGAAGGAACTTCTGATGGTCCATGCCTAAAAGAAATGCAAAAAAGTGTATCCACAAGACTCACAAGTACAGCTTACATGTGTGTGTACTTAGTTCTTTTTTTTTTTTTTTTACAAAAGTGATCAGTGGAAAATATCATGAAGCCATTTCTGACTTTAAGTCTCTGGTTCGGACCTAGAAGGAAATGTGTAAGCAACAGAAATCAAAGGAAATAATAATAATAATAATAATAATAATAATAATAATAATAATAATAGATTCTGTTAGTAGATTCTGTAGAAAAGTAAAACAGAAGCCAAGAACCAACTATTGCGGCAAAAAATATGTAAATGAAAGCCAAAGATAAAGCTCTTGAACAGATGAAACAGCGCTGGCAATACAAACCTCTGCATGGCCAATATCCAGAACGTGCCAATAAATCCAATGTTGACAAAGTTAATACTCATCGATGGTTACGTGCATCTGGATTAAAGTATGAAACTGAAGGCTTTATTCTTGCAGCACAAGTCCAAAGTCTTTTCACGAGAAACTTTCAGGCAAATATTATGCATAATAATATGGATCCAAAATGCAGGTTTTGTGATAAACACCAAGAAACAATAGACCACCTAATCTCAGGATGTTCTGTGCTTGCTCCAAATGAATATAAAAATCGCCACGATAGAGTTGGGCAATATTTACATTGGGCAATGTGCAAACATTATGGAAAAGCTGTAAACAAACACTGGTATGAACATCACCCAGCACCGGTTACAGAAATAGAAGATGTAACCATTCTATGGAATTACACCATCTACACAGACAGAAAAATTGAAGCAAATAGGCCAGACATTATTGTTAAAAACCAGAAGGAGAAAACTTGTCTATTAATTGATATGGCTTGTCCAGCGGATTGTAACATAGCAATCAAGGAATTTGAAAAACTGTCAAAATATAAAGACCTGGAAATTGAAATAGAAAAAATGTGGAAATTGAAAACAAGAGTTGTGCCAGTGATAGTAGGTGCACTTGGAATGATAAAAAATGGAACAAAACAACACATTGAAAGAATCCCTGGAAACCCCAGCTTAAGAGATATACAAAAAATTGTCTTATTAAGTACAGTCCACACACGAAGGAAAACTTTATCTATGTAATGCTAGGGATGATAGGGAAGATAGAAAAACATGAAATGGAGTCATAACAACACGCCACGACCTGCCTTAGGTCTCCCCGCAGACTTGGTTGGTAGTGAGACCAAAGCAGAAATCGAAATATGATGAAAAAATGACATAATAATAATTATAATAATCTGGATTAAAGTCTGAAATTGAAGGCTTTATTCTTGCTGCGCAAGACCAAAGTCTTTTCACTAGGAACTTTCAGGCAAATATTATACATAATAATGTGGATCCAAAATGCAGGTTCTGTGTTAAACATCAAGAAACAATAGATCATCTAATCTCAGGCTGTTCTGTGCTTGCCCCAAATGAATATAAAAATCGTCACGATAGAGTGGAGCAATATTTACATTGGACAATGTGCAAACATTATGGAAAATCTGTAAACAAACACTGGTATGATCATCACCCAGCAAGGGTTACAGAAATAGAAAATATCACCATTCTATGGGATTACACCATCTACACAGACAGAAAAATTGAAACAAATAGGTCGGATATTATTGTTAAAAACAAAAAAATTGTTAAAAAAACTTGCCTATTAATTGATATGGCTTGTTCAGCGGATTGTAACATAGCAACTATGGAATTCGAAAAACTGTCAAATTATAAGGACCTGGAAATTGAAATAGAAAAAATGTGGAAATTGAAAACAAGAATCGTGCCAGTGATAGTAGGTGCACTTGGAATGATAAAAATGGAACAAAACAACACAGTGAAAGAATCCCTGGAAACCCCAACTTAAGAGATATACAAAAAATTGTCTTATTAAGTACAGCCCACACACTAAGGAGAACTTTGTCTATGTAACGATAGGGATGTTAGGGGAGATAAAAAAAAAAAACATGAAATGGAGCCATAACAACACACCCCAACCTGCCTTAGGTCTTCCCGCAGATTTGGTAGGTAGTGCGACCATAGCAGAAACCAAAATATGATGAAAAATGACACAGTAATAATAATATGATTGAATTTAATTGTAAAAGAATGTTTAAAAAAATATAACCATAATATTATTTACAATTGATATTGTCAATAATTCTAAAACGAGGGGGATAATTGTTGACCCACACCCTAACCCAGAACCAGTTCCACTTTTATTTTACAGGAACCATGTCGTTAAAACACATGAAACATTTTTCAGCAGGATTTTGTATCATCCAGAAATAAATACGAAAATTTTAATAGAAAAATATTTTAATTCGTAAAATCTCTTTTTGACAACAGAAGGATTAACTGAATAATTCGTTTTTATGGTTTATCAACACTTTGCCGGTTATTTAACACCAGAAAATATTTTTAGATTATAAGAATATTTTTTAGGTGATAATGATTTAGTGATACAAGTCTTACTATTTCATCCATAGCTAGCGAGAGAAGGGATGGGTTCATCTCTTTGCTAAGAGTATTTGCCAGTCAGCGGATAAAAGGAACCTAACGGGAATAGAACACGGCTCTTTAATTAACAATTACGAACCATTATTCATTACACCATCCGCACATTCAAGCTTACAGCGCCTGGTATTCAAAAGCAGTCCCCACCTACATACTGACCAGGCCCTTGCTTAACTTCCGTGATCGTACGGCAATGCGTGTTTAACGTGACGTGACCGGAAAACTGACTATATTTTGACTGCTGTTCATGTGATTTCTATTGATAATTCAAAATCACAATTATAATTGATTTTTCAAAATTGTCAAAACCAAAATTCAGATTAAAATCAATCTAGCTGTTCATACATACATACATACATACATACATACATACATACATACATATCTATCTATCTATCTATCTATCTATCTATCTATCTATCTATCTATCATAGTCTGTTCATATCTATCTATCTATCTATCTATCTATCTATCTATCTATCTATCTATCTATCTATCTATCATAGTCTGTTCATATCTATCTATCTATCTATCTATCTATCTATCTATCTATCTATCTATCATAGTCTGTTCATATCTATCTATCTATCTATCTATCTATCTATCTATCTATCTATCTATCTATCTATCTATCATAGTCTGTTCATATCTATCTATCTATCTATCTATCTATCTATCTATCTATCTATCTATCTATCTATCATAGTCTGTTCATATCTATCTATCTATCTATCTATCTATCTATCTATCTATCTATCTATCATAGTCTGTTCATATCTATCTATCTATCATAGTCTGTTCATATCTATCTATCTATCTATCTATCTATCTATCTATCTATCATAGTCTGTTCATATCTATCTATCTATCTATCATAGTCTGTTTCTATCTATCTATCTATCTATCTATCATAGTCTGTTCATATCTATCTATCTATCTATCTATCTATCTATCTATCTATCATAGTCTGTTCATATCTATCTATCTATCTATCTATCATAGTCTGTTCATATCTATCTATCTATCTATCTATCTATCTATCTATCTATCATAGTCTGTTCATATCTATCTATCTATCTATCTATCTATCTATCTATCTATCTATCTATCTATCTATCATAGTCTGTTCATATCTATCTATCTATCTATCTATCTATCTATCTATCTATCTATCTATCATAGTCTGTTCATATCTATCTATCTATCTATCTATCTATCTATCTATCTATCTATCTATCTATCTGGGCTGTTCATATCTATCTATCTATCTATCTATCTATCTATCTATCATAGTCTGTTCATATCTATCTATCTATCTATCTATCTATCATAGTCTGTTCATATCTATCTATCTATCTATCTATCTATCTATCTATCTATCATAGTCTGTTCATATCTATCTATCTATCTATCTATCTATCTATCTATCTATCTATCTATCTATCATAGTCTGTTCATATCTATCTATCTATCTATCATAGTCTGTTCATATCTATCTATCTATCTATCTATCTATCATAGTCTGTTCATATCTATCTATCTATCTATCTATCTATCTATCTATCTATCTATCTATCTATCTATCATAGTCTGTTCATATCTATCTATCTATCTATCTATCTATCTATCATAGTCTGTTCATATCTATCTATCTATCTATCTATCATAGTCTGTTCATATATATCTATCTATCTATCTATCTATCTATCTATCTATCTATCATAGTCTGTTCATATCTATCTATCTATCTATCTATCATAGTCTGTTCATATCTATCTATCTATCTATCTATCTATCTATCATAGTCTGTTCATATCTATCTATCTATCTATCATAGTCTGTTCATATCTATCTATCTATCTATCTATCTATCTATCTATCTATCATAGTCTGTTCATATCTATCTATCTATCTATCTATCTATCTATCTATCTATCTATCTATCTATCTATCTATCATAGTCTGTTCATATCTATCTATCTATCTATCTATCATAGTCTGTTCATATCTATCTATCTATCTATCTATCTATCTATCTATCTATCTATCATAGTCTGTTCATATCTATCTATCTATCTATCTTGATATCATAGTCTGTTCATATCTATCTATCTATCTTGATATCATAGTCTGTTCATATGTATCTATCTATCTTGATATCATAGTCTGTTCATATCTATCTATCTATCTATCTATCTATCTATCTATCTATCTATCTATCTATCATAGTCTGTTCATATCTATCTATCTATCTATCTATCTATCTATCTATCTATCTATCTATCTATCTATCATAACCCAGATTCATTTTTCCTTTTTTTTAAAATCTCGCATTCACACTTCTTTCATAAGCAAGAAGGCACCATATTAGCGCACCAAATGAACTATTTTTAGGTCCTCTATCGTCGCCTTTGGCAAACGTAGCGCGTTCCAGTTCATCACCTTCTACTTTCCCCACCCTCACACCGTTGTGTGCGCTCTCTCTCTCTCTCTCTCCCCCACTCCCCCTCTCTTCTATTCGCCTGTGTCTTAAACGCTTCAGACATTTGTGTCTCCCCTGCCACTCCCGTCAAGATCATCTCTTTTTACATAATCACCCGGTGGGTGTTTCCATTTCTTTTTTTTCTTTTCGGAAAGCCGTCAGATGGGCACTTAATTTTCTTTATATCTACACTAACATGCCAAAGAAAACGGTAGAGAGAGAGAGAGAGAGAGAGAGAGAGAGAGAGAGAGAGAGGGAGGAGGGGGGGAGGTGTGAGAGGGGGAGAAGAAGAATAGTGAGAAGCTATTTCCGTAAAATATCTGATCATGCAATGATGAATGGTATAAAATGACAGTCACCAGGTAGAAAGTAACACAATTACCTTTTGAAATCATCATCATCATTATCATCATTGTCGTCGTCGTCGTCGTCGCTATCAACGTCATCATCGAAATCGTCATCATCATCATCAGAAGCGGAAGAAGAAGCAGCAGTAATGAAGATTTTGTACGCATTGACTTATGTTTTTCAGGATAATCAATGTTCAAACGTTTTTTTTTCTTCGTCTTCGCCTAAATAATAATAATAATAATAATGTGTATCAAATTCCTGGTAGTCCTAAAATATCAGTTGAATGCCATACGTGATACACGCTTTGGGCGATCATGTCTCGAAAGAGACATGACTGACTGGGCAGAAGTTTATCCCGCAGTACGTTGCCATTGCTTTCTGCGGTAGACTGGTTGCCGACCAAGGCTATAGAACCCAATCTGTCCTATTATTTAACCCATAACTGGAGGGAAGAGACGGATTAATACCTTTCCCAAGGGTATTCGTGCGTAAGTGAATGCAAGGAATTCAACTGGAATTCGAACTCGGCTCCTCGATTTGTCGTTCCGAGTTGTTATCCACTGCACCACAACGCACATCCATCCTAAATTATGTGAGTTGCCAAAAATTCGCACCCATGTCTACTTCCCACATCTTACGTAGGTTTCTTTCTACACACTGAGCAGAATTGAAATTGAAACAACTGAGTATTTTGTATCAGTTTGCACGGTTGTAGCGCCCACTAAATATGCAACTCAGCATTTGGTAGAGTGGGTCAATATCTGTATTGGAAAATAGGCAGCTTTTATGGGAAGGAAACGGCAAGAAACCGATTTGAATATCATCCAGACCCGGTTACAGAAAATCGGACCCGTAACAATTTTTTTGGCACTTAACAATACACACAGACAGAACAATCAAAGCTAATCGGCCAGACATCGGGGATCAAACATCACAAAAGCAGAACGCGCTTTCTTATTGATATAGCAATCTCGGCAGATTGTAATGTGATTTTGACGATCTAAAAAAAACTATCAAAATACAAGAATCTTGAAATTAAAATCTAAAAAATGCGGCATATGAAGACATCAATAATTCCAGTTGTAGTTGGATTCTTCGTATCGATTCTAAAAGGTTCCGAGAGATTCATTGACAGGACTCATAGTAACACATACATTTAAAAAAATAAATAAAAGAAATGTATTCACAAGTACAGCCCAAAATTACGAAGGGCTTTTTATTTATGTAAAATGTGTGCAATCTTTATTTTTTTTTTTTCAAAAAATACTCATGAGAAAATGTCATAATGCTATTTCTGACCTTAGGTCACTGGTTGGGTTTAGGAAAGAAATTAATATGCTCCAGAAAGCAAAGGAAATAAAATAATAATAATAATCTGGAAAATTGCGTTTCAGACTAATCACTTGATCAAGACAAGAATTTGATATGATATTCATAAACAAATTTTTCAAAAATGAGAAGATAATTATTTGTGGGAATCCGGCATTTATGGAAGATCAGTTGTTATTGAAATGATGGGTTCTATTAAGAGAGGATTTAATAATCGTCTCTTGTTCTGATTTGATTGATCCGTAAAAAAAAAAAAAAAAAAAAAAAAAGGAAAGAAAGAAAAGAAAATAGAAAAGAACAAAAAAGCAAAAGTGGTGAAATCGAGAGTGAAAAAAAAAATGCTAATGTGTAAAAGATTGTTTACCACCAGGCGTCAACTACAAAACTCACAACTCCAGCTAAAGATTCGTAACCTGTTGCTCTGGAAATTGCTCCGTATATCGAGGTCTTCTGTTAGTATAAACAGTGAGATAATTCAGCCTCTCCTGTAGCTTACTGCACCTGTTATTCACCGGCGGTGACGTATCTGAGTACTGACCAGGTTTAATACTGATTAATGTCGGTGATCAGACGTGAATCGATGTTCCAACGTGATATAGCCGTGTGCAACTCTGCCAGTCAGTTAAGTACCATACGTGATTATGGAATGTTATGGCTATTACTGCTGGATTGATTCTTTCGCCTAAACACCCAAAACTTGTTGAATGGCTTTCGCCGCTGAAATTAAATAGGCAAAGAGAAAAGGAAAGATACAAAAACACTAGAGGGACAGTTTGGACACTGATTTTATTTTATTTTGATTCCAACGACCTCTTGTTGGAGAAATTCCTTCCCGAACAGTTTGGCACGTCTTTACCATCCATAGTCCAACAGAGAATGAGATCGACTTTATTTTTGGCATCAGGAGGCCTCTCTTTTTGTGTATGCGTCAATTGTCTTTCCTTTTTTATGTTTATTTTATTTCGTACTTTTATTTTATTTTGTATTTTTATTTTATTTCGTAGTTTTTATTTTATTTTGTATTTTTATTTTATTTTTGTGTTTTTTATTTTGTTCGTATTTTTATTTAATCCCTACATGATACACGCTTTGGTGATCATGTCTCAAAAGAGGCATGATTGACTGGGAAGAAGATTTTACCACAATAGGTTGCCATTACTTTTGCGGCAGAACTCAATATGTCCTGATATTTAATTCTTTTATCCAGATCAGTCAAGTGACATACATGATGCACGCTTGAGTGATCATGTCTGGAACGAGACATGACTGACTGGGTAGAAGATTTTAACACAATAGGTTGCCATTACTTTCTGCGATAGAATGATTGCTAACCAAGGCTATAGAACGCAATATGTTCTGTTATTTGACCCATAGCTCGAAGGAAAAGATGGATTAATACTTTTACCAAGGGAATTTGTGCGTAAATGAATGCAAGGAATTCAACTGGAATTCGAACTCGCCTCTACGAGTTCTCATTTGGAGCCGATATCCACTGCACCACAACGCACATCCAATGTATGCAAGACTATATTTAATAATTAAAGAAAATTAAAGTTTCAAGCAACATCTGATAACAAATCATCAAAATGAATTAATGAACAAACAGATAAATAAATTTAAAAATTATGCGCCTATCAAAGCTGAAATTTATTACATGACCGATATTCACTGCGAGCACAAGACATTGATATCAAAAATAAAAAATAAAATAAACTTACCCATTAGTGGCTACGGAGATCTGGTTTGAAATTGGAAACAGAAGCGTTTATCCTAGCAGCTAATGATCAAAGTATGTCAACAAGAACTTACCAGCAACATGGAAAAAATCCAATGTCGTTTCTGTACACAGGCTGAGAATATCATCTAATATCGAACTGTTCTCCTCTATCAACAAATTAATTTTTTAAATAGACACTATAGAGTAGGGTAATGCGTTCCCTGCAAGAAATGCCAGTATTAACCTACTCCATTTACAAACACAGATGTGAAGAGATGGGTATTGATCATTTGAGCATTCCATACCACATCTCAAACGAACCTACCAATAAAAGAGGACAATCCTGCTCTCCCACCCGAGACAAATGAACTGATAACGAGAGTCGCTATGCTGATGACATAGATATACATAGTTGGGATAAGAATGATTTTGAACAGAAAATCAACATCCCCTACGAAGTGTTCCCAGAAATAGGAACTCAAAGATAAAATTTTCCAAAAGAAAAACGATGATCTGGAATCGGAATAAAAGCAGTGATGACACCCGACCCTGAATCCATCATAAAAAATCAGGATGTGGATTTAGTAAATACTAAACACTTCAAATAGTGATCATTATGGATCAGTTATAACAGAGAATAAGAGATGAGAAAATTGCGCCAGAGACAGTTTTCCCCAACACCGCAAGTTGTTACAAAACCAAAAAATCACACTGAAAACTCGAGCTATGTTCTTAAATAATCTGGCCAGATAAAAAAAAAATAACTTTCGTATGAATGTCACGCATAGTGCCAAACACATTCAGAAATATCTAAACTGTCAGCTGTATATATAACCGCTTTCTATGATCAGTGGTTTAAAACGGCTTTGAACCAGTGATGCCGATGGATTTTGGTGAAACCTCGCTTCTTCGGACCTCATGGACAGGTGCTACTCAATCCCATACAAAGAACTGTACAAAATCACAGAAACCACAACTGATGGAAGGCCTTCAACAGCTGAAATGGATAGCACATATAACTAGAAAAAAAAACAATGATATAATTAAGATGTTAACATTCTACACTACTTCAAATAAAAGGTTAGGAAGGAAACCCCATCAATACTGGAAAGAACAATAACAGCTACTGGACTTGAAAAGCCCATTTTCTTGAATAATTGAGAAATATTTTATAAATTCTAACAGACAGAAGCTGTTCGGTCAATGAACACCGAATGTTTCTTTATAAGAAAACGGCTGATGATAATATTATATTCACCATAAAAAACAGTCACTCTCCAAACAGACAGACCAGATATTGTCATAGAACATTTCTGTAAGTAGAGTAAGGACATTGATCAAGAGAGTTCATGACACTTCTAGAGAAAAAAAGAAACTGAACTTAGTGATAGGCTTTGCAGTGGTAGGCTGACTGCTGTTATGAATGAAGATAAATCTAAACAGGTTCATTACAACTAACAAAAGAATCAATATCGTATCAATGTAAATGTCTTCACGTGAACCATGGTAGAACATGCAATTCAATGCTTCCTTTGTCTTCTCAAAGATTCCTGCAAAGTGGGTTTCCAGAATACTGACAGATTCCAGGGGTGGCTGCTCAAGAACTTCTTCAGCTGCATAACGCAGACAGTACCTTTCATGAAGGAAGTACATAGACGACAGTGGTTCTTCAAAGTGAGAGCGATAACTCGTAAATGCCTAAGTAGATAAGAAGATTCTACATGGCGGTTTCACATGCTTTCATTTAAAGGTGGAATATTTACGTTGTCATTGAGTTTTTACGGGTAAAAAGGTAAGTTATTTCTGGTTTATTTTGCTAACATTTATTTTAAATTATATTGAAAGATTTTAAATTATTTTGAAAGATTGTAGATTATTTTAACGGCTATTGATTAGAAGAAATTACGATTATTTGATTGTATAGGGTTGTTTATTTACTTTTATGTCATTTTTATTTAATACTGCAATGTCTGTTGTATTTGTTCCTTAATTATTCGCTGCTAAGTAGGGTAATATTAGATTTATATAGTTGTCGATATGAGTTTATCGTGTAGTTTATTTATTATTTATTTTCTTTCATTATCTATTTTTTATGGTGGCGATTAAATTAGTTTGTTTTGTTTAAGAATATTACATAATCTGTGTTGTACATAACACATATATTTTCATTTTTCTTAGTGACATTTCACAAGAAAATAATTTTTTATTTTTCTTAAGTTACGCAGTGAAAATGTGTTTTTAGTCTGCATTTCTAATCTTATAAAGTTCTAATCTTTTGTTTAGTAATTTGTGTTGGGCTGGGAAGGTGATTATACTTAGTTTCTCCTGCTGAAAAATTGTTTAAGTTTTGTTGTAGGCAGGTGCTGTTTTCCTTATTTTTCCTGATATTTTGTGGTATATTTTGTGGTTTCTTTTAAGTTACCATATATGTTTAGAATGAGTTGAACTGTTTGCGTATTTACTGTTGTTCAAACAAGCGTTGTGTTTTTTCTGTTTGCAAATGTCTTTCAGTTACTCTTATGAATATTTTTCTTCATTATGTGTTGTTTTGACAGAGTTTTGATATATTTTGTCACTATGCAGGCAATTACGGGTTTAAGTGACATTCATACTTTTTTTTCTGCAGTTATAGATAAGTTTTATTTGTAGGTTATTTTTCTGTTCTGCATTTCTACTGTCTTTGTCCTCTCCTCGGTCAGCTATACCTGATTTTAGTGTTTCTGTTGAATATATTGTCGGGAGTGCTTGCTAAATCGAAAGTAACTGACCTTGTTTAACATATGTAAATAGCCGAGGTACTATCCAACTCACATGGACTGAAGATTGCATTTAAGCTTGAAACAGATTCTCGCTATTCGGTGTTAAACTCTGTCCTCATTGCTTATATTTACATACATTCTATACTGGATATCCAGCACTTTTACCCTATAAACATAAACTTATATATATATATATTTTTTTTTTCTTTTTTCTTCTTCTTATAATCATATCGCTCCAAGCAAGGCAGTCTACTGCCACTGGTGCGCAGAGGGTTACATAGAAGGAAAGTTATGAGAAAAAGTGACAGGTTACAGGACGTGTCAGGAAGTGGGAAGAGAAGGGTTAAGATATTGAAGGTGGAGTGGACGGAGAAAAGAGCGTGAGAGAGAGGAGGCAGGTAAGTGAGATAGGAGATGACTATTACACTTAAACGCCTGGAAATTGTAGCTGTCAGAGAAGCAAGTAAATGGAAGGGAATTCCACAGGCGGGAAGTACGAGAAAAGAAGCTTCTGGAGTAGAATTTGTGTTTACATTTTATTGGTTTTACAGTAAAGAGGGTGGGACCTAGTTGCTAATCTTGTTGCTCGAGTAAATTCATGCATAGGGGGCACCAGTGAGCTAATTTCAGAGGAGCAGAAGCCATGAAAGTATTTGTAGAAGAGATACAGGGAAGCTAGGTGAGAAAGTGACTGTATCTGAGCTGCCAAGTCGGGATCGATCACATTAGAGATTCTCTTTTGGATTTTGTCAAGGACCCCTAGGTGGATAGCAAAGGCACCCGACCAGATATGGCAGCAGTATTCAATGCAAGGGCTTATGGTAGATTTATATATGTGCAGGATGGTTTCAAACGGGAAAAACTTCCTGGCCATACACAGAGAACCGACTTTCTTAGCAGCGGATTTAGCTATGGATTCGATATAGTCGTTTCACTTGAGGTCTATTGTGAGAGTTAACCCGAGGGGCCGTAGTGTTTTGCTTTCAGGGAGACTAGCCTGATCCATGCTAATGGGGGTTCGAACGATTGTCTGTGGTGGTTAATAGATAGCAGCCTCGTTTTGGAAGCATTAACATTCACAGGCCATTTCTTACCCCAGTCCACCACGGATTGGAGGTCTTTGAAAGTTCAGTCAGCGAGGTTTGCTTTGTCAGCCTCGGCAGAGTTTTGATCGAGGCGAGAGTAAACCGTAATATACATATATATTTAAATCAGAAATGGCAGTTTTCTTCTTTTCCGAACACCGACCGATTAGACTGCAATGCAGATTCTAACAGCTTTGTTGCTGGTATAGCTATTTTGATGATCTTTTTTTCTTTAAATCTCCGGATAACTGCTTCTACGGGCAGAGGTTGCTAAATCTGTTGTTGTGGACTGGACAACGCGGTTACTATTTGTTGTAGCTCGAACGTCGTGGTAGAAATTTAAAAAATGGAGTCACCATATTAAAGTAGACTGGTTGTCCAATCCACTACATTTAGAAATAAAATAACTCAGAGAACAATATAAAAAGAATAATAACAATGTATTAAACATAGTTACAGGATTAATTAATTTGTGCATGCAAGATTTAGTGGAAAAAGTTCTCCGTTGAATGTTGAAGAGAATGTTTCAATGTTCATATAAATAAAGAAATAAGGAAATATTATGTTTGTACTAATTAGTAGTTGAATATAATTATACATGTAGTGAAGTATGCTTATAAGGGAGGTAGAAACATTTTTGGTGTAACTATTTGCTGAAGGCAATTAGCGCAATATGTGAGTTGGAAAGGAACTAACGACATTCGGACGGTTTGCTCAGAAAAGCAGGATCCAACTGGTCTAAGCACGTGTGTACATCAGCTTATATATTTCTGAATAAAACGTGAGAAAAAGAGGTTTCACGTGTGGTTCTTATGTATATGAGTATGTACGTGCATGTGTGTGTACGTACGTGCATGACGATATGTATATGAGTATGTACGTGCATGTGTGTGTGTACGTACGTGCATGACGATATGTATATGAGTATGTACGTGCATGTGTGTGTACGTACGTGCATGACGATATGTATATGAGTATGTACGTGCATGTGTGTGTACGTACGTGCATGACGATATGTATATGAGTATGTACGTGCATGTGTGTGTGTACGTACGTGCATGACGATATGTATATGAGTATGTACGTGCATGTGTGTGTACGTACGTGCATGACGATATGTATATGAGTATGTACGTGCATGTGTGTGTGTACGTACGTGCATGACGATATGTATATGAGTATGTACGTGCATGTGTGTGTACGTACGTGCATGACGATATGTATATGAGTATGTACGTGCATGTGTGTGTGTACGTACGTGCATGACGATATGTATATGAGTATGTACGTGCATGTGTGTGTACGTACGTGCATGACGATATGTATATGAGTATGTACGTGCATGTGTGTGTACGTACGTGCATGACGATATGTATATGAGTATGTACGTGCATGTGTGTGTGTACGTACGTGCATGACGATATGTATATGAGTATGTACGTGCATGTGTGTGTACGTACGTGCATGACGATATGTATATGAGTATGTACGTGCATGTGTGTGTGTACGTACGTGCATGACGATATGTATATGAGTATGTACGTGCATGTGTGTGTACGTACGTGCATGACGATATGTATATGAGTATGTACATGCATGTAGAAGTGATTCTACACTATCACTTTTTATTCTATTCGAAACCTGCTCGATCTACCAAGTTAGTATTTAACTGACCAAATGGACTCTGCAACTGATGGTGATGGCCGATTTTTATAAGCATTTGGCAGAACACGATTAATTATCTGAAAATGGTAATGTATCTTCTGAACGAGTTGTATGAATTTCATTCGGCCACTCGTAAGTATGCATCTGACCGATTTTCTATTTCCTCAGAAATTATACGCGATAGAAACATTCTGACTTCACTTTTGAATACTAGAAACTTGCTTGCGTCGAATTACTTAAACGGAAATTCATTAATAATTTATCAAAATCAGTTGCCGTCTGTGGGAGTTGGGATTCAAACTTTACTTAGTTTTACTTAGAATCGAATTCATTTTGGCTTGTTTCTAAATGATTCTTGAGTAGATTTTGAGATCAAATTTATTTATTTTCTTTAAATATTTTTTAATTAATTTTTCTCACGATTTTATTAGCCTATAGTAAAGTTGTGAGAATTTCTTCTGGATTGTCTATTTTTATCATCAAATTAGAAGCAAAACTCTTGTAATTTATAGTTAATGATTTTAATAATTTTTAAAAATGTTCTTAATTCTGTTTATAGTACATTCCAACATTTTATGCTAGTCAGCTTTTTACAAATACATCCCACCCATCGACTGAATGCATCTGTACTTTAGCCCCCACAAAAAAAGAAACAAAACAAACAAAAACCGAAAAAAACAACAACAAAACAAAGCAAAAGAAAAAACCTAAAACAAACAACATGACATGCGCAGTCGTGTCCAGTAATGTTGGATTCTACAGAACAGTAAACTGATGACAGCTGTTTTGGTAATAATTGTTCCTGACTTCATTTTAGTTTTTATGCAACATGAGTCGTAAAGAATATTCAAGGAATTATAACTCTGAACGCGTTCGAATTTAGTCAGCAGCGACCATATATATTACCTATTTTATCGGTCCTCGTCAACAGCAACCAATAATGACTCCACTTCTTAAGAACACATGACCCAATGGATATAAACGTTGGCTAGTTCCTGGTATTGAACTCACAACTCTTTGGGTCAAGTCACAGGAACTAGCTAATGTCTATATTCACTGGGCCATGTTTCCTTAAGTCCGAATAATTTAAATACTGTAAATACTACCTCATCTCAGAAATATAGACACATCTGGTTCAGTACCACAGATTTATTCGTCAATTGCCTGGCCCTCACGAGTTGCACATGTCCCCTAGGGACTGATGGGTGGTGCATCTCCGTTTATGAACGGTTTATTAGTGACGAAGAATCATGTCCTGATGTCAAGAAAGTTTGTGAGGAACGAGAAAACTTACCTCCCGCAAAGCAAATTTGCTTGGCGTGGCGTGTCAGGTCTTGGCGTGTCAGGTCTTGTTGAAAGGTCGTGACCACCATTAAAAGTGAAATGGATTATTCCGACTTCCGTGGTCTCGCGTGCAGATGTACAATGAAAAAATAAGAATTCGAACCAATTTGAATTTATGAAACAAGAAGTCCCGCGCTAAAAAGAATGGAGTCTCGTATGCGAATATTTGTTCCACAGACGCAGGCATAAAAAGCGAGTCTTGGAGGTAGACGGGAGGAAAAAAAAAACGAAAAAACTTTGGTTAGCGTGACGTCGGACGAACGGGCGAGAAAACAGGAGAAGACGGAAGAGTCTGGTTCTTGAAAGCAAGTCCTTCAATCGATTTCAGGCATCGCAAACGACTGGCGAAAATAAATTAACGACAGAGTTGTTTAAGATTGAAGCAAAAAGTGGACAGAGCGAGACATCAAACTTACATCTACAATAGTAGATACTTTTAAACGTCCCCTTTATCGAAGGAGGAGACTGTCTGAGCCAGCTGGGTTACCCGACGTGAAGCTATTTTTAATTGGGATGAACTGCTTTTATCAAAGCCTGTCATATTGCCTACTTTTGGCTGTGAGACATGTGCGTGTTATACCCTCATGATGAATATATTAGCCGCCGTCGAATATTTGTACCTCAGCATTATTTTTGTTGGTGTGTTAACCCCCCCAATAATAGTAATGAGAAAAAATCATAAATTATATGCGTAAAAATACATTCAAAATAAATATTATTGGGTTTTGCAGAAATTTCATGCCTTTTTTAATGCAAATTGTGGTTCTACAGAAGGATGCTGCGGATATCATGGATCGAGCATGTGAGCAATGATGAGGTTTTGGAAAGGATGGAAACGAAAAGGAAATTAATACTGAGCATCAGGAAGATACAGCTGAAGTTCCTGGGACATGCAATGAGGAAGGAAGGCTTGGAGAATCTGATAATAGCAGGCCAGATAGAGGGCAAAGAGACAGGGGTAAGCAACGGATAAAATATTTGTAGGACCTAATCAGGTGGATAACGGAACGAGGGTTGCATGGTGTAACAGGAGAAAACGTGCTCAGAGCTACCAGGGATATGGAAACGTGGAAAGCCATGATCGCCTACGTTCTGAAAGGACAGGGCACATAGAAAAAGAAGATATATGCCAAGTGTTTATAAGAAATTGTAATGTGGATATAAAGTTGGGAAACAATTCTATACTATAATCAATATATAAACTGAATCCTAATTTTGTGGCCATGCTATTTGCTATACATTAATATTCTAGGTTTATGGGCTTGAGCTAGTGGATGGCAGAGCGGGGTTTGGGTTGTGTAACAGGAGAAAGTGTGCTCAGAGCCACCAGGGATAGGGAGACGTGGAAAGCCATGATCGCCTACGTCCTGAAAGGACAAGGCACATAGAAGAAGAATATATATTCGAACTGTTTATAAGAAATTATTTGGATATAAAATGTGGGATCAATTCTATATTATAAAAAATATATAAACAGATCCCTCATTTTGTGGCCATGCTAGTTTCTATACATTTATATTCTAGATTTATGGGCTTGAGCTAGTGGATGGCAGAGCGGGTTTTAGGTGGTGTGACAAGAGAAAGTGTGCTAAGAGTCACCAGGGACAGGGAGATGTGGAAGGCCATGATCGTCTACGTCCTGAAGGGACAGGGCACATAGAAAAAGAAGATATATGCCAAGTGTTTAAAAGAAATTAGAATGTGAATATAAAATGGGGGATCAAATCTATAATATGATGAATATAAAAACTGATCCCTCATTATGTGGCCATGCTAGTTTCTATACATTAATATTCTAGATTTATGGGCTTGAGCTAGTGGATGGAAGAGCGGGGTTTGGGTTGTGTAACAGGAGAAAGTGTACTAAGAGCCACCAGGGATAGGGAGATGTGTATAGCTATGATCGCCTACGTCCTAAAAGGATATGGCACAAAAAAAGAAAAAAAGCACAAAACAAAGTTATGCCATTAAATATTTATTCAACTCAAGTTTTGTTGCTCAAACTTTCCCCATTTTTTCTCTATCTTAGATGATGTCTTCTCGGAATTCCAGTAGTTTTTCACCCAATAACTCATTAAGGTGGATTATTATGCCATTTAAAGAATTAAAATTTTTACTATTGAGATTATTTTGCAAGGATCTAAATAAATGAAAATCCGAAAGGACAATGTCTTGTGAATATGGCGGAAGAATGCAGTCGAGTTGCAACAATTTTTGCCGAATCACTAAAGAAACATGAAGTCGAACATTATATTGATGGATAGTAACACCTTTTGTGTTCGCTAATTCTAGGCGTTTGTCTTGAATTCCTGTCTTTAATTCGTCCTGATGCAAGCAGTACTTTTCTGAATCACTTGACTGGTTACTTGTCAGAATCTCATAGAACAGGATTCTTTTCTAATCCGACCAGGTGCACAGCATGACTTTCTTTGAAGATCTGCATTTGTAGTGGCTAAAAATGGCGCATGTCGCTTACCTAATATCTTTTTCGTTGATGATTTTTGTCAACGAACCATTTCTCATCTCCCGTCACAATTTGCTTCAATAAGGTTGCGTTTTACAGCAAATCACAGAAATGCGATTCAAAAGATTCTTTTCACTCAGATCAAGTGGGACCCAAACATCGTAATGATTTGAGCACCCAAGCTTCACTAAGTGCTCATGGCTGGGGGATTTTGATAAAAGTAGTGTTTCTGCCAATTCCAAACATTGTTGTAAACGATCCATTTCTCATCACCTGTTACAATTTACTTAAAAAAGGAGTGCATGTTTCATTGCATTTATACAGCAAATCCCAGATAGACATGCGATTCAAAAGATTCTTTTCACTCGGATCATGTCGCACCCAAAATTCGTAACAAACTAAGTACCCAAGCTTCGCTAATTGTTCATGGGTGGGGGATTTTGATAAATTTAGTGTTTCTATCAATTCCAGCTTTGTGTAATGCGGGTTATTTTAACGGATCAAATTAAGTTTCATTCGGCGTTTTTTGAGTGCTATTAGAGGAAGGGATGTGCGTTGTGGTGCAGTGGATATCGACTCGGAACGATAAATCGGGGTGCCGAGTTCGAATTCCAGTTGAAATCATGGCATTCACTTACGCACAAATATCCTTGGGAAAGGTATTAATCTGTCTATTCCCTCCAGTTATGGGTTAAATAATCTGACAGATTGGGTTCTATAGCCTTGGCTAGCAACTAGTCTACCACAGAAAACAATGGCAATCTACTACGGGATAATCTTCTCCTCAGTCAGTTCTGTCTCTTTCGAGACATGATCGCCCAAAGCGTGTATCACGTATGGTACTTAACTGACTGATCCGAGGAAGTCCAGAGAGGTTACATAAATCAAAACATAGTGAAGATTAGATTTAGATAGATAGATAGATAGATAGATAGATAGATAATGAACACAATGAGATAGATAGATAGATAGATAGATAGCTATACACAGAGAGAGAGAGAGAGAGAGAGAGAGAGAGAGAGAGAGAGAGAGAGATGTAGAGACAGGGAGAGAAAGAGAGAGAGGAAGCAACTGACCAGAATTAATATATAATGCCTCATCTCAAAAAAAGTTTATGCAGCCGAACAGCCAACAACACATCCAACACTGAGTGGTGTAATGGTCAACGAGTTTTAAGGTTTTATTGATCCTTCATAGGAATCATGATCCTCAATGGTTCCTACTCATTTACACAATTCAAAAAATTATAAATTTTCTAACACCGATGCTGGCATTAATTTACGGTCTTTTGCTCAAAAGAATCCACGCGTTACAATTATTCACATAGACAATTCTGCATCTTATACTACAGCAGATCGTAAGTAGAAATTTTTTTGTGTGTTTAAAAATACACCACCGATTGGTTGATGCCATGTGGAATTATGAGAAAGTGAAGAACACTTTCTCTTGTAAAGTCAGCATTAATTTTCTCACATCTGCCAATTTCTTTCTCTTCCCGCATATGCTCCGTATTTTCTAAAGGAATATTCAAAACAAAACTTGAAGGGAGCCATTTGCAAAGACGGTGAAGAAAAAAAAAAAAAAGAAAAAAAGAAAAAGAACATTTTTCCTAAACACAATTAAAAAATTATAAATTTTCTAACACCGATGCTGGCATGAATTTCCAACCATTGATAATCGCGTTCTTTCTCATTTTCAATGGATTTCTTCAATAAATTACTTGTCATTGTAGCTACATTATATGTTTAATAGCCTTATTATGACTCTGATGATTACGCTCTGATAATTACGGGTGTGCGTTGTGGCGCAGTGGATATCCGCTCGGAACGAGAAATCGGGGGAGCCGAGTTCGAATTCTAGTTGTATTCATTGCATTACGCACAAATTCCCTTGGGAAAGGTATTAATCCGTCTCTTCCTTGCAGTTATGGGCTAAATAATAGGACAGTTTGGGTTCTATAGCCTTGGCTGGCAACCAGTCTACCACAGAAAGCAATGGCAACCTACTGCGGGATAATCTTCTGCCCAGTCAGTCATGTCTCTTTCGAGACATGATCGCCCAAAAGCGTGTATCGCGTATGGCACTTAACTGACTGAATTGCGTTCTATTGTTGATTACACTCTCAATCATAACAGTAGTAAGTGAGGGTCGTAAACTGGAATATGGTCTTTCTAACACTCCCCTCCCCCCTATGGTCTTTGTTTCTGGTTCGTTGGATCTTTACTACTTCTTTTCAGTTGATAGTCGATTCGGTAATCCTCTATCGAACTATCGCAGCCTATGTCGTGTTTTTTGTTTATCTTGGAAAAGATGCCTGATCCCTGGAACTAGATGAAATCGACTGTACTAACCGACTGTACGGTAGTATTACAAATAAGTTATGCCAAGGAATAAGTCAATACTCTTCATATAAATAATAAGTTGGTTTAAGGTCAGCAAAATTCCCGACTGTTGATAACGTGAGTACAAACAGTTAAACAACATAGGCCATTTGGTTTGATTAAGTTCCCTCTACAATGACAACGTAATTATTGTAGGGGACCGATACGATTTGGTAAAGTCTCGTTTTTTGTCAACTTTTTTAACGATTGTTCTTTGACGACTCTTTTGGAAGACTTTTGGAAGACTTTTCCAGTAACTGGTAACAAATGAGTGCGACTAGTTTCAAAACTATTTCCCAACTGTAATTGGCTACGAAGTCAAATTTTTCCTTTGAATCGACAAAAATCTATAATGGCCGTGATGTCATTGAGAGATAATTTGTTTTAGTAAAAAGATAAAAATTATTGTAACATGAAAAGACATTTTTATGGGAAAAATAGTTGCATAAATCTTTACTTGATTTAACTGCACCCAAACTGAAGAAAACAATGTCATTGTGAGTTCAGAGAAATTATAATGTGTGTATAAAACGAGTGACTTACCCCTTCATAATACTGATTATTCTTTGCAACCTACGATTACTAGTGTCTTATCAATATGACTTCTGGGCTGTTGAGTTACAAATTCTTCATTCGAGCTGAGAGTGGATTCGAAATGCCTTCTTTTGGTCTTACCCAGTTGATATTGTGTTGTGTAGATACTGGGGAAAAAAACGTATCCGACAATGTCTGCCAGATCTCTTGAACAAGATGAAATCGACCGTAATACTTGGATTGTAGCAGTATTATAAATAACTTCTTTCAAGGACTAATTCAACTTCCTTGTAGTAAACAATAACAAGTTGGTTTAATTTGATGCCAGCAATGGTAATCCGTAAAAAGAGTCGGCCAAAATGCCAATTATAAGTTGGGGATACTAAAATCAAAGAGGCGTAAAAATTTAGATAACTGTGAAGTGTTTTAACAGGGGACGGAAAGAGTGAAACGGAGATCTGAAGGTGTATTGGCATGGCCGAGGATGCTTTCCTGAAGCTGTGTAGGGTATTAAGAGACAGGAAAATTTAGTTGAAAACCAAGAAGAGAGTACTGAATTGCTATGTGATGTCTGTACTTCAATATGGCAGCGAATGCTGGACAATCTCATCAAAGATGAAAGAAAGACTTGAACCAACCGAAATGTTGTTCTACAGAAGGATGCTGAGGATATCATGAACAGAACACGTGAGCAACAATGAGGTTTTGGAGAGGATGGATACGAGAAGGAAAATGATACTTAACATCAAGAAAAGACAGCTGAAGTTTTTGAGATATGTAATGAGGAAGGAGGGCTTGGAGAACATGATGCTCATAGGATGGATAGAAGGAAAGAGAAACAAGGAAAACTAACGCATGGCATACTTGATTGACCTGAGTAGATGGATGGTGGAACCGGGATTGAGTGATACAACAAGAGAAGGGGTATTAAGAGTGACAAAGGATAGGGAAATGTGAAGAGCCATGATCGCCTACGTCCTAAATAGACATGGCACATAGAAAAAAAAAAGAATATTTACAACTGTCGTTGTTGTGAATGGTGATTTTGTAAGCGCAGTCTAGATATGGAACAAGGCCTTTAAGAGACTGTCTTTATTCAAACATTAGTTTAATATGGTGACCAATGGTTGAGGCAAGTTCTCTCTACTACTTACAAAGTAATCATTGTGCATTTTTTTTATCATTGCTTGGGACAGATCCGATACGGTAGCGAACGTATCGTAGCTTTCCCAAGAATAGACCGTTTTAACGTTTATTCTTTGATGACTGCGTGCGACTGATTGGCCCTGACGAGCTCAAATTCTCCAACTGGCTTTAGAATAACGCTGCCTAATCCTCTGGCGACTGATGGGCACCTGTGTAAAGTGGTATTTCTGACATCCAACCCTGCCCGAGATAATTCATCCCGACTAACCAATTCTAAACACAAGATTCTCCGGAATTTGTTTTAATTTAGACACGAGATCTTCAAATTTCAGCACCCATCTATTTTTGGGGGGTTGCCCAATTTAATTCACATAAGCATCTGACGTGTCTTTTGACTTTGACGCCAGTGACATCTCAGATTTGACAATTTTTACCTACTGACCTTGTCAACCGTTTAGTCAAAACTGTTAGTGTTTCAAATCATGCTCAATGTTTTTCGATTTATGCACACCGCACAGCTGTAAGTAAATACACTGTTTTAGTCATGGTAATTGACATTTTCGTTTTAACCCCTTTTAGAGGATTTTTATCGTCTTCCAAAATCTGCAATATTCACAGGTCTCATATTGTTACATTTTTTGATCAGTAATAGTTGACTTAAATCCTGAACATTGACAATCTCTCTTTACCTCACTTGCAATCCATAATAAATAATTTGTGTATTGCAATTTACGAAAACAAATTTTCGGTAAAATATAACTGAATTCGTTGTGTAAACATGTCTTTAAAAAATTCTTTATAAAAAATATTGAAATTGTCTCTACAGAAACAGCGTCGAAGACAGTAGTGGTGTAATAGTAAAATCATTGCGTTGTAGTTGTGAACCCGGAATAGGTCCTAAAGCAAACACAACTCGGGTATTAGTGAAACAGATATATATACATATATATATATATATATATATATATATTATAAATTATGTTTTAGAACATGTACATAATTTCTTCTATATATGTCCTCTTAACGAAAACAAATACAAGTGTTACATGTTAGGCTGAATGCCAGGTGGCGTCCGGGGAGACTCAACCAACCCAACTCCTCAATAAATAGTCCTACTTGCGACATAGTTTCTCGGTATTTTATAATCATGAGAAGAGTTCATTATGGTACAAAAGGGTAGGTCCCATAATAGTTGTAATAAGAGCAAGCAAAACATTATCTTCAGATAACGGGTTCAAAGACTGTCGACGCTAACCTAAATTCATAAGTGATTTTTTTTCTATTCCCAGGATTTGAGGTTTTGAGAACAATATCTTATTTGCTGTCGTTTGCAAATCCACCTTCACCTGGTGTGATAACACCTATGGGGGTCGCAGCTATGAGTAAATAATGAAACTCCTAACAAAATCAAAAAACAATATGAAAGTACAGAAATAGATTTTGCAATAAAAACTTCCAGCAATTCCTTTTCATTATGAAAAAAATTGCCACCAATAGATATATTTATAGCAAAATGACCAACAGTACAAAACACATTTCAATTTTGTGCCTTCCTGATTCATTAAAACCTCGAAGAGTTTCGTCTGTCATTCTAATGAATTCATATTTAATTCTTTCCGTAAGTTCTCAATATTTCTTGGACGCTTCTGATAAACAGTCAGTCAGTTAAGTGCCATACGTGATACACGCTTGGGTGATCATGTCTCTTCCAAGACGTGACTGACTGGGCAGAAGATTATCCCGCAGTAGGTTGCCATTGCTTTCTGCGGTAAAATGGTTGCTAGCCAAGGCTATAGAACCTAATCTGGTCTATTATTTAATCCATAACTGGAGGGAAGGGACGGATTAATACCTGTCCCAAGGGTATTTGCGCGTAAGTAAATACAAGGAATTCAACTGGAATTCGAAATCGGCTCTCCGATTTCTCGTTCCGAGTCGATATCCACTGCGCCACAACGCACATCCCTTCTGATAAACAACTGATTCCAAATGGCCCAACAGAAGAAAATACAATATAAAGCATAGAAAGTGGGAAACAGTGACCTATTTAGATATCGGACGCTTCCCTACAACCTTTCCTGATTAGACACTTTACTTCTGTGGCCTTGTATCAGGCTTAGTAAGTAACTACATACAGTTATATGAAAAAAAAAACATCTCTGTGCTTTCCATTTTTATCAATGCCTCAATTATTATGACCATGTACCAGACTAAGCTCAACTTAGTTAACACACAAATCACTCAATTATAAAACATAGGTGTTTTTCTTTCGTATTTTGTGACGTGGTGTGTATACCCCTATAATGGCTAACATGTCAAAATAGAAGTTTTTCAAATGCTTTTATGCCATTTACCATTCCATCAGTTTCTCAGCCAAACTTTGCTCTCTTTCTTTCTTTCTTTCTTTCTTTCTTTCTTTCTTTCTTTCACACATGGGCTGGGATAGAAGAGATGAAAAAGGAGAAACAATTCTTGATCGTATTTAATTGGAATTTAACCGAATCACAAAAATCTGACCCAATTACATGGCTGACCTTTGTTCTGTGAAATAAAATGAAACCAATGGTGCCAAAATCAATGGTTAGGGATGTTCTTGAAAATTGGAGGAATGCTTTACAAAAAATTTTATGGGACTTTACAAGACACACAGACAGAACAATCAAAACTAATCGTCCAGGCATCGGGGATCAAAGACAGGAAAAAGAAAATGAGCTTTCTTATTGACATGATAATCTCCACAGATTGTAATATATCTTTGAATATCTTTAGAAAACGATCGAAGTACAAGGATCTTGAAGTGGAGATTTAAAAAATGTGACACATGAGGACATTAATAGTTCCAGTTATAGTTGGAGCACTCGGATTGATTGGAAAAGGTTCAATTAGACTCATTGAAACGATTCCTAGTAGCCATGCCTTAGATCGGTGATTCCCAACGTGGGGTGTATGGCTCACAGGCGGGGCAATTTGATTTTTTAGGGGGCAATTCGATTGTTAGGTGTTTTGCTACTTGAGACTAAAGCTGACTAAATTAGTTCCTAATATAAAATCTCTTTGCAGCAGGCATGAAGCACAAGGGTCTTACTAACTTTATTGTACTTATCTGAAATGAGCTGAATGATATTTTGCATTTGATATCTTTTCTTTACTGTAAAATGTACAATTTAATTAAAAGTACTGATCAAAGTATTACAGAAAAAAAAGCTTCCTTTGAAATTAGCTTTTGTTTGTAAATTTAAATATTTCAATTCTCTATTACGTGCCTTCAAACTTTATTTGATTGTTTCATATAAACATAAAAATAATATAAGACAATCCCTAATATTTTATTTTTTGGTAATTTCTCTTGCTCAGAACTTTAATTGTCTTTTATTTATTTTTTGTTTTTCTTGGATGCCATGTTTTTTTTAAGTTTATTTAAACCACCTTAAAACTTTAAAGCAGTTTGAGCCTAAAACAAACTTTAAATTTTAAGTTTAAAATAAAAGCTTAAATCAAAGTATTGGTGTTTTAAGCATCCCTTAAAACGGAGTTCACTTTTTACATAAGAATTATATATCATCATATGGGAGGCGGGGACATCAGGATTCTAGAGGTGATTGGGGGGGGGGGGCATGGCAAAAAAAAAAAGAGGTTGGGAAACACTGCCTTAGAATTGTACAAACAATTGTACCCGCAAGTACAGGACGCACCTTGCGAAGGGAAAGTTTATCTATGGAAAATGTGGATGATTTTTATTTTATGTTTTTTGAAATGCTCAATGGAAAATATCATGATGCTATTTCTGACCTTAGGTCTCTGGTTGGGACCCGGAAATAAATGAGTATACACAATATATGGAAGAAAATAAAATAATAATAATAATAATAATAATACAATAAAAATTATTCAAAATTAAAAATTAATAAAAAGTAAAATATATTTACATTACAATTTTGAGATATGAAATGCTATCAAAGCTCTGGAGCAAAATAAAAAAAACAACTAAAAAAAATGGATAAAAATTCTTAAATTTTTGTCATTTCTTCATGTCCATCATTTTTGTGCGGCGATGCAAATGGAACCTGCGACGCTAACAGAGTGGTTTTCTTTCTTACTCACTTCTGGTATCGATAAGGATCTGTTTGAACATTTTTTTAATCATTTCACCCCAAGCAAGGCATTCCACTGCCACTATTGCGCAGGGGGTTACATAGGGGAAGGTGCTGATAGAGTGATTATATATAGCAAATGTCAGAAGGAGGGTGATAGACGATTAAGGAGGTACATAGGAAGAGTGTTTGAGAGAATGGGTGCGAGTTAGTGTGTTAGGAGGTGTCTATTGACCTTACATTTAACCTCCTGGAGATTGTAGCTGTCGGCGAAGCAAGTATGTGGAAGGGAATTCTACAGGCGGGAAGTGCGAGAAAAGAAACTGTTGGAGTAGAAATTGTGGTTACATTTTATCGGTTTCACTGTAAAAGGGTGGGATCTAGTTGCTAATCTAGTATCTCGTGCAAATTCGAACCTAGGGGGCATCAGTGATCTAAGTTCATCGGAGCAGAAGCCGTGAAAGTATTTATAGAAGAGGCACAGGGAAGCCACGTCACGCCGGTGAGAGAGTGACTGCAGGCGGTCAGCCAAGTCGGTATCGATCACATTATAGATTCTCCGTTGTATTTTGTCAAGAACCCCGAGGAGAATAGCAGGGGCACCCGACCAGATGTGGCAGCAGCATTCAATACACGGGCGGATGGTAAATTTATATATGTGCAGGATAGATTCAGACGGAAAGAACTTTCGGGCCCTGCACAGAGAACCGACTTTCATAGCAGCGGATTTAGCAATGGCTTCGATATAGTCATTCCACTTGAGCTCCACTGAGAGTGTGAGGCCAAGCATGCATAGTGTTTTACTCTCTGGGAGGCAAACCTGTTCCATTCTAATGGGAGGTAGGTGCGATTGTCTATGGTGGTTAATTGATAGCAGCTTCGTTTTGGAAAAATTGAAATTTACGAGCCATTTCTTACCCCCGTCCACTACGGATTGGAAGTCCTTTTCAAGCTCGGCAGCGAAGTTCGCCTTGTCGCCCACACCAGATTTTTGATCGAGACGAGAGTAAACTGTGGTGACATCGGCGTACATTCCTACTTGGGATGTTATGGATGTGTCGTCTCCCCAGATTTATTCAATCTCTATAGCCAGGTTATCCTAAGAGAACTGGAGATCTCAGGATTTATCATTGGTAGGCGTCATCTTAGCAATATAAGACACGCAGGTAACTTTGTGTTGATAGCTGACTCGGAAAGGAAACTACAGGACCTCCTAGACAATGTTGTAGAAGAAGGCAAAAAAAAAAAGGACTAACCATCAACTGTAAATAAATATTTGCTCTGTAGATAAATAATTTAATTACGTTGAGGCCTCTCAATGGATCAGTTTTAATATTTAATATTAATAGGATCCGTTAGGCTTTACCTCTAAGCCATTTTTGATGTATTTATGAATATATATATATATATATATATATATATATGTATGTATAAATGAAAGCCTGATGTCTATTGTCTGCTTCATCTGTGGCATTTATATGCACCGACTGAGTGTATCAATAGTTCCGAAAAGCGTGGATGGTTCTACACAAGCCTTCACCATTTCAATCGAATCACTTTTGTGGGTCTTTTGGCGGTTTAATCTGGTTTCATAACTGAAGCAATTAGGTAGTCAGATCCTCATACGTCGAATCCGACAGGAGAGTCCATTATTATATATATATATATATATATACTGAGCATATAAAGCCGGGGTATTTAAAAAGAAAATGAAAAGTATGTTAGTGAATAGAGCAACTGACGGGCATGAAGATATTTTTACATTTGGGAATTGGGTGAATACCCATTTAGATAATTGGTTGCGGGGTCAGGAAATTCGATGTCTGAAGGTCATAGAATTGATGAATTAATCTCCAAAAGACTAGCGTCTTCCGGTGCCATCATATTCCCTGTTGTCGTTTCTTAAACTGTCCGCTTTCATCACTTCAAATTGGTTTCAACTTACAGGCGATCTTTTCCTCTTACGAAGAGATTTTCTCTGCATGATAAATTTCGTTAAGGAAAACTGACTTGTCATTTTTTTTAATAATCGTGTCACCCCAAGCAAAGCTTTTTACTGCCACAGTTTTGCAGGGGGTTACATTGGAGGAAAGTTATGAGAAAGAGTGACAGGTTATAGTGGGTGTCAGGGAAGAGGGTATGAGAAGGATGAGAACACTGATGAGAGTGGAGTGGACGGAAAAACGAGCATAAGAGAGAGAATGCAGGTTAGTGAGATAGGAGATGACTACTGACTTTACATTTGAATTCTTGAAGATTGTATCTGTCGGGGAAGCAAGTAAACGGAAGGGAATTCCACAGGCGGGAAGTGCGAGAAAAGAAGCTGTAGAATTTGTGCTTACAATTTATTGGTTTCACCTTAAAAGGATGGAACCTAGTTGTTAATCTTGTGACTTGAGTAAATTCTCATGTGTAGGGGGTACCAGTGAGCTAAGTTCATCTGAGCAGAAACCGTGAAAGTATTTGTAGAAGAGACACGGGGAAGCTACATTGCGCCGGTGAGAAAGTGACTGTATCCGAGCTGCCAAGTCGGGATCGATCACATTACAAATTCTCCGTTGGATTCTGTCAAGGCCCCTAATTGGATAGCAGGAGCATCCGACCAGATATGGCAGCAATATTCAATGCATGGGCGGATGGTAGATTTGTATATGATCAGGATTGTTTCAGACGGGAAAAAACATCCTGGCCCTGCACAGAGAACTGACCTTCTTAGCAGCGGATTTAGCTATGGATCCGATATAGTCATTCCACTTGAGGTGGAAAATGACGAGAAAAATAATTTTAAAACGTTCACACACACACACACACACACACACACACACACACACACACACACATACATACATACATACATACATACATTTTATATTCTATCACTGATAGTGAACACACTTTCTAAAAATTATAGGCATTTTTTAAAAATCCACGAAAAAATGTTTAACAATCTATATGTGACCTGAAATATCTCTGTGGATGGCGAAAAACAGAATGATTCTTTTAGTTGTGAATTTCAAAATTCAAATGAAAAAGAAAAAGAATTATATAAAAGAACCTAAAAGCAACAATTCTGTATTTTGCGAAAACAACCTTGAATCGTTTTAAAACGTGCTTCATGAATTGTTTAAAATTGTTAAAGAAAAGAAACATTTTAAAAAGTTCAACAATATATGCATATATGTGTGTGTGTGTGTGTGTGTGTGTGTGTGTGTGTGTGTGTGTGTGAATATATAAAAATATATCAGTTTTGTTAGTTGATTTTCTTCAGCGGTATATCATTCTCTATGGACTATTTAATGCCAAAATCTTAATATTTTCTACATTGTTGTGTGCCTTCAATTACAGAAAATTGGTATTGTTGGTAATTCTACAATAAATAGTTATTTTTGGTATTTATATATATATATATATGTATATATATAATGTATTTTATATATATATATATGTAGGTATATGTATATATATAAATACATTTATATATATATATATATATACATACATATATATAGTCATCCGCAGATATATATATATAGTTTGCCCTTATATATTTTTTAATTTCTCGCATACGTTTTGTTTCTTTTTTATTTTGTCAACTGCACAGTATAGTAGGGTCAGTTGGGTATCTTCCAGTGACAAAACGAGCACCATGACACACTTCATTCCGCCAGAAATTTTGAAATGGCATGCTGTACTGCTTGGCATTCGCGCCGGATGTTCCAATACGAACATTTTAAGTGTGTTTGGGTGTCTATCTGAGACGGTACAGAGAATTCAAAAGAGGTAGAGGGTTCTAATGGTGATTACGAATGTACGGCAATTCAGAAAACTGACTCTGATTATTTTGATAAGAAAAGAACTCTCGAATTTGTTGACGAGGACCTCAAACTCAACACAGTGGCCTGCATCTAGTGTCTTGAGGATGTTGTGCTGCCCCTATTTCTGGCATCAAGATTCTACATGATGTTACACAAACAGAAGAACTCAGTCGTGGCTGTCATTACCCCTTTACGTCTAGCCACCCGACACCCCAGGCAGCAACCCGTTCATCATTATTATGTGTGGGGTGCAGTTGGTCGAGAGGCCAACAAAACTTCTTGGAACACCAAGAAGGCAGGATTATGGCAGTATTCACCAAATTAAACAAGGAGACCGTCAAAAAGAAATGCAGGGGATTCCGAAGTCATCTGGGGTCTGTCGATGAAGCCGATGGCGATTTTAGTATTCGAAGATACTTATGTTTAATTTTGGGAAATATATCTGTTAAAATGAGATGTCAGTGTTATGTAAAGTTTTTTGCGTCGTGTAGACGACAATTTATCTATCTATCGCAGCTACATATATATATATATATATATATATATATATATATATATAACCAGATGTCTGTATGATAAACAATATTTTTTGGTTAGATACTACCACACACACACACACACACACACACACACACACACACACACCGATATGTTTTATGTATATATATGTCATGTGTGCGCTTACGAAAATAAGTAGTTATGCAATGTTTTGAATATTTAATATGAATGTGCGTGGGTGGTGCAGTGGAAATCGGCTCGGAAGGAGAAATCGGGAAGGCGAGTTCGAATTCTAGTTGAATCCATTGTATTCACTTACGCGCAAATACCCTTGGGAAAGGTATTAATCCGTCTCTTCCTTCTAGTTATGGGTTAAATAACAGGACAGATTGGGTTCTATAGCCTTGGCTGGCAACCAATCTTCCGCAGAAAGCAATGGCAACATACTGCGGGATAATCTTCTGCCCAGTCAGTCTCTTTCGAGACATGATCGCACAAAGCGTGTATCATGTATGGCAATTAACTGACTGAATATGAATGTATTTCAAGGAGGCTAAGCCATATAAACACACAATTTTGAGAAGGTTGTATAGTGCCAATCGCACTAAAGCTGGTAAACGTCCCCCCCTCCTGTGATAACCGTATTTATTTTGAGCCCCATTCGAATAACGTCTAAGCAATGTTTACGTGTTATCATGTTGGCCTATTTCGCCGTGCTAAATCATGCAAACATATCTAACAAACAACCATTCTACCACCCGCCATTTTGCTCTAAGTCATTAGGGTTAGCGCTTATTGTTTTAACGGATCCATTTGCTCGGCTGTTTCTCAACTATCAATTACCGTGACTGACGTCGAAATTTCTCGCAATATCGTGTGCGGTCGCTTGATTATCTTTTTCGCGCCTTGAAATGAAAACAAATCCCCGAGCCTCTGAAGCAAACAGTCACGGCAAATGTACTCCTGTTGTCTGCATCCCTATATATTTGCTGAAGAGTGCAGACGAAGAGGCGCATCTGTACATTCGTTTTCAGTCGCCGTGGAGAGAAGATAAATTCAAGGTGAAAAGCAGCCAGGGAACGAATCAGAAAACAATGTTGCAACTAACAAGAAACGAACGAGGAAAGTGAAAATAGGATGCGTAAGAAAAAATAAAGGTGTCATCACGTCAGTATATATATATATATATTGTTACGAGGATGCATCTAAACTTATTTATAAATGGAACTTTGTCTGTGTGTGTGTGTGTCTGTGAGTGTGTGTGTCCGTTACCTATAGACTCCAAAACGGCTGAACCGATTTTCTTGAAAATTTACACAGTTGTACTATAAGCGTCTGCGAGTGTTCTTAGATAGGTTTGTGTCGACTTACCCCCGATAAATATCGAAAATCGATAATCGAAAAAATCGGGTTATAGAAGGAGTGGTCCGATTTTAATCAAATTTGATACACTCATAGACAAAGACATAAGAAACGATATTCAGAACTTTCAAGGTTGCAATTCTTACAATAGTGCAGAAAATCGATAATATATATATATATATATATATATATATATATATATATTATCGATTTATATATATATATATAAGGCAAGATGTTTGTGTGTGTGTCTGTTTATCTGTCTGGATGTCCTTTATACAAATCTACAATTTTTATCCGATTCTCACCAAACTTCACACAAATATTCTTTAGGCTGAGTCTGAGCTCCAGGACCATGGGTTAGTTTTAAAGCTTTCATTATACTGCTAGTTTATATATACAAATAATATTAATAATGACTAAAAAGTTGAAGTAATGGACTCTATTGAGTCCTACTTGTTATTACAAAAAGTGTTAATTCATGAAGTTTTTTTTTTAATCATATCACTCCAAGCAAGGCGATAACGCCACTGATGCGCAGGGGGCTACGTAAGAGTGAAAAGATTGGAAAAGAGAAAACCGAGTCGTAAAAATAGAGAAATTAGAAATAGAAAGTTTTGGAAGATGCCAGAATATTCCAGTAGATTCGAAAATATGCAAATTAGGTGTTAGAATTCGAACTCGCCTTCCCGATTTCTCCTTCCAAGCCAATTTCCACTGCACCACCCACGCACATTCATATTAAATATTCAAAACAGTTTTGGGCAGAAAGTAGTCAGTTGTTATCCAGATTTTCTGACATTATCAACTCCGGCTTTGATTCAAGGATTTATATCCAGTCAAAAGAATCTCTAAGAAGTTGCGACCAACTAAAACCTGAAAGAGAATCTCATGGAACTATATGGGTAAATACATACTTTTGTCTCTTTCATTGATCAAACTAATAATTATTCCTTATATACATATTTAAGGATTTCCAAAATGTATAGCACTTAACTTCTTTGCCAACTTAACTGGGTAAAGATACTTGACACCTGACCTTCCCTTTCTCTCTTCGTAAAACTCGCCAGTAGTAAATTTTATGTTTCTTGTTTTGAATGCAACAAAAATTGTATATTTTTAAATATTTTATTTGATGTGAATTTAAATATTTGTCCGTGATCGTGATTTATCTCCGAGTTTTGGTCAATCAATTTTTTTTCTTTTGTTACCCCTAACACGTAAGAATATGTAAACACTTCGTCATAATTTCTGTTCTTTCATTCAATATTCAACATAAATTATGACTAAGTGTAACCATACCAAAAATACCTCTTAGGTTCATACAACCATGGATGCAAACGTTATAATTTCTTGTAATTTTAAAAATTGCGCGTTCAAAAATTACCCGTTAAATGAGCGTTCAAAAAAATCACTGTTACTTGAGCGTTCTTAAAAAAATGCTAAAAGGTAAAATCAGTTATTGAAAATCGCCTGAAGATGCCACTCATGGTAGAAACCTAGGTCGCATAATAACTCGTTTAGAAATGAAGAATTTTCAAAAGTTCTACAATATAATTGTATTGAACATTTTTTATACAAATATGTACTGGTCTAAGTTTATTATGATAAAAAATTATATATATATATATATATATATATAGTGTATCGCGGCAGAAAATAATTTTCTAAACATATACTGTTAAATTTTGGCTTTAATTTCAGTTGAAAATAAAGACAAAAATTCTCCAACATTTGGATATTTTTTTATTAATTTGGTTCTAAGCTTTCGACTCACATGAGCCATCTTCAGAAAGATTTTTAAGACGGTAACACAATAACATCCACCATCACCGACGATTTTACTTTGTGTTGACAAAAAACTCCGCTAGGCAACGGCAATAGTTACCAAAAATAACAAACGCAGTTCGCAATTTTGCAATGCGGTTCTATGACGTCACACCGCGTGATAGCGCGAAATGACAACAGAACCATGTATTCAAATGCAATGTAACGTGTGATGACCAGATTTAAACGTAATTTTATTAAGTGTGGGTTGTTTGGATTTAATGTACATGGCCTCCAATATCTGAAGGTTCTTTTTACTCTGTGTATGAGTAAGGATTATTGTATTGTTGATTAAAATCTGTCTGATATTACGTACATGTTTATGTTTTTCTGAGAAATGTTGTTTAATTGTACTCTGATCTGTTTTTTAATTAAACAGTATTATATATTTATATCTACCAGCCTGATTATTTACGATAAATTTTTATTATGAAAATTTGTGTCACTCGGCAGAATTCGAACCTGCGACTCTTATCCACATATAACCTCCAGTCTACACGAGGTTCTAATCAAGCCTATATAACACAATTTTCGATTCATCGCAACAACCATATCTGCTCTGAAATGTATCGTAATGTCAATGAATGTAAAAATGTTACGGAAATTAACGAAGATCAACGAAACTTGGTCATAAACAACCGACAATTTGAAAATTTGTTTACATTTGTTGACATTACGATACATTTCAGAGCAGATATGGTTGTTGCAATGAATCGAAAATTGTGTTATATAGGCTTGATTGGAACCTCGTTTAGACTGGAGGTCATTCATGGTCGAGAGGTCTAAGAAGTTGCCAGATCAAATGGTAGCTTCCCCTCTGTGGATAGGGGTCGCACAGTTCGAATCCTGCCGAGTGACACACATTTTCGTAATAAAAATTTATCGTAAATAATGAGGCCGGTAGATATAATACTGTTTAATTAAAGAACAGAATATCTACCTAAATATCGATAAAAAATAATATTCAAACAATTCATTTCATCTATTTATTTTAGCGTTTTCTTCGTTTTTTTTTTTTTTTTTGGCTCTTCATTTTCGTTGCTTTTCTTTCGTTTGATTTATAATTCCAACAATTTTGTCCTGATGAGATGTTGGACGAAAGAATTCTAGAGACTGTTAATAAATTCATTGTTTTTAAAGTAGTATATATATATATATATATATATATATATATATATATATATATATATATACGAGCCTAGAACATGAAAGTCTGTCAAAAGTGTTCAGACAGAAATCAGCACGAAGCCCAAAGAAAAAAGAAAAATCCTGACACGAGTAACCATCTAAAAAAAAAGAAAAGCGCTCAATACATATATGTCGTTTTTTCTTTGCCTCTTTAGCCATCTTTCCCTGACGTTTAAGAGAAACCTAGGGAATAAGACTACGTCTATCCAAGCGATTATATTTCATAATTGTGTTACCTTCATTCACTGGAATGAAGACATAACAGTGGCGACGAAGATTTGAATTTACACGAGAAATAAAAAATAAATCCCTGGTTAGCCTAAATACCTGACGAAGAGAATTCAAAATTCATGATTTGGTAGAGTTCATGTGTATTCAAAAATCGATGAATTCCAAGCTTAATGACATACTGCTATCAGGAAAAAAACAAAACGTTTTCTTCCTAGTTAAGGACTACTCGTGTGAAAATAAGACACCATGGGAGAAAATAAGACACTATGGGAGAAAATAAGACACCATGGGAGAAAATAAGACACTATGGGAGAAAATAAGACACCATGGGAGAAAATAAGACACTATGGGAGAAAATAAGACACCATGGGAGAAAATAAGACACTATGGGAGAAAATAAGACACCATGGGAGAAAATAAGACACCATGGGAGAAAATAAGACACTATGGGAGAAAATAAGACACCATGGGAGAAAATAAGACACCATGGGAGAAAATAAGACACCATGGGAGAAAATAAGACACTATGGGAGAAAATAAGACACCATGGGAGAAAATAAGACACTATGGGAGAAAATAAGACATCATGGGAGAAAATAAGACACTGTGGGAGAAAATAAGACACCATGGGAGAAAATAAGACACCATGGGAGAAAATAAGACACCATGGGAGAAAATAAGACACTATGGGAGAAAATAAGACACCATGGGAGAAAATAAGACACCATGGGAGAAAATAAGACACTTTGGGAGAAAATAAGACACCATGGGAGAAAATAAGACACTATGGGAGAAAATAAGACACCATGGGAGAAAATAAGACACCATGGGAGAAAATAAGACACCATGGGAGAAAATAAGACACTATGGGAGAAAATAAGACACCATGGGAGAAAATAAGACACCATGGGAGAAAATAAGACATAGGGAGAAAATGCATAGGGAGAAAATAAGACACTATGGGAGAAAATAAGACACCATGGGAGAAAATAAGACACCATGGGAGAAAATAAGACACTATGGGAGAAAATAAGACACCTATGGGAGAAAATAAGACACCATGGGAGAAAATAAGACACCTATGGGAGAAAATAAGACACCATGGGAGAAAATAAGACACCATGGGAGAAAATAAGACACCATGGGAGAAAATAAGACACCATGGGAGAAAATAAGACACTATGGGAGAAAATAAGACACTATGGGAGGGTTGAAGATAATTATTCAACAACGATTACAATAAATTCAGCGGGAGTGGATTGAATATCAGGAACAATTTCATTTTCGCCGAACTCTGTCGCTAATCCAATTCTTGAATTTCTTAATGCCTCAGAAGAAAACATTACATTGCTATCGTGCTTCAGAAAGTACGAAGCCATTTTCAAGGAAAAATGTTAAGGACAGTCGAATGAAAAGAAAGTACTTCTTATGTTATGAATATTGTTCCCCGTTGAACACAAAAAATATCTGAATTTTATTTCGGAAAAAGTGTCATTTAACCAAAACAGTTTCGATATTATCAAATGTTTTGTGAAAAGAAATCACTTTTGAACCTTACTGAGGACGAAGATGCCAATGAACGTAAGTGTGAGGAATTTAAACAGGAGTATCTATCCACAGACAGATTTCAATGTCTAATCTTCGTTAAAGGGCTAACATCAAATAACGATGTGGAAATATGCTCTTGATTCCTTTCAAAGCTTGAACAGGATTTAAAATTAATGATACAGACTGTTACGGAAGAGTGCCAAAAATTATCAATTTAAGCCACAACACGGCGAAAATCGAACAAAATTGCACGTCAGAGGTACAACTAAATCAGAAAAAGACAGTAATTCCAAGAGAAAATTCCGAACTACTGCTGAACTTAACTGTGGTAAGCTTCATTTTAGAAAGGAGTCTCCGTTTAAAACCAAAACATGATTTATTTGTGGGTAAGCATGTCACAAACGAAGTTATTGCAAGTCAAAAAGCAAAAGAAATACACAAATTAACCTACTGAAAGCAGTACTACCAGCTAAAAAAACTGGAAAGCTCAAATATAAAATTCGGGAGAGTAAAAATGAATAACGCTACGAAGAGATTTCAATTGGACACTGCTAGAGATATTAGAATTATTGATGAACAAACTTGAAACAGAATTGGCAAGTACAACTTGAAAAAGACTGACAAATTTGAAAGACAAATATTGGGTAAGAAATTAATTCTTCTCGGGAAAATTATGTGGATTCTTGCGGATAAAACTAAAAATGTAAAAAAAAAACAAATAACAAAAAACAAAACAAAACAAAACAAAAAACAAAAACAAAATAAAACAAAAAACAAATTCCATCTCGAATTTACTAGGCATTGATTGGTTAGAATTATTTGAACTGTGGAATAAGCCGATTAATTCATTCTGTGAAAAAGTTAATTGTTCTTTATAAAAAAAAGAATAGCTGAAAAAATACTGAGTTAATTTAAAACTAAATTTACGAATATTTTCTCAGAGAAATTGGGAAAAATGTACAAAGGTAAAAGCATTTTTCAAATTGGAAAAAATGTAATACCAATTTTTAAGTCTAAAAGAAAGTTACCCTTTGCTGTGTTGGAGTTGATTAACACAGAACTTGACAGGTTAGAAACCCGCGGAGTTATTGAAAAAAAATAGATTATTCAGAATGTGCCACGCCAGTGGTTTATATAAAAAAATAATAAGATTAATTTATAAATAAAATTTTTCAAGTGACTTGAATGATGGCCTCCTCATATATTTGAGGACAACAAATAACAGACAGAATCTAACTCCGTTATTGTCCGTCGCTATAAGGCGTTGGACAAGAGGGGCAAAAAAAAAAGAAAACTGCGGAATACAGACAATACATACAACAGAATCTAACTCCGTTATTGTCCGTCCAGAATCTAACTCCGTTATTGTCCGTATATATATATATATATATATATATATATATATATATATATATATATTAGAAAAGGAAATAGGGTTGTTCCAACGAGAAAAATTTGTATAGAATAACGGTCTCTCACACTTTTTATTCTATATATATATATCATACCAACTTCAGAGGGTATATTTACCAAATGAAACGGTGGTAAATTTTTATCAAATATTGACCTGTCTGAAGCATATCTTCAAATCGAAGTGGATGAGAAATGCCAGAAATCCACATAAAGAATTCTACAAGTTTAGAAGATTACCCTTGGGTGTAAAATTAGCCCCAGGTATTTTGTGGCTAATAATGGATTCGTTGCATTAGACGGTGTCGTCGCTTACCTCGACAACATTTCACTTATTAAGAATGGTACGAAAATACAGTCCATAAAACTAATTCAGCAAGTGTTTCACAGACTGCATGATTACGGTTTCAAACTCAGTGTGCAGAAATCTCAGTCTTTTATGAAGAAGATTAAATATTTAGATCCGGTATTCCACGAAAAAGGAAGAAGACCAGATCCTGTTAGAGCAAGTGCCATTAAAGACATGCCACCCCGAGAAATTTGGCGACTCTGCAGTCATTTCACGGATTACAAAATTATTATAATATTTATGAGCCAGATATGTACAAATTGTGAGCACCTCTGAATTATTCACTTAAGAAGGGTACGAAATGAAATTGGTCGGCTGGATGTCAAAAAGCTTTTGAAGAAACTAAAAAAACTACTAACTTCACTGTTGACACATTAAGACCCACAGTGACAAATAATAATATCGTCGGATTCGAGTGAATACGGCATAGAAGCAGTAGTAGGCCATAAATTTGAAAACGGTACAGAGAAAAGACTTGCTTATGCTTCAAGAAATTTAGCAAACAGGGAAAATGTTACTGTGAAATTGAAAAGGAAGCGCTTGTTATAATGTTTGTGGTAAAGAAATTTCACATGATGATATTAAGAAAAAACTTCGTCCTTCAAACTGATCATCGTGAATTATTATCTGTATTCGTTTTAAGAAAGGGATTCCCATGCATACTTCAAAAAGACTACGGCGTTGAGCGATGATTTTATTGAGCTATGATTTCAAGATAGAATTTCTATTGTTCAACAAATTGGGACACGCAAAACGGCTTGTCCAGATTGATATTGAAATGTAAAGAAAATTTTGAATATACTGTGATTCAGTCAGTCAAGTGCCATACATGATACACGCTTGGGCGATCATGTCTTGAAAGAGACATGGCTGACTGGGCAGAAGATTATCCCGCATTAGGTTGCCATTACTTTCTGCGGTAGACTGGTTGCCGACCAAGGCTATAGAACCTTATCTGTTCTATTATTTCACTCATAGCTAGAAGGGGGAGAGATGTATTATATTGTTAAGTAGTAATTAGTGGGGGATCAGTTTATTACTTCATAGCAATATAAAACTGATCCCCCACTTTAGGCCCAGAAGAAGGCTTAATCATGTCTTCAACTATTATATTAAGTCAGTCAGTTAAGGGCCATACATTATACACGCTTGGGCGATCATGTCTCGAAAGAGACATGGCTGACTGGACAGAAGATTATCCCGCAGTAGGTTGCCATTGCTTTCTGCGGTAGACTGGTTGCCGACCAAGGCTATAGAACCCAATCTGTCCTGCTACTTAACCCATAACTGGAAGGAAGAGACGGATTAATACCTTTCCCAAGGGTATTTGCGTGTAAGTGAATACAATGGATTCAACTGGAATTCGAACTCGGCTCCCCGGTTTCTCGTTCCGAGCCGATATCCACTGTACCACAACGCACATCCTGTGATCACTTTGTTGAAATCTGAAAGCGAAATTAAAAGCCTAGTGCGTAACGCTGTTAAAGAACTGCCGGTCACTATAGTCGATATCAAAATTCATTCTAAAAAGGATACGTTTATTCATTTATGGTGAGGATGAGAAGCTACGTTTATTGGCTAAAGTTGGACAAAGATATCCAAAATACAGTTAGGAAATGTCATGGTTGTGATTCAGCAGCAAAATCACCACCTATAAATTATCAAACATGGCCAAGCACTGATAAACCGTGGGAAAGACTGCATATGGAATTTGCTGGGCTACTAAACGGTTCATACTATTTAATTGTGGTCGACAGTTTAAAAAAAAGCCAAGATATCAAAGTGTAAAAGACCTACTCCTGCGATAATGATTAAAGTCTCACGCAAACTTTTTAAAAAGTTTTGAGGACCTGAGAGTGTGGTATCCGATAATGGAACCCAGTTTACTTTTAGTGAGTTTTAAAGTTTCTTCAAAACTACACAGTTGAGCATTTAACAACATCAATTTATCATCCAAGTTCGAATGATCAAGCTGAGCATTTTGTTGACACCTTCAAAAGGGCGTTAGGAAAATTTATAAGCTTGGAAGCTGAAGAAACAACGCTACAAGAATTATAACGAAGTTCGTCAAATGAAAACGTTACCGTCAAAATGCTACCTGCAGAGTTCCTGTTTGCTAGGAAAGTTACATCCATTTTTGACAAATTATTGTCAGGGATTAGAAAGAAATGTCCACAGATCATTTAAAATCAGCAAGAAAGTTTTCTTTAAATCTTTGAGGCCGTAAAGGAAAGTTGTCAGGAAGGATAAATTGTTCAACGCCTTGATAGTATGATGCACTTTGTCGAAGTTGGACAATTTCAATTTTGAGAACATATAAATCAATTGAGGTCTAGATATGCTCAGAATAAGCAACCAGTACAATTTAATTCGCCGATCGGCATACGTTTGCGATACCTTTGAAGTATCTATTCTTAAAACTAATATTACAATACAACGTTAGGTGAAGCGAAAACGTAATACGGCTGAAATGTTGCAAGTAAATTTATGTCGGAAAAAGTATCGCCTAAAGAAAATGCATATCTAAAAAGGGTGTTGTTTTTGAGATATACATACCCCCCCCCTCCAGAATAAGACTCCATAATATAAGACTTGAATTCGTACAAAAAGTACAGTATAACCCGGATATAAGAGATACGGATATAAGATAAACCCTGATATAAGATAGATGTTCTCTGGTCCCAAATCAGAGCCTGTGGTAATATATATAAAATATACCAAACCAGGGTATAAGAGAACTTTTATCCGGTCCCGACAACTCTCTTGTATCAGGTTCACTGTATATATACATTGAGGCCGCGAGCCGTCAGCAGAGAGCGAGCCATCACCCTGACTGTCGGACAGAAAGCCACGAGTCTCGGCTCGTACTGCCTGTCTGGCAACTGTCTTCCACTCTGCATTTGAACAGGAGTAATCCAGACGGGGTTCCGCCGAAAGCTAGAGCCTCGTCTGTGGAAAATCGACAGCAGCCCTGACCTTGCCCTTTGCAGGGTCTACGGGAAATCTTTGGCCGAGCCTAAGGGCTCGGAGATCCCACCTAAAAAGGCTTTGTGCTGTATTCTGCTTCTGTTGGTAGACAATTAAATATTGATCGTGCCATCACTCTGACTTTGGCGGACTAGCTGCCTTCGGGTGGAAAGGAATCCGGACAAGGCTATGCCGAAGGACAGTTTCGTCTGGAGTAAATAGGCAAGTCCCGATCCCGCTTATTTTGTCCGAGCGTACGCGTACGCAAAACACTTGCCTTGTGCATCATCCCGCTTTTTGTGGAGAGGCTCAGATAAATACCGAACAAGCTACTCGCTGGTTTGAGATTTTCGGACTCTCTGCCTTCGGGTGGAAAGGAACCCGGACCACGCTATGCCGAATGGCAGAATCTTGTCTGGGGTAAATAGACCCAAGACCCAACCCTGCTCATGCCGGTTCTACGGAACATTTTTACCCGAGTATACGCCCCACGTTAAAAAAAAACGGCCTTCTAAACATCCCCCCTTGTGGGAAGGCTCAGGTAAATATCGAGCTAGCCGAGACTAAGTCTTATATCCTTACTACAGAATTTAGTAAGACTACATCGTTCATGTTTATTCTAACTCTAAACAGTGTGTATTACGTCTACCGGCCTGCTCATTCGAGAAATCTCAATAACAAAAATTAGAAGTTAGTTTCGTAACATATTTCATGAACTTATTATTCTCATCGAGTCAAGTTAAAGAATTAGTGAGTTCAGATTTGTTGAATTATTGAAGCGAAAACTTTGTTCATAATTCGGGAACTTGAACTGAATCGATCTTTACTTCCTTAGAGAAGTGATTGAATAACTGTGGCATTTTCTCAAAATGAACACAGAATATTTTGGTTTGTGTTTCTATGAATAAAGAATCTTTAAAAATGAAGCTAGAGTCGTTCTGCTTTTTTATGACAAAGTGATCAATGAATTCACCAAAAAGAAACGAAGAACTGAATTAATTTACAAATAAATTTAAAATATTTTCATTTGCCTATTTTATGATCTTCTCAGAATTCTCTTGTAGCCGTTATATATATATATATATATATATATATATAATAAATTCCGATATTCAAATCAGTTGTATGGCCATTTCTACATTAAATCTCTAAGAGAAATTTCAAGCATCATCGGCAACTTCTTTATTTCAAAATAAACCGAGATATTTTACCGGCGGAAAAATAAAAATATACATCACAGAAAAATTAAAGGGGTGGGATTATTTCTTATTAATTATGTCTGCTTATTTTTAATAAAATCCGTTCATACTCACGGATACTTTTACGCGTATTATAATTGAAAGATGACAGAAATGAGCTGTAACATTGACAGTTATTATCATTCATTTCTCAAGGTACCCAAGTACTTTCAATTTCTTTCTGAAATCATCTTCTGAGGCGTGAGTTATGTTAACAAAAGTAGCAGCAAAACTGTGTTGCTCAAAATTACTGTAAATTTTTTCCACTTCAAATATAACGGTTGACAAATTGCTAGCGTTCATTAAAATTATCCAAAATGGATTTTTTAAATATTTTGTAATGTCATGGTCATGCACATGTTAAGGCACGAATAAACTGTTCCTTTTGCAGACATAATGTTTGCAATTTATTTAATCTGATATATCTGATATATATATATATATATATATATATATATATATATATATATATATATATATATACGTGTGTGTGTGTGTGTGTAGCAATGAAATAATTTTCTGAAGATGCATATCAAAATTCTAAAAGGAATGATAAAAAGAAAGCAGGTGGTTTTGGGCCGGTAAGAGTGTTATATCCGGGCGACCCCATGAAATAAGTAATGGGAAGAGAAGAGGCTAAAGCAGACTTCCGGTCTGACAAGTGAATAAAAAACGGTCTTCAGAGGGAGGCGTCGTACTCTTTGTTCACTTGGACAAATAGAAAACCATTTTCCCCCGTTTCATGGCCGACTTTGCATTTTATTTTCTTCTTTTTCATTTTCTTTCTTTCTTTTTTCTTTCTTTCTATTCTTTTTCTTTTTTCTTTCTTTCTGTTTTCTTTCTTGTCTTTTCTTTCTATTATTTTTCTTTCTTTTTTTCATTTTCTTTTTTCATTTTCTTATTTCTTTTTTATTTTATTTTCTCTTTCTTTCTTTTCATTTTCTTTTTCCTTTTCTTTTTTCTTTTTTCATTTTCATTCATTTACATTTTATTTCTTTTCTCTTTCTTTATTTTTCTTTCTTTCTTCTTTCTTTTCTTTTTCTTTCTTTGTTCTTTCTTTTTTCTTTCTTTCTTTTTTCTTTCTGTCTTTTTTGTTTAGTTTTCTTTCTTTCTTTTTCTTTCTTTTTACCTATTTCATTTTCTTATGTTCATTTTCTTTCTTTTTTATTTTCTTTCTTTCTTTTCTTTCTTTTTATTCTTTTTCTTTATTTCTTTTCTTTTTTCTTTCTTGTCTTATCTTTCTTTCTATTCTTTTTCTTTCTTTTTTCTTTTTCTTTCTTTCTTTTTTTCTTTTTTCCATTTTCATTCATTTACATTTTATTTCTTTTTCTCTTTCTTTATTTTTCTTTCTTTTTCTTTTTTCCTTTCTTTGTTCTTTCTTTTTTCTTTTCTTTCTTTCTTTTTTCTTTCTTTCTTTCTTTCTTTTTACCTATTTCATTTTCTTTTGTTCATTTTCTTTCTTTTTCATTTTTTCTTTTCTCTTACTTTTTCTTTCTTTTTTCTTTCTTTTTCTTTCTTTTTCTTTCTTTTTTCTTTTATTTCTTCCTGTTTTTCTTTCTTTCTTTTCATTTTTTTCTTTACTCATTATTTTACCTCATCATTTATTTTCTTTCTTCTATTCATTATTCCTTCTTTTTTTCTTGTTATCATTCATGCTTTCTCATTCCTTTTCATTATCTTCCTTCTTTCTTTTCTTCCTTTTTTATCTCTCGTTATTTGTTTACATTCTTTCTTTCTTTCTTTCTTTCTTTCTTTCTAGGCAGGTGATATATTTCATGTCATTGATGGAATCTCAGTAATTGTGCCAGTGAAGCGGTGACGTAACTGAATCAAATGTCGATTCACTGAATGAAAACAATTGTGGGTTGAGCGGCGTAAAGATAGCTTTATATATGTTTACCTTCAAAGTTGAAAGAAAAAAAGAAATAACTGATGTTCTTAATTCCAAATTGAAATGCCTACATATGTGTTTGTTTTTATCTTGAAACACACAGCCTCATAGTTTCAAGAAAGCAAGCTATATCGTTCTTACAGCGATAATTACTAAGTAAACGCCTTGCAAAGCAATCGTGTCAATTGTAATGAGTGCATAATGTACTGAATAACTAACGCGTGAGAATATAAGCCATCTTAAGCCCCGTCTTGTGCATATCAGTGTAGAAACGAAGCAATGCCCTGAGTAATGAGAGACACTTAAAAAAGTCTTTATTATGATCGTCATAAAGTGTAAAAAAATATTTCTGATTTTTATTGATTTTGGTTAGTCCAGAATCTAGATTATAATTCTGCTTGTTCCTTCCTTAGATAGTTACTTAGTTCGTCCGTCCGTTACACCACTTACTCGCTACACGAGCTTTTCATTCCCCTCTATCTCACCTCAGCCTTTCTCCCACCTTTGCCAAACGGAAGGGTAGTAAAGAGTGAGAGAGTAGGAGGAGAGAGCTTATAGCATTATCGTATCAGTAGCAGCTTAAGTTAATGGTTGTAGAGTAATTGTGCGTGTGTGTATATGTGTGTGTACTGTACAATATAGTAAAAATAGATAGGTTTGTTGTCTTATCCCGCAACCTAATAACAAAATTTCTGGCCTGTATACCCTTGGCCATTACTCAGTCGGTCTTTTCTGTTTACAATGGGCGCAGAAGCCTTTAAAGTAACTTTAATTATGTTTAAAAAATTTTTAATCCCTTCTAACATTTTCGAAATTTTGTCATAAAGATTTGTTTTCATTTGAGTTAGCGGCTAAAGAAACGTTACGACTGTTTTACAATGGAAACGTAATGACTGCATCACCCACTTTTTTCAGTGACAAACACATTAATTTGAAAAATCTCGCAAAAATCAAATAATTGTCAGATTTTAATGAAACTATCTGTACTCATTCACAAATGAATGAAATTATTTTTGAAATCATTATTTTTTTTAAAATCTTGATAAAAATGTTTACAATGGACACAGGATCAATATTTTTCAGTAATAAAAAAAAACATTTTCTCTTTCAAAATCTCTCACAGTAAAGTAGCTTCTATGGACATTACTTTTATAGATATTTTGATAAAATTACCCTCTGTGTTATCGTTATTTTATTATCCAATACCTTTATGTTTGAAGACGTTACGATCATTTGTAGTATGACAAAGTAATTTTTTTCCAGAAAATCATAATTATCCTTCCTTGGAAATTCCGCGGGTTCCGCTAGTTTATGATTGTACAATCAATGTCTCTACGCCTCATCTGATATGTCGAACATTTGTAACATTAGAATGATTAAGCCACTTGACATGATGAGCATTAAAAGCATCAAGCACAAGGGTGTTCACAGATGAATGGAGAAAGAGAGAGAATTTTTTCTATTGCCAGATATTTTGTCTAATATGTTAGTCTTGAGAAGAAGGGGAGCGATATAAGAAAACGAGACATTTAACAGAGTGTAATATAGAAAGTCGAAAGCACATGAAAGAATCATCCTGGAACTTAAGAGATGATTTCCTTACCACTGGAAAATTTTTCGCGTATATAAACACGAAGGCCATGCTAGAATCTTTTCGACATAGAGGTAGATAGCCTGGGACTGTGAATTCAGTGATAAAGATTCCTGGTGAATGTTTCGAGAGAAAATATTCTACACTACATAAATTTGTACGAATACCACTAATATTGTAGAAATAAAGATTGAGTGATTGTGGTGATGTTTTTTTATTTAATGGGTTACATGTATTTCTTTTCATAATAATTGTCGTAAGAAGATTATATTTTAAGGAGAAAAAGGCCAAAATAATTATCACCGTCCATTTTTTATGGCAATACAAACTGGCCAGAAGGTAGCTAAGACAAAATCATAATGTGGACTCGGGGTTGCATACCAGAAGTACATGCAAGGATACGTTATCTATGCCTGATATGACACTGTAACTATTATGCGACTAATGAGCAAAGCGTTGTGCGTTGTGTTGCAGTGGATATCGACTCGGAACGGCAAATCGGGGTGCCGAGTTCAAATTCCATTTGAATTCCTTGCATTCACTTACGCACAAATACCCTTGGGAAAGTTATTAATCCGTCTCTTCCCTCCAGTTATGGGTTAAATAATAGAACAGATTGGGTTCTATAGCCTTGGCTGGCAATCAGTCTACGGCAAAAAGTAATGGCTACCTACTGCTGGATAATCATCTGCCCAGTCAGTCATGTCTCTTTCGAGACATGATCGCCCAAAGCGTGTATCACGTATGGCACTTAACAGCCGGAATGACCAGAGGAACCCTTTTTAAGCGCTACTATTGAATTTGTTCTTCTTGCTAACAGTCGGGGATGCAGCGACTAGAAAACTGCCTACTAGGTACCCACAAATCGAAGACACTTATAAAAAGTTAAAATAGTTAAACTCATTGAGGCCATAGAGGAAAGCGTCTGAAAGCTACGTTCTAAACAGGATTCAAGGGACAAATATCTAATCCTGTTCAATAAATATAAAAAGGATTACGGGCTGGGTGAAAGGCCCGTAATCCTTCCGCGTTTATTGTTGGACTAGCAGTATATTACACCCGGTGTTGCTCGGGTGTAATTCATTACACCCGAGCAACATCGGGTGCTTTAAAACTAATCCATGGTCCTGGAGCTCAGATTCTTTGGACGTTGGCACGAAAGGCTAAAAAGCAATAGTTGTTTCCAGTTAAAGTGAAACCGTAGACTGAAAGAAAAATGAATGGATGTAAGTAAAATTTTGATTTCCTGGTATCGATATCAAATAAGCTTTTTTCGTCGTAAACTGAATTTTGAAGGCTAAATAAGTCCTCTGAGTAAATGGTATCATGGCTGAGACTAAGAACTACAATTATACTTACTTAGAGCCAAACCCGAAGCAAAAACTAAAATAAAAGTGCTGAAAAAAATACAGACATACAGGCAAATAAACAAACACACACACAAACATCTTGCCTTTTATATATGTATTATCTATTTTCTGCACTATTGTAAGAACTGCAACCTTGAAACTTCTGAATATCGTTTCTTATGTCTTTGTCTATGTGTGTATCAAATTTGATTAAAATTGGACCACTCCTTCTATAAACCGATTTATTCAATTATCGATTTTCGATATTTATCGAGGGTATCTCGACACAAAACCTAGCTAAGAACACTCGCAGACGCTTACAGTACAACTGTGTAAATTTTCAAGAAAATCGGTTCAGCTGTTTCGGAGTCTATAGGTAACGGGGACACACACACACACACAGGCACACACATACACACACACAGACAAAGTTCCATTTATAAATAAGTTTAGATACAAGTCCTGGAATCAATTAAAGCATGGGTGTCTCACTAAATTGACTCTTACGTCTAAAACAACGACTTAGACGAAAGTCGACTTCAGTAAAGAGTATAATTGCACGCCAAACATTCCGAGTTAGTCATTTGTTGTAGCCAGGCTGTAGATTTTAGCGGCTGTCTCTAGATCGGAAATGGCGCGATCGCTTTGTCTGGTTTTCATGATTTCGAAGATTCTCGACTGGAATGTGACTAACTCTGCCCTTCTCTACACGCGCCTGTAGAATATATTTTTCTGGTTGAAAACTGTTGAAAGGTTCAGTTACTGCTGTCATTAATAAAACTTGTTATTGTGACACCACTATTTTTCCTATTGTTTCGAAGAACTTTTGTTTTCATTTCTATCGACTTGATAACAGCACCGCCTATCCCTTACGGACGTTCCACCAACCAAAGCATTTTTCTGCTGACCCATTTGAATCTCCAAAATGTATATTGAGCCTAGGGATTGCAAATAATGTGAAAGCTAGAAAACAATGTGTGTTTAGTTGGAACATGAAGGAATTTTCGTGTATGTATGCGTATGCCTGTGTGGCACTTTGATTGAGCACTCGGGAAGAATGGTAGGCTTTGAAAAAACAGTAGCTACTCTAGCATCTACGCATCGTTCATCCAGTAATGAATTAGAACACCCTCACTTCTGGCGTATGAATGCATGGTATATCAGACACTAAAAGTTTGCCTTCTTCTACCGACCGCCCATAGCTCAGTGCTAGAATCGCCAACTGACGCTAATTCGGTTGGATTTCAAACCTGGGTAAAAGCAATTGATGTCTACCCGTACTGATGAGCTGTGATACAGCGAAACAGATCTGTCTGCGGATGACTATATATAGCGTTTATTGACGGATGTGCGTTGTGGTGCAATGGATGTCGGCTCAGAAAAGGAAATCGGTGAACCGAGTTCCAATTCCAGTCGAACGGAAAGGTATTAATCTGTCCCTTCCCTCCAGTTATGGGTTAAATATCTGAGGTCTGCTGTTCATGCGATCCGTGGCAAACTTCTGCACCGATTGTTTGTTATCAGCAGTTCCAAAAAGTGTGGATGGTGCTACACAAGTCTTCACCACTCAAAACAATTCTTTGTGTGGCAGTCTGTGTTAGACACTCATACGTCGAAAGTGACGGGAGAGTCTATAATAATAATAATAATAGTAATAATAATAATAATAATATATATATATATTATAAATTTTATTTTAGAACATGTACAGAATTTTTTTATATATCCACTACAAATAGTACATTTGTTTCGACATTGAAACTACAATGTCTCGTCAGGCGGTGTGGACAGCAATGGAAAGCCTCTTTTCTTATATTTGGTCAGTCGTGTGTGGGATGTTGTTGGGGGTTAGTGATAAGGGAACAAGTCTCGTGTATTGACCGTTAGAATTTTGAAGAAAGTGGTGTGGGTAGTGAATATGGTTGATTAATGAATGTCTGTGAGCTTTGTAGACAGATTTAACATTAGCAGTTAGAATGTAAGTTTTTATTATCTTGCGACTAGACTATATCCTTTGGATTTCTTAGAAGAGCAGGTATGGGATGAGACATTGTAGTTTCAATGTCGAAAAAATGTACTATTTGTAGTGGACATATAAAAAAATTATATATATATATATATATATATATATATATATATAAGTAAATTAACCACATTTACTGCCTGATAATTGCGTTTAAAAATCGCTATTATATATATATATATATATATATATATAATAGCATACTAGAACTGAATATCTAAAACGTTTCGGTTTTAAAAACACAATCATCAGGAAGTAAACGTGGTTAATTTACTTGTTAATAAATAGATAAGGTGATTGAAAAATAAAATAAAAAAGAAGTAAGATATAAATAAATACATAAGAAAAAAGAGGTCATACAAACACAAATCCAGTTTTGAGAAACAAGACTCTATTGTTAAAGAAATTAACACTTCGGGCAAAATCTTTTTACGTTCTGACAAAACAGATTATTACTATAAAACTACTCCATAGTACAACAACTCTATATTTAATAAAAATCTAGCCAAGAATTATAAAAAAATTTAATATTAACCCAATGGAGTAATACTACTGAAGTCTTAAATTGGTTCAAACAAATTAGGAACAAGCATAAATGCTCATTTATCCAATTCAACAATGTGGATTATTACCAAGAATTTTTTTTTCAATTACCTGGGTTTTTGCTTCGGAATTTTTGAACCTCCCTAGTATAGAAAGAAATATAATTTTAAATTCAAAACAATCCGTCCTTATCCATAACAACAAACAGTGGATAAAATCTAATTTCGAGAAACCATTCGACGTTGCCATGGGATCACTGGATTCAGCAAAATCATCGGATCTTGTAGGTCTTTTTATTTCGTACAATCTTACTGCTCATCGTGATGTTGATATAACAGATATTGGACTCCGAAGAGATGGTGTTCTTATAATTATCCATAATTCCACTAACATGAAAATAGATAGAATCCGTAATACATAGATTTCTTATTTTAAAATAATAGTAAATACCAACCTCAAAAATGTTGACTTTCTAGATATTAAGCTTGACTAAGTTAACAGTGCTTACTCAGCATATGTAAAAAGTAATGCTAACTCTATCTACATAGATCCTAAATCAAATCACCTACCATCTGTTATTGAATAGATAGCACATTCAATTTAATACAGAATAAACAATAATTCCTCACCTGAAGAAGTGTTCTCTTAACAAGTATTTGTTGATGTTTTATTTCAGTCATCCATTAAACAAAACTTACTGTTCATAAAACCACTTTCCGTTACAAACATGCAGATTGGGATTCAATTTCTAACATTCTTAAAGGCGCCCCTTGGATTGATAGTCTTGATCTTCTTAAAAACTGTGCCGGTGAAGTGTCTTCTTGGGTCAAAGTCGGCATTGATGCTTTTGTTCCTTTTGAGGAAATACCAGGTGAAAACTTCAATATTCTCAGGTTAAGCAATTACAGAAATAACTTTGTAGGGCGATACCAACGTGACAGATGCCTATTTTTGGCTGCACATAAAACATGTAAACGTGTCTTCGTAGAACATATGTTTTTGTTTGCTGATAGAATGAGGTACCGTATAGCCTCTAACACATTTGGCTCTCGTGATTACTGGCGGCTCTGTAATAGTGTATTAAATAAGACTAAGTTTTCTATCCCCATTCTCTTCAATCAATTTGAGGTGTTAACATCATCTGATGATAAAACATCATGTTTCGCCCGTAAGTTCTCTTCAGGCTCCACTTATCAGTTACTAGCTGATTTGGATTCAAATCGTGAATCTTCTATACGTTTCTTGGATTGGTATTTCTGCTAACCACGTGACTGTTGAGAATGCTGCAATTGAAAATGACATTCCTTCTTTTTTTCTTCGTATTTATACGCCTGAATCTATTCAACCACATGGAGTTACTGTCTGTTCGGTTCAACAAGTTCCATAGAAAAGGACAACAATCAATGTTATTCAGTAAAGTCGAGCCATAAGGTTATCAAAAATAACTACCCGGATGTTTTTTTCTATATAAATAGATATAGATTTCTAGATTTGTGGACGTGCGAGAATCTTGATGTGGGACAAGTCGAGTGCATTTGGGGGTCGCAAGGGGGCACATCCTCGAGTGTTTATAAGCCACACTTTCATTATCCGTATTTTGCGCGTCAATCGATCTCTAAGATTTGGGAAGCGATGAAAC